>CM054135.1:89585181-89590181 GCA_028751875.1 Rapana venosa
CACACACACACACACACCACACACACACACACACCACAACACACAACACACCACCACACACACACACACTCACACACTCAACACTCACACACACACACCTGGATATAACATGAATGCCAACGAGCACACGTTCAAAACGTTCGTCTAATATCACTGAGAGTGAACAGACGTAAAATCGAAGAACAACAACAACAACAACAACAACGTTCAAAACGTGTTCTAACTTTCGCAAGAGTGAGCCACTTCCTGCCAGTAGGAACGGGGGAAAACAAAAATCAGAAAGCACATACTAGACACAGGCGTCTGTGCTTACACATCATTCCCCGAAGTCGGAATGCGGCTACCTTCATGGTGGATTTTTTTTTTTAAAAAGCCAACGGTCGCGTACGCAAAAATCTCACTATCTTGTGAACCTGGGAGCTCTTGCCGAGGAATGAAGAAAGGCAACAAAAAAGGTAAAGGTAAAGGAGTCCCATAACCTATAAGGTCGTAGGGGAGCGAGGCGTCAGAGACCTCCCTTCTCTAGGGGCCAGCATATTGAGGGCGGCGACCATCTCCTCTCCCTCGCTGCTTTACCTTCCCTGACCCTAAAGAGGGCAAGGTACCCATTTACAGCTGGGTGAACTGGGGGAACTGTACTGAAGCCAAGGTGCACAAACGGTCATCCATCCAACTGGTAACCACGCTCGACGCTGCTTAACTTGGCTGGGGGAAAGCGAGTGCTCCGACCACTGAGCTATCCCGTCCCCTGGCAACCCAAGGCAACAAGGACAACAACAAAATCTGAACTATTGATTATTTATTCCACCACTCTACTTGTTCCACCGCACTTCAGAGTAGGTAGGCCTACATTCCAGCCAGGCCTTACACTGCATGGATTAGCCTACATGCTACCTAATACCGCATTGTTCTGATTGAAGAGCGCCATCAACGGTACTTTGAAAAAAAAGTAAAGAAGGTAGGTAAAGAAGGCGGCCAGTCTATCAGGTTCCTCAAGGATGCATCTGTACAACTCACTCACACTACCAGTAATGAGTCTTAGAAACACGTCAGTGTCATTTGAGCACAGGGGTGAAAAGGGTTCAAAAAGAGGGCCGCATACATTAGCTGGGTGTTTTTTTTGTTTTTTTTTTTGGGGGGGGGGGTGTTTTGTTTTGTTTTTTTGGGTTTTTTTTCTGGGTCAGAACTCTAGATTTTCTCTCTCTCTCTCTCTCTCTCTCTCTCTCTCTCTCCCTCCCGTTTGTGTGAACTGGGGTTTGGATTTGTTTGGCTCAATCAAGGAGTCGGAAATTGTAGAGAGTTTATTAACGCTTTCAGGCAAAGATTGATTGACTGCCGATGGCAGCAATGGAGTGATCATATACAAAACAGTGAAAGATTTCAAATGTACAGACAATTTATAAGTTCGCATGATGTCAAACCTTATCTAAAACTTGATATGGATATTACATTTGAAAAAGAATTATGTCTAAGTTTAGACTTGGTGTATCAGATATAAATGTTCATAAATTCAGATACAGAGAACATGATATTGACGACCTCAGGTGCTATGCCCATTATGTAAGCAAGCACCAGAGGATGAAGTACATTTTGTGTTGTGCTGTCCAGTTTTTGAGGATGTTAGGCAGAACTACATCCCTGTTAAATATAGTAGACAGCCTAATTTATTTAGACTCTGTTTACTCCTGGCATCAAGTCATCCTGAGGTTGTGCGCAGCCTCACTTTATATTTGTGTAGAGCTTTCAGAATAAGAGAGATAATGTTATCCTAAGTGATTTTTTGTAGCTGACTTTGTTATACAGTAACATGTTGTCTGTGTGTGTGTTTTTATTTTTTTTTATTTTTTATGTATTTTTTTAAAAACCAAAATACTAAGCAGTTCGGCAACCCCCTTCATGTATGGGCCAATGGCCTTTTTGTGAATAAATCATTCGAGTTCGAGTTCGAGTTCTCTCTCCCTCCCTCTCTCTCTCTCTCTCTCTCTCTCTCCCACCCCCCACCCATATTGTTATTAAGTGATCAGGGATTTCATTCCATAGTTTACCTCCTGAATAAATTAAAGAAGACATAAAGAGATCAGTTCTTGGACGTGGGATAAACAGTATACTTTTACCTCGAAAAGTATTTACAATAAACTTTTTGTGAAGATAGGGTGGAGCAAGATCCTACATAATTTTGTACATGGACACACCTTTGTTAAAACGACATCTAAGATGGAAGGGAAGAATATTAAGTTCCTTGTAATCTGTTACTTCCAAGGGTGTTGATTTAAGAAGCACTATTTTTAAGGAACGTCTATACAAACTTTCTAATCGCTTTAGACAATATTTGCTAGCTAAATCCCAGCATGTGGAAGCATAATCTATGTGAGGCTGTATATAACTTACTTACTTACTTAGGCCCATCACTCCCCCTAGAGCATAGGCCGCCGACAACAGTCCGCCAGAGTCCTCTGTCCTGGGCTATTCTCTCCAGCTGTCTCCAGGTATATCCCATCTTCCTGGTTTCTGCCTCAAGGTCACGTCGCCAGGTGTTTTTTGGCCTTCCTCTTTTTCGTTTTCCCTGGGGGTTCCATGATAGTACCTGCCTTGTGATGTTGCTGGCTGGCTTTCTCAGGGTGTGCCCGATCCATCCCCATCTCCTGCTCCGGATTTCATTCTCGGCTGGCAGCTGGTTGGTACGTTGCCACAGGTCTGCGTTGCTGATGGTGTCGGGCCAGTGGATCTGGAGGATTCGTCTCAGGCAGCTGTTGATGAAGGTCTGCACTTTCTTGATGGTGGTCTTTGTTGTCCTCCATGTCTCCGCTCCATACAATAGGACTGCCTTGACGTTGGAGTTGAACAGCCTGATCTTTGTGCGGGTCGACACCACCTTGGAGCTCCAGACGTTCTTCAGCTGCAAGTACGCTGCCCTCGCCTTGCCAATTCTTGCTCTGACGTCTGCGTCTGTGCCGCCCTGCATATTAATGATGCTACCCAGGTATGTGAATGTCTCCACTTCTTCCAGCTCCTTCCCATTTAGTGTGACTGGGTCCTCACTCGCTGCGTCGATCTTGAGAATCTTGGTTTTGCCTTCATGGATCTTGAGACCAACATATAATGTTGTTGTTGTTGCACGTTCCCCAGCTTTACACTCTGGGGGTCACCCAGAACGTGCACTCTGACTCACTCATCCCACCTAGGAATCACTGTGAGATAGGAAGCACACCGGATGGAAGTTTGCGTGTATGACTATTTTCAAGTACCTCGCCAAATAGGCAGCCATACTCCGACTTCAGAGGATTTTTTCTCTTTTAAAAGAAGAGTGCAGGTTGTTATGTTAAGAGCTTGTCATGGCTGAAGGCAATCTCAACACAACATTTTACAACATAACAACTTTTAGTGTAGGCCTTGGCAACTAGCTGACATCAATAACTGACACAGCTTTTGGCCTGGGCCAAACCAACTTGTAATGAGGTGGCTGCTACTTCTTTAGTCTTGTCCTGCGTCTGTTGGCGGCTGTGGGAAATCAGGGCCAGGTCATCTGCAAAGTCGAGATCATCCAGCTGGTCCCACAGTGTCCACTGGATTCCATTTCTTCTGTATGCTGTTGATGTCTTTATGGTCCAATCGATCGCCAGGAGGAAGAGGAAAGGTGACAGGAGACAGCCTTGTCTGACTCCGGTCTTCACCTCAAAGCTGTTTGTCAGTTGTCCTCCATGGACCACCCGGGAGGTCATTCTTTCGTAAGGCTGTATATAAGCATGAAAAAATAGTTTGCGGGTATGTTGATCAAGCAAAAGTTTTATTCTGTTGAGCTGAAAGATTTTCTGGGCTAACTTTTTAGACAAATTTGAAAGATGACTAGATCCATACAAATTGTTATCAAAATTTAACCGAAGCAATTTATGAGAATCCACTTCTTCCAAGTGCTTATTATAAACTTTATGGTCAGGTAACTTCCATCTAATGTTTTGTCGCTTTTGTCTGGTTGTAATTAGCATAGATTTAGACTTTTCAGGATGGAGAGCCATATGGTTAAATTCAGACCAATAAATAAGTCTATCAATGTCTTTTTGCAATTCAAAACAAAGCGAACTTGCATCCTTACCTTTATTATGGATCGTGGTATCATCAGCAAATAGTTCACAGGAGGTGGAAACGTTCGATGGAAGATCATTTACATAAGCTGAAAATAAAATGGGACCTAAAACTGATCCCTGTGGAACTCCATAATTAATCGGCATAAATGGGGAGGTGACACAATCTTGGTATACTGCTTGTCGTCTATTACCTATCGCCAGTTTGTATAGATGTCGCCTCAGCAGGGATAGTCAGTTTGTTGAATGTTTGTTCCACAGTTTTCTCAGTATCTGTTACCTTTTGTGATGTTTCATAGTGAAGTGAGCTGATGGCTTTTGATGAGGCAGAGAATTTTTTTTGAGATGTAAATTATGTTTTATATCTTCAGAGGTATCTTGCCCCTGGCTTTGATCAGAAAGAGCTTGAAAACGATTTGTCACAGACACATTGATAGTATCAGTATTTTGTTTATTATGTTCAGCACTGACAGCACGTGGGTTTGGGCAATTATCAGAACTTTTGTCTGTTACTAGGGTGTGTTCATGTGAGGGAATGGTTGGAGAATCACTTGGAACACACTCCAATTCCCCACTAGTCTTTAGGGATTTGTCCATTTCACTCTGTGGAGAAGGATCACACTGTGTATTCACATTCTTTCCTGAGCATGGTTTCTGTTTTGTTTGGTTTAGCTGGGAGGATATTGAACCAAGACAGGATTTTAAGGTATGGTTTTCTTTGGTCAGATTGGTTAGTGTAGTGTGCATGTTTGAGACCCTACTTCTTAAACCACTAATCACTGACGGTAAGGATTCTACTCTGAGGTCAACATGATGCTTAAGTTCATTTTTAATAGAGACTTTTAAATCTTGCAGTCTAGACAAACGGCTGCTATCACATTCCGACTGTCTATTCGGTATCAAGCCAAGACTTGTTTCCAT
>CM054135.1:89595181-89602681 GCA_028751875.1 Rapana venosa
CTCCTAGCTCACAGAGACAGGTTGGCTTCTTAAGGTGGGAGAAGGTGTGACAGTACACAGGCCTCCATGACTTGCTACGTCTCCCAGCCCACAGAGACCTGCTGGAGAAGACACCTAAGCTGAGAGAAGGAGTAACACTACACAGACTTCAATTGGCTTCTTTAGAGACAGCCTCAAGTGGATTACTAGAAATTCCAAACCACAACCATCCCTTTATAAACAGACTGAGAAGTTGTTGGTTTAAACAGTATACTGTAACACAGAGATTGACATGGAAACCTAACTCTTGTCTTTTAGATTTGCTGAACTAAGCAAATCATGGTTGAGCAGTTCTTTCAAGAAGAGGGGGAGGGGAGAGGGTAAGGAATGTAGTTCAAAGGTTACAGTGCGCAAAGTGCACACTATAACATATACATATCCCACGAAAGGACCAACAGCAACAACGACGACGACAACAACAACAATAATATTTATACACATATATATAAAAAAAATATATATATATATTATATATATATATATATATATAAAATAATATATGGAATTTATATAGCGCTGAATCTTGTAAAAAACCAAACAAATCGAAGCGCTTAATATATATATATATATATATATATATATATATATATATATATTATATATATATATAAAAGCATGCAATCAGCAGCACTGAGGGAGGGACAGGCTTTACCAGGTTCCGCTGGGCCAAGCTGAAAATTTCAAGAAGTTGCCCCCCCCCCCCCCCCCCCCCGCCCCACACCCCCCACACAAAAAGGAGAAGAAAAAAAACCTAAAAAAAAGAAAAGCCACACAAACTTCTCACAGACTTGAGGGAGATGATGAAAAAACACACTCGAACAAAATGGCTATAAAGATCTACACAAAAAACCCACCAACAACCAACCAACCAAACAAAAACAAAAACACGCCTAACATAAGTCAATGTATCTTTCAAGTCAAGTCGAAGATTGTGATATGGATTCGCTGCTGCTGCTGCTGCTGCTGCTGCTGATGATGATGATGATAAGAAGAAGAAGACCAACAACAAGAAGAACTACAACAACAACAACGACGACGACGACAACAACAATAACACTACTACTACTACTACTACTACTACTACGACTACTACTCATACTACTCATACTACTCCTACTACTACTACTACTACTACCGCCACCAACACAGCAACAACAACAACAACAACAACAACGGTACTACTACTACTACTACTACTACTACTACTACTACTATTACCACTACTACTACTACACTACTACTTCTACTGAATCTTGTAAAGCAAACAAATCAAAGCCCCTGTACTCAAATCATTCACGCACATTGGGGGCCATTCACCAAAAAAATAAGATGAACAAATTTTGATTTCACACACACACCCCGCGCGCGCGCGCGCGCGCGCGGCGCACACACACACACACACACACACACACACACACACACCACCGAATATTCAGGATGTTTATCCACACAGTGACAACAACAATAATATAGGCCTACTCTAACTAGTTTATTGTTTGTCCACGCCTCTCAAAGAGTAGGCCTACTTCATTATTGACGACCAAACTACCGCGAGTTGGTATCGGCCCATGCCCGAAAAAACAGCCATGTTTACACTTAACTGAAGTTCACGACCAAAACTGTGTCTTGAAGAATGATAACATCTAAACCATCTAGTCAGTATCGCCTCCGCGGAGAGTTTTGCTACAGGAAACATGATAACAGTAAGTATCAACATCAGAAGCGATAATGTGGTGTGATTACCGGATGATACAGTCGTGTAAACAGTGAGCTGGCCTCTCCATGTTTCCCCCAATCCTTGTTGGATCGGATAAATGGTTCAAAGCAAAATAAATAAAACATAAAAAATAAAAATAAATCACTTTAGCAAGAGGGAAGGAATGAACGAATTATTATTATTATTATTATTATTATTTTTTTTTTTTTAAGAGGAAAGGGCGCATTAGATTAAGCATCATATGCTTTTCTTTCTTTCTTTCTTTCTTTTCAACATCCAGCCCTAAAGAGAGAGAGAGAGAGAGAGAGAGAGAGAGAGAGAGAGAGAGAGAGAGAGATTATTTATATTATCCAATTATTTAAAAAAAATAAGCTTATCGGTTTCAATGCCACTTTTCATGTTAATGCGTTTTACAATAATAATGCGACTGTAACACACACACACACACACACACACACACACACCGCGCGTGCGCACGCGCATGATCGTACAATTTTCTTCGGCTGCACACCGGTATTAAAAAAATCACTCTTTTCCTTCTGTTTTTCTATTAACTCTTATATTCATACCGCACGCACTAAGGCATCCACAGAAATAAAAACCCCTTTTTTGAAAGAATAGCCTCTGACTCAAAACTCATGTGATTTTGAACAAATTTGGTAGGTTTGAAATTTTTTTATTTTTCAGCAAACACTGTACCCCCTCAGTCCTTTGTTGTCTGCTAGCTTCCTTACCGCAATATGCATGCGCAGGGTCAACGCTGTAGGAATACAAGCAAACCTCATTTGATGGTTATTTCCAACTTTCTCGTAACTACCTGGTATTGCTCTATGTCCTCAATCCAAAAAAACAAGTGCACAGTCCATTTTTTCATGCTTAAAAAAATCTGTGAAAATCAACAACATTTTTTTCCACTCGCACTCTATACAAGATACTACGTGACCCCAAAATTAATACCGGTGTGTAGCCTGTATTCCGATGAGACTATAAACCAAGGTACTGTGTGCAAATAAAACAAGCAGAACATCTTGCGCACACGTTAAATCCTGTTCCGCTTTTCGTAAGAGTAGGCCATTGTGTACCGGTGGGAACAGGTGACAAAATTTATAAAACCGCATACACACGGGGACTGGCACTTAAGTGCTTATTCCATTATCTTCGATATAGAATAATATAATTTTTTTTTTTAATTCAGAAAGGTATCATTAACGAGTGCTAAAGATGTTCTGCGTGAGTTCGCACACACGGGCCTCGGTTTACAGTATCATCTGTCTGCAGGACTTGCAGGGGAGCGGAGTGGTGACTGACTTTACCTCCAAAGGTAAAGCGCCCTTGAACGGGTGCCACACTGTAACGACTCGACCCCGGGCTGCCAGACCACGAGCGCAACCTCTAACCACTAGACTATTCAACCCCCATCCTATCCATTTCACGTTGCTAAAGATGAACCAAAAGAAAAAGAAAAAAAAAGCGTACATGCATACTCTCTGTCTCTGTCTCTCTCTAACACACACTTACACACACTTACACACACTACACACACACACACACACACACACACACACACACACACACACACACACACACACTTACACACACACACACAATTTTATATTCGTGGAAAGTTCTCAGGCTCATGCGGCACTTTTCGTTCCTGCGCGGGCATCACACACACACACACACACACACACACACACACACACACACACACACACACACACACACACACACACACACACACCACAGTGTATTTTATATATATATATATATATATATATATATATATATATATATATATATATATATATATATATGTGTGTGTGTGTGTGTATGTGTGTGTGTGTGTGTGTGTGTGTGTGTTTGTGTCAAGTCAAAGTCAAACTTTTATTTTCAGATGGTACATTGAATAAGCAGTGTATTTGCTTTTTTTTCCATCAAGCCATCTATCTAAAGAAAATAAAAGAGAGAAAAAATATATGCAGACATGGAATAAAAAAGCCTAATCAATGATAAACCATTCAAATCAAATAAGAGAAAACAATTATACATGCATACATGAATTAAAAACAAAACAAAAAACCCCTGAAAAATATTAAACCATATATTTCAAATAAATAAAAAATCTTGAAAATATATCCACCATAATACAAACAAACAAGCAGAAAAGAAAAACCAAACCAAAACAAACAAGACAAAACAAAAAAGACACACCAACTGCTCCCCCCCCCCCCCTCACACACATACACACAAAAACCTTTAACCATACAAACAACTGAATAAAACAAACCAAAAAAGATAAACCAACAAGAACAACTACATCAAGCAAACAAACAAACAAACAAACACAAACATACGTACACAACAACAACAGCGACAATAACAAACAGAAAACAAGAATGACAGCCAAAACAAATAAAGAACAATATAGAACTAACAAAAGACGAAAAAAGAGTCCAAAATACCCCCTCCCTCTCCCCAAGAAAACCACCCTAAAGCAAAGGAAACCCCCCAAAAAACAAACAAACAAAAAGCAATGTAAACCAGAACTCCACCCCCCCCCCTCTCCCCCCAACAATAACAACAACCAAATGGATGTAAACAGAGGAAACTGATGTATAGTTTCCTTTTAAATCATATAAACACTTACATACACGTACACACCCTCACCCATATCCCCTTCACCACATATACTCACATAATTATATAAAGGATTGGCTCTGTGTGTGTGTGTGTGTGTGTGTGTGTGTAAATACACACACTTAAGTATTGATTATATATGTACTATGCATGCATTTATATATCAATGTATGTATTTATGTATCTATGTATGTATGTACGTACGTATGAAGTCGCACGAGGAACTCACAAGATCCTATCTAGTTAATACTTAAGCGCTTTGATTTTCTCGTTTTACAAGATTCAGCGCTATATAAATTCCATATATTATTATTATTATTATTTATTATTATTATTATCGAGAGAGAGAGAGAGAGAGAGAGAGAGAGAGAGAGAGAGAGAGAGAGAGAGAGAGAGACAGACAGACAGACAGACAGACAGACAGACAGACAGGTCAGTTGCGAGAGTTGGACAAAAGGGCAGGGGACGGTTTTTAAACATCTTTTGTGTTTGACCTACATTGACGGACGTGTTTCACAAAAGTTTAACGATGAGAAACCTCGGCAGTGTGGCCACGGCATAGCAACACCATGATGCATGATGTGACACACAGCCTGTGTGCCTGTACTTTGTATGCGCGCGTGCTCCAGTGTATATGTGCGTGCGTGCTAGTATATCACTATATGCACGCACGCATAATTATGTGTGGATGCAGGCACGCGCTGTATGCGTGCATGTGTACGTACGTGTGTGTGCACGCGTTACTATACCCATGCACCCGTGTGTGCATGCATGATACACATTTGCCGTAGTGTATGTGTGTGTGTGTGTGTGTGTGTGTATACGCACGGACACGTGTTTGTGTCACCCCCCCCCCCCCCCCCCCCCCCTATACACACACGTGCGCAGGCATGAACACGCGCAAATACACACCTTATACTTGAATAGTTAGTGGGGTTTTTCGCCCACTGAACTTTTTCCTCAATTCTTTTTCGACAGAGCTCATTGAAATACACGAAGATCGTTACGCAGCTATTACATTAATCCTCTGTGTGTGTGTGTGTGTGTGCGCGCGCGCGCGCGCCTGCCAAATCGATCGTATGAACAAGTACATTATGAACTGTTTTTACCTTGAACCTACTTTTCTTTTCATTTTTCTTTTTCCTTGTGATTATATCACACACTTTCAGTTCAATTCTAAATGTGACTACTCTGCAACCTTGCACGAGAGTGGCACCAGCAGCCACTTGCATATCAAAATGTCCTCGGCCTCCAAAACTATTGTGACATATCAGTGCATTAGTAATTGCAAACAAAATAGTTCGGTTTGTTTTCAATGTCCCATGTTTGGACCACCTCAACTGGGTGTGAATAACCAGCGTTCACGCCACTCCCCCCTCATCGCCTAAACTAGCGTGCACACGAGGCCACCATGAGGAATCAGACGACATTGACGTTGCTAGCGGATGTAAAACGCGTTCTCATTGGCTGAGCCCGTGGGCCCATATCAGACGATTCGTGCTGTCGCACGAGATCTATTCATGACATTAATGCCGAAACAGAAATTTCGATGAAAACAGCGAGAGAAACAGAATCGGAAGGAACAAGTGCTACAGATAGCACAGGTGAGTGATTTTTCCAACTTTCCTCAATATTTTGCTGCCTGTGGTCTACTACTGGGGCTGTAGAAGAAAGTTGCTAGTATCGCCGGCGATAGCGAGTGGACTTTGCTCCCACTGTTTCTATTTTTAAACCGGCTGATTTTGCTTGAGCTGCATATGTTTCGTAGCAGAGGCCTGTTGCGTGATTGCTAGGAGTCTGAGCGTGGCTGATGCTTACCCAGTGCACCCTTCAATGCATTTCCAAGGTCTGTTAGCGATAAAGTAATATCTCGCATGTTTCTGTAACTAAAAAGGATAAAATATGTAACTGGTGAAGCACCGATATCGCAGTCTCTCACAAGTATGTGAACGTGATGGAAGAGAAAAAACCCAACACCTAAGCGATTGATTAAGTTGTCTTGCAAAATGTAAGGCCGGGTGTATGTATTATAGGTGTGTGTGTGTGTGTGTGTGTGTGTGTGCTTGATACGCGCTTCGCCCGTATGTCAGTTTTTCTTCTTCCCTTCAATAGGGCCTATTAAAGAATTTGGATATATATATATTATTCATGTTCTTTTTTTTTTTTATACCACTTTAAGTCACGAGATTTCTCTGCGTGAAATTCGGGCTGCTCTCCCCGGGGAGAACGCGTCGCCACAAGAGCAGCGCCACCTTTTTTTTTTCTTTTGGTCATTATTATTATTATTATTATTATAGTTGTTGTTGTTGTTATTCAGTCATTACTTTTTCTTTGACTTTGCCTTGTTGCAGCATGACATTTTTTTAAAAAGAAAGCAACATGCATTATAGTTATGTGATAAAATGATTATATTTTTTCTTTGACTTGCCTTGTATGACTTAGTAGTATAGCCAAATATACAGCCACACAATGTATGTCACGCGTGCACGTACGGGCGCAGGCACAGACACCACACACACACACACACACACACACACACACACACACACACACACACACACACTGGTTTACCCGCAGTAAAGATTTTAAAATTTGATTTCACACACACACACACACACACACATAGACACATTCACACACTCACAAAACACACACGCACGCATTCTCACACACACATACACACGCACGCGCGCGCGCACGCACTCACACACACACACACACACACACACACACACACACACACACACACACACACACACACACACACACACAATGTTTTTGAAAATCGTTAAGTTTGGTGAACAAATCTTATTCTGGCAATAGGACATAATATCACTAAGAGTGAAAAGACGTTAAATCAAAAGAACAACGTGTATCAACAAACACATTGGCAGCATAGCAACAAGAAACGTAAAGCCTATGTCGAGTTATGATGTTATTTTGAAGACTGGTGGACTTTGTAGTCGTTCTTATACAACTTCATTGTATCATGAACATTGTTAAAGCTGTATGATGGAGTATATTGGACTACTTCATATTCTGATTTTATAGATGTGCAAGTTCTTGATTATAACCATATCAACCTTGTCGATCCTGTCACGCCCGTG
>CM054135.1:89607681-89630181 GCA_028751875.1 Rapana venosa
CCATTATCCTCGATATCAAAGAATAAATAAAATAAATCTGTCCCTCTGTCTGTCCCTCTGTCTGTCCCTCTGTCTGTCCCTCTGTCTGTCTGTCCGTCCCTCCGTCTGCCCCTCTGTCTGTCCGTCCGCCCCTCTGTCTGTCCCTCTGTCTGTCCCTCGGTCTGTCCCTTTGTCTGTCCGTCTGTCCCTTTTGTCCCTCTGTCCGTCCCTCGTCTGTCTTTTGTCTGTTGTCTGTTTTTTTTCTGTATGGATAAGCATTATAGTTTATTTTTTTTTCTTTTATTATCTGGTATGGAATTGCTTATAGGTGTTTTTGGTGGGGTTGTTGTTTTTTTCTGTGGAGGTGAGTTATTGGTGAACTGTCTTAGAGTGTGAGTTATTGGTGAATCTGTCTTAGAGTGTGAGTTATTGGTGAATCTGTCTGGAGCGTGAGTTATTGGTGACTGTCTTAGTGTGAGTTATTGGTGACTGTCTGGAGCGTGAGTTGTTGGTGACTCTGTCTGGAGCGTGAGTTATTGGTGACCCTGTCTTAGAGTGAGTTATTGGTGAATCTGTCTGCAGTGTGAGTTATTGGTGAATCTGTCTGCAGTGTGAGTTATTGGTGAATCTGTCTGGAGTGGGAGTTATTTGTGACTGTCTTAGAGTGTGAGTTATTGGTGACTCTGTCTTAGAGAGTGAGTTATTGGTGACTCTGTCTTAGAGAGCGAGTTATTGGTGGCTATCTTAGAGAGTGAGTTATTGGTGACTCTGTCTTGGAGTGAGTTATTGGTGACTCTGGCTTAGAGAGCGAGTTATTGGTGACTCTGTCTTAGAGAGTGAGTTATTGGTGACTTGTCCTGGAGCAGTGAGTTATTGGTGAATCTAGTCTGAGTGTGAGCTTATGGTAAATTGCTGGAGGCGAGATTGGTGATCTTGCAGTGTGAGTTATGGGAAATCTATTGCAGATTGATGTTTGGTGTATCATGCTCTGGCAGGTGAGTAGGTGGACTCTGTTGGATGTGATGTTTTGGTGATCAAGTCTTGCGTGAGTATGGTGGAATTATTGCATGTGATATGGTGTTGGGAGTATCGAATGTCATCTTGCAGGAGAGAGTCTGGATATTTGCATGATTGATGTTTGGTGTATCAAAGCTCATCTTGACTCCATATGATTACATGCACCTTTACACACACACACACACACACACACACACACACACACACACACACACACACACACACACACACACCAAACACACACACACACATACACACACATAACACACACACAAACACACACACAGAGGTACTCTCTCTCTTTTTCTCTCCACCCCCCCCCCCCTCTCTCTCTCTCTCTCCCTCCCTCTCTGTCTGTCTGTCTTCCTCCCTCCCCTCTCTCTCCTCCTCCCTCTCTCTCCCTCCCCTCTCTCTCCTCCCTCCTCACCCCCTCTTCCTCATCCCTCCCTTCCCTCCCTCCTCTTTTTTGTACTTTTGTACTCAAAACAATTTTGTCCCTCTCCCTCCCCTTTCCAAAAAACCAAAAGTGGCCCCCCCCACCCAAACAGGGTGGACCCACCAGACGCTCCGAGCTCCAAAACCGGAGAGTGTCATCGGGCCAGCTTCTCGGGCGCTGTATGCCGTGGACCCTCGGACACAGCAAGATGTCGGCTACACCATGGACTGGCTGTGCCCGCGATGTTTGCCAACAGTGTCCTTTTCTTCGATTTAAGGTAAGGCTTTGAAGTGGTGGTGTGTGTGTGTAGGTGTGTGTGTGTAGTGTGGTGTGTGTGTGTGTGTGTGTGTGTGTGTGTGTGTGTGTGTGTGTGTGTGGTGGTGTGTGTGGTGTGGTGTGTGTGTGTGTGTGTGTGTGTGGTGTGTGTGTGGTGTGTGTGTGTGTGTGTGTGGTTGGTGTGTGTGTGGTGTGTTGTGGTGGTGGGGTTGGGTGGGGGGTGGTGGTGGGGTGGGGGTGGGGTGAGGTGGTGGGTGTGTGTGTGGGGTGTGTGTGTGTGTGTGTGTGTGTGTGTGTGTGTGTGTGTGTGTGTGTGTGTGTGTGTGTGTGAATGCCTAATAGTATGTGAGAATGCAAGTAACTCATTAGTTGTATCCGTTTGTAAGTACACCCGGACGCAAGTCATCGTAAATAACGAAGTATGTCTTTGTAAATAAATTGTACACACAGACACAGACACACACACACACACACACACTAACACACACACACACACACACACACACACACACAACACACACGACACACACACACTAACACACACACACGCACACACAACACAACACACACTCTACACTAACACACACACACACAACACACACATACACACACACACACACACACACACACACAACACACACACAACACACACCACACACACACCAGACTGTAGGTCTGCCTAGATCAACGTCCCATACTAGTCATTCGTATTTAATTAAACCTGTGCCGTCCCCTGCAGGTCCCAGCTTTGTGCTGGACACGGCCTGCTCCTCCAGCCTTCTGGCGCTGGACCAGGCGCTGCACAGCATCCGCAACGGTCACTGCGACGCGGCCATCGTGGGAGGGTCAGGTCTGCTGCTGAAGCCTTGCACCTCCCTGCAGTTCATGCAGCTGGGGATGCTGTCTCCGGATGGAAAATGCAAATCGTTTGACGCCTCAGGTAACGCACAGCCGGTTGGGCCTTCTGTAATATTTGTTTTGTTAAAAAAACAGTTTGGTAAAATGTTCTCTTCATCTTTCATTGAATCTGGTGGTAGATATCATAATTAGGTGATGCCATGATAATTATAAACTTTTTTCGTCTAATATCACTTTAAGTGAACAGACGTAAAATTGAAGACACACATGATAATTATGGTACATGTATTATTCATGGAAATGGGAGTTTGGGTACAGGTGTGGGTTCTTTGGTCAGGGATTTTTGTGTGCTTTTTTTTTTTTAATCAATAAGAGTTGTCCTGTGCTAATTGCTATTGAAGCAGCCACACACATAGCAAAGGGAAAAATAATTGGGGTTGGAGTGGGGGGTGGGGGGAGATAGATGATATTCAATTATGTTGATGATATGATTTTTATATACTCTCTCCCAAAATATTTTTTTTGGGGGAGGGAGGGGGGGGGGGGTGGGGGCAGCTAAATTTGGGAATTCGGAGTAAGGGAACGGTAGGCAGTCTAGATTTCACAGAGAGAAATATCATTGACTGTATAATTATGCATTCAACACAACACAGAGGAAAACAAAACAGTCCTGAGCCTTAGTTAGTCTTGTATCTGAACTACCACCTAGTCTCTTTCTTCTCATCACTCTCTGCTAAACCACGTATGTCATCATCATCATCATTAACCATTACAGCCAGTGGTGTGTAGGGCAGCAACAAAGCGCTTCCACTTCCTGCCTATCCTGCGCCAACCTAGTCACTGATCCCCAAGAGTGCTGCATGGCCTTCATCTCACGTCTTCCTTACTTTCTCCTGGGAACCCACGTATGTACTCTTCCCTTACTGACCTTACCTGTGTGCTGTTTCAGGAGACGGGTACTGTCGCAGTGAGACAGTGGGCACCATTTTCCTGCAGAAAGCTGCTGATGCCAAGCGTGTGTACGCCACTGTCGTCCACTCTGGCTCCAACGCTGACGGCAGCAAGGAACAAGGTCGGTGTTTTGGAGCATCATCACTACTGTGGTGGTGTGGCTTGTCGCCCAGAGAATGAAGTAACGGTGGTGTCAAAAGTCAGGACTCTTTGGTGTGATGAAGGTTGAACAAGGATGCTGCACATTAATACATGGATTTTTCTCTTCTTTTTTTTGCATGAATTGCGCACAACTTTTAGATTGTGTGGAAAAGAAACTTTTGTTGATAAAATCAATAATCGCAAACTATTTTGTAGAGGAATGATCTAGTCAAAAATTTCAAAGATATCATAAGTATTCATACTTCAGTAAAAAGAAAAAGAAAAGAAGTGATTACAACAAAGCATAATGAATAATATACGCTTGCTGCGAGAATTGTTATAATTTTTTTTTTAAAACCATTTCATTGATATTTAGATATCACGTCTTGCCTACACTATCTGAAATACTCAAGTTTCCTCCCCACCCCACCCACCCCCCCAAAAAAATGTGTGGATGTTATTGCAGGCTTATGACATAAAAAAAACAACAACCACCTGATAACCATCAAACATGAACCTGTTAACAATCATTGTCAACAACAGGTGATCAGATTTAATCACAATGACACCGGATACGCCCAATTCTGAAGAGAAATATTTGAACATACTTTTTGTGTGTGTGTGTGTGTCTTTGTGCAAGCTTAATCTTTGTTGCTACCGAGCACCATACTATACCACTTTGGTCGCATGAGCGCTTTGATTTGTTGCTTTACAAGATTCAGCGCTATATAAATTCCATACATTATTATTATTATTATTATTATCCCCCCTCCCCATACACTGCTGTGGGGTGTGCAGGCATCACGTTCCCCTCGGGAGAGGCGCAGAAGGCGCTGCTGCAAGAGGTGTACGGGCAGGCCGGCGTCCCGCCCTCCTCTGTGGCCTATGTGGAAGCTCACGGCACCGGCACCAAGGCCGGTGACCCCCAGGAGGTCAACACCATCGCCGACGTCTTCTGCAAGGACCGGCAGGGGCCGCTGATGATTGGCTCCACAAAGTCCAACATGGGACACCCCGAGCCTGCTTCGGGTGAGGAAGGAGAGAGCGGGAACAACATGCTGAGAAAAGAATGAGTTCTGTTATGTTGATCAAGGTGCCTTGCTAGGATTATAGGAATGGAAGGGGTGGAAAGGTGTTGAGAGTGGGGGGAAATAGTATCCTGCAACATCAAGTGTGATTTGGTTTTTTTCAGCTTCTTAATTCTGTGTCATCTTGTATGCGAGCTGAATTAAAGAGGGGAAAAATATACAAATATGTTTTAAAAATAAACTAAATGGTACTTACTGATCTTAAGAAACGTGGTCAAATATCTTTTAATGAATGTTTTTTTTTGACACACTTCTTTCCTTCTTGTAATGTAGCTAACGTTATACACTCATAGTCTCTTTTAAGCATGTAAAGTTGTATATATTTATGAAACACCACGAGCAAATACTGGTAAGATTCATAAAATCTTTGCTTCAGTTTCTAACAATTCTGATGATTAATGATTATGTAAACCTCTGCAAGAGGATTTCTAGCATTGATCATAGTGCTAATCGAAAATTCCTTAATCCATCCATTGTAAAAATAGTACAAATTAAACATTGATGAGGTGCATTGTGTGTGTGTGTGTGTGTGTGTGTGTGTTGTGTGTGTGTGTGTGTGTGTGTACTGCAGGCCTGGCAGCGCTGTCCAAAGTGGTGATCGCCATGGAGGAGGGGGTGATCCCCCCCAACCTCCACTACTCCTCCCCCAACCCCGACATCCCGGCACTGCAGGATGGACGGCTGGCGGTGGTCACTCAGTGTCAGCCCTGGCAGGGCGGCTATGTCGGCGTCAACTCGTTTGGCTTTGGGGGAGCCAACGTCCATACCCTGCTCAAGTGAGTCTGGAGGGGTGTGTGTGTGTGTTGTGTGTGTGTGTGTGTGTGTGTGTGTGTGGTGTGTGTGTGTGTGTGTGTGTGTGTGTTAGTGTGTATGTGTGTGTGTTATGTGTGTGTATGTGTGTGTGTGTGTTGTGTGTGTGTGTGTTTAGTTGTGTGTGTGTGTTAGTTGTGTGTGTGAGTGTGTGTGTGTGTGTGGTGCATGCCTGCAAGTGTTTATGTCTGTAAGTGTATAGATTTTACACATGTTGAATCCCAAGTCTTGAGACAAATAAGGTTTTTTCATTTGAATTTCAAGCTATAAATAGAGTAGATAAAGAACATTGATGTAAAAGCATTAGTATTTGGAAAATTTTGACTTACAAAAATAATCCAGTCTTGCATATATGTAACTCATCACACCCACCAGAATCACTACGTCAACAGAACAGGTTTGGGGTAACTTCTTTTTCTGCATTCCCTGTACGATTTGTTTGTAAATTCCATACTCTTAATACTGCATGGCAGCATATAAACAGACGATACATGCACCATGTGAACTCGGCACTGTGTGGTTTGTGAAGATCCAACCCCAAAGAGCGGGAGGGCCCTCACCCCGATGCCAACAGCCTCCGCTTGCTGACGTACTGCGGACGTACGGAGGAGGGCGTGCAGCGAGTGCTGGATGCTGCACAGGCCCACGGGCAGGACGTGGAGCTGCAGGCCCTGCTGCAGGAGAGCGCCAACATGCCCCCCTCCTCCCACCCCTTCCGGGGCTTCACCCTCCTCAACGGAGATCCCCAGACACGCTGTGACGTCGTGGAGGTGGGGCACCGTTGCAGGGACTTGATGTGCTGTGGGAATGGTTTTTGTATGATGATTATAGCATTGTTGGTTTTTTATCCCTTATGTGTAGCTGCTTCAGCTTTCAAAATGGGATTGAATTTTCTTTCCTTTGTGAAAGCAGGTTTTTTTAATGAAGTGTTATTTTGTTTTGCTTGGGTTTCTTTTTTTGAAGTCTTTCAGTTCATTGCTACTTATAAGAGTATTGATACGGGATTTGTGATTGTTTTAACATCTCAAACTGACTATCTTACGTGGAGTTTTGGGTGCTCTTAGCATATTGTGTAGGGCCAACAAAAAAATGACTCCTTTTAAATGAAAATGACCTGATAGAGTCGTTTGCTTTAAAACTTTTTAATTTTAAGAGGGTAGGAGCACGAAGAGAATGCCTCAAAACCAAATATTGCAGTGGCTGTTTCAAGGTTTTGAAAGAGAATCCTGTTGGTTGCAGAGATGTGAAGAGCAGCGGCCGGTGTGGTTCATGTGTTCTGGCATGGGGGCCCAGTGGGTCGGCATGAGCAAAAGCATGATGCAGCTGCCCGTGTTCAAACAGTCCATCATGAAGTGTGACGCTGCCCTGAAAACGGTCAACTTCAACCTCTACGACATGCTGATGACCGCTGAGGACAGCACCTTTGACGATCCCATCAACTCCTTCACCGGCATTGTGGCCTGTCAGGTGGGCGGGTGTCACTGGTTTTCTTCTGTGCTGCTTTGCTCCAGCTCTTTGTAGATACCATCACTGGTTACTGAAGAAGCCCCATTCTGTCATTTGGGATAGTGTCTAAACACAGATATTAACACACATTTGTTTTTGTTTTATTTCTACCAGTATGTGATTACCCACTCTTCTGTGAAATAAAATGCAACGTATATGCTGGCATCATGCATGGGATTTTCGTTTTAAGTCTGGTATTTGGCTAGAAAGCCTAAGCTCGCTATCAATGATTTTGCATAAGGTAGCATTTTTGTCAGTTGTCCAGTCATTAAGACGCCACTTAATCATCTTCAAGATGGTTGAATGATTTGATTGCAGGAGTGTGTAAGTAAAATGATATTATAGAAAGAAGAAAAAATACCTCGTCTTCATAAAATATTACTTTGATTTACTCCCCAAAATCTGCACACAAGTCAAGGGTGCATAATTTTTTTTCTATAACAGAAAAATCCGAATTATTGGCATTTTTTTAAAAAATAATTTGTGCACAAGACATGGTCACTGAAAAAAAGATGTTTGTTTTCAACATTGGCAGGTAGCTCTGATCGACATCCTGACTCTGCTGAACGTCCGCCCTGACGGCATCCTGGGTCACTCCACCGGGGAGATCGCCGCTGGCTATGCTGACGGCTGCACCAGCCTGGAGGAGACCCTTCTGATCGCCTACTGGAGAGGGCGCTGTGTCAGGGACGGAAACCTTCCGGAAGGCGCCATGGCCGCTGTCGGTGAGTTGATTTTCATTTTTGGGTTGTTTTGAACGGTCCTGTGCGAAGTTTTATTTTTAGAGGTTTAGTACAGGGTTTTTTTTTTTTTACTTACCCAGCCTTACGTCATGTTGTACAGTTAATTCAATTTTTAGTCTTTGGATGATTGATGATTAATATGTGAGCTAAGGTCATGAAATTTGATGAAGATTTTAAGATAGTCCTTTTCTTTTTTGGAATATTGTGACACGGAAGAATTGAAATAAAGGTTTACCTGACTCTACCAGTAAGAATTATCAATAAAAACAAACAGCTTCTACCCCCTCCCCCCCCCCTCCCCACCCCATAAAAATCCAGCAGTGTAACGTGCACATCCACTCTGTCTGCTTTCATTGTTGGTACTGGAAAGTTCCATTTTAGAATCTGCGGGCTGTTACACCTATAGATCTATTTTAGGAAGCGACAGCCAAAACAGAATAAAAACTGAAAATAGAAAAATCACCACCATTACCTATGGAAGCGTAGAGTAAAATCGAAAAGAGATGTCAAATATTAAAGAGATGATAGTGGATAAGAATGACAAAAAGAATCGGCTTGAGATTTTCTCTCAGTAACCACCATGGGGACGGGATAGCTCAGTGGTCGGAGCACTCGCTTTCCCCCAGCCAAGTTAAGCAGCGTCGAGCGTGGTTACCAGTTGGATGGGTGACTGTTTGGGCGCCTTGGCTTCAGTACAGTTCCCCCAGTTCACCCAGCTGTAAATGGGTACCTGCCCTCTTTAGGGTCAGGGAAGGTAAAGCAGCGAGGGAGAGGAGATGGGCGCCGCCCTCAATATGCTGGCCCTAGAGAAGTGAGGTCTCTGACGCCTCGCTCCTCTACGACCTTATAGGTTATGGGACTCCTTTACCTTTTTAACCACCATGACTCTGTCTTCAGGTCTGACTTGGGAGGAGGCCAAAGCCCAGTGCCCCCCAGGAGTGACCCCAGCCTGTCACAACGCCAAGGAGACCGTGACCATCTCTGGACCCAAAGACGCCGTCCATGCCTTTGTGGAGAAGCTGCAGGAGCAGAAGGTGTTTGTGCGCACCGTCAACACAGGAGGCATCGCTTTCCACTCCAACGCCATGCAGGCTGTGGCGCCTGCATTCAAGAGAAACTTGAAGAGGTATGCGGTGAAAAGGGTATAACATAGCAATGTCATGACATGTGTCTAGTATTAACCGCTTATTAACTAATCTGAATATCTGTTGAGATCTGATTCAGCAAGGGTGTGTTTTTTTGGATGACTTTTTTTTTAAAGGTAGCAGCTTGGCATCTGAAAATTATTTCTTAAGATTTCTTATTTCTCACCTTGTGAACCAAAATTAAGACCTTATATGTAGCGCTCATTTCAATCTGTGCTGTGATGAACTTTCATGATTTCCGATGATGATGTATTTTCCAACGTTGATATAGTTGTCTTTTTTCCAGTCTGATGATAAAAACATTTGTATGAGCTTTTTGCATCATTGTAGCAGACGTATTTGTTTGAATGATGCTTCAATACTTGTGCAGACATAACATATATTTTTTTTTATAAAACTTTACAAAGAAATGTTTTTGTGTAAAATGTAATAAATTCATTTCATCACAACCATCACAGATTCAAGCAAACCCATTAATGATAATGATAATAATGGATATTTTTTTTGGGGGGAGGACGCCGAATCTTGTAAAGCAACCAGATCAAAGCGCTAGGTGACTTCAAAGTGTCAAGGAAGAGAAACACACTGATCACACCATAACCCCGACATTCTTTTTTGTGTTGTTGTTTTGTTGCAACAGCTTCTGCCCAAGCCTCGGCCCCGCTCCTCCCGCTGGATCAGCACCTCGGTGCCCGAGGCCAGTGGAGCAGCGAGCTGGCCCAGCGAGCCGGCGCCGACTACCACGTCAACAACATGGTGTCCCCCGTGCTGTGCCAGGAGGCCCTTCAGCACGTGCCCAGCAAGGCGCTCCTCGTGGAGATCGCCCCGCACTGCCTGCTGCAGGCCATCCTCAAGAGGAGCGTGGACCAGGCCGTGTGTGTGGGCCTCATGAAGAGGAACGTCGACAACCTGCCCTTCTTCCTCTCTGCCCTGGGAAAGTAGGTTTTGATTGAGTGTGTGTGTGTGGGTGTTGGTGGGGTGGGTGTGTTGTGTGTGGTGTGTGTGTGTGGTGTTGTGTGTGTGTGTGTGTGGTGTGGGTGTGGTGTGTGGTGTGTGGTGTTGTGTGTTGTGAGTGTGTTGTGTGTGTGTGGTGTGTAGTGTGTGTTGTGGTGTGTGTGTGTGTGTGAGGGGGGTGTGTGGTGTGTGTGTGAGTTGTGGTTGTTGTGTGTGGTGGGTGTGTGTTGGGGTGTGTGGTGTGTGTGAGTGTGTGTGGGTGTGTGGTGTGTGTGGTTGTGTGTGTGTGTGTTAGTGGTGTGTTGTGTGTGAGTGTGTGTGTGTGATGGTGTGTGTGTGTGTGTGTATGTTGTGTGTGGTTGTTAGTTGTTGGTGGTGGTTTTGTAGTGGGGACAGTGTGATGTTTAGGGTATTTTGGTGGTGGGATTTCAGCTTTAAGAAAAGAACATTTGTTTTACTTTTCTTTTGTTTTACTTCAGCCCCAACTGTGTTGTCATTCTGACTAGTTTTGATTAATGTCTGTCTACTACATTGGTTTGCATGGTAATTGATCGCCAACACGTGTCAACCTTGAAGAAAGTTTCTCCTGGTTAGCAAAAAAAAGAAAAGGTTATGTTAACTCTTCACAGATAGCATTACGTATGAATCACGCAGCCCACAAATTCATACATATAGTATAAATACTGTCCTGCTGTTGAAGAGGATGGACACCCACTCAAAAGGCTTCCTGTAATCATAGGCATGTAGATGCCTGCCGGAAAAAAACGAGAATGTTTGGAGAAAGAAATGAATTGCACTGTGCTCTTGCAATCTTTATATGCACAGTTGAGTTGGTGGAACACTGCACCTGTATTCCAAATTCCTGACACAGACATCTGAATGCCTGGTATTTCCAGTGCCCATCTTTACATTTGTTGAAGCAATGTTACGGAATCATTTCCCTGCCTCTTAGGGAGTGCTCTATCTGTTGGGTAAATCATGAAGCAGATGATGACGTTATATCTGTACAGCTGTACAAATGTTCATTATTTTCTCCTCCTGCCAGAATCTACGTGAACGGCCTGAGCCTGAACCCCATGAAGCTGGTGAGCCCTGTGACCTTCCCTGTGCCGCGAGGGACCCCCATGATCTCCCCGCTGCTGGCCTGGGACCACAGCCAGACCTGGGCCGTGCCCAAAGCCCAGGACTTCGCCACCTCCGGCTCTGGCAGCTTGAACGACGCCAAGTTCGACATCAGCATTGCCTCCGACTCTGAGGACCATTACCTGGAAGGTAGGCTGGCCCCGGACTGAGCTGTGCTGATCAGTCTGTTGAGTTCTTAGAACGTTAGACTATGCCATTCAAGGCTTAAAAGAAATAGGCTTAAGATTGATTTGTCAGTTCTGCATTTTGCACCTACATGCCAAGAAAAAAAGGGTAATAAAAACGAACCCAAACTGATTAAAAATAGAAAAACTTGCTCCACTTTTTTGTCTCCATATATATTTAAGAAATGAGTCTTAAATACTTTTTTCCACACTTTTTACGACATTTCGAATTGTGACATCAATTTTCGATAAAAATTTGCAGTGTGTGCATTTCTAAAAAGCGGTTTTCTTTTCACCGCAGGTCACGTGATTGACGGGCGAGTGCTGTTCCCGGCAGCAGGGTACCTGGTTCTGGCCTGGCAGACCCTGGCCCGTCAGAAAGGCACTGTCTATGACCAGCTGCCTGTCCTCTTCGACAACGTCTCTATCCACCGCGCCACCATCATGCCTCATATAGGTCAGTATAACTTGCAGATTTTGCGTTTTTCTTATAACTCTGTATCTTTATGACTTGCCACTTCTAAGTAATTTCATTGTTGTACATACACCCATGCTAGTAGATCTGAAAAGAAACAGTGTTTTGGAAGTATCTTATTTTTATACATATTGAAACACACGAAAGTACATAATTTTTTACGGACTCAAGGTTTTTTTCCTGATAACAGAAAGATTTTTGATTTGTCCCAAGTCTCTTTTTCTTTTGATATATCTTGCATGTGGTAGTTTTAAAACTTCTTTCTCACCCCTCCTTCCTTCACCCCTCCCTCCTTCACCCCTCCACATCCACCCCCTCCCTGATGAGTGTCAAGTATAAAATGTCTGGCTAGTCTAATGAAAGATCATGCCACTGTTTCAGGGTCAGCCACATTTCACTGCAGTGTGATGGACGTGACGGGAGACTTTGAGATCACAGAGAGCGGGGGTCTGGTGGCCAGTGGGAAAATCTCTGTGGCCTCTGACCCCGACACCCCCAGTGTCCATGGCTCCACCTCGTCTGGGGAAAAAGAGGACCAGGTCTTTGAGCTGAGCCGCGCTGACATCTACAAGGAACTGCGGCTGAGAGGTTACGACTATGGGCCCACTTTCCAGGGTATCCTCAGCGCTTCCATGTCAGGTAGTACATCTGAAACATAACTATGTGATTTTAAAAATATATGGCTTGATTATTTTACTTTTTTTTGGTTGTAAACTGACTTAATGGAGACCCAACTTCTCCAAGAGGATTGGCTTTGCCAGGTTCAACTTACCGAAGACACACTCCACGAAAAATCTAGTGCAATGCCCAACACGAGCAGAATGAGCAATTGCCCTTCCTACCTTGCTTCCTTCCTTTCTGCATATCTGCTTTTCTTTATCATTTCGGAGATCTGGAGGCCTATTGGAGTGGAATGGGTGGTGGGTGGTGTTCAGTGATCTTCCATCTGTCCTTCCTTCTGGAGGCCTATTGGGGTGGAATGGGTGGTGGGTGGTGTTCAGTGATCTTCCATCTGTCCTTCCCTCTATCCTCCTTCCCTTTCTTCTTACTTGCTTTTTGCCTTCGTTTACATGCAATACCTAATATCGGGTATCCCTGTTCTGTTCCAGGGTCAGAAGGCCTGCTGGAGTGGAGTGGACGCTGGGTGGTGTTCATTGACCTGATGCTGCAGATCCAGGTGCTGGGTCACGGGGGCAACATGCTGCGACTGCCCACACGCCTGACCCAGCTGACCGTCAACCCCCTCACCCACCACACCTTTGTCCAGGACTTTGAGGACAAGCAAGGTGGGTCAGCATTTGCAACTCTTGATCTGCAAGATGCAAAAGTATGAGTTTGCGTGTGAAAGCTTTATCTTGTATAAATAATTAACAAAGATACGCTTTCAGTGTCTAAGGTTGGGTCAGCCAGCACACACACACATTATAACAGATTTTTTTTTAAAAAGCCTTTTCATTAATTGATTAAGTTCACATTGCAGTCTGTTTTTATAAGGAAATTTGCTTTTTTACCACATTTAAAACTTGACCACGACTTTCTGCTGAAGTGTCTTTTTATGATGACCTACATATAACCCTTCACCAGAATTTCTTATTGTTGACGTATTTACTCATTAGGTAAACATTTCTTTACAAGTACTGATGCGCTTCTTCAAAAGGATAACCTAAACCTTTGTGCCCTTACACTTTCAGCCATCCCAGTGAGGGTTAATCCCTGGCAGAACCTGGTGACAGCCGGGGGCGTTGTTCTGCGAGGTCTCCACGCCACGGTGGCCCCGCACCGCAGTCTGCAGGCTCCGCCTGTCCTGGAGAGATTCTCCTTCGTCCCTACCAGCGGCTGACCCCGCTGTCGCCACAACTGCAGCAGTACTCTGACGATGTCGCCGCTGTTGCTGTGCGGGTGGTGAAGAGGATGGTGGAGGGGGGAGAAGAGAGGGAGAGGGTGCTGTCACTGCTGCAGGGAGAGGGGGAGGAGAGGGAGGTGTGTTCACAGAGACTGGAGATGTACAGTGCTCAGCCTGAGCAGTACGCCTCGTGAAGGTGAGTGGGCACTGAGTGCATGTGTGGCTAGATTGTGTTGGAAGTCCTTTTTGCAAATATACAGTTGACGTGTATCTGTAAATTTTTGCTTGTCATGCTCAGTTAAAAAAACAAACACAACTTATTAATTCTTGTGACATTCACATTTCTCTTTTTTAACCCTTCGTTATGTGATTGCAAGGATGAAAAGAGATCAGGTTTTAAAGAAAATGTACGATTTTTCAACAGTAGAGACCCTTTCCAAAAACGTTGTTGTACAGTTGTAAATCAGATTTTGTACTCCTTACCTCTTGTTTTGCACTCAGATGAGAGATACTAGGACTGTTCATATAGGCGTATGGGCGCATATTGATATTCATGCACGTTAAACTCCTCCTCCCAATCTACCCGCTCTTGAACTGTAGAAACCCCCCCAAAACCCCCTTACCCCACCGCAAACAAAAACACACACACAAAACAACAAAAACCAAAATTGAAGCATGTATATTTTGATCAACTGCACCTAACTGTCGGCACCATCTTCAGGGGCTGCAAGATCTCCTCACCAAGACGGAAGACAAAACGTCTCCTCTGCTGTCCTCCTCCAACCCCCAGACCTGACCTCTGACCTGCTGCTGACCTCCCTGCTGGAGCCCCCGTGCCTGCGCCCCCTGCTGGACGTGGTTCTGGAGAACACCCTGACCTTGACCCTCACGGTGTGTCAGCTGCAGGCGGCGGGCAGCGCCCTCTACCGCCACATCGCCCAGCAGCTGGCCGACCAGCCCAAGCTGGGGGTCAAGGTCACGGTCACGTCCTCCCCGGCCCTGGCGGAGGACAAGGACTGGGGCAGGCTGGACGTGAGGGGCAGGGAGTGGGACCTGGGCCGGGACAGCGCCGAGCTGCTGGGGCAGTTCCAGGTGGTGGTGATGGACAACGTCCTTCACGCTGAAGCCAGCCCCGCCCAGGCGCTGACCAAAGCCGCCCAGCTGGTGGGGGAGGGGGGCTTCCTGCTGGTGAGGGAGGTGACCCACCACCTGCCCATCGCCCTGGCCATGCAGGGGGTGAAGGCCGGGCCAGGGGCTGAGGACGACGCCTCGGAGGAGGCTGCTGGTGTAGGGGGGTACAGGACGGTGTCTGGGTGGTGTCGGCTCTTCTCCACAGCCGGGCTGCAGGTGGTGATGCTGGCCTCTGACGGCTGTCTGGCCTCCCTCTTTCTGCTGCGGCGCCAGTTCACGGTTAGTGCAGGCCTTGGTGTTTCTTCTTCTTCGCGTGTTGTGGACTGTCTTACTGTATGGCTTTTGCTTTTCACAGATGATAGTGTGGTTGGGGTTTTCTTGTATTTGTCTTTCTTAGAACGGTAATTTGGACGTTTTATAGTTTGTGCTGCATTACAGGGGGGGAAAAAACCCCGTTTTTAAGTTGTTACGCGGATGCATTCGTATGAAAAGATTTATTTTGGTACACCGTTTATTTGGATTGTGTTTTCAAGACAAGAGTGTGGTTGGTTATGTGGCAGAAGAAATAAAACTTCAGGCTGTTTATAGGAAAACTGCCTGAAGTTATATAATAATGTAACTCATATGAATGCATATATATGGAGCTTGAAGGATAAAAGCCAACATAAGGAAAGGCAGAAAAACAAGATCGCTGTTAATACCAGAAGCACTGCAACCCATGTTTATGTAACAACCAACCAGTTGTTTGTTGATGCTTTCATGTACTGACAGTTCACTTTCCAAAGGTTTTGCATATGTAACAATCAAACCACCTATCGCTTGTTGTTGCTTTTATGTGCTGAAAATTTGGTTTCCGAAAACGTTGTAATCAATGCCTTACGTATGTTTGTCCGTCGTGTCCGACGATGACCTCCAAAACGGCAGAGGAGGCAGCTGATGTTTTGGAAACTGGGCAGAAATTTGATTATAGTGGAGATGCCTTTCCCACAGCACATCCCCACTCTCTCGGCCAAGTGGGCATAAGGACAGTCAGCGTTGGAGATGCTCTCCAAAGGCCAACCAGCCCCCAGGGCTGCAGCACATAAGGACTGTGCGAGTCTAGCTTCCTATCAATGCCTTACAAGAAATATGAAAAAACCAGAAAACCCCCCAAAACAACCCCCCCCCAGAAAAATGCTTTAACAGTCTCTCTTCTTCTCTGTGTGTCTTTCAGCCCAGCAGGGCTAGGGTGGTGTCAGTGGACAGTGAGGACTACAGCTGGGTGGATGGCCTGAAGGAGGCCCTGAAGGCCGGTGAGGGGGCAGGCTCTGCTGACACTGACCGCCTCTGGCTGACCGCCACCCGCCCCTGCTCCGGCCTGCTGGGCATGGTCAACTGCCTGCGACAGGAGAGCGGCGGGGACAAGATCAGGTCAGTCAGCTGTTTACTGTTCAGGTGTGTTGGTCAGCTGTTTACTGTTCAGGTGTGTTGGTCAGCTGTTTACTGTTCAGGTGTGTTGGTCAGCTGTTTACTGTTCAGGTCTGTTGGTCAGCTGTTTACTGTTCAGGTCTGTCCGTTGGTCAGCTGTTTACTGTTCAGGTCAGTCTGTTGGTCAGCGGTTTACTGTTCAGGTGTGTTGGTCAGCTGTTTACTGTTCAGGTGTGTTGGTCAGCTGTTTACTGTTCAGGTGTGTTGGTCAGCTGTTTACTTTTCAGGTCAGTCTGTTGGTCAGCTGTTTACTGTTCAGGTCTGTTGGTGAGCTGTTTACTGTTCAGGTGGGTTGAAAAATTTAACTTGACTTCACACACACACACACACACACACACACACACACACACACACACACACACACACACACCACAGGCAAATGTAGAAACGAAGACCTTCAGTACAAAAAGACACTTGAGAAATGAACCTTAGAACTGTAACTCACACCTCCATTATTTTGTTGTTGTTATTGTATTGTTTCAGGTGTATCTTCACGAGTGGTGAGGGAAGCGAGTGGCTGACCAACACAGAGAGTCCCGAGTTCCAGTCTCTGATGGAGAAGGATCTGGTGATGAACGTCTGGCAGGAGGGACAGTGGGGATCCTTCAGACATATCCCCGTAGACACAGGTGTGTGATTGTGTGCGAATGTGAGTGTGAGTAAGAGAGAGAGAGAGAGAGAGAGAGAGAGAGAGAGAGAGAGAGAGAGAGAGAGAGAGAGAGAGAGAAGAGAGAGAGAGAGAGGAGAGAGAGAGTGTGTGTGTGTGTGTGTGCGCGCTTATGCATACGCCCTTTTGTGCTGTTGTTTTTACTTTAGACTTTTCCCCTACTTTTCTGTTCTCCTATCATGCCAGCACTCGTTCCCCTTGCCACTAACACGCCATCATGACTGTATCCTTCTCCAGACATTGCCGCCCAGAGCAAACCCTGCCAGCACGCCTACGTGAACGTGCTGACCCGGGGTGACCTGTCCAGCCTTCACTGGGTGGAATCTCCCCTCAAGTTCTTCAGTTCTGCCGGCCCCAGCAGCAGCAGCCTGGAGCTGTGCACGGTGTACTACGCCGCTCTGAACTTCCGTGACGTCATGCTGGCCACAGGAAAGCTGCCTCCTGACGCCATTCCTGGGGACCTGGCCGCTCAGGATTGTCTCCTGGGCATGGAGTTCTCTGGCCGGGACTCCCAGGGTCACAGGGTCATGGGGCTGCTGCCCGCGAAGGTGAGGGCTGTGTTCTAGTACAGTGGCTGTGTCAGTCAAAGTCCACTGAATTGTTTTCTTGTACTGTACTTGTCTTTTTCACGGTGATAGAGAAACAGATATGTGGGAGAGTTTGTTTACAGTGTACTTTTTAAATACTTATTTTGGACTCACAGTTTGTAGGAGGGTTTATTTACAGCTAGTTTTCTATTTAGATACTTATTTGGATGTTGAAAAATCCAAAGGGTTATTATAGACAAAGAAACAAAATTGAGCTAGAAGCTACTTGATTGTGTTAATGCAAAGAAATAGAAAGACTTCAGCAAGAGTGACTGCAGGCTATACAGGAAAGTATATTTCTGTCGAATAATACTTTAATATTTTTCTTGCATGTCACACTATCTGCAAAAGAAATAGACTTACAGAAAGAATATTACTCCTGTGTCTTCGTGTTATTCTTATACTTATTTCATTAGCACATACTATGATCCTCATTCAGTACATTTTATCTAATGAGAAAAGAATCATGAAAAATTCAAACATCTTTACCAAAGTGTAGAGAATGAGAAAAAAAGAAGCTGGTTGCAAAATCTTCAGTGTTACTCCAACAGTCTACAAGACTACAGGATAGGGGGAGGTGAAGGAAGAAAACGAAGTATGTTTTCAAATCTGAGAAGCAGAAATGAATCCTGACCAAACAACAATTTGCATCACAGGGCATGGCAACGTCAGTGGACGTGGCCAAGAACTTCCTGTGGAAGATTCCGGACTCTTGGAGCATGGCGGAGGCGGCCACAGTGCCGGTGGTGTACTGCACAGCCTACTACGCCCTGGTCATCCGCGGCAGGATCCGCCCAGGGGAGCGCGTGCTGATCCACGCGGGGAGTGGCGGGGTGGGGCAGGCAGCCATCGCCATCGCTCTGCAGACCGGCTGTCAGGTCTTCACCACCGTGGGCTCTGAGGAGAAGAGGAAGACCCTGCAACGCCTCTTCCCGGCCCTCCAGGACCACCACTTCGCCAACTCCAGGGACCTCAGCTTTGAGAGCCACTTCTTCAAGGTCACCCAGGGCAAGGGTGAGTGGAAGTGTGTTGAACGTTGAAGATCTGATAATGGCACTGGTGATTGGCAGGCCTATAAACGTTATGGGTGGTTTGGACTGGAAACAAATTTGCTGAACGGTATAGAATATTACTTACTGTCTGAAGAGTAGAAGACTCACAGAGTTTCTAACTGTTTAAATATCATTATAATTTTTCTCTAAATTATATGTTGTATTTTTTTGTACGAACATGATATCTGACAAAATTTTATGTTGGTGCCAAAAAAAACCAACCCCAAAACCACCCTTCACAGGTGTGAAATAAGTAAAAGAAAAGAAAAATAATTTGCGGAAGTGTATTTCATTGTTCAGGGAAATTGTCAGTGTTGCTTCATGAATATTTGTTGTTAAATGCCTGATGTACTAGTTATCCCCTCATTCACGAATGTTTTTCTCATTTGACCTGTGGGACAGGCATGGACGTGATACTGAACTCTCTGGCAGAAGAAAAGCTGCAGGCCAGTCTGCGTCTGCTGGCACAACATGGCCGCTTCCTGGAGATCGGGAAATTTGACCTGTCCAACAACACCGCTCTAGGTCAGTTTTTTAGCTAATATTTTGTATAAAAGGGATACGGGTTAATTCTGAGAAGCTATGCTAGTGATATATCCCCTTTAAAAAAAAGTTGTATGCCATAAATTTCTCGCGTGCTTTCACACTGTTTACTTCCTTTGTTTTTTTCTTCTGACCATTTTTTCTTTCAACCCTTGTGTATTTCCTGTATTCCCGGTTCATCAGCTTATTGTCCCAAATTTGCTTTGTTATTTCTCTGTCTGTCAAGCAATAATTGGTCTGTTCTATTCTGCCAGTTAATGATAATATGAAAACTGGAATCGGCAATGGTCACTTTTCATGCATTTTTGATTATTTGCAGGAATCTTTTATTTTTCAAAACACTTTTTTTCAACAATGTGGTCATGGCTGACAAAAGGCTGATTTTAACTCGGGACTTAATTGTCTATGGAATTCAGTAATGAAAATAATACATGACGTGTTCTTCCAGAATTATGGCTATAATGTTTGACAAGACTGATCTTGTAAAGATAATCGAGTCTTAGCTTTTTACAGATTCTTATTGTGGACAGCCTTCAGACACTTTTATTAGTTAGGATTCAACATCCTACTGTTGGCATTGCAGTGTGAACTTGTTATGCAGGAATGGCGTTCCTGAAGAACGTCAGTGTGCACAGCATCCTGCTGTTGTTAACATCATTATGATGTCAATACTGTGTTGTTATACATGTGCAGGAAAGTCGTTATTTCTGAGAAACGTCAGTGTGCACGGAATTTTGCTGTTGTTGACATCATTATGACGTTAATACTGTGTTGTTGTACACATGTGCAGGAATGTCACTGTTGACATCATTATGACGTTAATACTGTGTTGCTATACACGTGTGCAGGAATGTCACTGTTGACATCATGATGACGTTAACACTGTGTTGCTGCTATACACGTGTGCAGGAATGGCGTTGTTCCTGAAGAACGTCAGCGTGCACGGCATCCTGCTGTTGTTAACATCATGATGACGTTAACACTGTGTTGCTGCTATACACGTGTGCAGGAATGGCGTTGTTCCTGAAGAACGTCAGCGTGCACGGCATCCTGCTGGACGCCCTGTTTGAGGAGGGGAGTGAGGTGTGGGGGGAGGTGGCGGGGCTGGTGCAGCAGGGGATGGAGAGGGGGGAGGTGCGGCCCCTCCACTCCACGCTCTTTGAGCACCAGCAGCTGGAGCAGGCCTTCCGCTACATGGCCCAGGGCAAACACACCGGCAAAGTCGTCGTCAAGGTGAAGACTGCACTGCTGCTGTTGTTATTGCTGTTGTTATTGCTGTTGTGTGTCTTAAGTTTCTTACCATCACTGACTGGTGAAGGCTGGTTTCTCCCCTAACTCCCTGGGATGTTATTGCGGCACTGTGCTGAAGTTTTGTTCAGTGTGTCTTGAAAAAGTTGAACCTGGTGGAGTCCATCTCTCTCCAGATGTTAGATTGCATGCTTGGCGTATTTGTGTCATCCATTCCAGTGATTATAGGTGACCCCAATTTCTCCCCAAAGATGCATGGGTTTTATTCAAATGTTGCATTTGGGAATCTTGCTTTATATATAATATATATATTATATATATATATATCTATATATATATAATTTCAATCAAAGGCTTGCAGGTACGGAGTCAGAAAAAAAAAATTTAGTCGGGGGAAAGGGGGGGGTGGGGGCGGGGGGTGGAGAGGGGGGGAACACCGTCAATGAAAGCTCAGCATTAACGAGATATAGAGCTGTGCTTGAGATTGCCATCAGGCCATTTGGCCACAAAGCCGGAGTCCCTGAGATTGCCATCAGGCCATTTGGCCACAAAGCCAGAGTCCCTGAGATTGCCATCAGGCCATTTGCCCACAAAGCCGATGTTCCTGAGATTGCCATCAGGTCAAAAATCTAATGCTCTGACTACAACATTATTGCAATATTCTGTCATTCATGCACTGGAAACTTGGGTTGTACCTGTGTTGCGAGTATATACAAAAAAAGCAAACAACAATAATTCCTGACATCACTTGACCTCTGTCCTCTTTGTCATCACCCAGATCCGCCAGGAAGAGCAGGGGGTGAAGCAGAGAGCGGTGCAGCCAGCGCCCATCACTGTGCCTGCCCTGTGCCGCACAGCCTGCCACCCCCACAAGACCTACGTCATCACCGGGGGCACGGGGGGCTTCGGGCTGGAACTGGCTCAGTGGCTGGTGGACCGCGGGGCCAAGCAGCTCGTCCTCACCTCCCGCAGTGGCATTACCACGGGTAGGCCCAGGATCTGCCCGTTCGTTCGTTCGTTCGTTTGTTCGTTTGTTTGTTCGTTTCGTCGTTTTCAGCTTGATGTGTAGTTCATTTCCTAGCAGATGTGTCAAGCTTCTGTCATTTAAAAAAAAAAGTATTTAAGTGATTCCTTTTTAGTGTGTTTTTGTAAATAATGTATCATATTGTGTTTATGTAGATACTTTGTTTTTTTTAGTTTCCCTCGTGGAAAGTCACACGTAGTTAATATCTTTGGTAAGAATGCATTATATTTCTGTACTTTCTTTCTTATTTTAGTTTACAGTTTATTTTCACGGCCGTAGCGAGGAACTTGATAAAAATAACCATTACAAGAAAAAAATAGAACCCCCCCTCCCCCCACGAGAACAGATATAAAAATAACAATGCATCTTTTAGAAGAATGTTGAAGAAAGCACAGCTTTGTTCTCAAACATCGTTTGACCAGACACAACCCCCAAAAATGCTAGCAACTGGTGTCCACAGTAGATGAATTATTCAAGCCAAAACTAATGATGATACGCTGTGTACACAGGTTACCAGGCCCGCAAAGTGCGGCGCTGGACGCAGAGCGGCGTGGCGGTGCGGTGCTGAAGCTGAACGCGGCAAAGCTGGAGGAGGCACGGCAGCTGCTGGAGGAGGCGGCGAAGATGGGGCCTGTGGGCGGCGTCTTCAACCTGGCCATGGTCAGTGATCAGCACACTACTCTAGCTGACGACGCCATGCTTCTGTACATGTCACTTTTCCCGTTTCCGTATATTTGTCTTATGTAGCGTTTGTAGGCATGGCAGAGTTCTGTGTGCGAAATTGGGCAGATCTCTTTGGGAAGAATCAGAATGTTCTTCTGTGACAGCTTCACTTAATATATGCTCATGCTTTCCTCGTTTTGTATCTCTGCTTTTCGCACACATAAAAGAGAGTATTTCTGACTTGTCAGGCGCTTAACGGCAGCGCAAGGCATTTTCGCGCCTAAGACATACAACAATAAGTGCTGCTGTCATAAGTGTTCGGCGACAAAGAAGATACAACATAATGACGGAGATGGGTGTTTGCGGTGCTGTTGCAGGTGCTGAGGGACGGTCTGATGGAGAACCAGAGTGTGGCGAACTTCCAGGCTGTGGGCAGTGCTAAAGTGCAGGGCACACAGCACCTGGACACCCTCACCCGACACCTGTGCCCTGACTCTCTGGACTGGTTCGTCGTCTTCTCCTCTGTCTCCTGTGGCCGTGGCAACGCCGGTCAGGCCAACTACGGCTATGCCAACTCCGTCATGGAGCG
>CM054135.1:89635181-89665181 GCA_028751875.1 Rapana venosa
CTGAACTGCGTGTATAATTATTTCCCTGTGAGAGTGGGTTTTGTACAGATGTTTTCTCTCTTCTTACCACTGGCTCGCTTTCTTCTTCCTTGTTTATTTTTGTAAACCTAGGTTAAAGTGCCTCATGTGAAAGATTAGTTCCCATGCCAACACTCAAGCCTGGTTGATGTATTTAGGTGGGAGGGAGTATCTGTCTTTCGTTGGAGATTAAAGTACCCTGCTTAGAAGCAGAAAATCAGCCCCATCACCACTTGCATTGCTTTGCTTCTACCTACCTAGGTAAGGTAAGGTAAAGGAGTCCCATAACCTATAAGGTCGTAGGGGAGCAAGGCGTCAGAGACCTCACTTCTCTAGGGCCAGCATATTGAGGGCGGCGCCCATCTCCTCTCCCTCGCTGCTTTACCTTCCCTGACCCTAAAGAGGGCAGGTACCCATTTACAGCTGGGTGAACTGTACTGAAGCCAAGGCGCGCAAACGGTCACCCATCCAACTAGTAACCACGCTCGACGCTGCTTAACTTGGCTAGGGGAAAGCGAGTGCTCCGACCACTGAGCTATCCCGTCCCCTACCTACCTACCAAACTTTAAAAAAACAACTTTTTTTTCCCTTTTTACCTACCTACCTACCAAACCTGCCTAACCAGCAAACCAACCCGCACTGTTGTTGCCAGAAAGTGCAGGCGGTGCAGGCTGAGGGCCCCTACCGCCTGGCCGGCTACTCCTTCGGCTGCACCGTGGCCTTTGAGATGGCGCTGCAGCTGGCCGGGCAGAGCCCTGGCCGCCCCGAGGCGGTGGTGTCGTCCTTGCACATGCTGGACGGCTCCCACCAGTACGTCAAGTCCCACACCGAGGTCTACCGCCGCAAAATGGGCTCCCAGGAGAGCGAGGAGGCCGAGGCCGTGGCTCTCTTCAGCTTCATCAACAACTTTGTGCACAGCGTGGACTATCAGAAGGTAGGTATATTATTATTATATGTTGGTGATTTGGGTGTGGGTGTGTGTGGGGGGGGGGGGGGGGGGGGGGGGGGGGGCAAGGCGTGTGTTGTGTGTGTCAAAGTCAAAGTTTTATTTTCAGATGGTACATTGAATAAGCAGTGCATTTGCTTTTTTTCATCAAGCCATCTATCTAAAGAATTTGACTTTGACTTTGTGTGTGTGTGTGTGCGTGCGCGCGCGCGTACACATGCAGAAGACTTTATTGGCATGTGTCTCTGAGTGTGTATGCCTATGTGTGCAAGTATGAATGCGTGCATGCATTGTGTATGTATGCGTGTGTATGTATGTGTGAGTGAAAAGAGATAGACAGACGGAGACAGACAGAGGACAGATTACAAAGAGTGTATATCCCACAGTGATATCTACAAACAACACTGAAAATCTGACACCATCCAAACAGATGAACAATATTGATAACGAACACAATCTCACCACACCACACCACACCACACCACACCACACCACACCACACCACACCACACCACACCACACCAACACCCACACCACACCAACCACCACACCACACCACACACACCACACACACACACACACACACACACCACACCACACCACACCACACCACACCACACACACACACACTTATAACCTCTTCTTGCTTCTTCTCCAGACCAAGGACAGACTGATGTCGGCCAAGAGCTACGCGGAACGGCTGGAGATAACGACGGACCTGCTCATGTCGACCAGGCTGTTCCCTAACCGAGAGGACGTGAGCGCTGCCGCCAACGCCTACTTCAACATGCTGGTGATGAGCGAGAAGTACCGGCCCACCAGGACCTACTCCAGAGATGTCTGCCTCATCCGCGCCAAAGCCAACACCGTGGATTCAGAATCCCTCGGTCACGATTACAACTTGCATAAGGTGAGACTGGTGTGGGGGGGATTTAGGGGAGAGAGTGGTTTTTGTGTCTGTGTTTGCTGGTAGTGTTGGGGTTGTTTTCATTTATCTCCGTAAAGTGTTGATGTTGTGATTTTGGGGAGAATGGGAGGCCAGGAGATTTTAAATGAAGATTCTTGGTATACGACTTTCTTCAAATATTGACGAATTGAAATTTGTTGGTTAATTGATCTTCGTTGATTTTTTTAAGGAAATAGCAGAAAATGCATTGTCTGTATACCAAGGTGTGATTTTGTTACTTTGCAGTTCACACAGCAAGTTAGCAAAATATTTTATTAAAAGATATATATATATCTATTTAGTTTAACGACTATTGTGATAAAGTCAGCTGCTGGTGAAAATGAATGGAGAAACATGTTTTTGATATTTGCATTGGCAATAAGACAAAGCTTCCCTGTAATTTCTTAGCGCCTGTATAAGTAATGTGCGAAGTGAGGTAGAAAAACTGTTCATAACTAGATGGGAAGACTTTGCTTTATTGGTGCACAAGTGGAAGAATTCTATGTTTTCCCCTCCCTATTTTGTAATAAATTGAGGTATAAGTGCAGTCACTGAAAAATGTCCAGATCTTTGCTAAAAGAAGGTGGTGAATAGCCTGAAGACGGTTTTAAACCAAAAATTTGCTTTGCTAAATTGGCGGGAAATTTTTTTTAGTATGTGGGGAGGTTGTAGCTTATACATTTATAAAACAAATTGTATACATAAAAGAAAACCATTTTCTCTTTCAAAATATACCAGATGTTGATTTAGGGTCAGTCTCTATTCATTAAGTTTTTAAGCCTCTGAAGAGGCATAGTTGTAAAAGTAAAGACCATCCTTTGTCAGACAAGAGCAGCAGTTGAAAGAACCCCACCCACTGGCTGTGTCCTACAGGTGTGCTCTGGCAAGGTGACGGTGGAGGTGGTGGACGGGGATCACGAAACCTTCATCCAGAACGACAGTGCCAAGGCTGTGGCCCAGCTCCTCTCGGCCTGAAGCTAGTGGCCCCCTGCCTGGCCACACAGGACGGTTCTCCAACATCCATCTGCTGGTGCTCTCTCTCGCAACACGCATCTCCTCATCCACTGATTCGCAGAGACATGACTGACTCGTGTTCAAATGATCTCAGAAAGCTGCCATGAATATTTTGTGAATGTGATGTGTGTATCTGTTGTTGGGGAATAAGTGAGTGTTGTTAAAGAGTGGTTGTGTTAGAAAGCTGACAGTTGCTGCAAACTAGTCGTGCTAGTCCTTTACCCCACCCTTCCTTGATGTTGATGCTTAATTCAAGAGTGTTGCAAGCAATTTGACAGTCTCAGTTAGGAGTGTGAATGGGATTAATAAATTATTTATGTTTTTCGAAACATCTGAGAGGTCCCAACTAAGCCCACACATGTGATGAATTATGTTTGTGCCAGTTTTGCTTCTTTCTGATTTTATTTCCCTCTTGTTGATTCCATTTGCCCAGGGGGAGAAATTAAGAAAATAATCCTGTGAAATATTCAGGGTTGTTTTTTTTTTTCATGTATTTCAGTTTTGTTTTTTCAGAAGTGGGTCAAGATGTAAATAACTGTGACAGTTACTGGGGTTGATTTTTTCTTTTCTTCTTTTAAAGAGAAATTTAATACAGGGCTTGCATGAGTTTTTTCTCTTTTTTATGTTAATGTCTGATTGAAGAATAACGTGGAACGTTTATGATAGATTTGCATCATTGAATACATGATAGCAATGAAGTGGCAATGATGTCCAGTCCAAGTCACTACCAGAACGTGGAGATTTATATGGATTATGATAAACTGACAAATCATTGAGCTGTACATATTTTCTGACAATTAAGAAACTGTTGTAATGGAGTTGCACAAGTCTCGTCATGCTAGAAAAAAATGTATGCATTTGTCCTTTACAATTCATCATTTGTTGTCGTCTACAATATTGTTGCGCTAGAACTAATTTGACTCCATTTTGCTGCTACATCAAGTATAAATGTTGAAACCAGTGGTAGGATTCAGTGTAGATTCTGAACTGAAACAATAATTGGCTGATGTATTCAATGTGATGAAATGTGCCATAAGGACATTGCAGTGTGTTTATTTTTCTGCCAATTCTTGCTGTGATAGTTTGTCAGAATTCGAAACAGGCCCACCAAGAAAGTACAAAACAAATGCACATGCACTAAAGCAATGATATCCTGCTGAGATAAAGGTTTCTCTCATTTTATTCATCATGAATGTTTACTTTCTAAGTGTTTGGATAACTTTTTGTCTTGGGTACAGACAACAGTTTGATCAGTTTTCACATGCATTGATATGTGTAGCTCAGTTTTGTATATAGATAAAATGTGTCAAGTGCACAATCTTTGCCAGTTGTAAATAGTTAAAATACACACTGTTATTTATTGTATTGCATTTTCATTGTATTGATCTTAGTTGAGAACAATACTCAGTTTCTGGGCATGCATTTAGTGGTAGGATTCATTGCAGTGTGGTGTTGCAGTGGTGAATTCCATGCCATTTCTTTGTACAGTACCTGCAAATCAAAACCAATTGTTTCAATGTATTTTCATTTTCTGTACCCAAACATTATATTGGTCTGTTATCTTTTTTTAAAAGTTAGATATGTACAGGGTATGCATATTTGATTTTTTTAGAAAGATAAATAGGCACAAAGTTTGTGTATCTTTGAAAATATTTAAGTGTTTCTCATTTGCACAAACTGTTTTGAGATGTACTTTATTGTGTTTTGACTGTTCTATTATTATTTCTTCCCATTTTTTTCTTGTTGCCTATACATAGGGTATGACACAAGTTTCAGATAAGTTGTCACATCTGTAAGGTTCTGAAAAATTCCAATTTTTGGGGGGTAATGTGATTATATATTATGTGAAAATTGGAAACTAATCAAGGTGATTTTAGTGGTGATAGCAGTACTTTTTAGTTCTAGTTGCAGGTTTGGGCATCAAAACAAGTTTGATTTGATCACACATTTAGCATCATGACTTTGGAAAACAGTACTACTGAGATTGATGTTAAAAATCTTAACATTCCACACTGGGAAAGATGGTTTCACTTGCTAAAGAAACTTTGTAGGAGCTTTCCACAAAAACCAAACTTAGATGGACCAAGCTTGTTTAGATAAACAGGGACACTTATCAAGCACATGGAACAATATATTATAAAATTTATTGACACATTCCACTGGAATGTCTATGTGTACTGATTTGAATTGAGGCAATAAATTAATCATAAAAAACTGTGTCCTGAAGGTTTGTGTTACAGTATTATTGGAAACATTGAAGGTGTTTGGATTCTGTTTGTTGTTGTCGTGTACTGGAGATCACCAATAACATGGGCTGCATCTCTCTCATCATCACACCTGGGAATCTTTAAAAGACTGTCAATGCACACAGGATGACAAGTTTGTTTGTTTGTCGAGTGCCTCGCTATATAGGCAGCCATACTCCCAACTTCAAAGCAGCTTTTCCTCCTTTACAGGAGGAGAGTATAGGATATTGCGCTAAGAGCTTGTCAAGGGCTGAAGACAATCTAAGCATAATACTTTAATGCATGTCAATGTTTTCATGCAAGTCTTGGCACATAGCTCACACCACTACCTGGTGAGGTTGTTGGCCTGAGCCAGCAATGTCTTTTTCAGTAAATATGTTGCATGCTTAGCACACTAACCTCACATTTTGTTTTTGGTTGTTTGTTTGATATTATAATAGTCATTTCAGTCTAGATTTGCTCTTTCCAAATAACTCCTAATGAAACATTCACACGGAAATTCCCTTTCTTCCACAAAAGAAAACAATAAACAGATATGAGTCATCTTCAGTAATAAACATTGTCAAATAAGGCATTGTTGTAGTGTTTTTGCTGTATGCACATAAAGGCATTCTTGTGTTCTTGTGTTTGCTGTACAAACATCAGTGCATAATTCTGTTTTCTATAAATGTGTACAAACAACAACAAAAATGCTTAGATAATTGTTACAACAATGACAGAAAATGAATGAATATAAGATACTTTCACATTTTCATATCAAGTCCAACACATCTAAACTATCTGAAAGGCATGGACACCACACATCACAAGCATTCCCGAAGTTCCAAAAATGTGGAATAATACAGAAATGTGGAATAATACAGACATCCAATGGTTTGGCATTAAAACAATCTCATAGATCAGTGCCAGGAATGTTGCTTTAGACCCTACCCCCCTATACAACACAGACATTTCCACCCACCCCCATACACACACTAAAAAAAATTCTTATGGAAGTGAAAAGTGTCACTCACGTAAAGAATTCTGATAAAAAAAAGAAGTAAAAACAATAAGTGGCACACTCCTGGGCTCCATGTACACAGTAAAAACAAAACAAAGCAGGTGACATCAGGAAGTAAACAGCAAGATGATGAAGATAAAATCTTTATAATCCTTTGTCTGATCTTTGTTCAAGCCTCACCTTCTCGTGAGCCTACAGGATACTTTGGGGATCCTTCCTTTGTACGGTTCACAATTCTACATCCTGCTTTGCTTGCTGCTTCACACAAACAAAACATTCATTTATAGGAAGAAGTCTACTTACCCTAAAATGAACCAAATTTCTTGCCTTCACTTGCAAAGAAAAGAACAACTTACAAATGTGTAGGTATTGATGATTCCTGCAGAAATAGCAGTTGCATAAAATTCTGAATATTTTCATATTTCATATCTTACCTCTCGTTTTCATTTGTCTTGGCATTGGCTTTTTCTTTGTTTCGTTTTTTGTTTTTTATTTTGATTATCTTTGCCAGACACAATGTCACCGATGCTTTTTTCTTTCTGAATTTGCAATGCGAAATTGAATAATTCAAGCAGTGTAAGCGCAGTATCAGATTGTCAGGATAAAATGATAAGAATAACATTTCAAAAGTGCAGCAATACCTCTATTCAGAGTGACAGGCTGCACAATGAAGTCTTTTGCTTTTTCAGTATTTTTTTTTTTAACAGACTATCTGAATATTTTCTATTCTAGGTTTTCACTGATCATTATCTTCATTTCTTCTTCTAAACTGCCCTTACATTTTTAAGCTACTACAACACAAACTCATCATTCCTTTGGAAATTTCAACAAACAGTATTCACAATGTGTTACAAGATATAAAGAATAATGCTGTTTCAACTTATTTCGTGGATCACAATTTTCAGTTAAAATTCAAAATCACCAAGTCTCATATATGTGTGTGGTCACATAGGCACACAGGTACAACAGTAAAACATTACAAATACATAGCTGCCAACCTCTGAGACTCAAAAAAATAGGAATCCTGGGGGGGAGAGGGGGGTTGCCCCCCTCCTGTAAAAGCGGGGGTCAGGGGGCTGTGCCCCCTGAAGCTGAAGCACTTTTTATATTTAGACAATAAAAATTTTCATCTCCTGAAATGGAAACCATAATAAATTAAAAAACAAACAAACCCCACACATTAAGAAATATACCATCCATTAAGCAAACATACTTACAGATTCAACCAGACTGAAGTTGGTGTAGCAATTCTGGTCTACACATTGACAACATGAGAATAGAGATTTCTTCTATGTACTAAAGTTAACACTTTGTTAACAGTTCACTTGGACTGGCTCCTCTGGCCCTGGGGCAGCTGACGACACAACACACCAAAAAATATGAAAGAAGAAGAAAATTAACCTACTAACCCTTCTGCCCCAAACAAACAAACAAACAAAAGAAATCTCTAAAAAAGCAATGTTGTTCTGTACATCTCCTCAAAGTCAGGCTTAACCTCTTTTTTTCACCATTTGGGAGGTTGATGACCTTGCTTTTTTCAAGAAGTCCTGGCTGAACTTCTGCTGGAAGCAAACTCCATGAAGGTTTGCCTTTGCCGCCATCATGTTGTTCAGCATGTCTGTGCTGAGGGACCCCCTGAAGTCCATTTTGTTTTTTCAGACCTGGCTGAATAGTCGCTCACAACTGGCATTGCTGTGAGGCAGGGACAGGATTCCCAACATGCAGTGAGCCAGTCTATCAAAGGCCAACATGCCAAAGCGTTTTTCTCTGGCCAGCAAAGCCCACTCCAAGTCACACAGACAGCTTGTGGCAAGTCAAGCAGTTGGTAGCTGTTGAATTGGTCCTGAAGCTGGTCTGTTGCTTCTGACAGTTCTTCCTCATCATGTTGAAGAATCAGACATGGAAATTTCTGCATGAAAAACTGTACGTCCTTCCATTTTGAACTGCCAGCTTTTGGGGTATCAGTGACCTGTGCATGAATTAGAACAGGGTCCCGGAGGGGAAATTTTGAAATAACATAGTCACAGGCTGCTTTACAAGAACAGGAATATTTTCTTGCAAAACAGAAAATCAGAACCGAGATTCGAATCCGGAAGAATTCCAGAAAATCCGGAAGGGTTGGCAGCTATGCAAATATATATGACAAAATGTGTAAATTTTTCACGTATAAAACAATAACAAAAGATTATTTAGACTTCTAAACAAGGAATGCAAGATGGAATGCTTTCACATCAGTTCAGACTCATAAAAAGAGGCAACACTGCAAACAAATCTTCATATACATACAGTTGCATAAAAAATTAACCTAGCAATTCACAAACTCCAAAGCAGCCTGAAGTCTTCAACACACCAACATTAAAAGTGCACATTAACCAACCAGCTGGACTTATATATAAATATTTCCCACAATAAACCACATGAACAACACTTTAAAGATAAATGGACAAATCGTTTTCCTCTATCACAGAGAAGCCACTGGCTGGATAAATAGTAAATAAATTAACTTTATTCACTTTACACACTAAGACATCAATTTGACTTTAGTGGTGCGGCAAATGTTTACTATACCTACATCAAAGTCATGGGCATAACAATTTTTTTCACACTGTGATATGGAAAAATAAACTCTTTATCACCAGGATCGGATAAAGCTGTCAGTCTACTGCAAGGTGACTATGGCATGTACGACAAACTCAGACCCATACCTGAAGCTGACAGCTGCTCTGTTTCAAAAGGCTTTGTGTGATATGTCATACGTGAAGAAGTTTTCCATGAGTTTCTATGAATAACACAACCTTATGTAAAAACAAATCTTGGACAAAGCTGTCAAATTTCTCTTCGCTAGTCTCACACATCCTCACTCTCATAGAAAAAAATATACAAAATGACAATACCACAATCTTTTTTAGCTAAAACCACAAATTTTTTGACAAGTCAAGACACAGTCAACACAACCTGCTCTGTGCATAGTTCTAACAATGAATGCGTAGATGCAAATCATCCATTCAATGTATGTATGCAAATAAACAACACAGATGTATACAAAACTTATTGACAAATCCAAAACAAAATCACAAAGACAGATATGTAAGGGGTTTGCAAACACGAAATCCTGTGGGGCATAAAACCAAATTGTCTGAAAACATTTGTTTCTCACAGATACTTCTTTCCACTGCTTGAACCCAAGTCAGCTTCATTCTTCTAAGTAGTTTGATTTATGGAATAGTCATTTCATTCCAAACTCATCAAGATCTTTAACAAAATATCTTTTACATTAAGAAACACAAATCCCCAGACAAAATGAAACAAAACAAAGTATGGGGAAAAAAAGACACATTCTATTTTTTTTAGTCTGCATAAATTAGGTTTCAGATTCAACCACAACCACAATGAAAACTTACCAATAATAACATACCCCCCCCCCCCCCCCCCCATACATACACACACAAAAACAACAATAACAACAAAAATGAACCCTTCCCAAAACTGCCAAACAACAAAACCATACAAAAACAAACAGCCCAAAAGGCACCCATTCCTTGGAAAAAAAGAACTCTCTGTTTTTATCACTTAGATATGCGTAGATTTTCAAAAAATATAACACTTTGTGTGGGACAAAGCATACATCATAAAACAACTGGCAATTTGCAGCCAATATTTTGCATATGTACTGATCCCAACTCTCAAATCACATTAATTAATATTACCAACACAAAAGCGTCTATCACATAATCTCTGACACAGGGCAGTGAAGTGCATAAAATGTTCCCATTTGCTGTAGTTCACTAGGTTACTATGGGGATATGTTTCGCAGCTTTGCGAGAGTTTAACTGCCAAATCTACAAGTTATCCTACAATAACAGACCGTCTCTGATTTTTTCCAACAGAACAGTATAACCCTAAAAAGTACAATATTTAGAACACATAGCGGCACTTTAAAAAAAAAAAGACCAAAATTGAAATGTAAAACCAAACATATCTCAATTCAAACAGTTTGCCCTTTTGTATGACTAGCGTTTGAGATTCGTTGAGACTGACATGAAATCCTACCGATCATTGGTAACAGATACATTACCGACTTCGTCTCATCAGACACAACTATGCAACAGATCTCCCAACACATAAGCATAAGTTCAACACAAAAAATCACAGAAATAATTTTGAAACTTCACAGGCTTAAAAAAAAAAAAAAAAGACTATTTCACAACAGTTTTGGACAAATCTGGACAACAAAATAAAAGAAAATGTTTAAAAAATCTCTTTTCCCTCTCAGTCCGTACTGACCAACAAGTCACCAGTGACAGGCACATTATTCGTTGGCCTTGCTCCCCCACCCTCCCCTTCGTCCTGATCTTCCTCCTCGTCTTCCTCATCATCATCGTTGAACTGACCGGAGGTGTTGTAAGTGAAGGTGCCACGAGTGAGGTCCACTTCGATGGGGAAGACGACGGCTTTGGCCATGATGGCGTGACAGTCTGTGTGATAACTGGACATGGCCGACACAAACTTCTGCAGCTGGAACACTATGTCTTGCACTGCAAAAAACCCCCCAAACCATGGTGCATTGTAAGTAACCAGTGATTTATTCCGCAGAGACAAAGATTACCATAAAATGCTGTGAAATGGTGCAAAATTTACTTCTATTTTCCACAGAAAAATGTGGTCCATAAACTGAAGCGACATTACAAAAAAATAAATTTTGCGTGAATGGAATATAGAACTATGAAAAATGAAAACAGCCCCCAAAATACAACCCCCCAAAATCCTGGTGTGACAACAAAAGATTTATTTTGCATAGTAAGAAATGTCCACAGGTCACTACAGAATGGTGCAATAGTAAGTTTTGTCTCCATGAAATACTGTTAATTTGTAGTTCTTTCTTTCTCACCTTTAAATTTGCAGTTCCGTCAATTGATCTTTTCAACCTGTCAAGTTAATGACAAAAATATAGGAATCAGCAACAGAGGACTTTTCTTTTTATCTTGGCTACCAAATCCTTTTCTTTTGCTATTATCTTTGTATTTCTTTCGCTGTTGTGTATGCAGTGTTGATTCTAGGATTTCAAAATAAGGGGCCCAAGGGCCCCCTAAAATGAAAAATGGGGGCATTGCACCCCCCCCCCCCCCCCTTTCATAAAAAAAAAGGGGACAAGTAGTATTTGCTTACAGTACCCTCAGTACTCTTAGTTTCTGCTATTTTTTCAAGTAAGAGAAACAAAACAAAAAAGCAGATACGTAGGCAAAAAGGATAAAATATTCACTTTAAGTCTTGCAGTTAATATGCAGTAAGCCCTTGTGACACAGGAGCGAGCGAGAGAGAGAGAGAGAGAGAGATAGATCAAAGTTAAATTTGTATTTCCACACAGTTGGGGAGATAGATCTAGATGAGACAAGAGGTAAAAGCCAATATCAAAGTTGTTTTTCTCGCCTAGATGGTACACTGAGAGACAGAGAGAGAGAGAGAGAGAGAGAGAGAGAGAGAGAGAGAGAGAGAGGGAGGGAGAGAGAGAGAGAGAGAGAGAGAGAGAGAGAGAGAGAGAGAGAGAGAGAGAGAGAGAGAGAGCAAAGTAAATTTATATTTCCACATTGAGAGAGAGAGAGGGGCCAAATTTGTATTTCCACATACAGAGATAGATCCAGGTCTAGATAAGTTAAAGCCAATGTCAAAGTCTTGTAGAGAGAATTGAATTGAATGAATTTTATTTAAAGAGAGAGAGAGAGTGAGAGAGAGAGAGAGATCAAAATTGTATTTCCACTTTCAGAGAGATAGATCTAGATCTACATAGGTTAAAACCAATATCAAAGTCTTGTTTCAGTCCCCACCCCAAGATCATACAGAGGACACAGAGAGAGAGAGAGAGAGAGCGAGAGAGAGAGAGAGAGAGAGAGAGAGAAGAGAGAGAGAGAGAGAGAGAGAGTGAGAGAGAGGAGGGAGGAGGAGGTCAAATTTGTATTTCCCAATTCAGAGAGACTAGATCTAGATGATAGATTAAAGCTAATGTCAAAGTCTTGTTTTTTCCCCCAAATCGTACATTGAGAAGAGAGAGAGAGAGAGAGAGAGAGAGAGAGAGAGAGAGAGAGAGAGAGAGAGAGTTGCCTTACTGATGGAAGTCTTTCTAAAATTTCATCTTGTACAGCCTCTGGTGATCCTCTGTGTTCTTGCATGATGCTTTAAGTGATGTTCTGTAATTGGCACAATCTCCTTTAGTGAATGCATTGTTCTTTCCATGTTTGAAACACAGCCGATAGATAGCCATGTTCAATGTTCTCAAGCCAGGGCTACTTGTCTCTCCAGATCTCCAACTCTGAACCTGCTGGGCCGTGGTGTCTGCTATCTCCTCAACAATCTGTCCCAATCATATCACTTGTTTCTGGAGTACAAGGCCTCTTGGAAGATGACGTAATCGAAGAGAACAACAGAGCAAGATGATCCTGCTTTATTATGAAGAGGGCTTGTTGCGGCCCTGGGGGTAGCCTACCAATGTAATGAACTGACGAGGACGAACTACAGTTTCTGTGATTGGTCAAAAGCCAGGCGCTTAGCTAACCAGAAGCATCATCGGCAAACTTCCAGGGGTGTGGGGTGGGGGAAGTAGTGCTTGATTTAGGAGATTATATAAAGGGCAGTTGCCTCGGTGCACTGTTTATTAAAAAACGTGCCGTCAAGGATATTTTTGTGTCCGTTAGGGTGCACTGCCCACATTGTTTTGCGGCAATTTTGAAAAAAAATGCGGGAATCCCGCAAGGGCGCACTCTAGAATCAACACTGTGTATGGATGAATGAATGTTAAGACTCACCAGGTGCATAAAAATATTAATACCTATGGGCATGGTTTCAGTGCACGATGCAGATGAATACCAAGAAATATATAGAAGGGTCTTACTTTTTAAATAGACAATTTCCACTGTTTCCTTGTGCCTTTTGTTTGCACATCAGCTTCTAAGGGTAGAACAAGAGTTACCCTTCTTGTTCATTTTTTTAACAGACTGTCTCCTATCTTAACCTACTTTTCAGATCTCCTAATTATTCTCTTATTCATTTCCCTTTCTAAAAAGTAAATACTGAACGGGAACTTAAAAGTGAGCACCAAACAACAAAGAACAAAAACTGAAACAAAATCAAACCAAGCGCTGACTGACAGTGCAAGCTGAACTAGGGTTAATTTCTGCTGACCATGTTTCTGGTCCAGCAGCTCCATCTTCACCAGAACGTCAGAACGCATCTTGGCAAACCTCGTCCTCGCCTCCTGCCGGCAACGCAGAACCAGTCTGCAAAACAAGCAAGGGTTCTCCTTGAGTCTTTTCTGTTTAAATTCTTCAGATTTCTCAATTGATGTGGAATGATCTCCCCCTCTCTCTCCGCCAAAAGCCTTCTTATGACACTTTTAAATCCAGTCTCAAGACATATTTATTTCAAACCTAAGATTTTCCTCTCCTGCCTCATCTCATAGTTTTTCCATGCCTTCAACAGCCAAGATTCTATTGCCCTGCCAGGGTGTGTGACCTCTGTGTGTGTGTGTGTGTGTGTGTGTTTTTGTGTGCGTGTGTGTGTGTGTGCACATTTTGGACTTGATGAAACTATTGCTTGTCACTGGTTGTATGACTGTGTAAGAATGAGTTGAGTGCAAGCGCTTTGATTTGTCTCTGCAAGATATAGCGCTATATAAATTCCATTTATTATTATTATTATTAAATCTTCATTTTTTAAAAAATATGTTCACAACCAGTCTGAAAAAACCCCCAACAACAACAAAAAATATTGTCTTTTGGCTATGTGGGTTTCAAAATTTTTTTTTTTTACAACTATTTCTTCAATACGCATAATATTCAAGCAAAAATGCTTGCGTCTTCATGAATCTGTATCTTAACTGAATGTAAAAGCAACCAAGTTTTTCACCACAAAAATTTCAAGATAAAACATATCAGACCTCTCCAAAACAAAAACAAAAATCCAACCAAAAAAACCCCCCCCCCCCCCTCTTCCCTAAAGCAAAGAAATAAACCCATCCAATCAAAAACTTCCCTGAGCCCCACAACCCCCCCCCCCCCCCCCCCTCTCCTCCATTTCACAGCAATTGCATTATCTCCTGAATATTAAAAGCTTCCTTTTTCTTGATTTTCTCATCCCAAGATTACACGGCAAAAAATCCCAAATATTTAACCCTGTTGTCATGATGGAGCAGCACAGCATTCCATTCTCAAGCCACACATTTAGATAACAGAATGTTATAGCCTTTCTGGTATCAAAAAATGTGTTATGTAAGCAGCCAGATGACTTGATGAGGACTGTAGCTAAATGCAGCGTAATAAGCCTCTCCAGGGCTGAATGGAACATTCTGTACGGTGCTAGAAAAAAAAAATTTAGGTTTTGCCTACATAAACACTGCTTGACACAATCTACAATTGTCTGATCTTAGTAAAAAAAAAAATTATGGAAAGTATATTTATGAGCGCATGTCATATGTGCATGCCTGTGTGAGTGGTGTGCATGTGCATGCATGTGTGAGTGTGTGTGTTTGTGTGTGTGTGTTTGTGAGTGTGTGTGTGTGTGCTTACATGCATACATGCGAGTGTGTGTCTGTACATGAAATGGCCACAGAGAGAAGGGACTGTTCATTTTTTGGTGGTACTCTCCTTAGTCCAAAAGAACTCTTAGCATGTAGACAGGTGGACCATCACACTGACACTGACGAGGCTGGTCAATGAACAAGGCAATGCACAGGGTCTGCATCACCTCACAGTGATTCACCACCGACCCAAGAGAAGGCAGCAGCAGGAGACAAAAAAACCCACACACCTGTACTCGTAGTTGCCTGTCTCCACGCGGTAGAGGGGCTCCTGAAGAGTGGCGTAGCTGTACTCCTCATCGTCCATCTCCTTCACCTTCAGGCAGTACGACTGCACAGGGCACACCACACACACACATAATGACAATAACACTATGCACTGGCACAACTGCTGCTGAAGGATTAAAAAATAAAATAAAATAAAAACAACAAGAAACTACCCCCTCCATAAAAAACCCAACCCAACTCCCCATCCTAACCAAACTCTAGACCCTCTCCCTCCCCCAAAAAGAAAAAAACCTACCCCCCCCACAAAAAAAAAGAAAAAAAAATCACACCAAAAAACCACCTCAAACAAAACAAACAAACCCTAAAACAAAACAACAATAAAAACCCAAACAAACAAACAAAAACCCCAAACCCTAAAACAAAACCCCAAACAACCCAAAAGAGCTGAGCAGCTGGGATCCAGGGGTTGCACCAGACACATGGCAGTATGTAGGGGGCAACTCTATCCTACACAAGCATGCACCCAAAAACATCTGCTGATGTATGTAGGCATGTCTATGATTAAGGTACCCCTTATCTCTCTTTTCCCCCCTTCTACACCAGTTTGTGTGAACAGATCTCAAAAAACCAGTGGACCAAGGGAAGCAACTCTCTCCTGATGCTGGACACAAGTTGTAACACGAAATCTTCTTCTTCCTTTTTTGTCATGTTTCTCCCAGGGGAGGTTTGACATTGATGAGCCTTCTCCATCTCTCTCTGTTTTGAGTCTTTGCACCCCCTGCCCATTTAAGAGATGCCTGGTACTGGGGGCCATTGTTTGAATTTGACTCATCATTTGTAAGTTGTAACATGAAGTGCACATTGTTAATTTAACTTGACATCATCAAATTTCATTAATATTTATTATGAGGTTTTTTCCCCATTTCAATCAAAGTAAAAACATTTTCAGAGATGTTGGCTCAGACTTTTCAAAATTACCTTGACTTTAATATCTCAAAAGATCAACAAAGTGGCACGTACAAATGTATGCATCTTCTTGTTTAAACTATGCAACACACAAACACTCACTCACTCACTCACTCAAGCCGAAGTCTGGGTCTGACTTGTCAGTCGCTTAATGGCAGCGCAACACATTTGAGCTCATATGACAGACAACAATAGTTGCTGTCTGAGCGTTCAATGAAGAAGAAATAGTTTTTCACAAGCACATTACAAAAACGAGTACTCCACATCTTCCTCACAAACATACACCAACATAGTTGCTGTCTGAGTGTTCAAAGAAAAAGACAAAGAAGAAGAAGAAGAAGAAGAAGAAGAAGAAGAAGAAGAGGAAGAAGAAGAAGAAGAAGAAAAAGAAGAAGAAGAAGAAGAAGAGACAGACATACACAGACACACGCACACACCCCCACCCACACACACACATACCCCCTCTCCACACCCACCCTCACACACCACAACCGCCCTCACCAAATACTCAAACTTGGCGTCCAGGTATTTCTTGATGGTCAGCCTGGTGTCGGGGACGGCCTTGTGGAGGAAGGTGTTGAGGTCCGAGATCATGGGCTTGAGGGTCTTCAGCATGTCGATGGCGAACCTCTCCATGCTGCGATGGGCCTCCCCAAACACCGTGAAGGCTTCACTGGCCGCCGGCTGAGGCTCCCGCACTCCTATGGAGGTGAACACGTCTCCGAACGCTGCAGGAGAATGAAACCAGACAGAATGAAACAAAGGATGGTTAATTAATTAGTGTCGGTCAAGGGAGGGAGGGAAGGAGGGAGGGAGGGGAGAGAGAGAGACAGACACAGAGAAAGAGACAGACAGACAGACAAAGAGAGGAAGGGAGAACCAACAATGAATAGCTTTTATTCATCAAGGACTATAGAATAAGCATGAGAGAGAGAATTTATTCTTTTCGTTTGGGGATAATGGAATTAGCACTTTTTTTTTTACATCCAGTCCCCGTGTGTATGCAGTTTTCTAAATGTTGTCATCTGTTGCCACTGGCACACAATGGCCTACTCTTCGGAAAAGTGGAACAGTTTTTAATGTGTGCGCAAGATGTTTGACGTGAGGAGATAGAGAGGGAGGGAGACGGAGAGAGGGAGAGAGAGAGCAAGCAATGAACACATTTTATTTATAGAGGAATATAGAATACACATAAGAGAGAGAGAGAGAGACAGAGACACAGAGAGAGAGAGAGAGAGAGAGAGAGAGAGAGAGAGAGATAAGGGAGTACAAAGAGGAGGGATGGGAGTGCAAATAAGAGAAAATTAATCCCCCCTCCCTCCCCCCCAAAAAATCCCCCCAAAACCCTAATCTCCCCTCCCCCTACATAGATACAGACAGATATCAACAACAGACTTTTCTTTTCTTTTCTTTGCAAAGTTCAACCCTCATTTTTCTTATCAACTTTACCAGGAAAAGAACAAAATATTTCTTGAAGGTACATTTTTTGGCACTCTTAATCTCCCTTGAAGCATACATAAAAGAAATTATCCCTTCTACTCTTCCAAATAAACATACTTTAAAAAATGGCACTCCATGCTACAAAAATTTGTGTACTGCACATTTCCCTCAAAAACATACAACATGTGTGTATTCTGCATCTTCCACACAAGCACACCATAGTGTTTTCACTCCTCAACTTCATTTTAAAAATTTATTTATTAATACCACTTTAAGTCACGGCAGATTTCTCAGCGCCACCCACTTTTTTTCCTTCCCTTTTTCTTGTCTGCAACTGTATTTGTTTCCCTATCAGAGTTACTTTTTTCTACAGAATTTTGCCAGGGACAACTCTCTTGTTACCATGGGTTCTTTAACGTGTGCTAAATAATTTTGTGTAACACACGGGACCTCCGTTTATCGTCTCATCCGAAAGACTAGCACCCAGACCACCACTCATGATCTAATGGATGGGGAAAAAGTTTCGGGTCCTAACGGAATTTGAACCACCGCACTCTTCTGACCTGGACTTTTCGCTTTCTAGACAGGCGCGTTACCTCTAGACCACCGATCTATCTTCAGACACAAGCAATCTATGAAGTCATCCACCATACATATAATTATCCTCAACTCACCTTTGTGTGACTGGGACAGCTCAAAAATACTTTTGAGCAGTTTTTTGGTGTGTCCGATCAGACTGTTGTACATCTTGGCCGTCTTCTCCATCTCCTCCAGCTTCTTTAATAGGCCATCTGCACACATCAACAGTGCGCCTTTCTACAGAAGTTTGCCAAGGCCAACCTTCTTGTTACCATGGTTTGCTTTATGTGAGCGATGTGTGCATTGCATAAGTGATCTTGGTATATAATAATAATAATAATAATAATAATGTATGGAATTTATATAGCACTGAATCTTGTAAAGCAACAAATCAAAGTATGATTCACCCTAAATGGTAGATGAATGGGGAATTATTATGACGCCTCCCAGTACAACTGCATCAGAGGGTTGTGAAGATGGCTGCAGTTGGGTAGCTCACCACACAGCCATATATAATAAGTATGTTCTTTCGAGCCAGAAGGCCCATAGAGCCGGAGCGTATCCCGGTTTCTGTAGCGTTAAGCGAACTGATGGTTTTTCACCACCCCTGTGACAGGACGCTAGTCTGTCGCCAGATACTTCCCCAGCAGAGCTGGTACCCACTTGTACACCTGGGTGGAGTGAGGAAAATAGGAGTAAAGTGTCTTTCCCAAGGACACAACACCGAGCCGAGCGGGGATCGAACCCGCGACCTCTGGATCACGAGTTGACCGCTTAAACCACTCGACCACGGTGCCTCCAACAGCCATATATGCTGGTTTTAAATTTATAATTAATTTTTTCTTGTATGAAAAGCAGAAATGGAAGGGGGTGGGGGTGAGGGTGGGGGCCTTAGGATGAAAGTGGAAAAGTCCAAATGAAGAAGAAGGGACAGTGCTGTTTTACAGATACTTATGGGATAACAAGCCCCACATAATACGAATAAACAATGTAACATTTTACTAAAGATCTTGGGACTTAACTAGTGGCGGTAACTGACAAAGGCTGGCAAATGGGCAGAAGTCTATCATTCACCTTTACTAGAAAAAGGAAGGTGGCAGGATGGTTAAGACGTTTGCCTGCCAACAAGTAAACCGTGAGGTTCTGGGTTCGATTCCCAGCCTCGCCCTTTCTTCCCAGTTTGACAAAAATCGAACTGAGTGTCGAAGTCCTTCGGATGAGACTATAAACCAAGGCCCCGTGTTCGAACGCATGCAGAACATCTTGCGCACATGTTAAATCCTGTTCAGCTTTTTGGAAGAGTAGGCCATTGTGTGCCGGTGGAAACAGATGACAAAACTGACAAAACTGCATGCACATGGGGACAGGATGTAAAAAAGCACATGAGTGCTTATTCCATTATCCTCAATATAGAAGAATAAATAAAAATAAATAAGTAACACAGGCAGGCTTTGAATGGACATTTCTTGATGGGACACTATACAATTTCAATAATCTGTTGCAAAAGGGTTTTTCTTTCTTTTACACACACATCATCAAATTTTTTTAAGACAAGATTATAATGAAACCAAAACAGAAAACCAAGCAAAATATTTTAAAAAATCATCAAACCTTTTCAGTTTTTATGAAACAAAGGTAAGAATCCAAGAAAAACAAACAGCACCATTTCCGTAAAAAGACAACTATAACAAAAGAAGTTATAAAATTGAATAAGACAAAGCTATGTCTGTACTTTATGGGAGGCACCATGGTCGAGTGGTTTAGACGGTCAACTCGTGATCCAGAGGTCACGGGTTCGATCCCCGCTCGGCTCGGTGTTGTGTCCTTGGGAAAGACACTTTACTCCTATTTTCCTCACTCCACCCAGGTGTACAAGTGGGTACCAGCTCTGCTGGGGAAGTATCTGGCGACAGACTAGCGTCCTGTCACAGGGGTGGTGAAAAACCATCAGTTCGCTTAACGCTACAGAAACCGGGATAAGCTCCGGCTCTATGGGCCTTCTGGCTCGAAAGAACATACTTTATGTCTGTACTTTGCGCCATGCACCCTCACAAAAATAATACCCCAAACACCCCAAACAAAAGCATACTCACCATTGCAGAGGATAGCTCGGCTAAGACCCAAGGCATCAGCGGTGTTGGAGCTCATGTTTTCCACCACCTTGTGTTTGACCTTCTTCAGCACTGCAACATGGCACACTCAATCTTCTCCACACTGCTCCAAACCCAACATTCTGTAAAAGGCTTTTCGGAAATTCACAACCTATCTAAAAACAAACCAACCTCAAAGCCCCAGTCAACTAGATCAATGAAAATGGGGCACAGTCACATCTTCTCCTCACAAGGTGAGGTACAAACAACACAGTTAAAAAGCAAATCTGATAAGACCTATCCCTCACAGATAAATTATATATATTACTGAATATTATAAATTAAAGGCTGTTCAATCCCTGGAGTGGACATGCGGCTACCTTCATGGTGGGTAAAAATGGCCGAATACACAACATCTCACCATTAGTGAACCTCAGCGCTCTAGCTGAGGAATGGAAAAAAGAAAAACAAAAGCAATGGTTTCTTTACCATTCCATGGAGAATGTCTCCTAGTCCTAGTCACTTTCTTGATGAGATAGCTACAGGGGAACAGATGGAAGTGACATGGACCCAGCCAGGGCAGGTGAGCACAGTGGACGACTCCTGACCTGCAAGCCACAGGAGGGCCCAAGTTGTTATGGGGACTGCAGCCTGTGGTCTTGTGCACTTAGGAAGTGGAATGGTAAACTGTGACCGCAGGCCTTTTCAAAGCTTCATACCACAAAACCTACCATGTGACTTCTTATATCACCTTCACACAGACAAGCTATCATGCACACTATTACATTATTTGTGAATGTAGACCTACTCCTTCTCTGACCAGCCATGAACTTGCTGAACAGGCTTTCAGCTGTACACACTTTGAAACTTACTGTATAGTCTGCAAGGCCCTCCTCTTTTTTCTTCATATCTTTTTGCTTTCACAAAACTGAAATACAGTCTGTACAGGAACTTATGTTTAGCTAGCTAGCTAAAAAAAAAAAATCATGTCTTAGTTCTGAATTGTACAGCTTAAAATACATGGATGAAAAAAAAAGTTTCACTCGTGTTCAAGCTAAACAGATATGAAAAATGTGAAATTACCACTGGTCACAAGAAGTAAACCAAGGATTCAATATCCCTTGCTAATGTTAAAGATTTATGTCTTTCTACAACACATAATAATGATTTTAAAAATGATAATAATACTGATAACGATGGATACTCAAAGAGCGCTTTCCTTCATCTTTGCAGAGGGAGTACAAACTGCTCTACATAACAAATGTCACAAATACTTGCAACCATACAAAAAATTGCAAAGTTGTCTGTTGTTATTTGTTTTTCTTTCTTAAAGCCAGTGGATATCATTTTCAGCATCCAGATTCTACCACTCTCTAACTTCTTGTGGTTGTAGTTAGTTCACTGACATCATCAGTTACGATGGCAATCTTTCAGGGTTTACTAAACAATGATCTTTCAGGAAATGAGCATCATTCACGTGAACATGACTACTAGCAGCTAACAGTAACACAGCTAGCTGAAAATATGCATTATTAAACTAGTTTATTTACCTTACATTATTTTGTGGTTTGGTGGTTTGCTGCTTCCAGCATTTTCTTTTAAATGACAGACAACCCAATTAGAAAGACAAATAGACAGACTGACAGGCAGATCTATAGACCAGTCATCCAGGACCAAAACTGACCGATGTCCAGCGTTTTCCCTTGCTTAGGGTCAGCATGCAGCTTGTTGTAGTTGATGGTCACCTCTTGCTGAAAGTTAAGAACTGTGGTAGTTAGTGTCATTACATTGTTTACAATAATATAACATTTTCACTTCACAGATCTGAGAAGTGTTTATGAATATGTGAGAGTACACACACACGAATATGAGTAAGCAAGTGCACACATGCGTGTACACACACCACAACACATATACACTGCCACCCGTCCCCCCTCCGACACACACAACTCCTACATCCACACACACCAATGCCACCTCCCCCTCCTCAAAACACATGCACACAACTTCCATCCCCACACCAATGCCCCCGACACACACACAATACCCCCCCCCCCCCCCCCCCTTCCCCATAACACAAACACACAATACCCCCCCCCCCCCCCCCCCCTTGACACACACACACACACCCCAACTCTCCCACCCCCATACGCACACTCACCTTAACAGACTGTATCAGGCGGGCCACCTCCACCTTGGTGCGACCTTTGACTGACTGACCGTTGACCCCCACCAGCTCGTCCCCAGCGGCCAAGGTGCCGTCCTTGGCGGCCGGGGTGTTGTCGAAGACTTGAACCACATACAGGCAGGGGCACAGCGGCGCCCCGCCCCCGATGCTGATGCCGATCAGGTTCTGGGTGTCCTTCTTCAGGGTCACCTGCCCCGAGGATATCGTCATGCCCCTGAAAACCATATACAGGTCAATATACATCATTCATGAGATATATAGGTTACAGGGTTTTTTTCAAGAACATTCATGAAAAATCTGAGGACATTGTCATGCCCAGGTCTGTAAATCACACTGATACAGGTCAGTATCATAAGAGGTATAGGTTAAGTGGTTTTTCGAGAACATTCATGAAAAATCTGAGGATACTGTCATGCACCTGTTTGAACATTCATGAATAATCTTCTGAGGATATCATTATGCACCTGAAAACCATACAGGTCAACAGGATATGAGTATTGGTTAAGTGCTTATGAACAGTCATGAAAAATCTGAGGGTATAGTCATGCCCCCGAAAACCATACAGGTCAGTATATGAGGTTGCTTACAAATATGAAAAGGTTTTGGTTTTGTGGGTTTTTTGGGGGGGTGAGGGGGTGGGGGTGAGGGGGGGAATGGGATAGCCTTGTGCCAGCACTAGTGGTTAGTGTGTTGTGCTTTTGTGATTTGATGGCCTAGGATCGAGCCACCACCTGCACACCTGTTTGAAGGGTTTTTTTACCCTGGAGGTAATATCAATACTGACTTCATCTCCTGAAAGTCCTTCAGATGAGACTATAAACTAAACTACACACACACACACAAAAAGGAAGGAAGGTGGCAGGATGGTTAAGATGTTTGCCTGCCAACAAGTAAACCGTGAGGTTGTGGGTTCGATTCCCAGCCGCGCCCTTTCTTCCCAGTTTAACAAAAAAATCGAACTGAATGTCAAAGTCCTTCGGATGAGACTATAAGTATAAACCGAGGCCCCATGTGCGAACGCTCGCAGAACATCTTGCGCGCATGTTAAACCCTGTTCCGCTTTTCATAAGAGTAGGCCATTGTGTGCCGGTGGGAACAGATGACAAAATTTACAAAACCGCATACACATGGGGACTGGATGTAAAAAAAGCATATAAGTGCTTATTCCACTATCCTCGATATAAAAGAATAAAATAAAAATAAAGTTACACACACACAACATGTGTGACCAAATGCCGAACATTAAGCACACACATTAAAAAAAAATCAGTCCCACCTATCAGAATAGTAGGTCATTTCATGCAAAAGGAATGGATGACAACATTCTATTTAAAAATTTAAAAAAACATGCACACAGGTGTTGTCTGTAGATGCCATCTCTGAAGTCCAGAATGTGGCTACCTTAATGGTGGGTAAAAACAATTGTGTACACAAAATCTCCTCACTGGAGAACCTTGGAGCTCTAGCTGAGCAACACACACACACACACACCCACACATGAGTTGTACACACACACACACACACACACACGAGTTGTACACACACACACTCACACACACACGAGTTGTACACACACACACTCACACACACGAGTTGTACACACACACACACACACACACACACACACACACACACACACACACACACACAGTGTTTTTGAATGTATTCATTAAGTATTTTATGAGAATATTGCTATGGCCCCTGGCAAGCGTAGAAGAAATAATGAGGCTGCCTACATATATAATATAAATTGCCTGTGAGCATTCATAAAGACTCTTCTAGGAATATTGTTGTGCCCCCTGCCAAGCATAGAAAAATAATGAGGTTGCCTACATATAAACCACCTGTGAGCATTCATGAATAAACTATCAAAGTATCTTCTGAGATTATATTTATTGTCATGCCCCTGGAAACTATAGAGGTCAATACATGAGGTTCTTTAGACATTATTATGTAAAGTGTTTTTAAATGTTCATGAATAAGCTTCTATTATTACTATGTGTATAAGTTTTGCAGCTTTTGTGGTGTGTGTGTGTGTGAGTGCATCCGTGCGTGTGCGCGTGTTTTATTTAATTTTAATTTTTATTAATTCTTTTATTTTGAGGATTTTAATGGAATAAGCACTCATGTGCTTAAATTTTTTTTTTTTACATCTAGTCCCCATGAGTATGCAGTTTTGTAAATTTGTCATCCGTTCTCACGGTACACAATGGCCTACTCTTCTGAAAAGCAGAACAGACTTTAACATGTGCGCAAGATGTTCTGCATGTGTGTTCACATGTACTAGTGTGTGTGTGGTGTGTGTGTGTGTGTGTGAGTTGTGTGTGAGAGAGAGAGAGAATGTGAGAGTGAGTTTGTATTAATGTGTGTGTATGCGCATGCACACAAGTGTGCGAGTGTACTTGCATGCATGAGAGAGAGAGTGCGTGTGTGTGCACGCGTGCATGTGCATGCTTGCATGTGTGTATGCATGTGCATGCGCATGTATGAGAGTGTGTGCATACACGTGCGTGTATAGATCTATGTCTCTGTATGTGTGTGTGTCACTGTCAGTCATTTACTCGTTATCTATGTAGCTATTCCTCCTTACACTGGTTACAGTTAAAAACATAAGCATAGAGCTAATATTTAGTACTGGAGGGGAACTTCTCCACAACTTCATAGTAGATCTTATACTAGATATCTATTTTAACTGATGCAGGGACAACATGTGCCATGACACTCATTATTCTGGGTTATTGGAATGCATGGCTGATTATGACTTGTTCAATCCGATGGCACAAAAATCAATGTAATGGTGTACTACATGCCATATCACACGCACAGATTGCCTGAAAGCTTCAAAAATGCTAATGCATTCCTGACCATCATTGTGGGAGAAGTTGTTCATGCTTGCTGGTGTCATGGCAAACCAGCACTGTCACAAGAGCTGTCACAGCCCGTCAGCCAGCCAGAGACGGGCAGACGAGGAAAACCAGACAAGACAAGACAGCCAGAGATTGGCAGACAAGACTAAACAGACCAGCCAGCCATCCAGCCAGCCATCCAGTCACACACACACACACACACACAACCCCCCCCCATCTTCATTACCACCACCACCACTTCAACCTATGTTAATTCATTTCTGATTGTTATCACTGTAAAGCCACAACAGAAATATGATAATCACATCCACTCCCACACAACCTTCATAATACAATCACCAATTGATCTATTGAAGATTTTACTGTAAGCAAAACAGACATGGGCTGACACACAGACACACCCCTGCACACCCCCACTTGCCCATCCACCCACCCACCCAACTAACCAACTACCACCACCATCACCCACCACCGCCCATATCAATATGAAAATTACAACTCAAATCATAACAAAAACAATCATGTCCACTTCCATGGATATCTCCAAAGGACACAATCAGCAATCGATTGAAAGTATGTATATTACACACAAGTGTTACTGTAATACAAAAGTTTCAACAGAAAAATACACTTCTACACTACAGTGTGTGGTGGCAAATCCCACCAGCTGCTGACTTTCTCTCACTTCTTTCCAGTCACCTTGAGTCAGGATATCAAATGACATCAAGAGTCATCTATATTATATATACCATGGCTGGGATTTAATGTGTACATATTCAATCTTAAGGACTGTGACTTTAGCTTGCTGGTTGAAAAGAGTCTGAGATGAAGATGACAGCTGGTGAGAATGATCAGGAGAAAATGTAGAAAAAGCACTGCTTTGTTTTTGTGTGTGTGTGTGTGTGTGTGTGTGTGTGTGTGTGTGTGTGTGTGTGTGTACTAGTGCGTGCGTGTGTACTAGTGTGTGTGTGTGCATATGTGTGTGTATGTATGTATGTGTGTGTGTGTTCGCGTTGTTGTTCCTCAGCTAGAACTCCAAGGTTTACCAATGGTGAGATTTTGCATGTATACATGTAATGTATGCTACAGGCACACTATAACCTACACTCCTGAATGCCAGAATGGGTTTGAACATGCTAGCAAGATGTTCTGTGAGCATTTGAACATGGGACCCCCAGTTTATAGACTCATATGATGGACTTCTGGGGAAAACTGGAGTTGGTAGTGATGGTAACTCTTGGGAAAAATCCCCTGGAACAGGCATCTCAGTGGTGGCTTGAACCCCCGCTGTCAGACTGCAAGCCCAATGCTCTAACCACTAGGCTATCCTGACCCTCACTCTGTTACTGGGAATATTTTAGTTTGGTAGTGTCAAACAAGTCTTTATCTGATTCTCTCTCTCTCTCTCTCTCTCTCTCTCTCTCTGAGTCTCTCTCTCTCTCTGTCCACCCCTCTCTCTAGACTCTAGTCTTTCTCTCTCTCAATCACACACACACACACAGAGAAATAAAACCACCAAACAAAACCAAAAAGGTTTTAAAAACATACCATCTGTCTTCATAGTATTCCACAATCTGGCTCATGGCGAATCTCCTCTATCATATAATAGTAATACCACTCGACCACTTCCAACTCAATCTTGCACACTCTCACTTCACCCAAACAGAGCAAAAAAATGTTCCTTCAGTTCTAAGCTCTATAGCCACAAGCAGCAAACACATAAAATTAATTCCACTTCACGTCCACACTCAAGAACAACCAAAAACAGAAGGGTTGCTACACTCTACCAAGAACCCATTCAAGCAAAACAGTGTTGACTCTGACCACAAAAATCACTTTGCACACACTAGCCTAGCCCTAGCCACACTTCTTCCACACACATCACCCAGTTCACTCCAATGAAAGGAGGATAGCCTACAGTAGGCCTACAGATAGAAGCGTCATCACTGACTGCGCACACACACACTAGCCTATGACTATGTCTCCCAAGCGAAGACGCCTACAGCCTTGATTATGAATCTCACAGCTGTAGCCTAACTTGTAGCTGTGTTGGGCTCATCTTCCCTTAATGATCCCAGAGTACAGATAGGCCTGTGTCGTCTTCCTCTCGATGTGAATTAATTAAGTCTTTGTGGTGGATGTGGTTGGATGATACACTTTGGAGCTGGTGTGAGTATTGTACTGTAGTGACTGATAATCATTTGAGCAATGTTGACACAGCTAGTATAAGTAATTAAAATGATGGTGTCCCTTTCATCTGGTTAATAGTTAGGCAGAGAGGTGGATGGCAACGGTAAGTTAATTACTGTGTTTGTTCATTACACAGCTGGGCTGATATGAACGACTAGAGAGACAATGGGAAACATTGGTGAGGGGGGTGAATGTTATGTGGATAGCAAGCTGTTAGTTATAATTATCTGGTGTGCAAACTGTACATATACATATCTTGTACATTTCTTTATTGTACATTACACACACACATTCACAGGCACACACACCATGTGTATTCATTTCACCAGTGTGCACAAGTCCTTCGGATGAGACTATAAACCGAGGCCCCGTGTGCGAACGCATGCAGAACATCTTGCGCACACATAAAAATCCTGTTCCGCTTTTCAAAAGAGTAGGCCATTGTGTGCCGGTGGGAACAGATGACAAAATTTACAAAACCGCATACACATGGGGACTGAATGTAAAAAAGCACATGAGTGCTTATTCCATTATCCTCGATATAAAAAAAAAGGGGCACACACACATGCACACACCCACGCGTGCACACGTGTGTGCACATACTCACAAATCAAGAGATTTAAAAAAGACAGAATGGAGGAAACAGAAAGACTGAAACAGAAAGATAACACCATACAAAACAAACATAAAAAACCCAAACTAACAACAACAAGAAAAACAAACAATACCCTCTTTAAAAAAAATACTGCCAAACCCAACCCAAAGACCTCACAATTCTCTGTGAATAAACCAGTCAAACAATCAGTAGCCAATAAACCAGTCAACCTACTCAATCAAACAATCTATCAGTAAGTCAAAGCCAATCGATCGATCAATCAATCGGTCAGTCAATTAGTCTCAGTCAGTTCAGAGTCAATCCATCTGACACCCAAGTTGTGTCACCCATGGTTTGACACAATCCTCCTCCATCATTACCTCAAGCCTGTCTATTCCTTGATGCTATAGTTTTCCACTTTTACATCTGTCTCTCCACCGTGTCTATCCTCATCTACTCCCTGCAAATCAGCAAAGGTCAAGCCTGTCTATTCCATGATGCTAGATTTCCACGTTTACATCTGTCTACAGCCCCTCCTCTACATACTCACACAATGCCCTGAATGATGAATTTTGCAAGGCTAGGTATACATGATACTGGTGGTGTGACTGTGCTACAATTCTAGTTGACACTGAATATTCACATGGACTTGAAATGGACAAATAAGTCATGATGTGTTCTTCATGAGATCTCCTGTGGCTATTGCTTGAACTCTCAGTTTCAGCATCAAAAGAAGCCTAAACTTTTGGAAATTCAGTGCTATCAACTTTCACTTAAAAACAACCCAGTCTCTGTTTCTGCCTTTGTTTTGTTTTATTTCCTGATATACCACCTCTCTTTGTGTTTCCACTCTGTGCCTTCTCTATCCAACGCCCATTTCTTTTCTTTCCCGCAAGTTGCATCGCTTGTTTCTTTGCTGTATGCAATCAACAATCTAAATTATAGAAATGTGCTGCCTTATTTCCAACTCCAAATACTTTATTATCTCAAAACTGAGAAATTCATCTAGGCTACGAGCAAAGGACTACACATCTTTTTTTTCTTTCATTTTTATATTAAAAAGAAATAAAGCTCTGTTTTGTGATGGTGAAAAGAACTGAAACAGAAAATGAGGGATATCCATTCCACAGTCTGTTGCATGCCTAGATTAGTAGACAGCCCTTTCCTGTATTTTGGATAATGCCAAACCTTTTAATATTGTTTGCATATTTTAAAATCTTTTTAATATTGTTTTTATTATATCAAAATGGACATTTTGTCATAGGCTATTCGGTTATTTTCATGGAGGAATTCAAAAGTTATATGATAAACTGTAATTTCATGAACCAGGTTCTTTAGCCAGTTGTTGAAATTTGATGCTTGAAAATGAAATGGCTGATGAATTTCGTCATTCAAAAGGAAAAACAAAGAAAAAAGAAAGAGAATGAAGACAGTAGCACATGTTTTCTGGGGTTTTGTTTATCTTTTTTTGTTTTGGTTTGTTTTTTTGCTTGGGGAAATTTAAAGGTTAAAGTATTTAAAAAAAAAACAAATTTGTGAACCAGGATCATTTACCAGTTGAAGTTTAAAGCTTGACAAGGCTGCCATGCCTTGTCACAGAATTTCATGAACTTTTGTGTTCTGGCACTTCTGAGGTGGTCTTGGCAATTACAACCCACATCACATTCTTTGCTGGAAATAAACAGGGCCTCATAATTCCTTTAAAAAGCCTCAGTCATGCTTTGTGTATTTGCTATTACAGTTCAACACATCTAAAATGACATCAATTGATCAAGCACAACTATATTGACAAAGGAATACAAAGCGAGAGAATCATGGATTCCTCTTGCAGCCCTATGAACAGGCTCCACTGTGTTTACCTAATTACTTCTAAACTTCCTTCACTATGCCCGAAGCCTTATGTGAGAGCCACAGCTGTTCAAAATCAATAGGACATCACAATCCAGCAAGCTCTGCCTGTTTCAGCAATGCAAGGTAGCATAGCTTGCCAGTCAGCTTACTGCATGCACTGACTAGCTATACCAATGGCAGTGGGCTCATCTTGGCTACAGCTTTAGTTTGACACCACCTATTGTACAAGTTTATGACAATATACCACAGCAGTAGTGTGTTGTGTATGCA
>CM054135.1:89667681-89680181 GCA_028751875.1 Rapana venosa
AAAAATTTGGCTATTAACAGTCTGAGGTAATATATGTGTGTGTGCATTTGTGCATGCAGACAAACAGTGCACACACACACACGCCACACACACACACACACACACACACACACACACACACACACACACTTGCAAGATCCAGAACTTGATCTCATATTTGCTAATAATACATCAACTTCTATCACCAAGCAAGAAAACAAAATTTCAATTTCTTTCCTTCCAGCTATACACAACTGATGCATTCGTGGAACCTTTAACATCATAGTTATTATATGAAACCCAGAGTGTAACATAAAAACATTAAGTGAAGGAGTATCTGACTTTCCCAGGAAGAATCCCAAGACTGTACTGGAACAGTGGAAGATATTTTTTGTCGAATGACTTGCACCTCCACAGATAAATGCTGTTCATATGAATGTATCACAATTCACCACGGTTTTTCAGTCCTGCACTACCTATCCTCAAGCATTCATGTAAAGCAACTTTGTGTTTTACACTATGAATTATTTTTCTCAACATAACGCATATTTTAAAACAAAGTCAATTTTTAAAAAAATATCACCACAGTAAATTTGCAAAGGATAAGCTGAACATTTGGGTTTTTTGTATTGCTTTGTTGTGTGTGTGTGTGTGTGTGTGTGTGTGTGTGTGTGTGTTTGTGTGTGTGAGTGTTTGTTTTAATACTGCTATTGTAAATCTGCAACATTTTAGCTGAACACTTTACAACCCCAAATAAATTTGCAACATTTAGTGATTTACGCATAATACGTTTGAAAAAACAACAACAACACCACAGTAAATTCAAAACACATCAGCTGAATACTTTCCTAAAATACAACCACAGAAACTTTGCAACATTTAAGCTAAATAAAATATTTTTCAAAAAACACTACTACACTAAATTTGCTAAGTTCCATCTCAATATTCTTCTAACAATAAAAACCAACTGTATTAAATTTGCATCATGCAAGCTATATCCTTTTCTTAAAATACTTCCACACTAAATTTGCAACATTTAAGCTAAATACTTTTCTACAACAAAAATACCACACTAAACTTGCAACATAGCAACAATACTTCACACTTTATAATCTCCACTTCTTCCAGCAAACTTGCAAAATGATTCAGTCTTTGTTGCGATACAACAAAGTCTCTGTTTTGCCGGCCAATATACACAAATTCATGCCTTTACTTTATTGCTGACTTTGTTACTTACATGGCATTCTCCCAGGGCAACGCTTGGTGTTTTTTCTGATCCGAGAACATATCATCATAATCGTCTGTGGCCACAAGGCAATACTCCTGGTCACTGTCCATTTTGACACTTAACTCCACAAAACCAATGGCAACGTTCGACAAATGCAATAAAATGAACACAGGTGAACAACAACAACCAAACGCTTCCTCCTATACTCCCTGTGAGAGATAGCTGTAGGTAATTAGTCACTGTTCACATCAACTTTTTCATGTGAACAATGGAAATAAAACAAGAAAAGAGCCAGCTACAAAAAAAGGCCACATCACCAACTGGTGCCTCAGAAGAGAGAATGAATTTTCCCCACAGAGCACAGATGTTCTCTCTGATCCCTTGTCACATGGCAAGAGTGCTGGTGGTGCAAGGGCAGAGAAGGGGGGTGGGTGGGGGGTGAGGTGGGGGATGGGGGGGGTGATGGTGGCGGGGGTGGTGGTGGTGGGGGGGGGGGGGGGGGGGGGGGGGGGGGGGGGGGGGGGGTAGGGGGGAGAACAACAAGAAAAAGCTAAAAACTGAAACAAAATATAAATTAAAGAATAAATGGTAAAGCCATATACTGTACACATGTATGTATCAACACAATAGCAGTAAATATCTACTTTTCCTTTATTAGCTGAGTTTTATCATAACCAACCTATCTTAAGAATAAGATTACTAGCTGGGGCAAGGATACAATTCAATAGATATATGTCCCAGACGTCAGAATGCAGCTACCTAAATGAAAAAAGGGGGGGGGGGGGGGGGGGGGGGGGGGGGGGGGGTCATACGCAAAAATTACCACTGAGAACCTCGGGCTTAGCCAAGGAATGAAAAAAAAAAAGAAGATATTTACCCACTCCATCTATTGACAATAGACAACTGAACAGTTGCTCTTGATAAGTTGATCAGAACACATTTTAAACAACAACAACAAGAGACAAAAACAAACAACCCCCCCAAACACACACACAAACCAAAGAGGGGGGGGGGGGGGGAGGGGGTATAAGCATTCATCTCCCAGGTTCTGTGCAGTCTCTGTATACCAAGCTGTAAATCATTACCTGCTTTCTATCAAACTGGTTCCATGCTTTAAAACAAGACTGTAGAAACATCTGATACCCTTAAACCAGATAGTTTGCTTTTTTTTTTAAAAGCGTTAAAATACTTGAACTTTAAAATGGGTATGACATATTTAATAATTTCAAAAAAAAAGATTCTGGATACTTTCTTGCACAATTTGGGGATTTTATGGCTTTCAGTTTAATATAGTATTAATTTGTTTCTGCTTAAACTTGTAATTCACAAGAAAACAATATTTTCGTTATGTGTGTGTGTATGTGTGTGTGTAGATGAGAGAGAGAGAGAGAGAGAGAGATGAGAGAGAGAGATGAGTGAGAGAGGAGAGAGAGAAGAGAGACATGGGGTGGGGAGAGATTCTTCATGAACAAACATATTGCAAACTGTATATCATCTACAGCAATTTGTAAGAAATGTTTGTTTTGTTTTAGTTTTGAATTGTTTGTTTGGTTGTTATATTTATCCCCCCCCCAAAAAAAAAAAAAAAATGGGGGTGGGGTGGTAATGTCTTTAATTTTTTGGTAAGGTGGAGGAGGGGGGGGGCAGGGTATTTTCCCAGTGTTCACTTCCTCCCATGGAGGTATTGCCACACGCTATGATACTTCCCCACACTATTGACATCTGCTAAGAACTCCACTCTGCATATGTTTGACCAGCTGCACCGCTCAATATGCTGATCAGGGTTTGGAGATGTTTAGAAGTGCTGAATGCCAACATGAATTGCAGAAACTTAAGTTTGCATTGCTTTTTTGTTTTTCTTTTTGCTTGCTTAACAGTGTACACATTAAAAAAAAATGGAGAAAGGCACTGGCATGTCCATTCATAAGTTGATATGGGAAATTGTAATATTTCTCACCCTCAGTTCACCATGTATGCCAAGATTCGATCCTTCAACTTCAGGACCATTAAGATTGAAAGCCTGTTACATTGACTGCATAGCTAATAAGCTCTTTTGAACCACTTTTATACAACATAATCACTAGATGCATGACTTAAATGACTTATAAAAATTCACCATTTTAAACTTTATTCACAGTACCAAAGACTGTTTTAGCATTTTCATAGCTTTCTTTGACACCCCTTTGAATGACTTGCACTCTACAGCAAAGTTGGCATACTCACTCCACAAAGGCTTTGCAAAGAATGGGACTTACAGACAATATATATGCATGTTTTAGTGTAGTGTGCTGATTCTAGTGTACATATGTGTATAATCTGAATGATTTTGACATTCAGTCAATTGTAAATGCTATGGGTTTTAAATTTTAAGATATGATCAAACATGCAATCTGCTCTGAGGAGACTGAATGCATCTCTGTAAATGGCTCTTTTGATTTTCTTATAATAAACATGCAGTTCTGTTCTCATAGTTATTTGGGAAGGGCAAATTTTGGAATTTATTTCCAATTATCATTCTCCTAAAATGCCCCACATAATATGTACATGGGGGAAGAATCAGTACACATTGTAAAAGAGTTCAACTTCAAGCATAATAATTATACTTTGGGTTGTAATAAGTGTTGCAACAGGAGTATCATACACCTGATGAATGCATATTTCTTAATCTACCCTGTCTGTGGTACTTTTTGCTGCTGGAGAAAATCTGTTATTCTCCTATGACTGTAGGGCACTGTAACTGTTGAATAGTTAAGCACTGGAGACAACTACCAAAGTCTCTTAACCAACCACTCCACTCACTCCTTGGTTGCCTCCCCTCCCAAAATGTTCACAGTTACTCTGTTGGGGTTTAGTTAAGAGGTATTCCTGTTACATTTTGTTAGGTAGGTACCTTCATATAATGGGTTTTTTTCCCCAAATGGGTGGGCTAGCAAGAGCTGCAAAAAAGGGGGAAAGACATGATATGGAATCAATAGAAGGGCATGTTCTCTTATCTATACAGGAAGGATATCATTTGTTAGAACCAGCACTGTGGGGCAAGTTCAATAACATTACAAGAAAAGCTTACTAGAGCCTGATCAGTTCAATGTACAAGTTTCCAAGAGTTGCCGGACTAATGCTCATAGTACAAGTCACACGACTCCTAAAACAGATTTAAGGTTTGTAGCTGCAAGAAGAGTCCAAACATTACAGTTTAGAATGAATTCAAAAATGCATTCATAACAAAACTTTGCAAAACTGTCAAGTGTGCATTTCCAATACTCACATCATATTTGAGTGCCCGATTGTAAAAGCTTTTTCACCTGCATTTTCTGAGCAGTCTCTGGAAAATGTATAATTTGCAAATTCAAAGTTAGCCTTTGACATTGCTAAATGTTTGCTGCACAGTTCACTAGAATATTTCTTGTACAATATATTGTTATTGTTTTATGCTAACTCTTTGCTGAGTTTAAATTTCACTCATGTTAAAGGCAATTTTTGAGGGTCCCCCCTCCCCCCTTTCTTTTTTTCTTTTTTAAATACATGTGAATACCAAAATAATGCTATCTTCTCAATCTTCTGTCCTTGCACCCCACACCCTCTTCTCCTCCCTATCTTAAATGCTCCAACACTTTTAGCTTTCTGGAATCTAATATCACTAATAATAACAGTTAACAGATATTAAATTGAAGACAACCGCAATGACAACAACAACAACAACACACAGACACACACACTTACTCTGACAACATATCTCACAAAATAAATGTTGTCAATCTAAAAGCTTTCTTAGGTCTACAATTATGAGCGTTAAATATTATGAAGTGGGGTAAAGCAAACAGGAAAGCAAAATGTGTAATACTAGATCTCAGTCAACTGTGGATCAATTAATGCCACAGCTGTGCAAACGCTTATCTATCGCACACATGTATAAATTTAAACTTTTCACTCAGCAGAACACTGCAAAACTGGTGAACAGGCAAACAAGGTCTGTTTTACGAATTACAAACCCTTACTGTCTCTGTCTGTCTCACACACACATCCCACGCCACCCACACATACATACACACCACACACAATTTATGAAAGGGCTTACTCACCTATTATTTTTTAGAATGCCATCTCTACATGTATTTAGTGGGTGGTTTTTTTCCAGAACAATACAACTTGTTGCCAAAATCATGATTCATAATTGTACCTGGTCTTTCTAGGATTAAACATGTATAAGGGCCAACTGGGGCAGAGTATTTAAAAACAGATACATACATACATGTGTTTATATCTATATATCTATCTATCTATACATATATCTATATATAGATATACATATAGATATATAAGCAACCACCCTCTAAAAAAAACACAAAGAAACAAAACTGAAAGAAAACAACTCCTCCTCCTACCTCCTCCTCCACACACACACAAAAACATCACCCCCCCCCCCCCCCCCCCCCCCCCCCCCCCCCCCCCGAAAAAACAAAAACCCAACAAAAAACAAAAAGCAAACAAAAAACCCAACAAGAAACACCAACCCACACATCCTAAACAACAATAAAAACCCTTCTACACCACATATACTATAGGAAAAATGTTTATCCTCAAAATAAATAGCTCTCATAAATACCCCCCCCCCCCCCCCCCCCCAATCCCCACCTTCCTTCTCTCCTTGTCAGCCCCTTCTATTTCTCTCTCTTTTTAAATAAATTTTAATGGTATAATGATCACTGAGTAGACCAATCCAATCCAATGCTGTTGTTTATAGTCCCACCCACCACTGAGGCCATATCAGGGCTGTCACCTCATCAAATTTTAAATCTTAGATTAAAACTGTGGAACTATATATATATAATATATACAGATTAAAACAGGGTATGAGTAGACAAAACAATAGCTGTTTACTTAGAACTACAGATCATCTTGAAGTTGAAGTCGCAGATCTGTTCATGAGAATTTGAATCTTTGCAGAGCCTGGTGGTTCAAGGGTGGGGATTACAAGTATGATCTCCCAGGTTTACATCTGGTAGTGCTGCAGTTTGGATGGAATAGGTCAGTGGTGGTCAGAGTACTCGCTCTCCTGAAGATAAGATTAAGCAGCATTGAGCATGGTTACCAAGTGGATGGGTGACCATTCATGTGCCTTGGCTTCAGTACAATCCCCCCAGTTCACCCAGCTATAAATAGATGCCTGCCCTCTTTAGGGACAGGGAAGATAAAACAGCAAGGGAGAGGAGATGGACACCACCCTCAAAATGCTGGCCCTGAGAGAAGTTGAGGCCTCTGACATCTCGCTCCCCAATGACCGCTCAGGTTATGGGAACACCTTTACCTTCATCTCTTAGTGCCACACTGCCCCTTCATGTCATGTAAAGACACTTAGCCAAAATATGAATTATACATTGAAGGCCCTATATTTCATTGTGACAGCATTCACAGTTTTGAACCTAAAAGCTCACTAGCACATGCTGGGTTTTGTGGCTGCTGAAGCATAGATCTGCTAAATGGAAAATTACCACAGCAGATCAATCTAAGAAATAAACCTTAAGCAGTGCCACTTCTGTGTGAAAACTTGGAGTGAAAAGAACTTTATTCTGTTGTTTTTGCATTATGATCTTGGTTTTTTTATTTTATAGAAGTAAAAATGAAGAATAGAATACTTCAATTTTACTTCAAAGTTTTATTGCTTTAAAAAAAAAAAAAAGTTGTTAGCCACCCTCACCCTTGAGGAAAATACACTGTATCAATTGGATCACACACACACAGAGAGAGAGAGAGAGAGAGAGAGAGAGAGAGAGAGAGAGAGAGAGAGAGAGAGAGAGAGAGAGAGAGAGAGAGACTCAGGGAGAGATTCACAACTATCTAAATCAGTAAATGGAAAGAGAGGCAAAGGAGTGAATAAACAGAGTGTGATGACAAATAGAGCATGGTGTGTGTGTGTGTTTTAGTGTGTGTGTTAGAGCGTGCATGCGTGTGTGTGTGTTAGAGTGCGTGTGTTACTGTTAGTGTGTGTGTGTGTGTGTGTGTGAACTCATGATGCACAAGCATACATGCTCTCTGCTCAAGAAAATAACCTGTGGTTTGAAACAGGTGTGGAAAGGGAGTATGGAACAAAATGTTGGAGGGGGTAACTACACGTAGGAGTGACACACACTTCTGTGTTCAGACTGTGATTTATTATATTATATGCAATATGCATAGACTTACCCATGGGATACACATTTGCACAAATACACACATCTATAAATATAATTTGTATAAACATACAGTGAAACATTTATATTCACAGTATGTATGTATTATTGTAATTTGTATTCATGTAAGCAATCACACACATGTATACACACAATATACAATCTTACAGTTACACAATTGGTCTGAAAACTCTCTCCCTCACAAAACACACACACACACACACAAACATACACACTCTCTCTCTCAATCAATCAATATGCACACACACACACACACACACACAAACACACACACACACACAAACACACACACACACACACACACACAGGGACAGAGAAACAGCTGCTACCAATACCATGGAACGTTTATCAGATAAATGGCCCAAGACGGGATCATGTGACATGCACAGAATAGATCAATGCATACATTACAATTTTTATCCATGGACAATTCACCACAAGTTGGCCTCAGTCTCTTGCTCATTGTTACTATCACAGTATTGCTATTACTACCAATCATTATCATTAATAACAATATCATCTAGTCAAAAGAACGAAAGACAGAAACTCAGAACCTTTAGATGCAATTAAAAAAAAATGCAATCTTTTACAATTTTATATATCATTACTTTTACCTAGATATAGTATCTAGATTAATTGTTTGATATAAACTTACAAAAAGATACTCCATAAAGATTTTAAAATTAAAGCCTACAAATCTGAACCCCGATAAATTTTACAAGTGTAAAAATCTTACATGTATCCAAGTGTGGTTAAGAAATGAATCTGAATGTCATACTCATACTGGTCATAATAATCAGCCTGGAAATTCTAATGAATGCTGGACATTTTCATTACATCTGTATTTTTTTCTGACCCATTGAGGAAATTATATAAAATTTTCCAAGCAAAATACTGCTGCATATTTTGTCATTAGAACAGGAACAGAGGAGCAACTGTCACAATGCTTTAACTAAGTGGTGGTGGTGGTAGTGATAGTGGTGGTGTGAATGTCTTTGTGTGTGTGTTTTTTCTTTGTTTAATTTAACGTCTATTCACTGAAAGTGATATTAGACCAACAAATAAAACCCAAATAAAAAACCCAACAACAAACAAACAACAACAAAAAGATGTAATACAGTATTCAAAATTGTGTCACAATTAGACTTAGAGAAAAGGTGTGTGTGTGTGCATGTGTGTGTGTATGTGTGTGCATGTGTGTGTGCATGCATGTGTGTGTGCATACGTGCATGCATGTGTGTGAGTGTGCTTGTGTGTGTGTGTGTGTGTGGGCGCATGTGCATGCACACCTGTGTGTGTGTGTGTTGTGACTTGTGTGTGCTATCTCATGTCTGTCTGTCTGTCTATCTATCTATCTATCTATTATCACATTTTGTAATTTGTTCTCTTCTAATGAAGGAAAAAGGTGTTTTTATAACTGAGCAAATCTACAGTCAAAAGTTGCATGACATTGATCATTGATGAAACTTCTGAAAAGGTTGACTACATTTCAATTTCTGTCATATGCACTTAATAAGTTTGTGAATGTTTTTGTTATGCAAATTACAAACACTTCACTTACAGCTAATTTTGTTGACAGAAATCCTCATGGGATCTTGAATCTAAATTTATTCAAATCTTGTGTGTGTGTGTGTGTGTGTGCACTTTGTGTGTGTGTGTGTGTGTGTGTGTGTGTGGTTTGTGTGTGTGTGTGTGTGTTTGCATGTGTGTGTGTGTGTGTGTGTGTCTGTGGGTGCCTGTGTGTGTCTGCATGTGTACATATGTATATACTGTATGTCACTATGTGGTGTTCAATTTATATACTATAGTCTATCCAGTGTCTACACTTGGTGATATTAGACTATGTGGTGTTCAATTTATATACTATAGTCTATCCAGTGTCTTCATTTGGTGATATTAGACTAAAAAGCAAACAAAAACAAGCAAACATAAAGCAAACAAAACAAAACGAGACAGCGTGTGTGTGTTTTCAGACATACACAATTACAATGCTACATACAACATACACTATGTACATGCGTCTGAATAAGTGTGTGTGCCTTTGCTTACACTTATCTCTTAGAGTGCGGAACACAGACGAGATGCAGCATTTGTTAGTACTATCAATATAATGATCTAAATCAATAAAAGCTATCCTGACTTCTGCCGATTTGAGTCTAGAAATTTTATTCTGATTTGCTGACTCCTGATCAAAACATGAAGTAAAAGAGAAGTAACAAAAGTTCTTACAGTCTGTCTTCATCCAAGTCAAATTCCATGGTTTTAGTCTTGATTTTGTCAAAGCAGAACGTAAGTCTTCTTGTATGCTTCGGTTGTTTGGTCCGATCGAACTTTCAGTTGCTTTGAACCGGATATTGGGCCATTCACGCATGCGCCATCGTTCCTGCAAAGTTCACATTGGGGTCATATGTTAAAAGCCTAGCTCTTTTATCTTGTGACTCTCTCCCCTTGTGCCCCTTGTTTCGTTTTTGCTTTTCGTCGTTATTTTATGGTCTGTGTTTGTTTGTTTTTCATGCTATGGGGCAGGGATTGGCTGTAAAAAAATAAAGATAAAGATAAAATTAGTAACAATTAAAAGATAATAAAACCTTACGTCATTGGTTATCTCTTATTCTCGGAATAAAAAAAAGATTTATCTTCTGCATTTGTTTTTCTTTATTGTTGGTCGGCTAAGCCTCCGAGGTTCGCCAATGGTGAGAATTTTGCGTATGCGACCGTTTTCTCTCCCCTACCCTCCCCCCCCCCCCCCCCCCCCCCCCCCTTCTCCCAAACCACCACCATTTAGGTAGCCACAATCAGACTTTGGGGATGATTTGTGCAATCTAAACAAGTGATTCTGCTTGACCTCAATCCATCGTTTATAGTAGAATAGAAACTGCTACATGCATCAGCGCCTGGGGTTTATCACAGTTCTTGATTAAACCATTGCACGCTGGGGGCAACAGCAAAGTGAGAGGCTGTATGACCAGTGGCTTTCCCACTCGTGGAATCCACATTACAGCTTAGTCTTTTAGTGATCGACTATGACTCTCTGACTAGGAGGCTTGACTAGCACAATCCTTATGTGCTGCAGCCCTGGGGGCTAGTTGGCCTTTGGAGAACATCTCCAACGCGGACTGTCCTTATGCCCACTTGGCCGAGAGAGTGGGGATGTACTGTGGGCAAGGCATCTCCACTATAATAAAATGTCTGCACTATTTCCGAAACAGCAGCTGCCTCCTCTGCTGTTTTGGAGGTCATCGTCGAACACGACAGACAAAACATACATGCACCAACACAAACTACGCCAGTAGTTGCGTGAGACCATCTGGGGTTTCCGAACCCAAAGTCTCCCTGTAAAGGAGGAAGAAAGAAAACCAAAAATAAAACAAGCCAAGTCTAGTGGATTAGTAGGCTTGTGGGGATGTCCCTGTCTAGATAGCGAAAGTCTGTGGTTCAACTCCTTCTGAAACCCGTTATCAACTGTGTATATATTAGTCTTTTTAGTTTTAATCTTCTGGGTGACCGAATTCCAGTCAGCAACATGCATTTAGCACCGATACTTATTCGATGTACTATCTGGAAATAAAAATTTGACTTGACTTGACTTGACCTGATAACAGAAAATCCGCACAGGAACAGGAGAGGTGTCACTGAAACACACACACACACCACACACACACACACACACACACACACACACACACGTGCGCGCGCGCGCGCGACACACACACACACACACACACACACACACACACACACACACACACGCGGTGCGCAAAGACACACACCGCGCGCGCGCACGCACACACACACACACACACACGTATGCACGCACGCACGAGCGAACACGACCCCCTACCTCCCCCCCCCCCCCCCCCCCCACAAACACATGCACGCACGCACCATCCCCCATCTCCGCACACACACACACACATACACGCACGCACGCACGCACAGACACACATAGACACACAGACACAGACACAGACACACAGACACACGACATACACGCACACACACACACACACACACACACACACACACACACACACACACACACACACACACACACACACACACACTAATTTCAATAGGAACACCAACATGCACAGTCGAATGTCATCCACTTTTTGAATGCCTATCACAACAAGGATAATCAACATTTATTTCAGACCACGTTTTACATAATATATTTTGATGCGCACTGGATGGTAGTGATTTTTAAAACAGTAACTAGACGGTGATGGGAAATATATATAGGCCTAAGTGCATATTAGTGATTTGATTAAGTGGTTGGTCAACAATGATATGATTGAGAAAAAGGATCAACTTCAAAGCATGAGCACAACGGGCATATTTATTGGTTGCTAGTTTAACTGTCTAAAAGATAAAAATCCCATCACAATAAGGAAGGAAATGTTCTACCCCGAAACTGTACATCATTTATCTATTTTATTTATCCATTTAGGCTTATTCTTTATTTCAAGGATAATGGACTAGCGCCCATATGCTTTTTCACATGCAGTCCCCGTGTGTATGCGGTTTTGTAAATCTTGGCATCCTTTCTCACCGACTTAAAATGGCCTACTCTTCCGAAAGGATGAACAGGTTTTAACTTGTGTGCAAGATGTTCTGCGTGCGTCCACACTGAGCATATCGATGGGTCTTGCAGCATAAGTGTTCTTCTATCCATCCATGAGGGCTATAGCATATTACAAAATGCATGTTGGAAACACTTTAAAAAGAAACTACAAAGTACCGGTTATTCCTGGAGTGATGATGTAGCCCATGTATTATCTTTTGATAAGATCAAATATCGTAATTTACATGAATATAGAAATGTTGTATCTCTTATATACAGGTTTAAGCTCAATGCTTTTAGAACAAAAATTAAAAAAACAACAACATGTATCTGTGGTGAAAATCTTACCAATGATCACATTCTTTTACGATGCAGAGATCTGAAAAACATCTTACCTGCCTTCCCAGTCCGTAGCTTGCAGCAAGTTCTTAAAGACATTCCATTAATGAAAGAAATTGTATTGTCATTAAGCCATACTCCTATTTTCAGACTCCTCTGATATAAGGATAGCTTCAAGTTATATGAATTGGAAAGTTGGTAT
>CM054135.1:89685181-89705181 GCA_028751875.1 Rapana venosa
TGGTTGTTGGTGTGGTGGTGGTTGGTGGGTTTGGGGGTGGTGGTGGGGGTGGGTTTTTGGTGGTTGTTGGTGGTTGGTGGTAGTTGGGTTGGTGGTGGTTGGTGGCGGTTGGTGGTGGTGGTTTGTGGTTGTTGTTGGTGGTGGTGGATGGGGTGGTTTTGGTTGTTGGTGGTGGTTGGTGGTGGGACGGTGTGGTTGGTGGTGGTGGATGGTGGTGGTTGTTGGTTGTTGGTGGTGGTTGGTGGGGGACGGTGTGGTTGGTGGTGGTTGTTGGTGGTGGTGCTGGTGGTGGTGTTGGTGGTGGTGGATGGTGGTGGTGGTGTGGTGTGGTTGTGGGGGTGGTTGGTGGGGACGTGGTGGCTGGTGGTGGTTGTTGGTGGTGGTGCTGGTGGTGGTGGTTGGTGGTGGTGGATGGTGGTGGTGGTGGTTGGTGGTGGTGGATGGTGGTGGTGGTGGTTGGTGGTGGTGGATGGTGGTGGTGGTGGTTGGTGGTGGTGGATGGTGGTGGCTGGTGGTTGGTGGTGGTTGGTGGTGGTAGTTGTGGTGGTGGAAAGGGGGAGGCATAGAGAGGTGGGTGGGTGGGTGGATGGATTGGGTATAGAGTAGCAGGGATAAGATTTGACTGAAAGACCCTTGTTATGCTCAAAGTACTAATGGTTCGTTATCTGTTGCTTGTGCGCGTGCGTGCGTGCGTGCGTGCGTGCGTGTGTGTGTGTGTGTGTGTGTGTTTGTGAGTGTGTGAGCGTGAGAGAGTGTGAGTGTATGTGTATGTGTGTTAGTGTGTGTGTATGTGAAAGTGAGTGTGAGCGTGTGTGTGTGTGTGTGTGTGTGTGTGTGTGTGTGTGTGTGTGTGTGTGTGTGTTTTGTGTGTGTGACAAGTCAAGTCAAATTTTTTATTTCCTAATGGTACATGAATGTGTGTGTGTGTGTCGCTTTCTTTCCACCTCTCTCACAGACATGCATACCCAAGCACCAACACACATACTGCGCACCACACAACATTAACACCATAATACACCGCACTACATCACACCACACCGCAACGCACCACACCATGCGACACCAAACAACATACCACACCGCACTGCACCACATTACATCATTACCGTGCCTCTCCACACCACATTACTCATACATGTGTGTGTATGCGCGTGCGCACGTGAGCATGTGTGTGTGTGTGTGTGTGTGTGTGTGTGTGTGTGTGTCAAGAAAGTACATTTAATACTTTTCAATTTACTAACGCCTACCTTCCAAATTTTCTGTTTCTTTCTTTCATACCCAGTTCACATGTTCTTTTCACCTCCCCCCACCCCCCACCCCCCCACACACACACACACTTGCTTACTAAATTTCTGCTTTCCTAGTACCATTTCCCTGTCTGTTTTTTCAAGTAAATATAAAAAACCCTTTTCTGGCATTTTTCATATGAATTCTTTTTTTTTTTTTAATGAGCTGCATGCCCTGAAATCGGAATGTGTTGGTTGAGACCAGCAGATAGACATCATGCAGAGTTACAAGCACAGGAGAAGACCAGGCACTACGCATCACACCCACTAAGGGAACACAAGAGAAGAAGTAGTACGATCTCCCAGCTACAGCAACGTCTTCTTTAACCCCAGGATTCCATCATCTTACCCGGCAAGCCATCGGCCACCCGTTTCTCACACACCCGCTCCATGACGGAGTTGGCATAGCCGTAGTTGGCCTGACCGGCGTTGCCACGGCCACAGGAGACAGAGGAGAAGACGACGAACCAGTCCAGAGAGTCGGGGCACAGGTGTCGGGTGAGGGTGTCCAGGTGCTGTGTGCCCTGCACTTTAGCACTGCCCACAGCCTGGAAGTTCGCCACACTCTGGTTCTCCAGCAGACCGTCCCTCAGCACCTGCAACAGGGACAACATCCAGTTGATGCTATGGAAGGCTCTGACGCGAAAGGAAATTGGTCCAGCTTTGTTGATACAACTGTATCCAAATTATTGTTCCCCACTAACAAGTTAAGTTGATACAACTGTAACAATATTACTGTTCCCCACTAACAAGTTAGTTGATACAACTGTAACAATATTATTGTTCCCCACTAACAAGTTTAGTTGATACAACTGTAACAATATTATTGTTCCCCACTAACAAGTTTAGTTGACACAACTGTAACAATATTACTGTTCCCCACTAACAAGTTTAGTTGATACAACTGTAACAATATTATTGTTCCCCACTAACAAGTTTAGTTGACACAACTGTAACAATATTATTGTTCCCCACTTACAAGCTTAGGCTTAGTATATACAACTTACTGTTTCCCAATAACCAGTTTAGTTAATATAACTGTATCAATATTATTGTTTCCCACTCACACACAAAAAACATGTTAAAAACTATTGTCAGCTATTCTATGTGGTGTAACGTGTTTCCTCTGACGACAAAAGAGACATTTTCTGGTTGGTGCCATTTCTTAAAAGGTTGTTTTGCTTGATTTTCTGTGTTGTTTCTTGGCCTGATGACAGGCATATCTATGATGAAAGAACCCAGGACGTCTCAGTGGACCCGACGGTCTAGGAAAATGACCGTTACTTATAGCTGTGTAGAGTGTTGCAAATATTCCCAATAATATTATATGACATCGCAAAAGCAGATTGTGTCCATTTATCGATATACCATCCTTACTATGCCCTTATCCAACGATGACAAAAAGCCAGACGTAACAGGCGATTACAAAATAGGAGAAACAATCGTTGCTCCTTTTTAAAGAAGACAAACGCACACAGTTTCAGACGTCGGGCTTTGAGATAAGAGCGCATAAAAAAATTAGTTGAAATACATATCTTTATTCTGAGGTGCACTGAAACGAACACTTCCTGCCACAGTAACATTTTGTACTCCTTAACTTCAAGAACACAGGTGAACCAACAACGACTTTTTTGTTTTAAAAGGCAATAACCGCAATGTATGTTAGAAGAACAGAGAAATGAAGAGTTTCGTATCACGTGCTGATACTAAAACATGCGGATCTACTACTCCACCTGTCAATCACTGATGATGGCCAGGTGGAAGACTCCGCCCACAGGCGCCATCTTGCCGGCCTCTTCCACCAACTGCCGTGTCTGCGCCGTGTCTGCTGCGTTCAGCCTCAGCACCTGCACGTTGATGCCGCCGTCCTTCCACTGCAGCATCTTCCTGGCCTGGTAATAATATAACCTGCAGGAATGTGTTATCATCATCATCATCATCATCATGATTCAAAGTCCTTCGGATGAGACTATAAACCGAGGCCCCGTGTGCAAACGCATGCAGAACATCTTGCGCACACGTTAAATCCTGTTCCGCTTTTCGAAAGAGTAGGCCATTGTGTGCCGGTGGGAACAGACGACACAATTTACAAAACCGCATACACACGGGGACTGGATGTAAAAAAGCACATGAATGCTTATTCCATTATCCTCGATATTAAAAAAAAGAAGTCATCTGAGCGCTTTGATTTGTTGCTTTACAAGATTCAGCGCTATATAAATCCCATACATTATTATTATTATTATTATTATTATTATTATTATTATTATTATTATTATTGACGATGAAATGCTGATGATTATTAGATGATGATGATGATGATGATGATTATCATCATCTTTGTAGATATATGTGCTTTTTTTCTCGTTCCTCGACTAGAGCTCTGATGTTCACCAGTGGTGAGATTTTTGCGTATGCGACCGTTCCTCCTCCCCGCCATTTAGGTAGCCGTATTCCGACTTCGGGGATAGGTAAGAGATAAATGAAAGGACGACAATTGTTCGCAAATGTACATAATTATTCATTCTCATCAAGGACAAATAACAAGAAAAACCCGACCCCCCCCACCCCCTCCCATCCCCTAAGTAAAACAGAACTGACAAAACAGAGTTATTGTTAACTCAAGATTTTATATGTAAAAAAGGCAATATTCATCATCACAACAGTAGGTCTAATAGAGAGTATGGTTACCCAGTCTCCAGAAATGGGAAAGAATTTAAAGGGGGATGGAGGAAAGGGGGGGGGGGGGGGGGGAAGGGGAGATGAAATCTGTTGGAGATAGATTTGCTGAGAGATGCCATTAGTTCGTTAGTCATCATCAGTCGAAGAGAACAACAGAAAAAAAGAACAATCACTTGCGCAGGAGTTTTAGAATAAAAAGCGAAATGACGAAATCATTATTAGCGCGAGCGCACGCACGCATGCACACACGCGAGCGCGCGCGCACACACACACACACACACACACATACACACACACACACACACACACACACACACTTATACACACACCACACCACACAGCAAAACACACATACACAAACACACACATACACAGACACACACAGACATACACACACATAAACCAAACACACACATACATACACAATTAGCTCAAACAAGCACACACAGACACAGACACAGACAGACAGACACACAGACAGACACACAGACACACACACACACACACACACACACACACACACACACTGCTGAAGGAGTACAATTGCAAATTAATTGCTCGGCCAGATGGCGGCTGATTCAGTCATACATGACCAAAGTGTTTATATAGCCATCATTTACCTTCTCTGTCCGTCCGTCTGTCTGTCTATGTGTCTGTCTATCAACTAATCTGTCTGTTCGTCTACCTTATGTGTGCTTGTCCGTTCGTTTGTAAGTCTGTGTGTGTTTGTATCTGCCTGTCTGTTGGCCTGCGCGCCTTACTGTCTGTCTGTCTGTCTGCATGCACGCATGCTCGTGTGTACTGTTACTTTATTGCCTTCATTATTTCGTCTCAATCATTGATATGTGTGACGGGCGTTAGACTTTTTAAAATTACAAAAGAATACTTGTTTGGGACGTGAGACTTAACTCCATCTCCCAGTCAGTAACTGATAAATGCTAGAATTATTTATGGCTTACTGAGTGATAGAAGCTGATTATTTTAAAAAATCATTCGTAGCTGTATTATTTGGCCCAGGCCAAAATATTAGATATCGATATAAACATATTGATATGGCCTACACTAAAGGTGCTGCTTTGCATTGAAATGTTTTGTGTGGGTCATCTTCAGGCATGATGAGCATCTTGCATAACAGTCCTTTTCTACTATTAGAAGGAAAAATCCTCTAGCGTCGGAATATTGCTTCCTGCGGGCAAGGCATTTGAATAAAGCGCAAATGCAAAGTTTTTCCATCCTTTATGTACTATCAAAGTAATAATTCTCAGAAGAGAGTTGCGAGACACAGTACATATTTTGGATGATCCACAAGCTGGAGACCGTCCAACGACATCATGATCATCATGATCATCATGATCATCATCATGATCATCATCATGATCATCATCTGCGTGAAATTTCGGGTCGCTCTCCCCTAGAACTGTGCGTCGCCACAAGGGCAGCGCCACCGATTACTATTTTTTCTTTTCCTGTCTGCATATGTATTTGTTTTCCTATCGTAGTGGCTTTTATCTACATAAATTTGCCAGGTACAACTAACTCTCTTGTTTCCGTGGTTTTGTTTGTTTTTTTACGTGGACTAAATGAGTATTGTACACGAGACCTCGGTTTATTGTCTCATCCGAAAGACTAGCCCCCAGACCATCACTCAAGGTCTAGCGGGGGGGGGGGGGGGGGGGGGAAGTTTCGGGCACAAACAGGGAGCGAGCCGCCACACACTTGAAACCCGGATTTTTTTGCTTTCTAGACAGGTGCGTTACCTCTGCACACACACGCACACACACACACACACACACACGCACGCACGCACGCACGCAGCACGCACGCACGCACGCACGCGCCACACACACACACACACACACACACACACACACTATCCTCAAATAAAAGAATTAAAAAAAGAAAAGAAAATAAAACCCCAAGCACGCAAGGGAGATAATTTGTCCTATATACAACAACACGTCTTAACAGTGTCTTCTCCCTTTCAGTTGCAGTTGACTGTATTAGATAAATGAAATAAATAAAAGAAGACGGTATAACTAGTAAATGAATGAATATAAACAAACAAATAAAGATACAGAGAAATAAAAGAATAAATGGATAAAAAAACAAGACACAGGGAAAAGCACCCTTACACTGATTAAAAAAAAAATAAATAAGAAAACCAACCATGTAGCTATTATCATTACTAAATTCCGAAACCAATCAGCATTGTACATTAAAAAAACCACCAAACACACCTGAAAATGAACTTCATCACCTTCACCTCACATATCCCGTAGTCTCGTTGACCGTGAGTGCACCAATGAAGATTTTGCAACCAGCTTCCTCCACTCCCCGCGGTCCTCTGTATAATAATAATAATGGAATTCATATCGCGCTGTATCAATCAAAGCGCTTGCACTCAACTCATTCTTACACAGTCATGCAACCAAACAGCAAGTAATAGTTCTAACAAGTCCAAATGCACATTCGGCTGTCTTCGTTTTCTGTTTTGGTTGTACGTTTATTTTGTTGTAGAAATTATTCTTCCCAACATGAAATTAATATAACTTCAAGATTCGATGCAGCTGAATGATTATAAAGTAACACTGAAAATACTATTCAAATATGTCAGAGGCGAAGAATGAATTACCAGTCATTATGTAACTGAAAAACAACCATTTCAGTCAGTAGTGCGTTCACGGCTTTGCTGATCAAGAGTTTTGACCCTAGCAAATTGCTGTAGATATTTTTTTTAAAAATCGCTTTCATATCAAATTTACATTCCACGCATACAGGATGATTGATTGATTGATTGATTTATTCTTTTATATCGAGGATACTGGAATAAGCACTCATGTGCTTTTTTACATACAGTACCCGTGTGTATGCGGTTTTGTAAATTCTGTCATCTGTTCCCACCGGCACACAATGGCCTACTTTTACGAAAAGCGGAACAGATTTAACGTATGCGCAAGACGTTCTGCGTGCGTTCGCACACGGGACCTCGGTTTATAGTCTCATCCGAAGGACTTTTGGGGAAAGTGGAGTCTGCACTGATGTTAACTCCAGGGCAAAATATCCCCTTGAACGGGAATCGAACCCGGGTCATCAGATTGCGAGCACAATGTTCTGACCACTAGGCTATCCCGTCCCCCGTAAAGGTAACGGTAGCTATGCGCTTTTCACTACCTCGTCTTCCGAAAGAGAGTCACACTATCAAACTTCACACAGAGAAATCTGCCCAGACTGTTCAGCTGCATATCCATAGTAAAAAAACTATCACATTTGTATGTAATGGACTCCCACGTGAAGATGCCACGGGCCGGTCAGTATAAGTAGCATCCCCACTTCCGGAAATCATGTGCAAGGAGATCCCTCTTTTCTATCACTCTCTTTTTTTTGCCTTGTTTATTTTCTTCATGTCACCCCTTCTTGCCCATGTTCTGCCTTCTTGGTCCACTCTTCTGCCTGTTTTTCCCCCCAGAAAGACTTAAACGATAGCCATTCTCTCCCTAGCCAAAGTCGGATGCGCTGGGCCTGACTTGTCAAGCGCTGAACGGCAGCACAATGTAACCTAACGTATTTTCGCTCATACGACAGACAACAATAGTTGCTATCTAGGCATTCACGGAGAAGAAGTATGTAATGGACAGCCTCGACCGCCTCATGTGGAAACTGACGTCGATACAACTAAGCCTAAAACACCACAGTCAGCACTACAAGATCCTAACATCGTAAAGTACGCCCTCTTGCAACCTGGTCCTCCGACTCTATCAGTTCCAGTGTGAAGTTTATCGAGCCATTCAACAGAAAACCACGAAAATGACCCTCCGCATCTGTTTCAAATTCAGGACATTGTCACGTTGACACCTTTGGAGCAATTTGCGACAGCTGTGGAAGCATCTGTTAGTGCAGTGGATCTGTGGCCTAGAGGTAACGCACTTGCCTAGAAAGCGAAAAGTCCGGGTTCGATTCCCGTTTGAGCCTGAACCTTCCCCCTATCCAGTGGCGGTCTGGGTACTGGTCTTTCGGATGAGACATTAAGCCGAGGCCCCGTGTGCCAATACGCAGTCAGTGCAGGTAAAATAACACACAGCAACAAGAGCTTGTCCCTGCAAAATTCCGTAGGAACAAAGCCACCCTGATAGGGAAAAACAATTTGCTTATAAGAAAAATAAAAGGGTGGCGCTGCTCTTTGTGGCGACGCGCTCTTCCTGAAGAGAGCAGCCCGAATTTCACGCAGAAAAATCTGCCGTGACTTAAAGTGGTATAAGAATACAAGACAACACAACACAAGAGAACACAACAACACACAGCACAAATCAAAACAAAACAACACAACTCAATACATTGGGATCAGTTCTAGGCTCTGTTCTTTTCACTCTTTACACTGCCCCACTGTCACATATAATAAACCGTCATCAAATCAACCATCACTTTTACGCAGATGACTCTCAGATTCAAAGCAGTGTTACTCCTGAAAATCTGCCTTCTCTCCTGACAAATATGGCCCACTGCTTTGAAGATATTCAAAACTGGATGACACAGAACAAATTACAGCTAGATGCAGATAAAACTGAAGCCATGCTCGTAGGGACCAAACACAAACTCTCTTCCATTACAACAGCTTCAATAGAACTCGGAAATCCCCTCTATCCACTGCTGTGAAGTATCTAGGTGTTGTTATCGACAACACACTCTCTATGCAAAAATTCACCACCCAGACCTGTCAGTCGTGCTACTATCGATTACGGCGTATTTGTGCAATTCGAAAGTACCTGTCCACAGATGCAACAGCCAAACTTGTCACTTCCCTCATTCTTTCACGTCTGGACTATTGCAATTCTCTTTTGTCTGGTCTGCTAGCATCATCTATCCACTCCTTTCAACGTATACAAAACTCGCAGCTCGACTAGTTCTCAGAAAGAAAAAATCGGAGCACATTACACCTCTCTTGCGATCTCTCCACTAGCTGCCTGTGCCACAGAGAGTAAATTATAAGATCAGTACCCTCTGTTACAAATGTCTCCACAAAACTGCACCTTCTTACCTCTGTGAATGTCTTAACCTGTACACTCCTTCACGTTCCCTCCGCTCTGCTGCAGATACCTTGTGCCTACGAATACCTAGATTCAACCAATCCACCGTTGGCCACCGCTCTTTCTCTACTTCGGGTCCATCGACCTGGAATGAGCTCCCCCTCTCTCTCTTCGCCAGAAACCTAGTTATGACACTTTTAAATCCAGCCTCAAGACATATTTATTTCAAACCTAAGATTTCCCCCCTCGTGTTTCATATCAGAACTATCCTACCTTCACTAACCCATGTCCTATCACCCTGCTAAAGTATACGACCTGTGTGAAGTGTGTGTGCGTGCTTTTGAAAAACATTTGACTATTTCAATTTTATGTCATAGATTTTGTCTGCAGCGCAACATGTTTGTAATATCTGTTTGCTTAAACTATTGATTATTTATCATTGATTGCATGAATGTGTATGATTAGGTTGAATGCATGCGCTTTGATTTGTCTTTGCAAGATATAACGCTATATAAGTTCCATTTATTATTATTATTATAATACACCACAACACACCTCAACACAACACAATACGATGCAGTATCATACTTTAGTCCAAAAAGGGCAACCAGTTTGAAAATGGCTTATGTTCAGACCCCACTATGTCCCATTAGGCGTGACGTCACCGGCAATATCCACATTTTGTTTTAGGGGAAAGGTGCAGGCCTATCCCTCTCCCCGTTAGTTCCCTGAGGTGTCCATGGACCGGAGACAGAATACTTATTCCAGGCAGTGTCTTTTGGGCAAGTTGAACCTGGTACAAGAGAACAGTACAAGGAGGGAGACGAAGAGGCAGACAGAAAACGATGGGAAGTCAACATGAGGGTGAACTGGCCTTGAGTGGAACGATTTGCTACAGAAAGCAGAGGACCGCGGGGGAGTGGAGGAAGCTGGTTGCAAAATCTTCAGTGGTTCCCCCACGGTCCAAGGAACTACGGGACACACACACACACACACACACACACACACACACACACACACCACACACACACACACACACACACCACACACACACACACACACACACCACACACACACACATGTGTACTCGTGTACACACACGCATACTCACTCTCTTATACTCTCAGGCATGTACACAAACATACTTGAATACATACATATACACATATATATTGATCCATCTTCTCTCTCTCAGGTGAAGGAAGGAACCTAGTAGAGCCCATCCATCCTTCTCCAGGTAGAGGGTGTGATGACAGGTATGATTATGTTTATTGACCCACCAAACACTGGCATGAATTGCGAAAATTTTGAACTTGCATGTTGAAGCTTCTGCATGCACACTATATAGAAAACAAAGGTACTAAGGGACTGGGAGGCGTGCAGTCTAAGCTGACCCCAGAGATTGTAAAAACCACCACCCTTGATTCACTAGAAGCCACGGCCGAGATTCGAACCCACAAGCTCCAGGACACACAGGGTTAGAAACTAAAGTAGTCGTTTTTAAAAAGAGGTGGATTTACTAAGAAGTCTGAAAAATGGTGTTATTTAGGTAAGCAGATACAAGTAGAATCTAGTTATAATTATCTGGGTGTGGTTTTTGGCTCAACATTGAACTGGTCAAAATGTATCGAAAATCTCTCTGGAAAAGCATTGAAGGCTGTTGCTGGTATCAAAAGATTGTACTTCAGGTTAAAGAATCTTCCTGCATCTACGGTTTTTAATATTTTTGATACAAAAGTGAAACCAATCCTCCTCTATGGTTCTGAAATTTGGGGTTTCCAGCAGTATCATGATATTGAAAAAATACAGGTAAAAATTTGCAAAATGGTCCTGGGGGTTGGCAGAGATGTTAAAAATAATATTTGCCTTGGCGATTGTGGTAGATATCCCATTTTTGTTGACACTGTTACCAGAGTAATCAAATACTGGCTAAAAATTTTGGATATGCCTGATCATAGATATCCCAGACAATGCTACAATATGTTGTGTAGACAGGATGAAGCAGGGAGAATAAATTGGGTAACACATGTTAGAAAGATTTTATGCACCCACGGATTTGGTTATGTTTGGACAATGAAAATTGTGGTAATTCCTCATCCTTCATGAAAGAATTCCAAATACGAATACAAGATGTGTACCAACAAAAATGGCATGACTCTCTATCAGCATACCCTGACTACTTAGATTATCACCCGATTATTTGTAGAGCAAATTATGTATGTGAAGTAGAATCTTTAGAATACCGTAGAGGTATATGTTTACTGAGGTCAAACAGATTACCTTTAAACGGAATTTCACGTTATGGCAAACCGATTACTGATCCATTCTGCTCTCAGTGTGATGGCCAACAAATTGAAGATGTTTGTCACTTTTTACTTGTATGTCCCAAATATGCTGTATTGGAAGAAAATGTATTCCTTTGTATTATTACAGATTTCCATCGAATCTGAAAGTGCAGCTTCTTTGTATGAACACTAAACCTAGTTTGATGTTTAAAGTTGGATTATTTCTTACTAAATGTTTAGATATCAGAAGTAAGGATGTTCACCTTACATGAAATTATATGATTAACTGTTGTTCCTATGGGCCATATGGCCTGCAAAAACTGAATTAAAATTATTGTTATTGTTGTTATTGTTGTTGTTAAGCCAAACACTCTCTCCACTCACCTACAGTGTTTCTCGAACAAGTGTAACATATTCCCCTCCATTAAAAAATCTCACCTCCCCCTCCTTCCTCCGTCGGGATATCGAGGTGGGGTGTGGGGGGTGGGGGTGGGGTGGGGTGGGGGGCTGTCCATATAAATACCATCCCCACCTTTTGGAAAGTCTGAGCTAGGAATTCCCTCTTTTCGATCCTTTCTCTTTGTTTCTGCTTTCTTCCTTTTTTCCCCCTCCTGTCCACCTCCTTCTCCTTGTCTTTTTTCTGTCTTCTCGATCCATTTGTCTGCCTTTTTTTATTTATTTTTTATTTTTTATTTTTTTTTTACCTAGAAAAACTTCAAAGATAACGACGATTCTCTCCCACGTCAAAATCACACGTGCTGGGCCTAACTTCTCAGGCGCCTAACAGCAGCGCAACAATTTTTTGTTGTTGCTCATATACTGACAGGACAACAATAGTTTCTGTCTGAGCGTTCGACGAAGAAGAACTTAACCAGTCCTCAGGAAGAAAGGAAAAGTATTTGTAAGGCACAGTTTGGACGACATGTACGGGGGACTGTATTTATGTGGGGCTGTCAAGGGCACAGCTGTTGAAGCTGTTTGTGTTGAAGGCCATCTCATTTGTAAACAGCAGCTTGTTGGGGGGGATGGGATGGACCAGAGGCTGTGGGGTCATCTTTCTGATCTGCATTCTCCATAGCAAGCGGGACTGCACACAATGACGAGTAAGTCTTGTTCTTGTTGTTCTTGTTCTTGTTGTTCTTGTTCTTGTTGTTCTTCTTCTTGTTGTTCTTCTTGTTGTTGTTGTTCTTGTTGTTGTTCTTCTTCTTGTTCTTCTTCTTGTTCTTCCTCTTGTTCTTGTTCTTGTTCTTGTTGTTGTTGTTCTTCTTCTTCTTCTTCGTAATTTTTCTTGCAATTCTTTTTCTTCATCTAAAGCTCAGGCAGCAACTGTTGGTAGTCTGTCATAGGAATGAAACTGCGTTGCGCTGCCGTTTTAAGCGCATGACGTCAGAACCAGCGCATCCAACTTCACCACGGGAGAGAACCACGCGTTATCCCTTAAATCTTTCTGGACCAAAAAAAAAAAAAAAGCAGGAGTATGGAACAAGAAGGCAGAAAATAGACAAGAAAGAGGTGGCGTGGCAGGAAGAAAAGGAACAAGGCAGTAAACAAGTGAGAAATTGAAAAGTTTGATTTTCTAGCACAGAATTTCTAAGGTGGGGGATGCATTTTGCACCGACAGGCTCCCAGCGCCCCTAAGGGGGCTTTTGGCTTTCATTTCATTTTCGTTTCATTTTCATTTTACCACTTTAAGTCACGAGATTTCTCTGCGTGAAATTCAGGATGCTCTCCCCGGGGAGAGCGCGTCGCCACAAGAGCAGCGCCACCATTTTTGTTGTTGTCTGCAACTGTATTTGTTTCCCTATCAGAGTGGCTTTTTTCTAAAAATTTTGCCAGGGACAACTCTCTTGTTGCCGTGGGTTCTTTTACGTGCGCTGAATAATTTTGTGTAACACACAGGACCTCGGTTTATCGTCTCATCCGAAAGACTAGCGCCCAGACCACCATTCATGGTCTAATGGATGGGGGAAAAGTTTCGGGCCCAAACGGGATTCGAACCACCGCCATTTCGGACCGGGAATTTTCGCATTCTAGACAGGCGCGTTACTTATAGACCGCCGATCCACTTTAGAGTTTGTTTGAATATTATACTGGAGACCCCTTTCAGTCGAGGCAGATTTCTGTGTGTAAAAGTCGGGATGCTCTCCCTGAAGAAAACGTGACCTCGCAGCGTCACTCATTATTATCATTATTGTTTTTATATTATGGATCTGTATTTGTAATTTTCATGTCTGTATGTGCATTGAGTCCATTCTATGACTGGCTTTTTTCTAAGATTTTTTTAAAATCAGGGACAACTCTCCTTTTACCCTGCTTTTTATGTGCTAAATGAGTGTGGGTTTCGCATACAGGACCTCGGTCTATCGTTTCATCCAAAAGACTAGCACCCAGACCAACGCTCATGGGCTAGAGTGGAGGGTTGGGGGAGTGGGGGGGGGGGGGGGTTCGATTTAAATGAGGATGCGAGTATCATCTTTTTACGTGTATGTCTGTGTGAGTTATGTGTCTGATTTTTCTTTCTTTCTGCTGTTTATATTGATCTTTTTACGCTTATTGTCTTTACTTTGTTTCAATATAAAAAGGGACATTTTTGGTTCCTTTTTATGATAAGAAAAACTACTACTGTTGGCGATTTTATTTTTTGTACATGCTTTTTATCCCTTCTTTTTTTCGCTGCCCAGTTACTGTTTCATCACTTCAGTTTCTTTCAAGATTAAGCGATGGAAAACAAAATATAAACATAATTTTTTGCATATTTTCCAAAGCTGCTTCTATTCTCCTTTTTCAGTGTCCCAAATAACTTGTTGAACATCAAAAGTTCAACTTAGTTTAAAATGTAGTGTTAGTGATGATACAGATTTTCTGTTTTAGCGGTGTGTTATTCTTCTTGTAAGCATAGTTTTAAATCTTTTGATGTGTTGGTTGTAAGCCATGTAAGTTTTCGTCGGTGTATTTCTTCTATGATAATTATTTTGAAAAACCTTTGATATACAGTTCTTTCGTTTGCTCCCTATTTTCTTTCATATATCCGCTTCTTTGACTATCAGAGCTGCTGTTTTTACATCTTGCTGTATATGAATAGATTGTTTGAATATCGTACGTACATCATTTGGGATAAAAAAAAATCTAGCTAAATTCGAAGTCCTTTGTGATATAAAAAAAAAGGTCAAGGTGTCCCATAACTTATAAGGTCGTAGGGGAGCGAGGCGTCAGAGACCTCACTTCTCTACGGCCAGCATATTGAGGGCGGCGCCCATCTCCTCTCCCTCGCTGCTTTCCCTTACCTGACCCTAAAGAGGGCAGGTACCCATTTACAGCTGGGTGAACTGGGGGACTATACTGAAGCCAAGGCGCGCAAACGGTCACGTCACCCATCCAAGTGGTAACCACGCTCGACGCTGCTTAACTTGGCTGGGGGAAAGCGAGTGCTCCGACCACTGAGCTATCCCGTCCCCCTTTGTGATATACATTGGTTCAAAGAGTTCGATCTCAGACAGGAGTTGAACCCGCAACCTCTTATTTCTTCGGGGTGTTACCACCGGGCCACCAATTTAATGTATTGTATTATGTTGTATTGTATTGTGTTGCATTGTATCTATTGTATTTATTGTTTCATGTTATATTTATTGCATTGCATTGTGTTGTTTTGTAATGTATTTATGACATTGTATTGCATTGTATTGTATTATATTGTCTTGTATTGCATACCCCTTTCAATTATGACAGATTTCTCTGCGTGAAATTCGGCCTGCTTTCCTCGGGGGAAGGCGTGTCGCCACAAGGGCAGTGCCACCCAGTTTTTAATTTTCATTTTCCTGTCTGCATAATTGTGTATTTGTTTCCAATCCAGGATAGCTTTTCTCTACAGAATTTTGCCATGGACAACTCTCTCGTTGCTTTGAGTTCTTTTACGTGCCTTGAATACACATAGTTACTGCACACGGGACTTTGGCTCATCAATGCACACCCCTCTGTTTTCTGTCATGTCGTGGATCGTTGCTTAACTGTGGAGCATCGATTCTCTGTCCTGCTGAAGCATTTGCGTCTGTTAGCCTCGAGAGAAAGAGAGAGAGAGAGACTATAATGGTCGTAACGCAGAACCCTTCTGTTCTCTTTATACAGGGTAGTTTTGTCACCTTATGTGTTGGAGGGTTTATTCGGTACTCTCTCTCTCTCTCTCTCTCTCTCTCTCTCTCTCTCTCTCTCTCTCTCTCTCTCTCTCTCTCTCTCTCTCTCTCTCTCTCTCTCTCTCTGCCTATACTTATTCTGTTACCCTTGAAAAATAAAAGATTCATTCATTCATTCATTCATTCATTCATTCATTCATTCAAAATCTCTCTCTCTCTCTCTCCCCTCTCTCTCTCTCTCTCTCTCTCTCTCTCTCTCTCTCTCTCTCTCTTCTGTGTGTGTGTGTGTCTCTGTGCTCGTCTTTTAGAATGGGTTCTATCACAGACTGAATCTTTGCCAGTACCCACACTCTCTTGTTGTCGTGAGTTCTTTTACCGGAGATAGATGTGCGAATATATTGCAGCTATAAGATAGGGCGTGGCTTCAGTCGTGGTAGAATTCTTTGCAAGACATTCAGGCTGCTCTCCCTGGACAGAGCATATCACAAGAAAATTGTCCCCCCAGCTGTTTTTTTTCTGATATTTTTCCCGTTTGTGTTTCCTTTTCTTCCTTTGAATGACTATTTTTTCTTCACATTTTTGCCAGTGACAACTCTTTTGTGACGGTGGGTTCCTTTTCATGCTCTGTATGTTGTACACTGAACCTCGGCTTATCGTCTCGTCCGAAAAAAACTATTTCCCAGACCACCACACAAGGTTTGGTGCATGTAAAAAAAAGTTCGAGTTTGTTTCTCGAGGAAATATGTATCTAGCTGAAAGATTGATCGATGGAATGGTTGATGATCTGTTTTCAGAATTTATTCGTTGTTGAATCCTGTATTTTCAGGTGTGTACACAAAGCTGTCACAGAGGGTTTGTCTGGTGTTTGGATTGGTTGTCTTAACAGCAGGTAAGATGTTTTGTACCGGTTTCATGTTGTTCTGCTATGTACAGTGTTTTCAGTTTAGAGATACACGGACACGCAGGCACGCACTCACAGACAAAGATTGTTAAAGGTTTGCTTCTCCCATTTAATACCAGATGCTAACCTTTCATATTTGCCCCGCAGGGAGCGAAAAGGAATGAAAACTCTCCAGTTGTTGCACTGTTTAACTGTAATTGGACAGAGCTTGGTCCTTGGTGTTTCACGAATTGAATTGTTTCTATTCATCGCATCAAAGATTATTTTGCCCTAAACACGCCCCTGAAATTGTAGTCTCCGAAAAAATAGGATCTATCTATCTATCTGTCCCGTAGTCTGACGACTGTGGGGGCACCCTCAAAGACTCAACAACCAGTTCCCTCCATTCCTCTCTCTGTTCTGCCTTTCTCAGGGTTTTGTTGAGTTCTAGGCCTGTCCATTCGCTGATGTTATCCTCCCAGCTCTTCCTTGGTCTGCCTCTTCTTCTTCCTCCTTGGACAGTGCCTTGTAAAACTGTCTTTGCAAGTCCTTTGGATCTTGTGACATGCCCATACCATTTAAGTTTACGCTTTTTCACGATCGTAAGAAGGTTGTCATAGGGTCCAATGGTTTGCTGGATTCTGTTAGGATATGTATTTTTTCACCCTTAGCACTGTGCTTTGCTGGACTTTTCTCGCCAAGCTCTTTTGTTCGACAGTGCGGTGTCGTAATGTGGTTAATCATTGTAAAGTGGACAGGCTCATTGGAGATAAAAGAAAATCCTCCCGGGGTCTGGACATTTCCATGGGAAACCTCCCTTTTCCTTCCTTCACCATGGGCTGCCAGCCAGTGCACAGACTGCACCGTGGAAGACAGACCACTCTACAGTTGACCATTCCCGTTGTTTGTGTGAGCGTATGAACAGGTTAAAACAACACATGTTTTCGGGAAATTTAGGGAAGGGGGGGGGGGGGGTTCATTTCACGTTCGCAGTCTCCCCTGAGTTCTTATTTATGTCATGTTTTTTATTGTCATATTTTGGGGGCTGCAGCTTCAAGTGCTGATAAAAAAAAATGACGCGCTATTCAGTTTGACAATCATTTTCAATTCTGTTTGTTACGGGGTTGCACAGTTAAAGGCCTTAATCCAGTTAGGCGACAAGGAACACACAGACATGCTGGTACCTCTTCAGCTTTCGTCTCTTCACCGTGGTCAAGAGGCCTTGCTAAGGCCCGTCAGAGAGCTTGCTCCAGTCCGTTCTTCACTTCTGTATTGCTAATGATATCATGATCTCTGTGGGACTTACCCAGAAGTTCACCATAACTTCTCATCCCCACGGCCTGTAATCTCTTCTCTAGGTCTGCTGTCAGGATCCATGATTCAGTTATACAGGAATACTGAGATAATCAAAGAGCGCATGACATACAAGCGAATAAGCAACCAAAAAGTAATACTTAAACAGAATAAGGACATTAGAATTTTTATAGACTGAATTGTTTAAAATTGAAAACAAAAATTTCAGTTTAACTAACCGGGATAGCTGCTTTAAAGTTTGGAAACAGGTAAAGCAAACTAACGAAACAACAGCAGCAGCAGCAGCACAGTCAGGTGAAGATGCTGCCTCCCCTATGGTGTTATTATAGACGAAGGCACTCAGAGTGGCTCACGGCTTTGGCATAAAAGAAACGATTTTCTCCCTTTGATCATGACCTAGTTCTGTTTCCACAGGAGCATCAGATCTGTTAATGACTTCAAAACATGAATCAGAACTAAAACAAACTAACAAAATAAATCTCCATTTCTCTGAAAACGTTTTTGTGATTCAATGTAGTGTTAACATAAATCATCGTTATGAGGAGTTGATATTAATTTCAATACTATTGCCTATATTGCTAAATAATAATATTTTTACATGATGGTTTTGTTGCTGTTATCAGTCTGTATCTGACTAACATGAGTATGTGTAACAACTACATGGACTTCCGCTTTATGTTTTATTGTTTCCTTAACTTACAATCCCTTTGGTGTCATATATAAACAACAAACTGTCCCAACTGCATCTGACTTTCTGCCTGCATCTGTCTTTATTTCTGTATCTCTCTATCTCTGCGTCTCTCTCTCTCTCTCTCTCTCTCTCTCTCTCTCTCTCTCTCTCTCTCTCTCTCTCTTTCCGTGTTGTGGTGTGTGTGTGTGTGTGTGTGTGTGTTTTGTGTGTGTGTGTATGTGTGTGTGTGTGTGTGTGTGTGTGTGCGCGCGCGTATGAATCAGAATTAGTGTGTATGTGTGTGGGTATGTGTCTTTCTCTCTTTCTCTGCCTAGCTGTTTTTCTGCCTGTCTGTCTTTCTCTCTCTATCTCTGTGTCTCTGTCTGTCTTTCCGTCTGTCTACGAGTGCGTCTGCAGTTGTGAACATAACAATGTTCAATAATCACATGTTTTTACCTTTCAATAATTTTCCTCCAAGTCATTTTCACTCCCTGGCGATTGGACTATGTGTTGTGCTCATTGTCAATGGGATATTCATGCTTTTGAATGTTTGTCATGTTCATGTGCTCCTTCTGTTTTGTTTGCTTTTTTGTTTCTGTTTTTGTTGGTTTCTTTTGAATAATTGTTTTTTTCTAGATTATGTTGCGTGCACACAAAAAGACAACCACTATGTCTTGTATTGTATTACATATTAGTTATATCATCACCTGTATATATGTAGACTCCCCACTCCTGACATACAGAAACAGAGAACATATTTGAGATTTTTGGAAGCATTGTAATGAAAACTATCGCGTGTATTCAGCACGCACTGTTCACCAACATTTTCCTTTTTCTTCTGTCCAAGCCATCCCCTCATCGTTTCCCTTGACCTTGACCGCACGGTTCTCTTACGGTGGGGTCAAGGCCACTCTGACCTTCGAGCAAAGTGGTCCCGGGAAGAATGTCAAGGTCATCAAAGATGGCGCCATTTTTGAAGGCAACATGGCAGTACGATGGCAAGTGAACACCTTTCCCGTAGAATACGATGTGGACGACCGGTGCAACAATGTCAGTTTAGGACCAAGGTTAGTGTTGATTTTGATTTCATCCAAATGGAAGATACTGCACAAAATGCAGTGGTGGTGATATCAGTAACGAATCTTTTTACCTTTTCATTTGTCTAATGTTGGATCAAAATCGTTAGAAAATGTTACGGAAATCTTACGCTTTATCAACACCCAAACGTTATGAAATATGAACAACTATTTTCTTCAACATTAACAACAAACCTAATAAGACGGTGTTCCTTATTGTTGTTGAAACGATTAGTAGAGTTATTATAGGTAATAACATGTAAGTCATGTTCAAGGAATTTGAAGTATGTAAATTAAAAAAAAGTTCTATGGTGTTGTGTTCAGATATTTAGTTACACGGTGCATGCATGTTGTTCATTTATGATTTTGTTTCTAGATAATATGTATAATCCTCTGTAACCCTAAAGGGATGAAAGGAAAAAAATGGATTTAATTGAAATCTGTTAAATGTTTTGGCCTACATTAGTGGCAGGGCATATTGTTGTTGTTGTTGTTGATTATGTTGTTGCTATTTATGCTATTGGCGTTCCCCATCTTAACATCCCGGGGGCCATCCTAAATGAGCACTCTGTCTCACTCATAAGACCCGAGAATTACTGTGTGACGAATGTAAACACTGGGTGACGGGATAGCCCGGTGGTTAGAGTGATCCGGAACGT
>CM054135.1:89715181-89717681 GCA_028751875.1 Rapana venosa
CCCCCTGGATCTGCTCCACCCTCAGAGACATCTCCTCTCCCGTATCCTACGCTCTGGCCACCTTCAAGTTCCCGGTCATAGGCTTCGCGCTTTTCCAGCAACGCCTAACAGACGGCCAGGACACGTCGGTATACCTCCAGTTGGACTACGCTGACGGCAGCACCAACATCACCAAAGGGCATTCCTTGCGTGTGCATAAGAATCCTTTATCTAGTGACTGGCTGAGCACTGAAGAAACAACGCGGTGTCTTTCTGCAGGGGCCATCTTTAACCCTTTCTCTGCCGCGCTCAAAGAAGACTCTGAACTCTGTAACCCTTTGAACCCCGAGTTATGCAAACTGGGCGATTTGTCCAGCAAGCATGGGACAGTGTCTGTACGGTCAGTGGGGGGTCCCGCGAGGGCATTTTTCACGGACTCGGACCTGACTCTTGAAGGGCAGGATTCCGTTATCGGCAGGTCTTTGGTTCTGTCGGGAGCAGAGGGCGGTTTCGTCCGTTTAGCTTGCGCCAACATAGAGAGGCTCCATCCTCGTCAGACAGAGAAGCTGGGCCCCATTGCTTTCTCTCAGAACACCTGGGTTATCCAAGAACCAACCTCTATTCAAATAGGTATCAAACTGTCGAAGAAACAGGTTTTTGATTATGCCATAACTACCACGCCGAAGACCTTGAAGGGATCCTACTCTTGTAACGACCTGGGCGACATCTATAACCCGTTCAACGTCACGGTTTCTTCAGCTGGCGGCACCAAAGACGAGATGAAGGTCGGGGATTTATCAGGGAAGTTTGGCCCACTGTCAGGTCCGGACGTTCTCAGACAGGATCTAGATCCCACCCTGGATCTGATGGGGCCCCTCAGCGTGGTAGGTCGTCCATTGGTGATCCGTTCCGGTGAGGGGAATGCTGCCTGTGGGATCATCGAGGACAAAGCGGTTCCTGGAGGAATGCTCGTTTCTGCCCTGGCCACTTTTACCGGCGATGTCATTGGCCAGATTCGTCTGGTGAGTTTGTTGTGTTGTGTTGTGTTGTGTTGTATTGTGCTGTATCATATTGTATTGTGTTGTGCTGTAGTGTGTTGTGTTATGTTGTATTGTACTATGCTGTAGTGTGTTGTTTTATGTAGTACTGAATTACATTGTATTGTGTTGTATCTATTGTATTGTATTGTGCTGTAGTGTGTTGTGTTATGTTGTATTGTATTGTACCATGTTATATTGTATTGCATTGCATTGTATTGTACACTACATCAGTCACTGCGGATTTATCTGCCTAAATTTCGGGCTGCTCTCCCCAGGGAAAGCAACTTGCCACAAGAACAACGCTACACTTTAAAGATAAAAACAATTCTGTCGGCATGTATATTTGTTTCCATTTGTGAGTGTTTTTATGTAAAATTTTGTCAAGTGCAACTGTCTTGTTGCCGTGGATTCTTTTACGTGTGCTGAATGCGTGTTACTCACGGACCCCGTTTTATTATCTCATCTGAAAGACTAGCACCCAGATCACTACTCAAGATCTAGTGAATAGGGAAAAAATTCGGGCACGAAAGGGAATCAAACCCGCATATCTCGACTTTTTGGCATGTGCGTTACTTCTAGACTAATGAACAACCTTTAACATAATCATTACTTTACAAATAGCTGATTGCTGAAATCGTCCACCTTTAACATTACAGTAATCATTACTTTATACATAGCTGATTGCTGAAATCGTCCACCTTTAACATTACAGTAACCATTACTTTATAAATAGCTGATTGCTGAAATCGTCCACCTTTAACATTACAGTAACCATTACTTTATAAATAGCTGATTGCTGAAATCGTGCAGTAAGATTATGCTGGTTATTGTTCATGTTATCATGTTAATGATTGATGACATGTAATTATTGGGTTGCAAAAACTTCCTATGTCGTGATTCGTTTCTTTGTTACTCAATTTGAAAATGACGAATCTGCAGTTTAGCCAAAAAAAAAAAAAAAAGAATATGCAATAATTTATAGATTGACTATCGCTTGAAAGAGTTTTAAGCAACTTTTTTGGTGTTATTTTTTGTGTAGCTTTGTTATTTTGTTTTCATTACATTTCTCTGTCTTTTTTCTTCAGAGGCAGTACATCTATCCTGATGGCGCAATGAGCCACACCTCTGTCCTTGTAGATGTCAGGAAAGCTGAGGGGCCACAGGTAGGAAGCCGTTTGTTTCTGCTCTCATCTGTCTGCCCCCTTAATGTTCTGTATTTTCTCTTATCTCTTTTTGCCTCTGTCTTTCTCTCTCTCTCTCTCTCTCTCTCTCTCTCTCTCTTCTCTCTCTCTCTCTCTCTCCTCTCTCTCTCTCTCTCTCTCTCTCTCTCTCTTTCTCCTTTCTCCCTATCACTGTCGGAAACTCGTTCTTTCCTTTTTGTATGCTATTTTTTGTATTGGAATCCTTTTCGTTTTATTCTCTCTCTCTCTCTCTCTCTCTCTCTCTCTCTCTCTCTCTCTCTCTCTCTCTCTCCTCTCTCT
>CM054135.1:89720181-89722681 GCA_028751875.1 Rapana venosa
CACACACACACACACACACACACACACACACACACACACACACACACTCTCTCTTCTCTCTCTCTCTCTCTCTCTCTCTCTCTCCCCCTCTCTCGTGCTTACGCGCTTTGCACGCACATAGACATGTGCATACATCCATGTATACACACACGCACGCATGTATACATGCATACACATGTACATACGCACATAAACATATACACACGCGTGTGCGTGTGCGCACTGCCACACAAACACACCCAGACACAGACACACATACACACACAAACACACACACACACACACACACACACACACACACACACACACCACACACACACACACACACACACACACACACACACACACACAGAGTAAATCAAAGAAAACAAAACCACCTCATTTTCTAGCAAGCAAGCAAGCAAGGAAGTAGGCCAACATACTTGGGGAAAACAGATAACACTGTAAAAAAGGGTGGGGTGTAGAGAAAGAGCGAGGTTTTTACACTGACAAAGTGATCACTGACATTGTGTGCTTGCGTACTTGAACTGACTGACTGAAAGACAGACAGACAGACAGATAGATAGAGAGACAGAGAGACGTATGAATGAAGGGACTTACAGGTAAGATGGCAGACGGACTGATGGAGTTCATGACCGACCAAATGATTGGCAGAGAGACAGACATACAGACAGACAGAGATATATACGTATTAATGAAGGGACGAACAGGTAAGCTGACAGATGGACTGATGGAATTCCTGACCAACCAACCGATTGACAGACATACTGACAGACAGAGATATATACGTATTAATGAAGGGACGAACAGGTAAGCTGACAGATGGACTGATGGAATTCCTGACCAACCAACCGATTGACAGACATACTGACAGATAGACAGACAGACAGACAGTCAGACAGACAGTATAGGCATACATACAGCTTGTGAAAACACCACCAAACAAACAATATTTAAAAAAACACAACAAAAATGATAACAAAAACCTAGTATCAAGAAACAAATGAAAAAGAAAATGATAGCAATCAATCTTAGCACAAAATCTTTGATACTTTGATATGCATTAAAGATCTTCCACTGACCCCCACCCCCCACCCCCACGCCTCAGAACAATGTTTTTTTTTTCTTTGTTGTAGACTATTGTTATCTGTTATATGAACGAAAATGCGTCACGCTGCCGTTAAGCTCCTGACAAGTCAGGCCCAGTGCAACCGACTTCGGCATGGGAGAGAATGGTTATTTTTTTAAAGTCTTTCTTTAAAAAAAAAAAGGCAGAACATAGAGAAGAAGGAGGTGACAGGAAGAAAAGGAACAAGGCAGAAACGAAGAGAGTGATAGACAAGAGGACGTTTCTAGCTCAGAATTTCCAGAATGTGAGGACGCTATTTATACTGACAGGTTCCCCGGCATCTCCACTGGGGAAAACAACAACATCAGAATACACGTGTATACAAACTATGTCTTAAAAAACCAAAACAGTGGAACGGACGGGTAAACAAACTGACGAACGGATTGACAAATCGTGGACTGACTGACTGATTGATTGAAGGACACCCCCCCCCCACTTACTCAGCCCCGTCCGCAGCCCCTCCAGCCCCTCCCTACCCCCTTCCCTCCACCCCCCAATCCCTCTGCTTGGGGTTAATGTGGATTTTGGCTACTTCCCCCCTCCAGGAAAACTACCAGGAGTGCCATGCAGGCAACCCACTGCGCTGTGAGCTGGGTGACCTTTCGCACAAAGTGGGGCAGATTGACATGGGCAGTGACGTCATTTTAGGGACTGACGTCAACCTGCCCTTGGTGGGGCCCTTCACGGGTAAGAGAGAGAGAGGGAGAGGAGAGAGGGAGAGAGAGAGAGGGAGAGAGAGAGGGAGAGAGGGAGAGAGAGAGAGAGGGAGGGAGAGAGGAGAGAGAGAGGGAGGGAGGGAGAGAAAGAGAGAGAGAGAAAGAGAGAGAGTTTGGCGTTGATGGTTGTTTTATTATATTGTTTTATTTTATTTGTTTTTGTTCTTGTTGTTTAAGGGAGAGGTTGTTGAAAAGACGATTGATTTTAAACCCCATGTGACGAGTTCTCTCTTTCCTTTCTATTCTTTTATGTATTCTTTTATTTCGAGGACAATGGAGTCAGCACTCATGTGTTGTTTAATTTTTTTTTTTATAATCCCCCCCTTCTCTCCCATCCTGTCTGTCTGTCTGTCTCTAAGTCTTCTGTCTATTCGTCTGTCTGTGTCTGCGACTGTCTTTCCGTCTCTCTGTCTGTTCTTCTCTCCTTCGTCGAACAATCAGAAGTGTGATTGTTCCTAGTTGCCTCTTATCATTTCCCTCCTTATGTTTTCTTATAACAGGAGCAAATTCCATAAGTTTGACACTGTAATCAATTTGAAAGAAAAGGGTATGTCTAGTGTATGTGCGTATTTTATGTGATAATGTTAGTACTCTCTGAGATCTGAGAAGAATCAAGAAAACTTCACTCCTCCTTTTCTCCTCATCAAAAGTTAAC
>CM054135.1:89727681-89760181 GCA_028751875.1 Rapana venosa
TTCAGCGCACGTAAAAGAACCCACGGCAACAACAGAGCTGTCCCTAGCAAAATTCTGCAGAAAAACTTTATTTTTTATTGTGAAACATATCATCATCATCATCATCAGACCCGTGACCTTGGCGGTCGTGGGGGAGATATGAAAGACGATGCCGTGGTAAGCCTCCTCCATCCATCTCGGTCCTCGGCTCTGCGCAGTAGTGCCGAGTCATTCATCCTGGTCCATTCTCTGATGTTGTCCATCCATGACTTGTTCTGTCTTCCCCTCCTTCTGCCACCTTCGAGTGTTCCCTGCAGTACTGTTTTGGGCAGAGTGTTGTGGCGGGTGACGTGGCCGAACCATGTCAGCTTTTTCTTCTTGACGATGGTGAGAAGGGGTTCCTGTGGACCTGCCAGCCGTGTTATTTGACTCTTGACAAATTCGTTGGTCTTTCGTTCTCTCCAGGATATGCCCAGTAGTTTTCTATGGCATTTTGTTTCGAATGACTGGATTCGCTTTGCTGTTTCAGCAGTCAATGTCCAGGTTTCACTTCCGTACAGCAGGATCGACTGAATTAGGGCTTTGTAGAGCTTTAGTTTGATTGGGAAACTGATCTCTTTACTTTTCCATATGGTGGTGAAACATATACAGACAGGAAAAAAATGTGCCGCTGATCTTATGGTGATGCGCGCTCTCCCCCAGGGAAAGCAGCCCAAAATTTCAAGCAAAAGAAATCTGCCGTGACTGAGAGTGGTATACAATACAATACAATACAATACAATACTATACAAGACAGTACAAAACAGTAACTGACAAAGTTCTTGGTTCAGGAGAGATGCCTGTCGTGTTGTGTCATTTTGTTGATGAACCTCACAGTGTGGTCAATGGAATGATTATAATATATTTTCCACAGGCCTTGATGGAGCCAGATTAAAACGGAAATTCTCCAGACTTGGTAAAATCGACTCTGCAGTGTTTGGAATATACCGCCCATGTGGTAATTAATGGTAAGCGTTTCTTGTTTTGTGATGCTGGGCATATAAGAATCAATTGCTTTTGAGTGGGAAAAATGATGTCACACAGACATAGACACACACACACACACACACACACACACACACAGACACACACACACACATACACATACACACACACAGACACACAGACACACACACACACACACACACACACACACACACACACACACACACACACACACACACACACACACACACACACAACGAATGCCTAGTATTTTCTAACGTTTTGTTCCTGTACATTTTTATTATCTAAAGTATAAACGTGAAAGAATGGATGAAACAGTAAGTGAAGTAATTTGTTTGTCCTGACGTTTTATTATTTTCTTTTTTAATTCTTAAAACATTATTTATTTAAATGTTTGTGTGGACTTGAGCGCGCACGCGCGCAGGTGTGTATGAGTATGTGTGTGCGTGTATATGTATATGTGGTAATTTGTATTTCCAATGTATTACCTTATCGATTTTCCTTTTTTTTTTACTGGTTTAATTAAATGGTAAAGGATGCAATCATGTAGTATTTCAGTATAATCATTAAGAAATGTGTTCTTTGATAGATGGCTTGATGAAAAAAGGCTAATGCATTGCTTATTCAATGTACCATCTGGAAATAAAATTTTGACTTGACTTGACTTGACTTGACTTGACTTCACACACACACACACACACACACACACACACACACACACACACACACACACACACACACACACACACACACACACAAAACACACACTGAAGTTTATGCTGCTGGTGTTGGTGATGGTGATGATGATGATAATGATGGAGATAATAATAATGCTAAGAACAACAACAATAATAATAATATAACAACAACAACAAAACGCCAATAACAACAATAATAAATAATAGTAATAATAATGATGATGATGATGGTGATGATGGTGATGGTGATAAAAATAATAATAATAACAATAGTAATGGTATTGATAGCAATCATCATCATCATCATCATCATCGTCATCGTCATCATCATCATCATCATCATGGTGATGCCGACGACCACGACGATGATGATGATAATGTCAGCATTGTTCTGTCAACAGGAAAATACGGCAGCCCTTCCAGACGATAACGGCAGACCATGCAGACACACCTCATGCCATCCAGTTCTGCGAACCCGTTCTATCTTCCTTTCCAGCAAGCTACTGTATGCTTTTACTGGTCTCTACTACATGCGGTTTAAAATTTGCCTGTCCACTTTTTGTCAAAAGGACAGAAGAGTTGCCAGATTCCCAAGTCCAAACCTGCCCTCATGACCTGGTCTCTTAAGCAACCACACCCCCCCCCCAAAAAAAAAAAAGAAGAGAAAGGTTACTAATCTGAATTACGATTAAGACAGCTTTTGCTAAAGCATTTTTCAAGTATTTGTAATCTTACAATAGGCCTAACTTCACAGATGCTATTAGGTTTGTAGTAATGAGAACAAACACAGAAATTGGGATATAGAGAAATTGGGACATACAGTGACAGAGAACAAATTAGAAACATAGATAAATGGTAACACAGATATTGGGATATGTATAGTTGGGGTCACATCTAAAGGGGAAGACATATAGTTACAGCACAAAGAGATGGAAAATAAGAATGCACTAAATAAAGATGCATAGAAATGTAGACACGTAGAAATGGGGACACACACGAGTACGCTCACAGTTCCAAAGCTGTAGAATGGATGACACATTGCATGGTGACATACAGAGAGTTAAGAATAATTGTTATGCAGACTACTTGATACCATGGACAGAGATCCACAGAAATGCAAGTTCGCAAAAAAGACAACATAAAATGACGAAATAGTGAAAAGAAACACCATGAGGCAAAAAAAGAATAAACAAAAATGGGAACTCACAAAAATCAGGACACTTCTAAGAACGAAAACACAAATATGAAAAAATGCAGCAGTGAAGATACACAGAATGAAAACGAACAAATAAACATACACTAACATCAAGACATGCAGGATGAGGTCACACGGTAATGGTGACGCATAGAAAAAAAAAAGAATACAGAAATGGAGAGACAGAGGGGGACAGGTCGAACTGGTGACAACAAACATTTGTAGAAAAAAATAGCAACACATGACCTGGGTCACAACTGATACACATTCTAAGAAAAGAGAAAAGAAACACAGAAAATGGAAATATAAGAATGAAGGTAACACAGGAATAGAACGACACAGAACAAAGACTTAACAGAATAAGAACACAGACAAATAAAGAAACACAGAAGCATGGACACGGATAAGGTCAGAGAAAGGTTATAGAAAAAGAGGCAGTCAAACCAGAAACAGATATTTTCTTACTTTCTGTTAAATGGTCATTAACTTGAACACATATTTCTTTTAAGCTGTTTTACAAAGTGATTTTGTTTCTTACTAAAAGTCTGGTTTTGATAATTGGTAAGATTTCTGCGTATGCTATCGTGTTCCTACCTATAAACAGCCCAGGTCGCCACATTCTGACTTCGGGAATGATGCCTGAGCACGAATCCAGTGTGCATGTTTTATTTTCTTATTCATTTCTATCACTTTTATGCAAATGTTGGTTCTAATAAAAAAAAGTTTCGTTCAGCCTGGTGGTCTACAATGAGTATGGACCCCCCAAAAAAACCCCAACAACACACCCAACAAAACCAACAAAAACAAAACCAAACCGTAGATAAAGCATGAAACATTTTACTCAGTGAGTCAACTTTGTTGCAGTCATCCAATAAATTTCAAGGCAAAGAACCTACCTATAAGACGCTACTATGAATTGCAAGAACATTATGCTACGCCCAATGAACATGGCAGTTGAAAATTGACCTGAAGATATATAGGGCTCGAATGTGCCGATTTACAATGTGATTCCAAACCAAAGTAATTATCTCGGTACCATAAAAAAAGAGCAACATAGGAACGATGCATCCATAATACAATGAAGCAACAACATAAAAGATAAAACCATAGCAGCATTTAGAAAAAAATCCCAACAACAGAAGATGAAAACACAGAAATAGGGAACTGAAAAGTAAAGAAAAGGAAAAAAATTAAAAAACCCAAAAACTAACAAGCCCAGATCAATCCTTAGGTTATTGTTGGTTTTTATTACTTTTTTTCTCAGCGATTTTCTGCCCATGTCATAAACGGTCAAGACTGCTTTTAGGCTGTGTGAGTAAAGCAGAGGGGACATTTTTTTCCTTTATACTTTTTGTGTCTGCCTGATTGTTTGCATGAATCCGTTTGTTATTGTCTCAGTTTGTAGGTCTGTCTGTCTGTCTGTATAACTATCTGGCTGATACAATTTCTCTCTCTCTCTCTCTCTCTCTCTCTCTCTCTCTCTCTCTCTCTCTCTCTTTCTCTCTTTCTCCCTCCCTCCCTCATCCACCTCTCTCTCTCTCTCTCTCTCTCTCTCTCTCTCTCTCTCTCTCTCTCTCTCTTCTCTCTCTCTGTGTCTCTGTCATTACTATTGTCATTGTTGTTTATTAGTTCACCCCACTCCCCCTACACACACACACACACACACACACACACACACACACACACACACACACACACACACACACACACACACACACACACACATCTGAAAAGTATGAAAACACAACACAGTTGAATTGGATCGTGATCCATTCTACCAACAGTCCTTCGGATGAGACTATAAACCCTGGTCTCGTACGCAAACACAAGCAGAACATCTTCTGCACGCGTTAAAACCTGTTACGCTTTTCTGAATAGTAGGCCAGTACGTAAAGCACAGGACCGCGGGGAATGGAGGAAGCTGGTCGCAAAATCTTCAGTGGTACCCCCACCGTCTACGGAACTACGGGATAGGTGAAGGTGAAGGTGAAGGCCATGTTGTGTCGGTGGGGATGGTTGACAAACATTTACAAAGCGGAATGCACACGGGGACTGGATGTAAGAAGACACGTGAGTGCATATTCCATTATCCTCTTAATAAAATAATAATAATGATAATAATGATGATGTTGATGATGATGATGCTGATGCTGATGCTGATGCTACTACTACTACTACTACTACTACTACTACTACTACTACTACTACTACTACTACTACTACTACTACTACTCCTGCTGCTGCTGCTGCTGCTGCTGCTGCTGCTGCTGCTATTTCATGGTAATAAGGGGATATATTAGTTTCATCTTTATAATCCTCCAAATCTGAGTTTTCACTGTCTATATTCACCTATGTATAAACTGACCCCGAATCTACGTTCACATGACATCATATCATGCAACGTGACGTGGCATGGCATGACATGACAGGAACGACTCGCTCTGGCGTGACATGACATGGCATGACACCGATTATGCGATTTTAATTTGCATTGATATGGCATGGCGTTACATCATGCCATGAGGCATAGCATAATGACACGTAGCATGTGACGTCACCTGGAAGTCACGTGATGTCACACGGTAGAATGCAAGGTGACGTGATGTGATGCGACTTAACGTGAGATGACGTGATGTGAGATGATACAAAATAATTTTGTGACATTACGCGTTGTAACATGATGACCTGTACCGGCAGAAAATGCAGCTGCTGAGCAATAATACCCTGGAGAAGAGAGGACACAGTCTGCATCAAGTCTGACTAGGGCAGCAACGGACCAGAGATGCAACGGTCAGTGAATAGGAAAAAAGACACCAAATCAAACCAGACCAAACCAAACCAGACTAAACTAAACCAAACCATGCCATACCAAACCAGACCAACCAAACTAAACCAAACCAAACCAAACCAGACCAGACCAAACCAGACTAAACTAAACCAAACCAAACCAGACCAAACCAGACTAAACTAAACCAGACTAAACTAAACCAAACCAAACCAGACCAGACCAAACCAAACCAAACCAGACCAAACCAGACTAAACTAAACCAAACCAAACCAGACCAGACCAAACCAAACCAAACCAAACCAAACCAAACCAGACTAAACTATACCAAACCAAACCAGACCAGACCAAACCAAACCGAACCAAACCAAACTAAACTAAATAAAGCAAACGGACCAGACCAAACCAAACCAAACCAAACTAAACTAAATAAAGCAAACGGACCAAACCAAACCAAACTAAACTAAGCTAAATAAACCAAACCAAACCAAACCAAACTAAACTAAGCTAAGTAAAACAAACCAAAGCAGACCAAACCAAACCAAACCAAACCAAACCAAACCAAACTAAGCTAAGTAAAACAAACCAAAACAGACCAAACCAAACCAAACCAAACCAAACCAAACCAAACTAAACCAAACTAAACCAAACTAAACTAAGCTAAATAAAGCAAACGGACCAGACCAAACCAAGCAAAGCAAACCAGACCACACCAAATAAACCGAACCGAACAAACGTTCGCGAACCATACAAACTAAACCAAATTAAGAAACCCAACCCAACCCCAACTACCGCCCCCTCCCCCTCCCCCCCCCAACACACACATACACACACCTCCACCCTCCTCTCCTCCTCCCTCTCCTTCCACCCAAAGAAAAGAGAAGAAGAAAAAACAGCCCAAAAGAGGACACGCCAGATGAATGTTTCTTTAACTACACAGTACCCCCAAATTAGAAAAAAAGAAGAAAGATAACATGTACGCATAAAACCGACCTCTTTGGCAGACATGCATTTGACAGATGCTAACAGACGACTACTGTTAATTGCAGGGGTCCGTTTCTGACACGGAAGAGTTGAATTCCCCTAGAAATGAACAAGGACCTGTTCCCTGATTTCCCCACTGAGCTTGTTGGCGTGTGTGTGTGTGTGTGTGTGTGTGTGTGTGTGAATGTCAAAGTCAAAGTCAAACTTTTATTTTCAGATGGTACATTGAATAAGCAGTGTATTTGCTTTTTTCCCATCAAGCCATATCTAAAGAAAAAAAATAGAAAAAAGATAATATAGATGCAGACATAGAATAAAAAACCTAATCTATGGTAAAATGTGTGTGTGTGTGTTGTGTGGTGTGTGTGTGTGTGTGTAGGGAGGATGACTGTTGTGTAGGGGGGGTGGTGGGTGTGTGTGTGTGGTGTGTGTGTAGATGGATAGTGGTGTAGATGTTTGTGTGTAGGGGGGATGAGTGGAGTGAGGTGGTGTATGAGTGTGTGTGTAGGGGGAATGAGATGTGTGTAGGGGGTATGACTTGGTAGGTGGTATGATGTGTGTGTAGGGGATGAGTGTGTGTAGGGGGTATGACTATGTGTAGGGGGTATGACTGTGTGTGTAGGGGGATGAGTGTGTGTAGGGGGATGATGTGTGTAGGGGGATGAGTGTGTGTGTAGGGGGATGAGTGTGTGTAGGGGGATGAGGTGTGTGGGGTGGTGGTGAGGGGGTATGAGTGTGTGTGTAGGGGATGGTTGATGGTGTAGTGTGGGAGGGGTGTGTGTGTGTAGGGGGATGAGTGGTGTAGGGGGATGAGTGTGTGTAGGGGGTATGACTGTGTGTGTAGGGGTATGGTGTGTGTGTGTAGGGGGTATGACTGTGTGTGTAGGGGGTTGAGTTGTGTGTGTAGGGGGATGAGTGTGTGTAGGGGGTATGACTGTGTGTGTAGGGGGATGAGTGTGTGTAGGGGTATGAGTGTGTGTAGGGGGATGAGTGTGTGTAGGGGATGAGTGTGTGTAGGGGTATGACTGTGTGTGTAGGGGGATTGAGTGTGTGTAGGGGGATTGAGTGTGTGTAGGGGAATGAGTGTGTGTAGGGGGATGAGTGTGTGTAGGGGAATGAGTGTGTGTAGGGGGATTGAGTGTGTGTAGGGGAATGAGTGTGTGTAGGGGGATTGAGTGTGTGTAGGGGAATGAGTGTGTGTAGGGGGATGAGTGTGTGTAGGGGGTTGAGTGTGTGTAGGGGTATGACTGTGTGTGTAGGGGAATGAGTGTGTGTAGGGGGATGAGTGTGTGTAGGGGGATGAGTGTGTGTAGGGGGATGAGTGTGTGTGTAGGGGGATGAGTGTGTGTAGGGGGATGAGTGTGTGTAGGGGTATGACTGTGTGTGTAGGGGGATGAGTGTGTGTAGGGGGATGAGTGTGTGTAGGGGGATGAGTGTGTGTGTAGGGGTATGACTGTGTGTGTGAGGGGTAATGAGTGTGTGTAGGGGGATGAGTGTGTGTAGGGGGATGAGTGTGTGTAGGGGATGAGTGTGTGTAGGGGGTATGACTGTGTGTGTAGGGGGTATGAGTGTGTGTGTAGGGGGGTATGAGTGTGTGTGTAGGGGGATGAGTGTGTGTAGGGGATGAGTGTGTGTGTAGGGGTATGACTGTGTGTGTAGGGGGTATGAGTGTGTGTGTGTAGGGGTATGAGTGTGTGTGTAGGGGGGTATGAGTGTGTGTAGGGGGATTGAGTGTGTGTAGGGGGATGAGTGTGTGTGTAGGGGTATGACTGTGTGTGTAGGGGGGTATGAGTGTGTGTGTGTGTAGGGGTATGAGTGTGTGTGTAGGGGGTATGAGTGTGTGTGTAGGGGGGTATGAGTGTGTGTAGGGGGGATTGAGTGTGTGTAGGGGGATGAGTGCGTGTAGGGGGATGAGTGTGTGTAGGGGGTATGACTGTGTATGTAGGGGGTATGACTGTGTGTGTAGGGGTATGAGTGTGTGTGTGTGTGGGGATGAGTGTGTGTGTGTGTAGGGGTATGACTGTGTGTGGTAGGGGATGAGTGTGTGTAGGGGGATGAGTGTGTGTGTAGGGGGATGACTGTGTGTGTAGGGGGATGAGTGTGTGTGTGTGTGGGGATGAGTGTGTGTGTGTGTGTAGGGGTATGAGTGTGTGTGTAGGGGGGTTGAGTGTGTGTGTAGGGGGATTGAGTGTGTGTGTAGGGGTATGAGTGTGTGTAGGGGTATGAGTGTGTGTAGGGGGATGAGTGGGTGTGTAGGGGGATGAGTGTGTGTAGGGGGTATGACTGTGTGTGTAGGGGGGTATGAGTGTGTGTGTTTGGGGGGATGAGTGTGTGTGTAGGGGGATGAGTGTGTGTGTTTGGGGGGATGAGTGTGTGTGTAGGTGAATGAGTGTGTGTAGGGGGCATGAGTGTGTGTGTGTAGGAGGAATGAGTTTGTGTGTGTGTGGGGGGGGGGGGATGAGTGTGTGGTGTGTGTGTGTGTGAGAGATTAGTGTGTGTGTGTGTAGGGGGATGAGTGTGTCTAGGGGGAATGAGTTTGTGTGTGTGTGTGTGGGGGGGGGGGGAATGAATGTGTGTATGTGCGTGCGTGAATGCGTGCATACGTTCTTGCGTGCGTGCATGCGTGTGCGTGTGTGTGTGTGTGTGTGTGTGTGTGTGTGTGTTGTAGGCAGATTTGGAAACAAGAGCATTGAATGATTTATAAGGCTGCTTTGCTCTCCTCGTCTCTTTGAGAGGAAGGGTTCTCTCACTATTGTTTTCTCTGCTTATGTCTTCGTCTACCAGTACTGTTTCTGTTTCTCAGTTTTTGTCTGTTTCTGTCTGTTTGTCTGTCTGTCTGTCTGTCTCTGTCTCCCTCTCTCTCTGTGTCTCTCTCCCTCTCTCTCTCTCTCTCTATCACACACAGACACATTCACACAAACATACACAGGGAAAAGAGAGACAATGACAATGACAATGACAAATTCTTTTATTTCGAGGATAATGAATAAGCACACATGTGCTTTTTTACATCTAGTCCCCGCCCGTTAGGGAGAGAGAGAGAGAGAGAGAGAGAGAGAGAGAGAGAAACAGACAGACATAGAGTCAGAGAGACAGACAGACAAAGAAAAGAGAGAAGACAGACAGACAGTCACAGACAGACACAGAAACAGAGAAAATACCCATCCAGAAACAGAGAAAATACCCATCATCAAATTGAAGAACCACAACTTTACGAGAAGCTCAGTTTTTAGCATCGTTATCTTTAATTAAAAAATGCACTAAGACTGCGTTCTCATTTACTCAGATAGTTGTCACCATCAAATATCATGCTATATCATTTTTCAATCTGGTAAGAAATGTTCTAGGCATGTCTGTGTCAGTCAGTCTGTGAGGATGGACACTGTAAGCAGCTGGCATGACGATGAACTGGCTATGGCTGTGCTGAGATGTCTCCAACATCCCCCTTCTGGAAGGAAAAGCTGCTTTAAGGCTGACCTCATTAATACTAACTTTCTGACCTCTGAAATGACATAATGTACATCCATCATTTTCATTTTGTGATTGGTTTATGCTTGAGAGAGAGCGAGAGAGAGAGAGAGAGAGAGAGAGAGAGAGAGAGAGAGAGAGAGAGAGAGAGAGAGAGAGAGAGAGAGAGAGAGACAGACAGACAGAGACAGACAGACAGACAGACAGAAAAAGAGAGAGAGAGAGAGAGAGAGAGAGAGAGGCAGAGAGAGACAGAGACAAACAGACAGACAGAGACAAAAAGACAGAGACACATGGACATATAGACAGACAAACATACAGACAATGACAATGACAAATTCTTTTATTTCGAGGATAATAAATAAGCACTCATGTGCTTTTTTTTTTTTTTTACATCTAGTCCCCGCCCGTAGGGATACATACAGAGAGAGAGAGAGAGAGAGAGAGAGAGAGAGAGAGAGAGACAGTGTCAGAGACAGAGACAAACAGACGTAGGCAGACAGACAAACAGACAGAAACATACACACAGACAGAGAAAATACCCATCATCAAATTGATATAAAAACCGCAACTTTACGAGAAGCTCAATGCTTAGCCTCGTTTTCTTAATTCAAAAATGCACTAAGACTGCGTTCTGATTTACTCAGATATTTGTCACCATCAAATATCATGCTATATCAGTTTTCAATCTGGTAAGACATGTTCTAGGCATGTCTGTGTCAGTCAGTCAGCCAGTCAGTCAGTCAGCGGGGATGGACCAGTACTGTAAGCAGCTTACATGATGATGAACTGGCTATGACTGGGGCTATGACTGGGGCTATGATTGGGGCTATGACTGGCGCTGTGGATGTGCGAAGATGTCTCCAACACCCCTCTTCTGGACAGGGAAAAGCTGCTTGAGTGCTGACCTTGTTGACACTGTTATGATTATGCACGTGATAAATGTGGAAGTGTGTGTGTGTGGGGGGTGGTGGTGGTGGTGTTGGTGTTGGTGGTGGTGGTGTGGTGGTGGTGGTGGTGGTGAAAGTGTGTTTGTGTATGAGAGAGAGAGAGAGAGAGAGAGAGAGAGAGAGAGAGAGAGAGAGAGAGAGAGAGAGAGAGAGAGAGAGAGAGAGGAGAGAGAGAGAGAGGAGAGAGAGAGAGAGCGAGAGAGAGAGAGAGCGGCAGAGAGACAGAGAGACAGAATATGTATGTATGTATGTATGTATGTATGTATGTATGTATGTATGTATGTATGTATGTGTTTGTGCGCGCGCACACGCTTGCGCGTGCGTGCGTGCATATGTGTGTGTTGTGTCGTGTCGTGTGTGTGATTGTGTGTATGTGCGTAGGTAAGTGTGCGCGTGCATGTGTGTAGGTAGGTATGTACGTACGCGCGCGCGTGCATGCGCGGGTGTGCATATACACATGTGTGTGTGTACATGTGTTTATGAGTGTGTCAGTCAGGACATTGTAAAAGCAGCTTACAAGATGATGGAGAGAGTGTAGCTGTCTGTGCTGAGAGGCTGACCGAGGACAGTCCTGATCTAATGGCCAGGGAAAGCTGCCTCAGGCTGACCTTGTTGACACTGCCATGCACGTGATACAGGCAAGCTGGGATCTTTACAGCCAGTCAAATGATATATATATATATATATTATATATATATATATATATATATATATTGTGTGTGTGTGTGTGTGTGTGTGTGTGTGTGTGTATGTATAGATATAGATAGTTAGATAGATAGATAGATAAATAGATAGAAATACGAAATACGAAATTTTATTTAAAGATAGTAATAGATTAAGTACAATGACTTTTTTTCATCCAGCCCTCAAAAAGGAAAAAAGTATTAACACCAAAGCAAAGCAATATGTTTGAGAGAAAAGAAATGGAAAGGAAAAGAGTAAAGGAAACGACAAAAGAGAAAATGCATCAAGAATATATAAGCACACCAAGAACAAGAAGGTAGTTATGTCGTCGCTATCGTCGACGCCAATGTTGTAGTAGTAGTAGTAGTAGTAGAAGTAGTTGTAGAAGTAGTAGTAGTAGTAGTAGTAGTAGTAGTAGTAGTAGTAGTAGTAGTAGTAGCAGCAGTAGTAGTAGAAGTAGTAGTAGTAGTAGTAGTAGTAGTAGTAGTAGTAGTAGTAGTAGTAGTAGTAGTAGGAGAGAGAGATAACGATAACGATAACGAAATTTTATTTTCTGAGGGTAATAGAATAAGTACAAGACATTTTTACATCCAGCCCTCGAAAAAGAAAGAAAGAAAGAACGTAAACAGACAAAAATATAAGCAAAGTGAATCATAATAATTACAATAAACATCACCACTATAATCATCATTGTCATCACCTCTATCGTCATCCCATCATCACCACCATCACCATAAACAAGAGAGAGAGAGAGAGAGAGAGAGAGAGAGAGAGAGAGAGTGAGAAGAGAGAGAGAGGAGAGTGAGAGAGAGAGAGAGAGAAGAGAGAGAGAGAGAGAGAGAAGAGAGAGAGAGAGAGAGAGAGAGAGAGAGAATGAATGAACAAATGAATGAATGAATGAACGAACAATCCTTATTTTTCAAGGGTTACAGATACGCACTCACATACTTTTTTTTTTAAACCGGCCCTTGCCCTGATTAGGAGTGAGAGAGAGAGAGAGAGAGAGAAGAGAGAGAGAGAGAGAGAGAGAGAGAGAGAGAGAGAGAGAGAGGAGAGAGAGAGATAGAGAGAGAGAGATTTCCGGCAGTGTATTCATTAAAGCCATAGCCCCATATGAAAGGAGATAAACGATTGTCGCGTGAACAGAACTACATGTAAAAGGTAAAAAACCCACACACCTCAATAATATTTCTCGGAACTGAAAAACTTAATGATATAAGTACACTGCTACATTGCGCACACTATTTTCATTAGCTGATGCTGGCGTGCGAGAGAGAGAGAGAGAGAGAAGAAGAGAGAGGAGAGAGAGAGAGAGAGAGAGAGAGAGAGAGAGAGAGAGAGAGAGAGTACAGTGCTATACTACATCAGACTAACAACCAAAAAAAAAACCCCGCCAACTGCTGGAATCTGACCTTTCTTACACCTGCAACTGTTAGTGTTTGTGGTAAACAAAGGATTGCTGCAGATGAAGAGATTCTCTGTCTATCTGTCTGTCTGTCTGTCTATAACCTGTCTGTCTGTCTATAACCTGTCTGTCTGTCTGTGTGTGGTAAACAAAGGAGAGACTCTCTGTCTCTGTCTGTCTCTCTGTCAGTCTATTTGTATGACTCTCAATCTGTCTGTCTATACCTGTCTGTCTGTCTGTAATTGCCCTTCCTGGGATAATTAAAGTGTTTTTGACTTGACTTGACTTGACTTGACTTGTCTGTCTGTCTGTCTGTCTCTTCCTCTCTCTCTCTTTCTCTCTGTGTGTGAGCGCGCGCGCCCGCGCGTGTGTGTGCACACTCTCACAGTGATTTTTTTCTGGTGAGACGTGTTTAAGACACACGCTATGTAAAAATCATAATGTTTGAAAAGCAGCTTTGCCATTTCCCCTTTAACCTTCAGTTCTTGCAGACGCATCTTTGCCAAATATTTGCATATTTGCAAGATCAGTCTTAATGTCCGGCCGCTTTAAGCCTAAAAGTGTGCCGGGGGCATCAAATTTCTTTCTTTCTTCTTTTATTTTTTATTTTTCAAAATGGTCTTGCCATGGTCTGATTGCAAAAGAGTCTGGTGTATTCTAAGGGTCAGATTACCAGACAGAGTTTTTAACAGAACAAGTTGTGTGTGTGTGTGTGTGTGTGTGTGTGTGTGCGCGTGCGTGTGTGTGTATATATGTGTGAGTGTGTGTGTATTTCTTTCGTCCCTCAGTTACAGCTCCCAGGTTTACCAATTGGTTGATTGCATAATTATGCAACTGTTTAAGGTAGCCACATTCCGACTTTGGGAATGATGTCTAAACACAACACTAGTATGCACGCCATCTTTTTGAACAACAACAACAAAAAATGTTGTTATCCGTTCCTAACGACAGGAATGGCCTACTCCTCCTAAGGGCAGTACGGGTTTTGATGTGCGCGTAAGATGTTTTGCGTGCATTCGTTACACGAGGCTTTGGTTAAAGTCTCATCCGATAAAGATTTTGAGCGGAGTAGGAGTCAGTACTGACGCTAACTCCTGGGGAAAAATATCCTCTTGAACGGGGCCCCCACTCAGTGCTCAATCACAGGCCGTCAAATCGCGAGCTTAATTTAACTCTCTAACCACCAGGCTACCCGCCTTCCGTACAGAAGGAGTTAAACTGTATCTACTTAAAGATGGCAGATAAGAAACGCTTTGGTGCCCCTGGCATCAATCATCTGGACGAGATGGTGTTGATGTGGTCTGAAGAAAAAATGGGGTTATCCGCTGTTTTAAAAAACCACAACCGTGCCTTCAGGTATCTTTGTCAGACTTGCCTGTCTAACTGTATGTTTTTCTATCTGTTAATCTCTGTCTGTGTGTCTATCTGTCTCGTCTCTCTGTTTCTCTGTCTCTCTGTCTCTGTCTACCTCTCTGTCTCCCTTTCTCTGTCTATCTGTCTGTCTGTCTCTCTTTCTATCTGTCTCTCTTCTTATCTGTCTGTCTGTCTGTCTCTCTCTGTCGTTCTCTCTCTCTCTCTTCTCTTCTCTTCTCTCTCTCTCTCTCTCTCTCTCTCTGTCTCTCTCTTCTCTCATCTCTTCTCCCCCTCTCTCTCTCGCTCTCTCTCTGTGTCTCGTTTTCTCTGTCTGCCTGTCTATCCTTCTCTCTTACCTGATGTCCGGTTGTCTGTCTTTCTTCCCAATACTCTTAGTTTCTGTGCTTCCAGTCTGTTTGTGTGCCTACTTGAAAGCTTTCTTTTTCATCTCTTGGCTTGTCTGTGTTGTCTGTAAGCTTCCCCCGAATGCACTGTAGATGTGATGTTGCAAGCATGTCTGTCCATGTTCGTGCTCTTTTCCTGTACATCTCTCTTTCCTGATTTGTTTGCAAGAAATAAACAAACATGGACATAATTATAATTCGTCAATATCGATATATCAAAACAAAGAAAGCAGACAGATGGACAGACAGACGAACAGATGTACAGGAAGGAAGACATACATACAGCCAGTCAGACATGGAGGCAAGGACAGACAGATAGACAGGAAGACGCACATAAAGATAGATGGACGGATAGAGAAATGTACAATTAGATAGATAGGTCGATCGATTGATACATAGACAGAAACTCACACACACATATATATCTATATATATCTATATCTATATATATCTATATATATCTATATATCTACACGCGCGCATACACATACACACACACATAACACACGCACACACACACGAAACAACACCCCCCCCCCACACACACACCACACAAGACAAAGAAACAGTCAAACACACGGTAGACAGACATACAGGCAGCCCCTCAGGCAGACCAGACAAAGAAAAGTAGATACCGAAACACAGACAGAGAGGTAGCACCTGCTCCTGATTATCGCAGACATTGAACAGGTCAGAGTGCCAGGCAGGTAGATTCCAGCAGCTTTTTCTTTCGGCCAGGTGTGGGGTAGCACTGTACACTGTGATCATGGCTACAATTCCTACATACACACACACACACACACACACACACACACACCACACGCACACGCACACACACACACACACCACGCACACACACACACACTCAACACCACTACACACACACACACACACACACACACACACACACACACACACACACACACACACACACACACACACACACACACACACACACACACACACACACACACACATACACACACACACATACAGCGCGCGCTAACGACAGATAAGGCTCTGAAACGAAGGATATTTTAAGAATCAATAGATAAACGAATGAATGAAAGAATGAATGAAGAATGATAGATGGACGGATGGATGGAAGGAAGAACGGAAGGAAGGAATAAGATAAGAAGGAAGAAAGGACAAAAGAACAGAAAGAAGGAAGAAATGAGAAAAAGAACTCGGAAGAAGAAAAATAAAAGAGAAAGCACCGATCAAAAGAAAGAAAGAGGAAAAAAAAGAAAGAAAGAAAGAAAAGAAAAAAAAAAGAAAAGAAAGGAAGAATGAAGCAAGACAAGATTAGATTGAATGAAAGTAGGCAAAGAACTGTGGAACTACCAAAATTAATGAATGAATAAACTAAGGATAGACGCAAAGACGAATAGAAAAATGGTATTAAAGAGTGCATAAACACATTTATTCAATAAAACTCGTTCTTGTATAGAAACTGGTAATAAAATTGCAGTAATTTGATAAAATCTGGATAAAATGATTATCACAGATCTTATTCATTATTTTTTTGCCGCCTCACCAAAAATGTACAGTACTAAATGCCTCACCCCACGTATCTGAACGCTTCTTCTCTACAGTGATTGAGTTTTGTCTGCTGCCAAAACCCCCCTCAAAAACCTAAACAAACAAAAATACAAAAGCAAACAAAAACAAAACTATTGACGTGGTAACAAATTCAAAGAACATCTTATACACTGTGAGTAATTTGTACATTCAGTTGCAATTAAAATCATTCCAATTCAGTGCGTAGTAAACTTTGTCTTCTAGAGGTTATCGAATTTCTCTTTTGGTCCTTATGGATTTAAAGGCCCAAAATTAGCCAGACAGGAAGACTAATTAACCAATTAACAAGGGGGGGGGGGGGGTGGTCAGAAAGAGAGAGAGAGAGAGAGAGGAGAGAGAGAGAGAGAGAGAGAAGAGAGACAGACAGACAGACAGACAGAGAGACAGACAGACAGACAGAGAGACAGAGGGAGAAAAAGGGGACAGGGACAGAGTTTTGTTATTGAATGAATTCCTTACTGTAATTGGATTCAGACGCTTAACCGCCTGACACCGGTAAGTAACTTGAAGAATATACTTTAAATAAATAAATTAAATTAATAATTTAACATTAAAAGTAACTTTAAAATAATAACTTTCAAATTAAGTTAATTTGAAATGAAATCTTAAATTAAAAGTAAAATTGACTTTACTTAAATATGAAATGAACTTCAATTTAAATAAAACGTTAAAATACATAAATCTTGAAATAATTATTAAACTATATTTAAATGATTAAATCTTTTTAATATCAAGTAATTTCTAAAGTTATTACTTAAACAAGAAGTGGAGCACAGCGTTTAAAAAAAAGTGGCTATCCATAACTTCGAAATCTTTCATTTAGCAATTCGGTTCTCACATAGCAATACAATCGAATTACCAGAATTTTCTCTTAAAGGATATTACGCAGCAGTCACTGGAAAGCGTATACACCCACAGGAATTCAGGCAGGAAAAGTTATCCTAGCTTTAGCCTGTCAATTACGTCCTTAACCTAGGCTCACTAGGGAATTGTCGATTGGATCTTTTCCTTGCCTTTTTTCTTAGATTACTTATAGAAGAATCTTTTGCCGTCCGATGCGCTGTCTGTACCTCCGAGCGTAATCCAGCCAGGACGAAGTTTTCGTGTAACACGACAACAGTACTTAGCAATTTATACACAAGAGAGGCACTTACTGCTTTGTGGTCCAATCTCACATCCCTTTTTTTTTTTCCTCGAAATCCTACAATAGAAATAACAATTCTTTCTTATGCCCCAGTCGGATGCGCTGGGTCTGTCTGGTCAGGCGCTTAACGGCAGCGTGACGCATTTTCGCTCAAATAACAGACAACAATAGTTACTGTCTAAGCGTTTGGACGAAGACGAAGAAGAAGGACACAACACACGTGATATGTACGAACAGACAGGCATACTTATCCCCCCCCCCCCCCCCACACCCTACAATACCCTGTGGGAAAGGAAGCAGTCTGTGGAGCTTGCAGCATCCAGTCTGTTTACTAATTAACTGCCTGCCAGGACTTGAGGTCTAGGTGTGATAAATACAGCCTTGGGTGAAAATGAACATTCACACGTCCCTGGGTCTGCGTGTGTTAATCTGTTTATCTGAGTGTGGCGGCCTCTTTGTCTTGCCTGGGTGTAAGTGATATTATGTGCAAGAAAGAAGGACGATGGATTGCTGCTGCTGCTGCTGGGCGTTCCTCAGTTTACCAGCTGGGGGGGTCACTCAGAATAATTATGTGTGTGTATGAGTGTCTGTGTGTGCCTGCACATGCATGCTGTGTCTCAGTCATCATACATGGGAATGTTGTGAGACATTTTGTGCCTGCATATTCTGTTCCGCTCATTTATATGCATGCTGTGTCTCAGTCATCATACATGGGAATTGTTGTGAGACATTTTGTGTCTGCATATTCTGTTCCGCTCATTTATATATGGGAATTGCAACGAAACTCGAAGTACACACTGTTTGAGAAGTGTGACTTTGAAGTTGTTTGCAAATTCCTTGCAGTATGGGCGGCCATATTCTAGGACTTGTGTTCTGCAAAAGAAAGAGTACAGGTTGCTATGGTAAGAGATTGTCATATTTGAAAACAATCTCAACATAATATTTTAAGGCATAACAAGCCTGAGTGATTTGTTTACATTCATATTTGACAATATTTTTTCTGTTTTTGGACTAGGGCCAGGAAATAATGGACGGAAAGAAACAAGGGAGGAAGAACAGTAAGAACAAAGCAAAAGTGGAGAGAAAAATCAGCTAAAGAAGGAAATGAAAGAAAAACAGTTGGAGCGATTGCAGGAAAGGAGAAACGAACCAGTGAAAGAGAATAAATATTCAGAGGAAGGAAGGAAGGAATGTGAACGGAAGAAAGCAGGCAAAAAAGACAAGGAAGAGAGAAAGGAAAGAGGACAGGAAAAAGCTTATGGAGGATACAGACGGATACAGAAAGATAAACAGATTAACACAGGCAGACCTAGGGACGTGTGAGTGTTCATTTTCACCCAAGGCTGTATTTATCACACCTAGGCCTGAAGTCCTGGCAGGCAGTTAATTAGTAAACAGACTGGATGCTGCAAGCTCCACAGACTGCTTCCTTTCCCTGGCATAGCAAGGCACTGTACTGGGAGTAGGGTGGATATTGTATACAAGAAAAAAAGACAATGGATTGTTGCTGCTGTTGTTAATCTTAGGGTGTTAGGCATTCCCTGGCTTGACATGCTGAAGGTCACTCAGAATATATATTATGTGCTGTATCTCAGTTATTCATCACAGATGGAAATCGTTGCTAGACTTAATGTACATGCATTGTCGTACTCGTTATAGACATGGCACTATCAGACCTGAAGTACACACTGGATGAGAAGTTTGTGTGCATGGCTGGTTTAAAAAAAGAGTTCTTTGGCATATAGGCAACCACTCTCTGGCTTCAGAGGATTTTTCCCCTCTCGTTTAAACAAAAGTACAAATTGTTATGGTGAGAAATTGTTATGGGTGAATACTATTTCAACATAACCATTTAAAGCACATGGATAATTTGATATAAAGCTGATTTCTTTGCTTAGGCAAGTATCCAACAAAAGCTTTTTGACTTGTACCAGAAAAAAAATGGATCAGAGAAAGAAGAAAGGAAGAACTGACAGAAATAATGTAGAGGCAATGTAAAGATAAACCCAAAAACATCAGCCAGAAAGAAATATTCTTCCTCCTTGTGGAACACTCAGAAAGCAACTATTGTCACTGTCATAATTATGAGCGAAAAAGAGTTGCACTACTGTTAAGCACCTGACAAGTCAGACCCAACACATCCGACATCGGCATGGGAAAGAAAATCTTTTAAGCCTTTCTGGTAAAAAGGCAGGAGAATGGATAAGAAAGCAGAAAATAAACGAGAAGGAGGTGACAAGAAGAAAAGGAACAAACAGAAACAAAGAGAGGGATAGAAAAGAGGTAAATTCAAGCACAGAATTTCCGGAAGGTGGGGATGCTATGAAGAAACATGTAATGATTACAGGAAGGAAAAGAACCAGTGAAGACACATGAGAAGAAAATCATGTTCAACGGAGGGAAAGAAGTAGGGAGAAAGTATGAACGAGACGAAGGAAGAAAGCAAACTGAGCAGAAGAAGGAAGGAAGGAAGGAAGAGGAAGGAGGAAGGAAGAAATGAAGGAAACAGCCCAGCTCACAAGGACAAACAAATTAACCCACACAGACCCAGGGAAGTGTCAGTGTTCATTGACACCCAAGGCTGTATTTATCACACCTCGACCTGAAGTCTGGCAAGTAGTTTGTATACAGACTGATGCTGCAATTAACAGACTGCTTTCTTTCTGAAAATAACCAGTTTTCCTGCAAGTGTTTTTTTTTGTTAATTACATACGGTATTGAACCATCTACAGCTTTCGATTTTTGTATGCATGAATAAGATGATCAGATTATGATTTCATTCCTGCACTTAAATGTGGTAAAGCAATTAGTTTGAGGTTAAATGTTAATTTGACTGGACTATTCCTCTCAGGGCTGTTGGAGAGAATCAAAATAATGAATAATAATAATAAGAAGAATTTATATATCGATATATTTTGGAAACAAATAAAAGCGCTTACATTCAACCTATTCTTCCACAGTCATTCAACCAGTAACGATTAATAATTTAAACAAATTCAGATGCACACACACACACACGCGCGCACACACACATACACACACACACACGCACACATGCACACACACACACCAACACACACACACACACAAGGTTATACACTTTGGCAGGGTGATGGGATATTGACTGTTGAAGGTAGTATCAGTTCTGAGATGAAAGAGGAGGGGAAAATCTTAGGTTTGAAATAAATATGTCCTGAGGCTAGATTTCAAAGTCTAATAAGTAGACTTTTGGCGAAGAGAGAGAGAGAGAGAGAGAGAGAGAGAGAGAGAGAGAGAGAGAGAGAGAGAGAAGAGAGAGAGAGGAGAGAGAGAGAGAGAAGAAGAGAGAGAGAGAGGAGAGAGAGAGAGAGAGAGAGAGAGAGAAAGAGAAAGAGAGAGAGAGAGAGAGTGAGTGAGAGAGAGCGAGAGATCATTCCAGGGCCATTCTTCAAAAGGAAGACGTTGTATGTAAGATAGAAGGAATAATGAACACGGACTTTCGTGGTTATTGTTGATGTTGGGCGTGCCACAGCCTAACATGCTGGGGGTCACCCCGTAGGTACTCCGACTCACCCCTCACACCTGCAAATTACTGCGAGGCCTTATAATTATGCACATGTCCTTCTGCCTCACTCATTACACCTTGGAATCATTGCGAAACCTTTAAGTTCACACAGGATTTAAAACTTCGCGTGTGTGACTGATTTCACGGGGGTTTTTTTTGGCCACAAAGATAGCCAAGTTCGAGCTTCGTATGACTTGTTGTCCAATAATGAAAAGAAAGATTATATTTGCTCTTGTGAAAGATTACCATGGATAAACACGCTCTTAACGTAACGTAACATTTTAAAACACCGTTGCATTTTCAAGTTGGCTTTGATGCTTTGCTTTGTACTAATCTCTGACAAAGCGTTTGGCAAGGGTGTAAAGTGTTCGTTTACACTCAAGGCTACCTTTTCCACACTCTGTCACAGTAGGCAGTTAGCAAAACAGACTGGATGCTGCAAGTTGCTTCCTTTACTGACATGGAGAACTGTGAAAGAGAAGATGCGACATACAAATAATAATTATCAGGAAAAAAATGCAAGGGGAAAAGGAACGGATACAACACAGGAAAAGAAAGGGAGAAATGAAAACAGAAAAGCTAACAATAACAACAACAACCAAACAAAAACAACCCTCCCCACCCACCAAAAAACAAAACAAACAATCCCCCCAAAAAAACCTCCAAGGAAAGTACGAAGGGAAAAAAAAAGACAGAAATGAAAGAAGGAACGGATTAATAGAAGTAAGAATGAATGACAAGAAGGATTAAAACAAGGAAGGAAGGAAGGAAGGGAGGAAGAGAAGAAAGAAGGAAGGACGAAAAAGACAGAGCCAAAGATGAAAGGAAGGAGGAAAGGAAGGGGAAAAAATCCAGAGAAAAAAATAAGGAGAGATGAATAGAAAACAAGAGTAAAAATGTGTCGACAAAAGACAATGAAGTATCAAGAAAGGATGAAAGTAAAGGGAAAGAGAACAAAAAGGAAGGAAGGAAGGAAAGAAGGAAAAGCATGACGGAAAACCAGGAAGAAAAGAAACCAGCCTAAAAAAATGGGAAGAAAGGAAGAAAGAAGGTGAAGGGGGAGGGGTGGGGGGAGAAAACAAAAACAAGGAAGTTAAAAAAAAAAGTATTCTTCTCTTTCTTTTTTTCTTTCTTTCTTTCTTTCTTTCTTTCTTTTTTTCTGTCTGTCTTTCAAGTGGAGCACCTGCAGCGTGGTTGTAAAAGCATTTTAATTAAGGGCTCTGGAAGCACGCACCAGAAATCAAACGAGAAAGAGAGAGAGGGAGAGAGAGAGAGAGAGAGAGAGAGAGAGAGAGAGAGAGAGAGACAGACACACAGACAGACAGGGACAGAGACACACAGAGACAGAGACGGGGAGAGAGACAGACAGACAGGGACAGAGACAGACAGAGACGGAAAGAGAGACAGACAGACAGACAGAGAGACAGACAGAGACAGAGACAGAGATAGAGAGACAGAGAGAGAGAAAGAGAGAGAGACAGAGACAAAGACAGAGAGCAAGAGAGAGACACAGAAAGGGAGAGCAAGAGACAGATAGACAGACAGGAGAGAGAGAGGGAGAGAGGGGAGAGAGGGGGAGAGAAGAGGGAGAGAGGGAGAGAGAGAGAAAAGAGAGAGAGAGAGAGAGAGAGAGACAGACAGACAGGCAGACAGAAAGACAGACAGACAGAAAGAGAGAGGCAGAGAGAGACAGTGAGATAGAGAGAGACATAGAAATAGTGAGACAGAGAGTCAGGGACACACAGACAGACAGACAGAGACAGAGAACAAAAAACAGAGACATAGACAGACAGACACACAGACAGATACACAGACAGACAGACAGACAGATAAAGTAGGGGGAGGGAGAACAGAAGAAATAGATAGGGAAAACATGTACGTGCAAATCCCAAGTCATAACTTACTTGGCAAAAGAGTTTTAAAAGAGAAGGGGTACCAAAAAGAAAAACCAACCAACCAAACTCCTTTCAACATTTCAAGTTTAACAAATGATACCGATTTCAACTCATTAAACTCGAATCGTAAAAATACTAATTGGGCAAGGCAGAAACGATTTTTTTTAAACGAGTGGTTGAAAACTCCAAAGAAAAAACCAAAACCAAGGCGTGGCCTTGAGCTTTACAAGTAGGCTTATTCATCTTGTTTGCTTCTACTCTTGAAGAGAGGTAGTGTGTGTGTGTGTGTGTGTGTGTGTGCGCGCGCGCACATGTGTGTGTGTGTAAACTTTGCTATGGGACAAAACCTAATATTAGTAAGCGTATCAAAGGGACCTTACCCCTACCAAGGGCCTGAACACTTACAAAGGGTATAAAATACTGCATCCTTACTACAAACTGTTGCATAAGACAGTAGCATGCGAACTACAATCCCTAACACAGCTGGTCTTTAAGAGAAATTGTCTTTACATTCCTCTGATGAGCTGGCAAGAGTCTACGCTTGCTCGCTCGAGTGTAATAGGCACTACAGGGCAACTTGAGTAACTGCCCATTGCGGCCAAACCCAACACCGGAAGTATTAGTCGGCAAATGACCTACTTCCTGTCGTCTGACTAAAGGACTTATCAAACTGACAACTTCTCTAAACTCAGCAGCTTTGATTCAGGCTATTTCACTTGCTCTCTACTCAGGGAATAGTTTCTGCTGCTCTAGTGCATGATTATCCTGTATCTGAATGTGTTTTCTGAAAGAAAATGAGCTGAAGGTATTTTGAGGAAAAACATATATAAATTAATGGGCTACAATTTTTGTCTTGGACTTAAGTTTCTCTTTCTCTCTGAGAAAAAAATACGTTTTATTATATTTATCTTTAGTTTTACTGCTATGCTATCTGTATTCTGTGTGTGTGTACGTGTGTGTGTGTGTGTGTGCGCGCGCGCCCACAACCTTAATGAGAAACAACAACAAAGAATAGCAATGAATAAAAGAAAAGAACATAAAAATGCATGAACAAATTCAAAGGACCACATAAAGGAAGAACGAAACACAGAAGGGAAAGAATAGAAGAACAAACGAGAGAAAAATGTAAAGAACTAGATCAATAGAGGAATAAAAATGAAAGAGAGAAAAATAGATCAAAGAAATAAAGAAACAAAGATGAAAGAATGAAAATAACGATAAAAAGAAAGGAAACGAGAAAACTGATTAGCATCATCGAATAATTTTACATTTAAATGGTCCATTTGAAAGGAGAATTAAAAGACGAAAAGAAAGAGAGACAAAAAGAGAAGAAAAAGGAAAGGAAAAGAAAAACAAAATCAAAGGGAAAGAAAGAAGAAGAAAAGCAAGAAAAATAAACCATAACATTTCTTGCCAAAGTATTTTTTGTTTTTCGTCTAGATAATCTCTTGGTTTTAATTTTACATAAAGAAGAAATTGTATTAAATGCAAATCTCCATCTATTTGTTTGTTTGTTTAACCCCCCCCCCCCTCTCTGTCTCTGTCTTTAGATAGATGGCTTGATAAAAAAAAAGCACATGCACTGCTTATTCAATGTACCATCTGAAAATAATAGTTTGACTGTCTTTGTCTCTCTCTCTCTCTCTCTCTCTCTCTCTCTTCTCTCTCTCTCTCTCTCTTCTCTTCTCTCTCTCTCCTCTCTCTCTCTCTCTCTCTCTTCTCTCTCTCTCTCTCTCTCTCTCTCTCTCTCTCCTTCTCTCTCTCTCTCTCTCTCTCTGAATCTGTCTGTCTGTCTGTCTGTCGTGACTGCCTCTCTCTCTCTCAGATGCTGGGATCTTTTCTTTGATTCTGTAGTCACAATTTGCCCTTCAGTTAGGCTGTGTGTCTGTCTAATATCTCTGTCTGTCCGCCTGTCCTTTTGTCTATCACTCTCTCTGTCTACCCCTCTGCCCCATTTTTTTCCCTCTTTTTCTGACGTCTCCACAAGATAGTTATACCCTACCTCCAGAAATGAAGAAATAATTAAACGGATGACGTATTTTTCCTGTATAAAACTTTAAAATTTGGCGACACTTTTAATATAAATATTTGATTTTTTTCTTTCGTTCCTTGGCTAGAGCTCCGGGGTTTACCAACTGGGAGATTTAACTATGCGACCGTTTTTGCCCACTATGGACGTAGCCGCATTCCGACTTCGGGGCTGGTGTCTAGACGTCACATCAGCGTGCATACAGCTGTTTTTCTTTTATATGTTATCATCCGTTCCTACCAGGGCGAACGGCATGCTATTCAGAACGGGTTTTAACGTGTGAGCAAGATGTTATCTGTACGTTTGCAAACGGTTTATAGTCTGATCCTAAGGCCTTTCGGGAGGGAGAGGAGTGGGTTTTGATGTATATTTAGTTTCAGAGAAAAAGTCGCCTCGAACAGGTGTGCAGGTGGTGGCTTGAACCCAGGACCTTCAGGTCATGAGTCCAACACTCTAACCATTCCGCTTTTCCACTCCCCATCCTCCTCTATCTATCTATCTATCTATCTATCTATCTATCTATCTATCTATCTATCTATCTATCTATCTATCTATCTATCTATCTATCTGTCTGTCTGTCTGTCTGTCTGTCTGTTTCTGTCTGTCTGTCTGTCTGTCTGTCTGTCTTATCTATCCATCCATCCATCCATCCATCCATCCATCATCCATCCATCCATCTATCTATCTATCTATCTATCTATCTATCTATCTATCTATCTATCTATCTATCTATCTATCTATCTATCTATCTATCTATCTATCTATCCATCTATTCTATCTATCTATCATCTGTCCATCTTCCGTCTATCTATCTATCTATCTATCTATCTATCTATCTATCTATCTATCTTCTATCTATCTATCTATCTATCTATTTATCTATCTTCTACCTGTCTACCTGTCTATCTAGCTATCTGTCTATCTATCTGTCTATATGTCTATCTATATTTCTTTTTTTCTTTCTTTCTTTTTTCTTCTTTCTTTCTTTCTTTCTTTTTTCCTTTCTATTCTTCTCTTTCTTTCTTTCTTTTTCTTTCTTTCTTTCTTTCTTTCTTTCTTTCTTTCTTCTTTTACACTCTTTGAATTAACCATTCGCTTCTTCAGACTCAAGAATACTTTATGAACTCCTAAGATAAATTATTGTCTCTTCCCCATCCTTCGTCTTCCCCCCTCCCTCCCCCATGGCTGATTGTTATGCGTTCACTGCTTCGCTCTGTCTCTTCCTTGTTCTTTTTCTCTTGCTCCACAATCCCTGTTTCTCTTTTTCTTATTCTTTGTCATTGTGTGTCTGACTGTCTGTCTATCAAGTCAAGTCAAAGTCAATTAAAAAAACCCAAACCCACTTTAATCATGACATCCTCTTTCTGTCTCTCTAACTTTGTTTGCATGCCTGACTGTCTCTAATCCCCTCTGTACCCGTCTATATTATTTCCAATTAACGTGGCTATACATTGATTTGGGTGGGGGAGGGGGCATCTCAACAGGATGTGACATCAGACAACTACAAGATGTCCGCTACAGGAAGCTGTATGTTTGTCCATCGTGTTCAACAATGACCTCCAAAACAGCAGAGGAGGCAGCTGCTGTTTCGGAAATTGGGCAGAAATTTGATTATAGAGGAGAGGCCTTGCCCACAGTACATCCCCACTCTCTTGGACAAGTGGGCATAAGGACAGCCAGTGTTGGAGATGTTCTCCAAAGGCCAACTAGCCCCTAGGGCTGCAGCACATAAGGACTGTGTGAGTCAAGCCTCCTAGTCAGAGAGTCATAGTCGACCACTAAAGACTAAGCTGTAAAGTGGAATTCCATGGGTGGGAAAGCCACCGATCATGCAGCCTCTCACTTTGCTGTTGCCCCCATCGTCAATGGTTTAATCAAGAACTGTGCCCCAGGCGCTGACAGCACAAAATCCTCTCCCTGGCAGGATGTCCACAGGAAGCTAGGGCAGGCCCACAGTCAGTCACTTCATGCTCCTGTCTTCAGGGCAATGATTAAAACAATAGGGATACAACCAAGCATGTGCATGTCACTCTTCAGGGTGCAATGATATGGTTCTATCTATCTATCTATCTATCTATCTATCTATCTATCTATCTATCTATCTATCTATCTATCTATCTATCTATCTATCTATCTATCTGTCTGTCTGTCTGTCTATTTATCTATCTAGCTATCTTTCCATCCATCCGTCCATCCATCCCATAGGGCCATTCTGGCTAAGCATATGCTCCAATCTGTTATTTTTTGTGCTTTTCTTCTTCTTCTTCTTCTTCTTCTACTTCTTCTCAACACTGTCTCTCTCCCTCCCTATCTCCTTCTCTCTTGCGCCTCCAACCCCCCCCCCCCCCCCCCCCACATCTCCCTCCATTCTCATGTCTTTTCTCTCCCATCTTTTGCCCTCTTTCTTAAGAGCCTAATTGACGTGGCTAGAAATTAATTCAGGAGGCAAATCAACAGGATGTGACGTAAGAAAATTGCAAGATGTCCTACACATGAAGGGCAGAAACAAAGTCAGTCACTGCTCCTGTCTTCCTGCCAATGATTAACCCCCCCCAAAAAAAAAAAAAAAAAAAATTCAGGTTTGTGGATGAAGCTTTTCTTGTTGTAATAGGGCTGTGTGGAATGGTGCCAACAAATTTGATAAGATCATTCGATCAATGTGCATATATGTATACACAAGTCTTCTTTGGTTGTATGCTTGGATTAACATTTTGATGTGAAAAAGGACGCCTTTACCCTATCTAAATATCTTCTTAGACAACATGAAATACAACATTTTCAGATGTCTCTTCACTTTCCTTCCTTCTCAACGTTTGAACAACGCTGATCAGTATGAAGAATTTTATGCGCTCTATAATCAAACATCCACTTATTTATTCAAATAAAATAAGCGCAAAAAGAGCTGCATGGCGTACAAGGATTCTGTTCTCAAAAGATCTTAACTGCGCAAAAAAAGAACATCCGATTACGTGAGACACACTTTCCCCCTCAGGTACGTGGATAAGTGTAGCCTTGAACGATTAATAGATTCTTTCTTTCTTTTTTTCTTTCTTTCTTTTTTTCTTTCTTTCTTTCTTTCTTTCTTTCTTTCTTTTCTCTAGGACATACAGCCATGGGCTGCACACATTACTTTGATCCCAGATTCATACCATGGCGTGTGCTTCTGTTGTTTAATAAACTTAGTGCAAGAACTTGAACAGTAATGAAAATGAAAGAAAGAAAGAAAGAACGAATGAACGAAAGAACGAAAGAAAGAACGAAATAAAAAAAAGGACAGAAAGAAAGAGGGAAAGAATGGAAAATAAAATGATTACATCGGTTGAACTAAAAATATTAAAAAAACACACAAAAAGAATGGGTTAAGGAATAAAGTAGGATGCTGGACAGACATTTAGGAAAGCTGACACAACAGAGAGAGAGAGAGAGAGAGAGAGAGGAGAGAGAGAGAGACAGAGAGAGTGAAAGAGAGAGACAGAGAGAGAGACAGAGAGAGAGAGAGACAGAGACAGACAGACAGACTGACAGACCTACTGACATGCAGACAGATAGACAAAAGACAGTCATACACAGAGAAACAAACACACACATATCATCCCCACCACCACTACCACTACCACCACAACCACCTCCACCACCACACACACAAATGCTGGAGGTCACAGGAACTTTGTTCTATCATACTAGCAGAACATATCTCTGCACACCATTTCTTTCTTTTACAAGAGCTTCGGACTAAACAACAGCAACAACATCGACCAGCCAATCATTTCCTTGTTGCATTTTGCTTCAAAACTCGTTTAAAAATGACAGCGATCTTCTTCAATAGGTAAAAAAAGTAAAGGTGATCCCATAACCTATGTGGTCGTTGCGGAGCGAGGCATCAGAGACCTCAGCTTCTCTAGGGGCCAGCAAAGTGAGGGCGGCGCTCATCTCCTCTCCTTCGCTGCTTTACCTTCCCTGTCCCTAAATAGGGCGGGTACCCATTTACAGCTGGGTGAACTGGGGGACTGTACTGAAGCTAAGGCGAGCAAACGGTCACCCATCCACTTGGTAACCACTCTCAATGCTGCTCAACCTTAGCTTGGAGAAAGCGAGTCTCTGACCACTGAGCTATCCTGTCCCCATGTCAATGATTGACCTAAATCTGTGTTTTTCCACAAACCTTGCTCACTTGCTTGCTTGCGACCTTCCCTGTCTTCGTTCAAATATTTTTATTTCAAAGAATTCAAGGCAATGGAAATGAGATGCTTTTGCAAAATCCTTGATATCTCATACAGAAATCACTAATGAGGAAGTAAAAACCAGAATAAACCCAAACCAGACCATATGAAGAGCTTCTTAATACAGTGAAAAGACACAAACTAAAGTGGACAAGACTGTCCTACAGGGAACAGTACAAGGAGGGCAACGAAGAGGCAGACAGAGAAAACTATGAGAAGACAACATCAGAGAGTGGACTGGCCTTGGGTGGGACGATTTGCTACGGAAAGCAGAGGACTGCAGGAAGTGGAGGAAGCTGTTTGCAAAATCTTTAGTGATGCCACCACGGCCTACAAGACTAGGGGACAGGCGAAGGTGAATTCACAGAAACATACAAAAATGAAACAACACAAGACATCGTCATCATCTGGAACAACAAGAAGGGTAACATTTATATTCTGTGCCAGACAGATACTAAAACTAAGTGGTTAAGACCGTTTGACTTCAATCCCACGGGGCCATAAAGTGAGGGGTTCGAATCTCGGCGGCGTCTGGTGAATTCAGGGTAGGGATTTTTACAATCTCCAAGGTCATCTTCAAGTGCAGACCTACCAGTGCCTTAATTCTCTTCGTGTATATATTACACATGCAGAAGACTAAATTACTATACAGGTTAAAGATCCATGTTAATGTTCGGTGGGTTACGGAAACACAAACATACCCAGCATACATCCCCGAAGTCGGAATGCAGCTACCTTCATTGTAGGCAAAAACAGTCGCGTACGCAAAATCTCGCTATTGGTGAACCTTTGAGCTCTAGCCGAGGAACGAAAAAAAAATCGTGATCAATCTTTTATTCCATGTACAGGGGGTCTGTAGAGCTTCATCATTCAAGGTATGTTGAATATCTCTGCTTATGTAATTTTCCTCTGTTCATCTGATTGTCTCTGTGTCCGTTTGCCTGTCTTACTGCTTTTTGTGGTGGGTCTGGTTTTGCCTTTCTTTCTTTCTTTCTTTCTTTCTTTTCTTTCTTTTCTTTCTTTCTTTCTGTCTGTCTTTCTGTCTGTCTTTCTTTCTGTCTGTCTGTCTTTCTGTCTGTCTTTCTGTCTGTCTGTCTGTCTGTCTGTCTGTCTTTCTTTCTTTCTTTCTTTCTTCTTCATCTATTCATTTATGTATTAAACCCTTCCCCAAACTAAAAGCCAAATACTGTACACACATTCATTGTTCATTCATTCAAATAACAAATAAACGCAAAACAATGTGCATGTGTATTCATTCAGTTATTCAAACCACACACAACAAAGCCAAATAGTGTGCCCATATATCTATATATTTATATTGAAACAACAAACAAGCCCCCCCCCAAAAAAAAAAAAAGAAAAAAAAGTTGCACATGTTTTCATTTGTCTATTTCAACCAAGAACTAAAAATAATGTACACATATATTACTTTATTTATTGAAACAACAAATGAACGCAAAGAATGTGCTCAAACCTTCATTTATTTAAACAAGAATTCCCCCTCAAATAATACACAATCATTTGTCTACGCTAGCTACAGACAAGTTCAAAGAAATGTTTATATACATACATACATACATACATATAATAATATATATATATATATATATATAATATATATATATATATATATATAATATATATATATATATATATATATATATATATATATATATATATATATATATATATATATATATATCTATTCTATCTATCTGTCCCGTAGTCTGACGACCGTGGGGGCACCCTCAAAGACTCAGCAACCAGTTCCCTCCATTCCTCTCTCTGTTCTGCCTTTCTCAGGGTTTTGTTGAGTTCTAGGCCTGTCCATTCACTGATGTTATCCTCCCAGCTCTTCCTTGGTCTGCCTCTTCTTCTTCCTCCTTGGACAGTGCCTTGCAAAATTGTCTTTGTAATTCCTTGGGATCTTGTGACATGCCCATACCACTTAAGTTTACGCTTTTTCACGATCGTTAGAAGGTTCTCATAGGGTCCAATGGTTTGCTGGATTCTGTTATGCACGCTTTCGTTGCTTATGTGGTCTTTGTAGGAGATGCCAAGGAGTCTCCGAAAGCATCTCATCTCCACTGCCTGTACTCTTCTCTCCAAATCTGCAGTCAGGGTCCATGATTCACAGGCATACAGAAATATGGATATGACAAGGGAGTGCATTAGTCTGATCTTGGAGATAAGTGAGATATTCTTATCTCTCCAGATGGTGTTTAGTTTTGACAAAGCTGTTATTGTCTGTGCAGTCCTGCATACTACTTCTGGCTTGGATCCCTGGTCGGATACAATGGCTCCCAGGTACTTGAAGCTTTGAACTGTTTCCAGCTTCTGGTCATTAACCCTGATATCAGTGCTAATGCCGTTGGTGTTATTAGTCATCAGTTTGGTCTTCTCTGCACTGATTTCCATGCCGTATGTTTTTGGAGGCCTTATCCAAGTGTTCTGTTAGGCTGGCAAGCTCTTTTTCTGATCCTGCTATTCCATCAATGTCATCTGCGAAGCGGAAAGGTTTGTGATCGTTCTGCCACCGATGCTGACTGATCCTTCATGATGTTCCAGTGCATCACCATGATTCTCTCAAGGAAGATGTTGAAAAGAGTGGGTGAGAGTAGACAGCCCTGCCTTACTCCAACTGTTGTTCGAAACCATTCTCCAATGTTGTTGTTGTAGTACACTGCACTGGTGGCCTCGCTGTACAGCTGTTTGATGACTCTGATCATGTTTGCATTGATGCTGTACAAATTCATGGCTGCCCCAAAGCTGCATGCCACACCCTGTCAAATGCCTTCTTAAAATCGATAAATACGTGGTAAAGGTCTTGTTGATGTTGAAGGTACCGCTCACATAGTATTCTGAGGTTGAAAAATCTGTTCTGTTGTGCTGGCGCCCTGCTCTGAAACCTGCTTGTTCCTCAGCAATGATGGTCTCTGCTTTGGCTTCAGTCTATTCAATATTATCTGCAGCATGACCTTGCTTGGGTGACATATGAGGCTGACTGTGCGGTAATTATGGCATTGTTGTAGATTTCCTTTCTTGGGGAGGGTGATGATGAGTGACTGCGTCCATGGTGTTGGCCATTTTCCTGTCTGCCAGATCTTGTTGCAGATTCTTAGTAGGGCGCTGATCATGGCTTCCCCTCCAGCTTGGACCAACTCAGCTGGAATGTTG
>CM054135.1:89770181-89772681 GCA_028751875.1 Rapana venosa
AATAATACCTACTGTCAAGTTAGATTCCGGGCTTTTTCTATCTATCTTCTTCTTTCAAAGGACACGTGCAACTGCGCGTTAACTCTGGTTGATACAGCTTATCGCCTTCACGTGAGGCTGGGCAACAGGACTTCTCACTGACTTTCACTTGCCTTTTCCACCACCACTAACGCTGCATATACCAAAGGACACTGCGACTGTGAAATTCGGTATGAGATAGGTAAAAAAAATGCACAGGAAGGAAATGCAATATTGAAGGCAAGTCCTAGCCAGTCAAGTCTGTTAAGACAGTCACAGTCTGCCAGCCAGCCAGCCAGCCAGTCAGCCAGTCAGCCAGCCAGACTGACAACCAGCTAGACAGACTGAAGCCAGCCAGCCTGTCAGCCAGTTACAGTCAGCCAGTCAGCCAACCAGCCAGCCAGAAATTCAGACAGCCAGCCAGCCAGACAAACAGCCAGCCAGACAAACAGCCAGCCAGTCAGGCAGCCATCCAGTCATCCAGACAGCCAGCCAGCCAGACAAACAGCCAGCCAGTCAGGCAGCCATCCAGTCATCCAGACAGTCAGCCAGCCAGACAAACAGCCAGCCAGTCAGGCAGCCATCCAGTCATCCAGACAGTCAGCCAGCCAGACAAACAGTCAGACAGGCAGCCAGACCGTCAACTGACTGACAGACAGACAGACAGACCGACAAAGAGACAGACAGCGAGGTCTTTATTTCCACTTATCTACTTATAAGACTGACAATTAGTCAGCTAGCCAGCCAGCCAGACAACCAATCAACCAGCCAGCCAGCCAGCCAACCAATCAGCCATCCAGCCAGGCAACCAATCAGCCAGACAACCAATCAGCCATCCAGACAGTCAGCCAGCCAGACAAACAGTCAGACAGGCAGACAGACAAACAGTCAGACAGACAAACAGTCAGACAGGCAGACAGACAGACAGCCAGGCAGACAGACAAACGTCAGACCAGGCAGACAGACAAACAGTCAGACAGGCAGACAGACCGTCAAATGACTGACAGACCAACTGACTGACAGACAACTGACAAGACAGCCAGACAGACAGCGAGCACTTTCTTTCCACTTATCTTACCCACCCACGCATTCTATCAAATCGGTGGGGGCAAACTCAACTTTGATGCAGATGACAAAACAAGCTGGCCTTCTGCACAGAGGGTTCTTTGGGTCTGGAGGCATTTAGATGAAGGCATTAGGCTGCAGGACGCAGTCCTCTGGCAACGGTAAGTTCCGTATGCTGGTCTGTGCAAGAGAACAATGTGAGCCTACTGGTGTGTGATTGCGGTCTTTTTACAGCAGGTTTTTGTCTCTATGTCTTTTGTTGTTGGTGGTGTAATTGCTGTTGTTGCTGCTGTCGTTGTTGTTGTTTATGTTGTTATAATTGTTGCTGTTGTTGCTGTTGTTTTTTTTGGTGGTGCTGCTGTTGTCGCTGTTGATATTTGTTCTGATTTACATTTGATATTTTACAGGGTTGCTTGTTCAGGAAAATGGGCTATGTGTCAGAAGTTTGCGACGGACATTTTTTCCCCCTGCAATGTGTCATTCTATATGAGCTAATACTAGATGCTGGACACTGCATCTTGGATTATGGTCATCTCATCCAAAACAACACCACCTAGCCTACCAGTCAAAGCCAAGCTTACCCCAGTTCTATCCCCTCAACCACCCCACCCCCTCAACCACCCCACCCCCTCCCACAAAAACAGAGAAAAACAAACAGCAACAAACCCCAAACAAAACAAAACCAAAACTAAAGCAAAAGACCCAACAATATAATTATGCTCTTGCTGCAACACCGTACTTTAATACCTTGCGTTTATCAAAGGAAAATGACCCATCAACGTTTTAATAATGGTTTAAAAACAATCACACCGAAATCATAGAAGAGATAAACATAAGATTGCAGGGGTGGAAAATGTCCATGAATGAAAGACGATAAAGAAAATAACAACAACAATACATTTTTGTGAATAGGGAAGAAAAAGACTATTACTGTATTGTATTTAATACCCTGTGCTGTGTTTTATCACGATATAATGTATTATATTGTAATTTTAAACCAGTTTCACTCACAGCAGATTTCTCTGTGTAAAATTCGAGCTACTCTCATCGGGAAGAACACGTCACCACAAAAAGCAGTGCCACCCATGCTTTTTTTTTTAAATTCAAAGTTTCACTTACTTCTTTGTCGCAGACAGTTTCCGGTGCGACTCTTCTTCAAGTTAACTTTTTCGAAAAGAAAGGAAAAGTGCTGACCTTTTGTGACAGACGGAGAAAATGCCAACGAGAGAACAGCGAGTTTCCTCAGCTTAGCTTACTGTTCAGTATTTGCTGAATTAAAAAAAAAGAAGCTGTTTATGGATATTTCTAACGGAAATTTCAGACTACTCTACCCCCCCCCCAAAAAAAAACAACAACCCAACCCCAAACAAACAAACAAACAAACAAACCAACAACAACAAAAAACCCAAAACAAAAC
>CM054135.1:89777681-89790181 GCA_028751875.1 Rapana venosa
AATACACCCCCCAAATGAGTTTTAGAGTATACCTGAGTGTTAGTACATTAATTTTTCCAGTCTGTCCACTTTTCTATTTCCGAGCTGGCCTCTTTCTAGAGTGTTTCCGGAAACCTCTCTACACAAGTCATGTTGGTTCCAGTTGAGATTGACTGATTGAAAATAATTGAGAGAGAGAGATAGAGACAGAGACACAGAGAGACAGAGAGACAGAGAGACAGAGACAGACAGACTCCCTATGGAGAATGCATCACAATAAGAGCAGCGCCACACATAAAATTAATAGGCATAGCAGTGTGTGATCCACGTTGTGCTCTCTATATCAAAGTTTGTTTATGAACATTTATATCTGACATTAAGTTTAAATGCAGCCACAGCTATTTTGAATTTATATCCATAATAAACTCAGTTTTAAGGTTTGACATCATATGAGCTTATAAATTGTCTACACGTTTGATATTTTTCACTCCTTTGCATGTTAATCGTTCCATTACTATTGTCGGCAGTCAGTTAATCTTTGTCTAAATACGAATAAAGAATATCCAATTTAACACGAAAAAACTCAAGAACCATATTTACATTAGACAGGTATAGTAATTATGTTCGTTTAACCCAGCTAGTTTTTACACCTTAATCAAAAGGCTTTTTGTAAGACCTAAAGGCAGCCTGTTCTCATTCATATTCACAATCTGAAGCTGGCATCTAATGCATTTTACAGCAGAATGAACAGAAAGAGGATATCTCTTTGCTCCGCTGTAAACAAGATCATTAATGTGCGTCCTTCTAAACTAATAAGAAGCTGTTTAGAAGCAAACCAAAAAGGGCCATTGATTCACACAGAGCTGCAGCTTTATCCAAACTCCAGATTTCAGCGAAATAATTATGACACAGTGGGCTGTATTTGCTCATCAAAAATATGAATAAGCATGTCAAGGAAATCGTTGTTCAGTGAAGGTAGTTTCGGCTTTCTTGGCTGCTTTCTTTTGGGTTTTTTTTGGGCGTTATAACAAATAACAAGCTTCATTTACCTTGGCTTGCGAGAGAGAGAGAGAGAGAGAGAGAGAGAGAGAGAGAGCGAGCGAGAGAGAGAGGGAGACAGACAGACAGGCAGAGCTGGGCTACCAATACATCAGCTGCTAAAGGGAACAGTTTCTGGGTAACTGTGGTTGTGAATGAGATGTAGCATGCGTGGGTACTGAGCCTTATGAGGTCATAAACATTACTGCTTCGTGGGCTAAGTGACTGTTTAGCTCAAGGCTTTTATTCAAGGGGTGTCTTGGTGAACCATTAGCTGACAGACGGCGCCATGTTTGACAATGATGATTTACAGTGTCTGTGTCTCTGCCTGTCTGTGGGTCTGTCTGTCTGTGCCTGCCTATCTTTCTCCACTTGGATGAATGTATCAGCATAGGCGTGGTTGTGTGTGTGTGTGTGTGTGTGTGTGTGTGTGTGTGGTGTGTGTGTTTGTTTGTGTGTGTGTGTGTGTAATTACTTGTGTTAACATGCCTTTCCACACTCTATACATGTTTGCAAGAAATCTTATTACACTGAAGTAAAGGTGCCACCCTGAAAGATCCCGCCACCAGTGGATGGATGGATAAGAAAAGCAACCTGGCCACAGGAGGTGTGTAATGTCTCCACATCAGCCAGCCTTAAAATAGCTCCCTGATCCCGAAATACCCCGCCTGACGTCAGTAGACGTGTGGTTTCTACCCAACTGTCATTCCCAAAATAGCTTGGAACGGTTCATTGATCTCAGACACTCTTCTTGTGTACAGGAATTCTGAAGATGAAATGACCTAACAATGAAAAAAATGAGAATTTAAGATTGTCAAAACTTTAAGGTTATCCCCAATGGAGATATTCTTCTCAGAGTGAATGATATTTCTTTTCTGCGTGTGGTTTCAGTCTGTGTAAGATTAGTAAGATGAGTACCATGACTTTACCACAGGGGTAAATAACACTCGTCATTTTCATTAATTCTTTTTGCTTTGAAGATAATAGATTAAGCTTTCATGTGCTTTTGGACATCCAGTCCCTTTGTGCATGCAGTTTCGCGAATTTTGAGCCTAATATTTTGAAAAACAGAACCTGTGCGCAAGGTGTTCTACCTTTGTTCCCACATGGGGCCTGGGTTGATAGCCTCAACAGAAAGACTGATAGCACAAAATGTGAGATTATTTCCATGGTAACTGGCAGACTGCCTCTCCTAGGGAGGGTGATAACTGTGGACTGGGCGTGGAAGGTGCTGGCCATTGTCCTGTCTGCCAGGTCTTGTTGCTGACAGTTGTCCAGACGTTGATGATTGCTGCTTGTTCCAGAGCTTTGTGGTCACACTGTTGGTGTGTTGTCAGTTCTGTGTCCCTGTTTTAGGAAACGTAACTACTGCATCAACTGAAATTTTTAACTTTATCAGAGGCACAAGGGCGGTAAGGTTAAAAACGTTTGGTTTAATGTGGAGCCATTCCCATTTAGGAGATGACTTCTAAACAACACACCAACATGCATGCGTTTTTAGTAAATTTTGTTATCCATTCCCACCAGGACAAATGATTTAATCTTAAAAAAGGTTAAAAAAGGGTTAACACATGTGGGCAAGATGTTCATCGTGCATTTGCACATAAGACCTGGGTTTATAGTCTAAAATTGCACTCTAAGGGGCCACTGGTGGCCACTCAAACCCACGCTACCAGATACCGAGCGCAACGCTTTAACCTCCAGGATATTTCCACCCCCTTTCACCCTGAACCATAATTACTCATCAATGCCCCCTCATCTATGCCTCTTGGGTCCAGTTCATATTTCTGTCCACGCCCGTCAATACCAGCGCTACAGAACCAAACACCCTTATTCTTTTATCCTGAGTCGTATTCATGCTGCTGCTGCTGCTGCTGCTGCTGTGCCCCGGGTCTGAAGGACAGAGCGCTGAAGCAGTGTGTGTATATATAGAACATCACATTGTTCCAAAGCGTTCTCACATTCCACACACACACACACACTCCAATGAACCTTCACCCATCCCTTCTTCATCTTGTCTGTGCTTACTGATGCTAAAACCCCTGGGGGCAACTCTGTCTCTGTTTCTGTCTGTCTGTCTGTCTCTTGATAGCTGTGTTAAACACACACACACACACGCACACACACACGCGCGCGCGCGCGCGCACGCACGCACGCACGCAGCACGCACGCACGCAGCACGCACGCACGCACGCACGCACATAAACACACACACACACACACACACACACGCACACACATATCAGAACTGTCTTCTTCTTCTTCTTCTTCTTCTTCTTCTTCTTCTCTTCTTCTTCTTCTTCTTCTTCTTCTTGTATTTGGGCAGAATTGTAAAAAGGCCTTTATTGTGCCTAATTCTTTACCCATTAAAGATTCAATCAAACAATCAATCAATCAATCTTCTTCTTCTTCTTCTTCTTCTTCTTCTTCTTCTTCTTCTTCCCACCCACAATTCCTTAGGGTGTCATTGAGGTGCTACACTGAATAACAGTTCTCCAAATTCCCCCATTCAGAGAGTCTCTGTAATTATTCCCTTTATCCTTTTTGCAATATTGTCGGGCAACTACAGCCTTTTTTTGCTGCTGAGTTTGGTTTTTTCCCTTCAGCCTCTCCCCTTTCTCCATCTTTCTTCTCTCCTCGTCTGTTCTTTGGAAAGTAGTTTTGGTGAAGCATTTGCATCTTGTTATATTGTCATTATTATCAGTGTTGTTTACATATCGTCAGCACACCTTGATATATATATACCATTACACTGGTGGGTTTTATTTCTGGACTTTTGTTTGTTCCTCCTTTAGAGCTTCGAGGTTTACCAATGGTGAGATTTTGCGAATGTTACTGTTTTTGCATTGAACAACAACAAACCAAGTGGTTCAGGCACCTCACACGGATGCCGCCAAACCAGCCAGCCTTGCGTGCTTACAACTTGAGGTACTCTGGCACGAGGGCCAGAGGTAGACCCAGGCGACGCTGGAGTGGTTCCGTGGCAGAAACACTGAAAGTCCATGGATTGTCCCACCTCCAAGCTACCCGCCTTGCAGCAGAAGACATTTATATCTCCCCCCCGAGCCCCCGGTACAACGAAGGAAAAAATAAAGTAAAGTAAGTAAGTATGTTTTTTCCCATCGTTAAAGGTACCCTATTCCCACTTTGGGGGTTATATCTAAAATTGACCAGTGGCATGCATGTTTAAAAAAACCCTCATCCCTTCCTCTCCCACCCCGTGGCCTATCTTTTGGGAAAAGTGCAACGGGTTTTAAGGTGTGTAAACCTTTTGCGTGCGTTCCCACCCGGAAATTCAGCCTATAGTCTATCAGAAAGGACTTTTGAGGGAGAGGAGTGGGACCCATGTAAACTTTACAGCAGATTCCCCTTAAAAAGGTGCCGGGGTAGCGGCTCGAACAGGGCCCTAGATCAGAAAACCCCAAGCTCAAACCACAAGCACCGCCCCCAATCCCCCGTTGATAACCCCGGCGTACTTTTCCTGTTGGCGATCTTTTTCCTTTATTCGTGTTTGGTATTTCTTGACAGCACCTCATCTCCTGCTTTGGTTTCATCTTTCTTGATCCGCTATCCGGTGTGTATGTCTGGCGTATGGTCATAAAGACGACAGTGCATGTCTCATCAATCAAGGCGTGTGTGTCTGTTGTCTACGGCAAGCAATGTCGGTGACCGCCATTCGTTTCTAAGCTGTCTGTTTTTGTTTTTGGTTTTATTTTGTTTGATTTTTGCTTTCGCTGTTTTATCTTCTGTGAGCCATTGAATCAGAGACAGTTTAAAAAAAAAAATTGTATGATGATCAATGACGATGAGAATGATATAACAATGCTGCTGTGGAAGTGCGTCTGCTTTGAGGCCACGTATTAGGGTTGTACTCTACGCTTCCTAGCATAACATATCCCAGCGTCATCCAGGCCCGAGAAATACAGACACCTGCAGTGTTCGTCAGGTGATTTAAGCAACACACTCAAAATCGTATCCGTAAAGTCGATGAAGCTCGACTGTGTGGTCCCAGTCTTCCCAATGAGCCCCACTATAGTCACTCCGGGTAGGAACCAGCTGGGGTCCGAAAAAAACCCCTATGACTCTTATGGGATTCGAACCTGCGACTGTCCAATACGTAGCCTGATGTGTTAACCACTGCGTCAAGGTGGCAGGTAGGCTGTGTCTGTTCGGTGTAAACAGTATACGGTTTCTCACAGAGTGAAGATATACCTGTAGTAGGGCGTATAGGTGATAGGGAAAAAAGCTTTTCGGGGAATCCTATCCTGTCACAGTGTATTGTATTGTTTTGCATTGGACTGTATTGAGCTGTGTTGCGTTGTATATATCGCATCGTTTTGTATCGAGTTGTGTTGTGTCGCATTTTATTATGATTATTGTATTGTATTATACTGTACTGTATTTAGTTATATTTTGATGCATACACTGTAACATATTGTTTTGTTTTGTTTTGAGTGTTATTATAATCTATTGTGTTGTATTGCATGTCACTTTCAGTCACAGTAGGTTTCTCCGCATGAACTTCAGACTGCTCTTCCCAGGGAGAGCGAGTCACCACAAGAGCAGCGCCACCCATTTAAAAAAAAACCCAATAACCTGTCCCCGTGTATTCCTTTCCCAATGAGAGACGTTTTCAGAAATTTTTTTCCCCTAAGACAACTTTCTTTTTTAGCGACAGTTCTCTTTCAAGCGCAAAATTGTATTACACGGTACCACAGTTTGTCATCTCATTGAAATTCTATCACCCAGACTACCATCAAAATCTACTTGAAGGGGGACATATTTTGGTTGAAAATTTAGGGGATTGAATATGCGATTTCTTGTTTTCTTTAAAAAAACAAAAAGGTTACATGATAATTATGCAGCGATACAATCACAGACATGGTTTGCCATAAAAAAAGGGGAGATATGCCATGTTTCAAAAGCCATGTTTCTTCAAATTCAAATTCAAATTCAAAAGCTTTATTATCTCAAAGACAGAGAAATTCCGGCGGGTTACTCGCCATACATAAAAAAAATAAACATTTAAACATTTAAACATAATATTTAAAACACACACACACACTGTCCAACATCAGCACGCACCCATCATGAGATAAAATGCACCACAAATCAGCATTATCTCAGCCAGCCACAAACCCACCCCAACAAAAATCACTTTACTCATGTGCGCACAAGTAAACCCGTACGTCCGCACATTCACAGTCACTCGCGCACGCGCACGCACGCTCGCACATTGTAAACATTCGTACCCATGCTCACGCATTTTAATAATATAAGTCAAATTGTTATAACATGTTGTATAAGATAAATATTAATTAAATTAATACTTAAGATATTGAACAGTGTAAAAAAATAACGCGCACGTATTTAAAAAAAAAACCAAAAACTTTCCATTACCTGTTTACCGTTGTCTCCTTTCTCAGTCATCCCCCCCCGGTCTGACAGTGCCTTTCTTCCTCTGTCTGGAGCGTTGTCAAATTATCACCTCCCTCCAGCAGCAGACAGCTATCCGTGTGGAGAGAGAGAGAGAGAGAGGAGGGAGGGAGAGGAGAGGGTAGAGAGATAGAGAGGAGGGAGGGAGGAGAGAGAGAAGAGAGGAGAGAGAGGAGAAGTGAGAGGGAGAGGAGGGAGAGAGGAGGGAGAGAGGGAGAGAGAGGGGGAAGAGGGGGAGAGGGAGGGAGAGGAGAGAGGGAGATAGAGAGAGGGAGGGAGGGGAGAGAGAGAGAGGAGGGGAGAGAGAGAGAGAGAGAGGGAGGAGGGGGAGAGAGAGAGGGAGGGAGAGGGAGGGAGAGAGAGGGAGAGAGAGAGAGGGAAGGGCAGATAGAGAGAGTAGGGGAGAGTAGGGAGGGAGGCGGGAGAGAGAGAGAAGGGGGAGGGAGAGGGCAGATAGAAGAGAGAGGGGGAGAGAGAGAGGAGATAGAGAGGGGAAAGAGAGAGAGGGACGGAGGAGAGGGGAAGAGAGAGAGAGGAAGAGGAGAGAAGGGGAGGGGGTGGGGAGAGAGAGAGGAGGAGGGAGAGAAGAGAGGGGGGGGGAGAGGAGATAGAGGGAGAGAAGGAGAGAGGTAGAGGGGAGAGCTTAGAGGGAGAGGAAAAGAGAGAGAGAGGAGTGGCAGATAGATGAGAGAGAGGGTAAAGAGAAAAGAGAGAGAGAGAAAGAGAGAGGAGGGGAGAGATTGAGCAGGCTGGGTGGGTTAGAGAGTGTAGAGGAGAGGGTGGGAAGAGGAGAGAAGGGGGCGAGAGAGCAGGTGGGCTGGGAGCCAGCATAAGAACTCGAACTCGAAATTTATTAGAGTAAAATAAGCACAGGCTTCTTATCACCATGCTCTCCACAAAAACACCCAGGACAAACAACCCAAAAAAACCCCCATAATAAAAGAACCCCCCCCCCCAAAAAAACCCCTCACGACACACTACCCCCCCCACCCCCCCCCCACCCCCCCCCCCCACCCCCCCCCCCCCCCCCCCCCCACACACACACACACTAATCAAAACAGAAAGAACCGAAACTAAACCTAGCAGCAACAAATAGACAAACACACAGCAATGCAAAAAACCCTTCAAGTAAACAAGTATGCAAACAGTAAGAATCAGCAGTTTTAGATACATTCCAATGAAGATTCAAATAAGCATCATAATGAAATACTACTACTATTATTAGATGAAAATCAAAGAGACAATAAGGGAGAGAGAAAGAGGGAGAGGGAGGGAGGGAGGGAGAGAGACAACAGACAACAGATAGGCAGAGACAGAGATAGAGCCGGAGCTATAGACAGGTACAGACAGACAGATAAACAGAGAATATACAAACGCATTATACACTATGTTGAAGGGAAATGAATAAGTACAACGTTTCTTTGCACCATGCCCTACTCCACTCCCCATTTTCCTAAGGAAAATATTATAGAATAAACCCAACAAGTCTCATCCAAACCAAAGGAATTTGTAGAAGAATGCATAAACACACCACACTCACACACACATACACACAACGCACACACACACACACACACACACACACACACACACACACACACACACCACACACACACACACACACACAACACACACACAACACATACACACAAACAAACAACAAACAAGCCCCAATATATCAACAAAAACACGAAAAGAAAAAAAAAAAAAGAAGAAAAAGACAGCACACTCACAAACAAGGTTACAAGTAAATATAACACACTTATACACACATTACATTCACAATCAACTAAATAAGACTTTATCAATAATGGCATAACAATAATTTCTAGTCTAAGCGGAGAAGGAGACATGTTGATGCAGCTTCTTTGATTGCCCTGGTCCTTCCTTCAAGTTCTTCCCTGTCCAATCTGTCCCCACTCAGTCCACCACGTCTTCTAGATATTCATTTCCTCTCACACAGACCAAGTGCTTAGTTCTTTCAGACCACCTGAAACAAATATCTCTGAAACGATGTTTTGAAGGATGAAAAACTAGGTTTTTGTTTTAAGTGATCAGGGATTTCATTCCAAAGTTTACCTCCTGAATAAATTAAAGAAGACATGAAGAGATCAGTCTTGGTCGTGGATAAACAGTATACTTTTGCCTCGAACATTATTTACAATAAACTTGTTGTGAAGATAGGATGGCGCAAGATTATACATAATTTTGTACATGAACACACCTTTGTTAAAAACGACATCTTAGATGGAAGGAAGAATATTAAGTTCCTTGTAATCTGTTGCTTCCAAGGGTGTTGATTTAAGAAGCACTATTTTTAAAGAACGTCTATACAAACTCTCTAATCGCTTTAGACAATTTTTACTGGCTAAATCCCAGCATGTGGAAGCATAATCTATGCATGCAGGCTGTATATAAGCATGAAAAATAGTTTGCGGGTATGTTGATCAAGCAAAAGTTTTATTCTATTGACTGAAAGATTTCTGGGCTAACTTTTTAGACAAATTTGAAAGATGACTAAACCAAGACAAATTGTTATCAATATTTAACCCAAGCAATTTATGAGAATCCACTTCTATCCAAGTGTGTATTGTAAACTTTAAGATCAGGTAACTTCACACCTAATGTTTTTGTCGCTTTTGTCTGGTTGTAATTAGCATAAATTTAGACTTTCCAGGATGGAGACCATATGGTTAAGTTCAGACCAATAAACAAGTTATCAATATATCTTTTTTGCAATTCAAAAACAAAGCGAACTTGCATCCTTACCTTTATTATGGATCGTGGTATCATCAGCAAATAGTTCACATGAGGTGGAAACGTTCAGTGGAAGATCATTTACATAAACTGAAAATAAAATGGGACCTAAAACTGATCCCTGTGGAACTCCATAATTAATAGGCATAAAGGGGAGGTAACACAATCTCGGTATATACTGCTTGTCGTCTATTACCTAGAAGGACGATATAATCCAACTGATTCAGAACATAAGCCATACATGTCTAGCTTTTTAAAAGAGAGCATGATCAATAGTGTCAAATGCCTTAGTAAAATCTACAAAAATGGCTCCTGATAACATATTGTTATTAATGTTTCCATGCCATTGTTCTATGAGATTTGTGAGAAGAGTATGACAGGAATGGTTCCTCCTGAATCCACTCTGGTTTTGGTGAAATAAATCATACTTGATAAAGTGAGATTGAAGGTTGCTCTTAAGGTGTTTTTCAAGGGGCTTAGACAACGTGGACAGAATAGAGATAGGTCTATAAGAGAGAGGGAGAGAGGAGAGAGTAGAGGGGGAAGAGGCAGATAGAGAGAGAGAGGAAAAGAGAGAGAGAGGAGAGAGGCAGATAGAGAGAGAGAGAGAGAGAGAGAGAGAGAGAGAGAGAGAGAGAGAGAGAGAGAGAGAGAGAGAGAGATAGAGAGGAGGGTGGGGGGGGGGGGGGGCTACGTACGGCAGGAGCGGAACGACGGACTTTTTGATGGGTCGACATACACCTCGCCCTTCTTTCCTTCCCATTCTTTCCCCTCAATTTTTTTTAATATTAAATTTGTGTGCGTTGTTGTTTATACTTTTGTTTGTATGTTTGCTTGTTTGCTTTTATTCTTGCTTTTGTTCCTTGGCTAGAGTTCCGAAATGTACCAATGCTGAGATTTTATGTATTTAACCATTTGTTTTCCCATAAAGGTAGCCATATTTCGACTTCAGAGATGAAGTATAAATATGACACCAGAGTGCATACTTAATAAAACAAAACAAGTTGTCACCCATTCCTACCGACACTCATGGCCTACCCATCCCAGAGGAGGAACGGGTTTTAACGTGCGCAATATGTTCTGCATGCGTTCCTACAGAGGACCTCTGTTTATAGTCCCATGGAAAGGACTTTGAGAAGAGTGGAAATGACGTTATATCCAGGGGAAACATTCAGTTGAACCTGTCGTGGCTCATACTTTTGCCTACACATTGTCAGCAAAACTGTTTAATAATAATAATAATAATAATAATAATAATAATAATGTATGGAATTTATATAGCGCTGAATCTTGTAAAGCAACAAATCAAAGCGCTCAGATTTTATTTCATACCACTTTAAGTCACGGCAGATTTCTCTCCGTGAAATTCGGGCTGCTCTCCCCGGGGAGAGCGGGAGAACGCGTCGCCACTTAGCGCTGCGCCACCCTTTCACCCTTTTTTTTTTTTTCTGCAGCTGTATTTGTTTCCCTATCAGAGTGGCTTTTTTCTAAGAATTTTGCCAGGGACAACTCTCTTGTTGCCGTGGGTTTTTTTTACGTGCGCGAAATAATTACGTGTAACACACGGGATCTCGGTTTATCGTCTCATCCGAAAGACTAGCGCCCAGACCATTACTCATGGTCTAATGGATGGGGGAAAAATTTCCGGTCCAAACGGGGTACGAACCGCCGCACACTTCAGACCCGGACTTTTCGCTTTCTAGACAGGCGCGTTACCTCTAGACCACCGATCCACAGACCACCGATCCACCACAAGGCTCTTCTCACTGCCCTCCCCCCTTCTCCTTCTCTCCAACAAATTGCTTATTCATACAGCCTTGCTAATTTCACTTTTATTGCCTTTTCCTCCCCCTCCCCCTTTTTGTTTCTTTAAGAGTAATACGTTTAGCTGTAAAGAAAAAGTTATCATCTTTAACCCCCCCCCAAAAAAAAACACACACAACAACAACATCCAACAACAACCACCAAAACAACAACCCCCAAAACAACAACAAAAAAGCCAAAAACAAACTGTCATGTTAAAAACGGAGTCATTTTGCACTTCACAAATTACCAGAACTTAATAAGGTTTGTTGTATGCTTTGCTGGTTAATTTGCTTTGGATGCATGTGCTCATGTTTATTTTTTGTGGTGTGTGTGTGTGTGTTTGTTGTGGGTGCATATGCTCATATTTGATTGTTTTGTGCTGGTGTGTGTGTGTTGTGTGTGTGTGTGTGTGTGTGTGTGTGTTTGTTTGTTTTGGTGCATATGCTCATGTTTGTTTTTTCTGATGTGGGGTGTGTTTTGTGTGTTGTGTGTGTGTGTGTGTTTTGTTTGTTTTGGGTGCATATGCTCATGTTTGTTTTTTCTGATGTGTGTGTATGTGTGTGCATTTATACGCGTGCACAGTCACACCGTTCACAAGTTCAGTCATCAATTGTTTCCCAAATGTGTCATTGCATGCATAATTCTTTTGCATATAGCGTTACATATCTTCCGGAGGAAATCAACTTAGTTAATCCTTGATAAATGTATAAGCCAGGGCGCTGGGTAACCCACTGGTACACGGCAAACATAAACATTCTTCAAACCTTGGCCAAAAAACCCCAACAACTGGAACTATACCAAGCGAACCTGATCTTTAGTTGTCCAAAAATACTGTAAACCAGTTTTAAGACACCCCATATTTCAGTCTGTGCTTGAAATTTGTTCTGCTCTATCTTTTAGAGAAAGTGCCGTCACTTGCGTAGTAAGGTAAAGGTAAAGGAGTCCCATAACCTATAAGGTCGTAGGGGAGCGAGGCGTCAGAGACCTCACTTCTCTAGGGCCAGCATATTGAGGGCGGCGCCCATCTCCTCTCCCTCGCTGCTTTACCTTCCCTGACCCTAAAGAGGGCAGGTACCCATTTACAGCTGGGGGAACTGGGGGAACTGTACTGAAGCCAAGGCGCGCAAACGGTCACCCATCCAACTGGTAACCACGCTCGACGATGCTTAACTTGGCTGGGGAAAAGCGAGTGCTCCGACCACTGAGCTACCCTGTCTCGTAGTACCACCCGTTATTCGATTTTTCCTGCTTTTTGGGAGTATTCATCGGTAAATCAAATTGATGAACGAGAGATTTTGTGTGTGTGTGTGTGTGTGTGTGTGTGTGTGTGTGTGTGTGTGTGTGTGTGTGTGTGCGCGCGCATTGTTTTGACGTGACCGTTATTTGGATCACATCTCTGACGAATGTTACCTGCAATCTCCGGACAACAGTGGAACAATGTAAACAGAAAATTCAATGTGAGCCATACAAAAGTTTATCTCTGC
>CM054135.1:89795181-89805181 GCA_028751875.1 Rapana venosa
TAAATGGATGACAGGACATGAAGAATATGAATTTTGAATTTGAGAAAAATGAAAAGGAGGATCATGTCATTATTACTGGGTGCAGTGGCTAAGCTTTTGATCCACAAAAAACCCTACCCACATTCAACCAGCCAACCAGCAAACCAGCTACACAAGAGAACACTTGGCGTCCTTTAGTCACCAATAGCCATGGACTTGTTCCACAGAGTTAGAATGGAAACTCACTGTAGTACAAAGAAACATTCACTAAAGAAAGAAAGCATTTCGATGATGTTGCCAATGACAGGATTTTTGCAACAAGCACAAAATAAAGTGAACGGGTTGGTTACGAGATGTGCAAAAAGTACAGATAAAGGTGTACCATAACCTATGTGGTCGTAGGGGAGCGAGGCATCAGAGACCTCAGCTTCTCAAGGGGCCAGCTTATCGAAGACAGCGCCTATCTCCTCTCCCTTGCTGCTTTACCTTCCCTGACTCTAAAGAGGGCAGATATCCATTTACAGCTGAGTGAACTGGAAGACTGTACTGAAACCAAAGCGCGCACACGGTCACCACATCCAAATGGTAGCCACGCTTGATGCTGCTTAACATTGGCTGGGGGGGGGAAAGCGAGTGCTCTCTGACCACTGAGCTATCCCGTCCCCAAATTTGTGAGATGTGTGTCGGGGACAAAACAAGAAAAAAAAAGTAGAACCCACAGAGCCTGTGAGCTAAGCGAGGAGAGAGAGCAGGGTCCGTCCTTCAGAGAGTGCTGGTGTCAGGGGCGACGCCAGAACCCGGTGTCCTGAACTGTAGGCGATCATTGGACACCCCCACTCCACCCCAAACCTTCTGACCACATCCCTACCAGAGACATGGTTGCTGTAATAGAAAGTGAGTGGAGGTGAACTGCAAGACCTCGAGAGGGTGAGTGAGGCAGGAGAGAGAGGGGGGGGGGGGGGGGAGAGAGAGAGAGGAGAGAGGAGAGGAGAGAGAGAGAGAGAGAGATGAGAGAGAGAGAGGGTAGAGAGAGTGAGAGAGAGAGAGAATGGGGGGGGGGGGGAGGCAGTGAGAAGACAAAGCTAGAAATGGTTTTCGGAGGTATTATACACTTGTCTGAGCTGATAGTTTTTTTTTGTTAGGCGCGGGGTAAAGATGGGGAGAGAGAAAAAAGGGGGGTGTGGGGTGGAGGGTAGGGTGTGGAAGGGGGGGGGGGGGTGTGAATTTGCATAATCATGATATGATGTACAGCTCCGACCCCTATGATTTTGTGGTTGAGCCTGGATTATCATGATTCCATACTGGAGGCTTCGCTTCTGTTGCTGTAAGTGAGATACACGAGAATCCGCACATAAGAGTATACATTCAGCTAGTTGTGGCTGTTGGGGACTGGACAGCTCAGTGGTCAGAGCACCCGCCTTCCCCCATCTAGGCAATGTTAAGCAGCATCAAGCGTGGCTACCACTTGGATGGGTGACTGTTTGCGTGCCTTGGCTTCAGTAAAGTCCCCCTGTTCACCCAACTGTAAATGGGTACCTGCCCTCTTTAGGGTCAGGGAAGGTAAAGCAGCGAGGGAGAGGAGATGGGCGCCGCCCTCAATATGCTGGTCCCTGGAGAAGCTGAGCTCTCTGATGCCTCGCTCCCCAACGACCACATAGGTTATGAAAATACCTTTGCCTTTTACCTTAGCTGTCAGAGTCATGGAGAGAAAAGAAAAGAAGGTATTTTGCTAACCTGATCAAGAGCGAAACATCTGCTTTGGTGTGAGGAAAAATGAGTACTCAGGGAAAGACGCGTGGACAATTTGATACCTGAGTTCTCTTGAAACATATGGGTGCTGGTGAAGGTCGGAGAGATAAAGGATTTGGCATAGCTCGAACGCGTGCGTGCACAAACAAACGAACACACACACAGAGGCGCGTGCGTGCGCGTGCAAGCACACACATGCAAACAAACACACCCACATTTGTTTCCATGTGCCCATTTTGGGGTATGGAGGAATTACACACACACACACACCACACACACACCACCACACACACACACACACACACACACACACACACACACACACACAAACACACACACATACATATGATCTGAACCATTGCTTCAATAAATAAAGGACAACAACAACATTCAAATCTGATATAATTATATAGGGTTTCTAACGCTATATTGATTTCCCATTTTCCTTATTTCGATTGCTCTACTTGTTTTTTGTGTTTGCTCATTTATTTTCTAGCTTGTTTGCTTGTTTGTTTGCTTGTTTGCTTGCTTGTTTGCTTGCTTGTTTGCTTGTTTCTTTGTTTGTTTGTTTGAATCCACTCACAGTAATTCTGGCAGATGACAGCCAAACGAAGGCCATTCGAGGCCAATTGGAGAACTCTGCATTAGACATGAACAAGAATAATTCGAAGAAAACAAAACTTTCAACAAATGACAAGATGGAAAAAACAAAGGTAAAATAATGACAGAAATGGGGAATCAGCGAAAATGTCCACAAGAGAGGAAGAGAGAGGGGAGAGAGAGAGAGAGGGAGAGAGAGAGAGAGAGAGAGAGAGGGGAGAGAGAGAGAGAGAGAGAAAAGCGAGAGAGAGAAATTCTAAAACAGTTTTTAAAAAAAAGTGGGCGATTCTTTGTTGATTAAAAAAAAACAATTTTATGCATTCAGAAAATACTCCTAGAAGTGAAAACAAGCACAGTAAATAAAAGAAGTAAATAAAGCTGCAAGGATAAACAGAGTGAGGAATGGTGGGGAAGAACAGAGAAGGAAGTAGGGCAGAAAGTGCCTGCAGATCGACCCTGCGACAGAACAGGTCCGTCATTCCGCTCCTGCTGTGTGATCCCCCCCCACCCCCCCCCCCCCCCCCCCCCCCCCTCTCTCTCCTCTCTCTCTCTTCTCTCTCTCTCTCTCCCCCCCTCTCTCTCTCTCTCTCCCCCCATTTCACGAATTAAAAATTGAAAGGGAAAGCCGTTGCGTCAATGATCACGCGTCGAAGCATAATTTTGTCAACCAGCGTTTGCAAAAAAATTCAATTCAGTTCAATTAATTCAATTCTTTTTCCTCTGTCTCCTCTTGCTCTTGTCTTCCTCCTCCCCTTTTTTCCTCTCTCGCCTCTGCTGTCGTTGTCTGTCCTCTCTTCTCTCGCTCCTCTCTCCCCTCGCTCTCTGTCTTCTGTTTTTTTCCTCTTCTTTTGTCTTTTCTTCCCCTCCCTCCCTCTCCCTTTTTTCCGCTCTTGTCTTCTGTCCCTCTCTTCTTGTCTCGTCTCTCCCCCTGCTCTTTCTCCTCGCCCCCATGTCGTCTGCCCGCCCTCTTCCTCTCGTCTCTCTCTCCACGCTCTCCCTCTCTCGCTCCCTGCGTCTGTCTGTCTCTCTCTCTCCTCCCCTCTCTCTCTCTCCCTCGCCCTCTCTCTCTCTCGCTCCCTGTCGTTGTCTGTCCCTCTCCTCCCCCTCTCTTCTTTTCCCCTCTCTCCTCTTTGTTCTCTCCCATCGCCTTTTCCTCCTCTCCTCCGTCTGTCGTCTGCCCTCTCTCCTTCTCTTCTTTCCTCTCCCCCTGCCTTCTCTCTCCCCGCTCCCTTTTGCCCTCTCTCCTTCCCTCTCTCTCTGTCTCTCTCTCTCCATCGCTCCTCTCACTTTTCTCTCTCGCTCCCTGTCTGTCTGTCTGCCCCTCTCTTCTCTCTCTCTTTTCTCCCCTCTCCCCTCTCTCCCCTCTCTCTCCTCTCTCTCTCTCTCCCTTTCGCTCTCTCTCTCTCTCTCCTCTCTCTCTCGCTCCCTGTCTGTCTGTCCTCTCTCTCCCCGCTCTCTCTGTCTCTCTTTCTCCCCGCTCTCTCTCTCTCTCTCTCGCTCCTGTCTGTCTGTCCTCTCTCTCTTCTCTCGCTATCTGTCTGTCTGTCCTCTTCTCTCTCTCACTCTCTAATGTCTGTCTGTCCTCTCTCTCTCTCTCTCTCTCTCTCTCTCTCTCTCTCTCTCTCTCTCTCTCTCTCCCTCCCCACTGACCCCTGTCTACCTGCCGGAGGGAGGTGATAATTTGGCACCGCAGTTCCAGACTGCATCCCCACTAGGCAGCAGACTGAAGAACAAGACGTGTGAGAGGAGGGGATGATGAACTCTGGAGAAGGAGCGCTAGCGGTATGAGGAGGAGACACGGCTTTCACTGTGAGGAATGTTATTATCTTCTTCCCCCCCTCCCCCCCCCCCCCCCCCACCCCCCCCCCCCCCCCCCCAACTGTTCATGCCAAACTATGTCAGGGACCATCACTGCACTTTCTGCACCCCTCCTATCTCTGTAGCAGTCTTCACATGTGCACTCCATCCCCTTCTCTTTGTTCAGCTGCGAATACTCTTTGTGCTTTCGAACATTAAAGTTCAAACAAACCCCTGTCGGTCGTTGTTTTTGTTCACTTTTAATTCTGTGGTCCAACTGACTGGAATGACCCCCCCCCCCCCTCTATTCCTTTGCTAAAAGGCTACATTTCATGCTTTCAAATCCTGCCTCAACACTCATTTTTATTTCCTTCCTAAGATCTTCCCCCCCCCCCCCCCCCCCCCCTCATAATATATCCATACTCTGGATATGGATCGGTGGTCTAGAGGTAACGCGCCTGTCTAGAAAGCGAAAAGTCCGGGTCGGAAGTGGGCGGTGGTTCAAATCCCGTTTGGACCCGAAAATTTTCCCCCGTCCACTAGACCTTGAGTGGTGGTCTGGGCGCTAGTCTTTCGGATGAGACGATAAACCGAGGTCCCGTGTGTTACACAAAAACTATTTAGTGCACGTAAAAAAGAACCCACGGCAACAAGAGAGTTGCCCCTGGCAAAATTATGTAGAAAAAAGCCGCTCTGATAGGGAAACAAATGAAGTTGTAGACATAATTTTTTTTAATGGGTGGCGCTGCTCTGTGGCGACGCGCTATCCCCGGGGAGAGCAGCCCGAATTTCACGCAGAGAAATCTGACGTGACTGAAAGTGATATAAATAAATAAATAAATATTCTGTCTCCCCTGTCTCCAACACCCTGCCTAGGCATGCTGTACACACGTGCGTGCGTGCGCGCGCGCGCGCGTGTGTGTGTGGGTGGGTGCGTGCGTGTGTGTGTGTGTGTGTGTGTGTGTGTGTGTGCGTTGCGTGCGTGCGTGTGTGTGTGTGTGTGTGTGTGTGGGTGTGTGGTGTGGGTGTGCGCGTGCGCGTGTGATATTGATATCTTTTAATCTTATTCATGGGTGATTGCATGAGTGTAAGTGATTTGAATATTAGCGCTTTGATCTGTTGCTTTACAAGATTCAGAGCTATATAAAATCCATACATTATTTTTATCATTACTGCCCTTGCATGTTGTATGACGGCAGGCAATTCATTGGAATGTGCTTTCCGTGCCAGCTATGTAACCTACTTCTGGTAAATCTTTACTCTCTGAGCCACAGTATTTTGTTTAAACTGGAACCAAAGAGACAGCCGTTGTCTGCCCAAAGAAAAGTCAGACATGTGTTTTACAGATGAATAGCAGGAAAATTTGTTGGCACCTGAACTTAGTTTTCTCAGAATTTTATATTCGTAGAGCTAACGGCAAAAATCTCCAACAGTTTTGTTTTAAAAAAGTAATAATGATGTAGTCAATTTAAAACAAAAGGAAACAGTCAAGTCACTGACAACAAGGCAACGGTACTGAACATATCACAAGAAAGTTTATCGTGACTGTGTTCTAGGGCAAAGAACAATCAACATCATGACAATTATCAGCAACAAGATCTGGCAGACAGGACAATGGCCAGCACCTTTGCCCCAGTCCACAACCATCTCCCTTCCTTGGAGAGACAGTCTGCAGCTACAATGGAAGCTGTCTCACACCCAGTGTTATCTGCCCCTGTGGTAAAGTCACAGTATACTTCGTACTTCACAGGCTGAAACCAGGAGCAGAAAAAGTCCTACCATTTACTCAGAAAGTAACCTTCTTTCCAACTGTTATTCACTGAGCGTTTATCGGCAGTACAGCGTATTTTCACTTACATGACAGAAAGCAGTTGTTGTCTAAGCATCCGAAGAGGATAAAGAAAAGAAGAAGAAGTAGATGAAAATGATGATAATGATGATAACAACAACAAACTACTACTACTACTACTACTACTACTACTACTACTACTACTACTACTACTACTCCGTCTCCAAAAAACGTTCGGTATTAAAGGGGCAGCCATCACCTGGTTTCGCTCATACCTCACAGACCGATTCCAGACAGTTGCAATAAACAAGATTCAATCAATACCTGCCAAACTGGAATGCGGAGTCCCGCAGGGATCCGTTCTGGGCCCTGTTCTTTTCACTCTCTACACTGCTCCGCTGTCACATATAATAAACCGTCACCAGATCAACCATCATTTCTACGCTGATGACTCTCAGATTCAAAGCAGTGATACTCCTGAAAATCTGCCTTATCTCTTGACAAATATGTCACACTGCCTCCAAGATATTTAAAACTGGATGATACAAAACAAATTACCGCTGAACGCAGATAAAACGGAAGCCATGATTGTAGGGACCAAACACAAACTCTCTTCCATGACAACAGCTTCAGTAGAATTTGGCAATATAACAGTTCCTCTATCCACCACAGTCAAGTATCTTGGTGTTGTTATCGACAACACGCTTTCTATGCAAAAATTCATCACCCAGACCTGTCAGTCATGCTACTATCAATTACGGCGTATTAGTGCAATTCGAAAGGACCTGTCCACTGATACAACATCCAAACTTGTCACATCTCTCATTCTCTCAGGTCTGGACTATTGCAATTCTCTTTTGGCTGGTCTGCCAGCATCATCTATCTACTCTCTTCAACGCATTCAAAACTCTGCTGCTCGACTTGTTCTCAAAAAGAAAAAAATCTGAGCATACTACTCCTCTCTTGCGATCTCTCCACTGGTTGTCTGTGCCACAGAGGGTAAAGTACAAGATCAGTACCCTCTGTTACAAATGTCTCCATAAAACAGCACCTTCCTACCTCTGTGAATGTCTCCACCTGTACACACCTTCTCGTTCCCTCCGCTCTGCTGCAGATACCCTGTGCTTACAAATACCTAGATTCAACCAATCCACTGTTGGCCATCGCTCTTTCTCTGTTTCTGGTCCAGTGATCTGGAATGACCTCCCTCTCTCCCTTCGCGAAAAGCCTACTTACAACACTTTTAAATCCAGCCTCAAGACATACCTATTTCAAACCTAAGACCTCCCCCTACAGTTTCATCTCATAATTATCTGTCCTTGCCTTCAGTGGCCTAAATTCCCATCACCCTGCTAAAGCATATAACCTCTGTGTGTGTGTGTGTGTGTGTGTGTGTGTGTGCGTGCGGGCGTGCGCGCGTGTGCGCGCGTGTGTTTGTGTGTATTTGAACTTGTTAAACTATTAATCATTGTTGGTTGCATGTGTAGGAGTGGAATGGATGCAAGCGCTTTGATTTGTTTGTTTTATACAAGATGTAGCGCTATATAAATTCCATTATTATTATTATTATTATTACTACTACTACTACTACTACTACTAGGAAGAAGAAGAAGAAGAAGAAGAAGAAGAAAGAAGAAGAAGAATTGCAAAGAAAAAGAAGACGAAGAAAAAAAAAGAAGAAGAAACCAAAGAAGAAACCAAAGGCAATTCAAAGTTTTACAGGTTTTTAAAAAATGTTTTCATACTTTCAAAAAAAAAAATCTTTGTCGCCTTGCTTTTCCATCTTGAGCATTGTTGTAGATAAGAAGACTGTCTGAGAGATCAATGAACCGTTCCAAGCTATTTTGGGAATGACAGTTGGGTAGAAACCACACGTCTGCTGACGTCAGGCGGGGTATTTCGGGATCAGGGAGCTATTTTAAGGCTGGCTGATGTGGAGACATTACACACCTCCTGTGGCCAGGTTGCTTTTCTTATCCATCCATCCACTGGTGGCGGGATCTTTCAGGGTGGCACTTTGTCTGCGGTGTAACAAGAATCCCTGAAAATAGGTGTCTGCCTGTTCTTTTTGCTCTTCTTACCAGATGAGAGGTGAGAGGCTTCTGAGCATGGATGTCACTCTGACACGGGAAGCTACTTCTTGCACACATACACACATACACATATGGGGCACGTGCACACGCACGCACGCACACACACATGCATGTGCCTAAGCACGCACCATGTACAGAGAGAGAGAGAGAGAGAGAGAGAGAGAGAGAGAGAGAGAGAGAGAGAGAGAGAGAGAGAGAGAGAGAGAGAGAGAGAGAGAGACAACAGAGACGGAGAGAGACAGAGAGACAGATAGAGAGAGACAGACAGAAAGACAGACAGGCAGACAGACAGACAAGACCCAGACATTTTAAGTAATTGTCATTCTCCAATGTCATACTCCTTTGTGTGTGTGTGTGTGTGTGTGTGTGTGTGTGTGTGCGTGCGTGTGTGTCTGTGTGTGTGTGTGTGTGTGTTTGTGTCTGTCTGTGTCTGTGTGTTTTTGCACGCGCGTGTGTGTATGCGATAGTTTGTGTGTGTGTGTGTGTGTGTGTGTGTGTGCGTGCGTGCGTGTGTGTGTGTCTGTGTGTTTCAGTTATAGCAGATTTCTCCATGTGAAATACAGTCTGCTCTCTGTCCCAGTAGATCGCATCACTAGAAGAGCAGCGTTACCCATTACAATTGAAGTTTACTATCATATTTATTACATTTTTGATATTTTTCTGTCTGACTGTGTAGCTGTTTTCCCCCATGAGAGTGCATCTTGTTTTTAAAAGCGAGCTGCGCCAAGGCCAACTCTCTTGTGGCCGATGAGTTTCTTTTTTCACCACTATGTTTTGCGCACAGGGATTTGGGTTATCATCTCGTCTGAAGATGAATGAATGGAAACAGGAAACAGAAGGAAAGTAAGCTAAATACACACAGGGGGGCCAGCATAAAATGCCTTAGAAGAAATCAACTACGTGGTTGTCGTTCCTGGAAGCAATTAAAAAAAAATGTTTTAAAATAATTTTTAAAATTTATTTATTTAGATTTTTTTCTGGAAGCAAGTGCCGAAAGTCTTACCGACAGCCGTCTTTTGTTTTGTATTGCGTGGTATTGCGTTGTATTGCACTGTTTAGCACTTTCACTGACGGCAGTTTTCTGTGTGAACTTTTGGCTGCTATCCCCGAGGAGAGCAGAGCGCGTCACCACAAGAATAGCGCCACTCATGTTTTTGGGTGGTTTTTTTTTCCTATATTGTCCTGGCTATGAGGATTTGTTTCACTGTGATAGTGTCAAGCACAACTTTAGTTGTTGTCGATTCTTTAACAAGCACATGTTGCACAACAGACACTGGTTTATGGTCTCATCCACACCCCCCCCCCCAACCTATACTACTACTACTACTACTACTACTACTACTACTACTACTACTACTACTACTTCTACTAGTACTACTACTACTACTAACAATAATAATAATGATAATAATAATATATAAAAAGTAATGATGATGATGACGATGATGATACTACTACTACTACTACTACTACTACTACTACTACTACTACTACTACTACTACTACTACTACTACTACTACTACTACCACCACTTCTACTACTAACAATAATAATAATGATAATAATAATATATAAGAAGTAATGATGATGATGACGATGATACGACTACTACTACTACTACTACCTCTACTACTACTACTACTACCTCTACTACTACTACTACTATACTACTACTACTACTACTACTACTACTACTACTACTACTACTACTACTACTACTACTACTACTACTACTACACTACTACTACTACTACTACTACCACTTCTACTACTAACAATAATAATAATGATAATAATAATATATAAAAAGTAATGATGATGATGACAATGATGATACTACTACTACTACTACTACTACTACTACTACTACTACTACTACTTCTTCTACTAACAATAATAATAATGATAATAATAATGTATAAAAAGTAATGATGATGATGACAATGATGATACTACTACTACTACTACTACTACTACTACTACTACTACTAC
>CM054135.1:89810181-89822681 GCA_028751875.1 Rapana venosa
TATCTATCTATCTATCTATCTATCTATCTATCTATCTATCTATCTATCTATCTATCTATCTATCTATCTATCTATCTATCTATCTATCCACCTATCCATCTATGTATCTATCTATCCATCCATCCATATCTCTATCTATCCACCTATCCATCTATCTATCTATGTATCTATTTATCCATCCATCCATCCATCCATCTATCTATCTATCTATCTATCTATCTATCTATCTATCTATCTATCTATCTATCCATCCATCCATCCATCCATCCATCTATCCGTCCACCCATCCCTCCCTCCCTCCCTCCCTCTATCTATCCACCTATCCACCTATCCACCTGTCTATCTATCTATCTATCTATCTATCTATCTATCTATCTATCTATCTATCTATGTATCCATCCATCTATCAATCTATCCATCCATCCATCTATCTATCTATCTATCTATCTATCTATCTATCTATCTATCTATCTATCTATCTATCTATCTATCTATCTATCCATCCATCCATCTATCAATCTATCCATCCATCCATCTATCTATCTATCTATCTATCTATCTATCTATCTATCTATCTATCTATCTATCTATCTATCTATCTATCTATCTATCTATCCTTGAGTGAGCGAATGAGTGTGTGAGTGTGTGTGTATGTGTGGGTTGGTGGGCGGCTGGGTGTTTTAGTTTAGTAGTAGCAGCGACAACATCAATACAGTACCAGTAGCGTAGTAGTAGTAGTAGTAGTAGTAGTAGCTGTAGTAGTAGTAGAAGTAGTCGAAGTAGTAGTAGTAGTAGCAGCAGCAGCAGTAGTCATAGTCGTAGTAGTAGTGGTAGTAGTAGTAGTTGTAGTAGTAGTAATAGTAGTAGTAGTCGCAGTAGTCGCAGTAGTAGTAGTCGTAGTAATAGTAGCAGTAGTAGTCGCAGTAGTCGCAGTAGTAGTCGCAGTAGTAGTAGTAGTAGTAGTCGTAGTAGTCGCAGTAGTAAGTAGTAGTAGAAGTAGTAGTCGTAGTAGTCGTCGTCGCAACTACGACAACAACAACGGAAGTTCCAACAAAAAAGGCACAGCCACCCTAGCAGCAATAAAAATACAACACCCCAGCAACAAGAAGAATAGTAGCATGAACAAATCATTTGCAGCAACAACAGCAACATCAGCAGCAGCAGCGAAAGTTCAACCCAGAGTAATGGTTAATGGCTCAGCGCGCTGCTCGTGCTGTACGGCGAGAGAAAGGGGAACAGATAGTAGGATAGTTTCTTCTAGAGCTCCGGGGTTCACTAATAGTAATAATAATGGTAATGTATGGAATTCATATAGCGCTGAATCTTGTAAAGCAACAAATCAAAGCGCTCAGTTGATTTTTTTGGGGTTTTTTTGCGTGTGTATGCGGTTTTGTAAATTTTGTCATCTGTTCCCACCGGCACACAATGGCCTACTCTTTCAAACAGCGGAACAGGATTTAACATTTGCGCAATATGCTCTGCATGCGTTCGCACACGGGGCCTCGGTTTATAGTCTCATCCGAAGGACTTTGACATTCAGTTCGATTTTTTTGTCAAACTGGGAAAAAAGGGCGAGGCTGGGAATCGATCCCAGAACCTCACGGTTTACTAGTTGGCAGGCGAACGTCTTAACCATCCTGCCACCGTCCTTCACAGTGAGATGTTTGCGTATGTGACCATTTTTGTCCACCATTTAGGTAGCCGTAATTCAGATTTGAAGACCAGAAGTGAGAAATTGGGAGGGTGACGGGAAGCTTTCCAAATACTCACCACCAGCAAAATCAAACCCACTAAATACAGCCAGGGTTAGAGCTGTATACCGGTAAAATTAATAATAACTGTGGCGCGTTTGTGTCGATGTCTTCGGGGTCAGTTGTCATGGGAGACGGTCGTTGCAAGGACGTTACAGTGGTCGCCAACCCTTCAGTTTATTGTGTGACTCAGGCTGAAAAAACTGCGCTAGTATTGTTCTCAGTAGTGGACATAGTAGGCGATGTCCTGCGTATGTTAGTTCAGAGCAGGCACCAGTGAACACCAGGGTAAAAACTCAGAAGCAGTGCAGGGTTTATCTAGTTGATGGCCATATGGCAGCCTAATAATATAATTTTGACAAGTATCTCGTAAATTTTTGACGTTGGTGATGCGACATGACACGATTGGTACGGGGTAGGGGCTGAGCTGAGGGTAGTGAGATCGGAATGAAAGGTGTGGGAACAGGATGACTGAAGCGTTACAGAAGATGCGACAAGAAGAAAAGAAGGGACTAAGGGCAGAAGCAGCTTGGCTGTCCAGCGGGCTGTCTGAAATACAGGACAACCCGTAAGAAAGTCTGCGGAAACTGCTAATAGAAAACGGGAGGGGAAGGTGACAGCTTTTTGAATAAATCATATTCATTTCCTCCTCTGCCTTCTGTCTGTTTGTCTATCTGTCTGTCTATCTGCCTGTCGGATGTGTCTGTCAGGGGCGTGTGTGTATGTGTGTGCGTGCGTGTGTGTGTTGTGTGTGTGTGTGCGCGCGTGTGCGTGCGCGTGCGTACACGTGTGCACGCACGTTGCAAGCTTTTAAATGATATCATATTTGGCTCTGTTTTTGATGGTGGTGATGATGATGATGGTGATGGCGAAGATAATGGTGATGGTAGTGGTGGTGATGATGATGATGATGATGATGATGATGATGATGATGATGATGATAGTGAGGATGAGGATGGTGATGATTGTGTCGATCGTGGTGATATTAGGCACGCATATATATTTTTCTTTTAACAAACCAAACCAATAACAAACAACGATTGGTATAAAGAGTCAAGAAAACAACGCTTGAAAATGTGTCTTTTACCAATTTCATTAAAAAAAATCTATCTGTTGCAAAAAAACTCTGTTCTCTTTTGTCCTTTTACACATGTTGTGCTTTCTTTGTATTGTGTTTTGGTTTTGTGTTTTTTCCCCAGAATAACCCTCTGGTTCTAAACATCTGCAGTCAGAACAAGAAATAAAAACAGTGATAGCCAAGACAGGTCTTCCAGCATATATTTGGCCATATTGTCCCTGACCTGACTGGCTGATTGACTTCTCCTTTAACTCCTTAGGGAGTCATTGGCCAAGCACTGACACTTAAAGGCACTGTATATGAAGCAACCCGGATATAGCGAAGTCCATTCTTCTTCAGGTCACAGTTTGCATGCTGGGTATGTTCGTGTCATTCTGTTACATTGGCCACACACTTACGAAAGGTGAATGGACTTTTTAAAGCGTTTGCAGGATATGTTGCGTTAGCACAAAGGATATTTACTTATAGTTTCATTTTGTGGGGTGGGGGATGGGGGAAGAGCATGGTGTAGAGAAGTCCTGTGCTTATCCAATTAACACTCTATAAACAATGAAGAAGAGTTCGAGAGTTCGAGTTGGAGTTCATCCAAAGGACTTTCAAGGAAACGGAGTTGAACCCCAAGAGAATTTCAGTCACACACACACACACACACACACACACACACACACACACACACACACACACACACACACACACACACACACACACACACACACACACACACACACACACACACACAAACACCACACAAACACACGTAAACACACACACAGACGTACACACATACACACACACACACAACACAAACACTACACAAACACACGTACAACACACACACACACACACACACACACACACACACACACACACACACACCCCACCCCCTTTCCGACCCCCACCCCACCCCACCACACCACACACACGCGCGCACACACACACACACACACACACACACACACACACACACACACACACACACACACGCACACACACACTACACCCACCCACCCACCCACTACCCACACCCACCCTCCTCGCACACACACACGCCCTTCACCCCCACCCTCTTCACCCTCCCCCTTCACACCCCCCCCCCCCCTAATCCTACCCCCCCCCCCCCCCCCCCCCCGACCCCCCACACACACACACACTGATAACCGCCAGTATCGTTACAAAACACAGCAGGGTCATCTCTGGTCAGTGACCTTCCCCATCAGCTAGCTCAAATCTCAACAGCTTTCGCCAGATAGTTAGCACTGATGCTGCTTTTGCTATTGCAACAGACAGAGGAAACCTGGGTGTGGCAGCTTGAAACTGACTGAAGCCAGAGAGAGAGAGACAGAGAGGGAGAGAGAGAGAGAGAGAGAGAGAGAGGGAGAGGGAGGGAGAGAGGGGAGAGAGAGGAGAGAGAGGGAGAGGGAGAGAGAGGAGAGAGAGAGAGAGAGAGAGAGAGAGAGAGAGAGAGAGAGAGAGAGAGAGAGGGAGAGGGAGGGAGAGAGGGAGAGAGAGAGAGGAGAGGGAGAGAGGGAGAGAGAGAGAGAGAGAGAGAGAGAGAGAGGAGAGAGAGAGAGAGAGAAGAGAGAGAGAGAGAGATTCTTTTATATCGAGGATAATGGAATAAGCACTCATGTGCTTTTTTACATCCAATCCCCGTGTGTATGCGGTTTTGTAAATTGTGTCATCTGTTCCCACCGGCACACAATGGCCTACTCTTTCAAAAAGCGGAGCAGGATTTAACGCGTGCGCAAGATGTCTTGCATGCGTTCGCACACGGGGTCTCGGTTTATAGTCTCATCCGAAGGACTTTGACTTCGAGAGAGAGAGAGACAGAGAGAGAGAGAGAGAGAGAGAGAGAGAGAGAGAGAGAGAGAGAGAGAGAGGGAGAGAGAGAGAGGGTGGTAGTGGAGGGGGGTAAAGCGACGGGAGAGAAAAAACAACCAACAAAAGCCAATAAAGCGAAATAACAAACTGATATTGAGATGCATGGCAAGACAGAGACTAACGGAAGGACTATACACACTTCATATTTCGCAATCTTTTGTCGTTCATTATCGGAATCAGACGAGAGAGATTGATTTGTTTTCAGGGTAGTTTTGTTTGTGAGTGTGTGTGTGTGTGGGGGGGGGGGGGGTGGGGGAGGAGATGGGTGGTGGTGGTTGGGGGGTGGGGTTGGGGGTTGGGGGGGGTGGGAGGATGGAGGTGGGGAGGAAGGGGGCGGGGAGTGTGTGTGTGTGTGTGGGGATGTGCATGGTGTGGGTGTGCGTGGGTGTGTTCGCACACACACGCACGTGCGTGTGTACGTGTTGCGTATGTGCGTGCGTAAATAATAAGTTTTTATGTCTTCTAGTCAATGGGTTTTTTGTGTGTTTTTCTTTAACATTGTGTTCACAATTGATGTGTGCGCGTGTGTGTATGTGTGTGTGCGCATGCGCGCATGTGTGTTTGTGTGTGTGTGTGTGTGTGTGTGTTCGTGACATTTTTTGGGAAGTCATTTTGGAATGTTGTAACCAATATGAAATATAGATTTTTGTGTCTTTGAGATTTTTGATGCGTATCAACCTGCCTGTCAGTATTGTAATTGCCCTTTGTGGGATGATTAAAGTGTTTTTGACTTTGACTTTTGACTTTGTGTGTGTGTGTGTGTGTTCTTGTATTTAACGTGTGTTCACTATAAGGGATATTAGACGGAGTGTGTGTGTGTGTATGTATGTGTGTGTTTGTGTAGAGTATGTATGTATGTATGTATGCATGTATGTATGTATGTATGCATGCATGTCTGTATGTATGTATGTATATGTATGTATGTATGTATGTATGTATGTATGTAAGTATGTATGTATGTATGCATGTATGTATGTATGTATGTATGCATGTATGTATGTGTGTGTGTGTTCTTGCATTTAACGTCTGTTGACTATTAGCGGGGAAAAAACAAAAGTGATGACAAACAGCAACTTCACGTCAGAAATCAAAATCAAAGACCAGAAACTTGAAAATGTTCACAGATTCAAATATCTGGGATCTATCGTGACAGACGAGGGATCAAAACCAGAAATACTGTCAAGAATTGCCCAGACCACAGCCGCAATGACCAAGCTCAAACCCATCTGGAGCAACAGAAAAATCGCCATCAGTTCCAAAATCAGAATGATGCGATCTCTGGCTATGTCAATCTTCTTATTTGCATGTGAATTATGGACCCTCACAGCGGACTTAGAGAAAAGAATAAGAGCTGTAGAAATGAGATGCTTCCGAAGACTCTTAGGCATCTCGTACAAAGACCACATCATGAATGAAGAAGTCAAGAGACGCATCCGCAATGAAATTGGGCCCTCTACTGACCTTCAAACACTCGTCATACAACGAAAACTGAAGTGGTTTGGTCATGTCACACGTTCCTCTGGTCTTGTTAAAACAATCCTACAAGGCACAGTGAGGCGAGGAAGAAGAAGAGGCAGCGATGGGAGCACAGCATTCGAGAGTGGACAGACATGGAGCTAAGAGACACCCTGAGGGCGGCTGAGAGACGAGAGAACTGGAGAAAGGTGGTTGACAAAGCTTCGAAGGCGCCCCAAAGGATTCGGAATCTGAGGATCGGTGACGGTGACGGTGAGTATTTGGGATATTAGACGGAGTGTGTGTGTTACAGAGAAAGGTCGTTGCTTTCAATTTTATTCATAATCTTTTATTTCAGAAAAAAAGCTCTATGAAGAGAGAGAGACAGAGTTAGAGAGACAGTGAGAGAGAGACAGAGAGAGACACACACACAGAGACAGAGAGAGACAAAGAGAGACCCAAGAGAGAGAGAGAGAGAGAGAGAGAGAGAGAGAGAGAGAGAGACAGAGAGAGAGACAGAGAGAGACAGAGAGACAGAGAGAGTCGGACAGACAGATGGACAGAAAGACAAATAACACAGAGACATAGAGAACAAAGAGATCACTTAAAAAGGAGAGACAGAAACATAGAGACAGACATAAACACATACATGCAGACAGACAAGCAGACATTCGTCATGTTAACACGATGCCACGGGTAATCTCTGAAACCATTTTAATTAAGTTCAATCCTCACGTTTTTTGCATTCATACCGACATACAGATAAGAATTCATGCGCACACGGTTCCAATGATTTATTTGGGGAAGAAAAGACAAAGAGACAGACAGCTATATCTATATATTTATACCTAAGATAACATTCATTCTTGACAATCGGCTATTTAACAACCGTTTCACCGTTAGTGAACCTTGGAAATGTAGTTGAGAAACGGGGGGGGGGGGGGGGGGGGGGGGGGAAATATGTGGACCTAGCAGAAATGGACATCTGGTTCCTCATCTCCTTTGGAGCCAAAAATCAGACTTGCGATTGAGTGGTGTGAAATGGTCACAGAAACGTTACCCTAAGTCACGCAATCTGATAACCTGGCATGTGTGCTTTTGTGTGTCTGTCGTGTCTCTCTCTCTCTCTCTCTCTCTCTCTCTCTCTCTCTCTCTCTCTCTCTCTCTCTCTCTCTCTCTCTCTCTCTCTTCCATTAGATTCATATTAAAGTCCATTACATTTCAAACTTGTCGAATTTTTCTAGCCCCCCACCCTCTTCCCTGGGAAAACAAAAGTACAAAACGAACAAGTTCTCATTTTACTAGGAGTCCACAAAGAACGATTCAAAAACAGCCCACATCCTAAAACTGTCATATCCTGGCCATAATTATATTGAGACTTGGCTGTCTACCCCAAAACAGCGCTGACAGGGTGAGAATGGAAGGACAATGACAATGACAAATTGACAAATTCTTTTATTTCGGGATAATGAATAAGCACTCATGTGCTTTTTACATCAAGTCCCCGCCCATAGGGACACATCACAAGGAGAGAGAGAGGTAGCTAGAGGAAGACCAAGACGTTAATGGACAGACGATGTCAAAGGCTGGACAGGCAGCAGTAGGCTGCTAGCTGAGTGCATGTGACTACTGGCCCAATACCGACCCACTTGGAGATCTATCCGTGGCACATCAACCCCCCAGTCCTTGGATGACATTTAATCCTAAATCCTAATCCGTGCTTTTTGCTTTGAATGTATGGTTCGTTGAAAATGAACTATCAACTCTCTTTATCTCTGTCTGTCTGCCTCTCTGTCACGTCTCTGTCTGTCTGTGTGTTTCTCTCGGTCTCTCTGTTTGGGATATGGGGAGGGGAGTGGGAGGGGGGAGGGGGGAAAGAAAAATTCCACAAGTTTGAAAGTTCATGGACTTTAATATGAATCTAATGGGAGAGAGAGAGAGAGAGAGAGAGAGAGAGGAGAGAGAGAGAGAGAGAGAGAGAGAGAGAGAAGAGAGAGAGAGAGAGAGAGACAGACAGACAGACAGACAGACAGGCAGACAGACAGACCGATCGCTGACCGACAGACCGATCGCTGACCGACAGACACACAAAAGCACACATACCAGGTTATCAGATTGCGTGATTTAGGGTAACGTTTCTGTGACCATTTCACGCCACTCAATCGCTAGTCTTATTTTTGCTTCAGAGGAGATGAGGAACAAGATGTCCATTTTTGAAAATTAAAAAAGGAAAAAACGTGGCCTACTCGGCATGCCTCTCCACAAGTTTTTTTTTTCTTTTCTAAATGTCTTTTCATGTCTGTTCGTGTGTGTAGAGATGTGAGAATGGGTTTGGAGAATCCTTCGTCTTCTTTGGGGTTTTTAACAAATCCATGATTTTAATTACGATGGTCAAAATCTAAACTTGGGTGGGTTTTTGCCGGGTAGTTGTGCAAGGATGCATATCCTACACACGCACTGTGGTTACGCACGCATGTGTTAAGACAGGTTTCTTTTCATCCGCCTAGTTAACATGCGTGTGCGCGTGAGCACATCCATACACATGCACGCGTGCGCGCGCATACGCACACACACACAATCACTCACATACACATGCACGCACGCGCGCGCGCATGCACACACATTCACACACACACGAGGAGGACAAAATTTACAAAACCGCACACACATGGGGATTGGATGTAAAAAAACCCAAATATTTATTCCATTATCATCGAAATAAAAGAATAAATAAAAACACACATACAGAGTTCATCGTGATCATCGGCGTCATCGTCATGATACTTATCATACACGTGAATAAGTTAGAGACATTTAAAAATACGTTTGAAATTAAACGCTATATAAAATGAAAGATGCATAGCGACAAAAAATGGCTTTCAAGCAATAGAAAGTAACTAAAGGCATTTGATCATGTTTTGACTTCGTTAGTATTCCTCTTCTCCACCTCTTTCCTAAAGAATCACTGGAACTGGGGGTCAGAGCCCTCGCTTTCCCCAAGCTAAGGTTAATAAAGCAGCATTGAGCGTGGTCATCAAGTGGATGGGTGACCGTTTGTGCGCCTTGGCTTCATTCACTACAGTCCCCCAGTTCACCCAACTGTAAATGGGTACCTGCCCTCGTTAGGGTCAGGGAAGGTAAAGCAGCGAGAGGGAGGACATGGGCGCCGCTCTCAATATCAAGACTCAAGACTCAAGAATACTTTAATGTCTCAACTAGAGAAATTATGCTGAAGAGAAGAAAAGTGAGGTCTTTGATGCCTCCTCGCTCCTCCAACGACCGCTGAGGTTATGGGATAGCCGTACCGTTACCTAAACTTCGGGCTGCTCTGCACGAAGGTATCGAGCTTGTTTTCATAGTGCGGCACCAATTGTCTCTCTGTTTTGTTTTTCTGCGTTTACTTTTGAATGGGAGAAAAGGCTTTGTATGACGCTTTTCTCACTGTGGGCAGTTGGCCCAGGCCAAAAGCTTTGTCAGGTACTGATGTCAAATAATTGCCAAGGTCTACATTAAAAACTGTTGTTATGTTGTAAAACGTTGTGATGAAATGACCCTCAACCATGACAAGCTCTCAACACAACAATCTGTTCTCTCTATTTCTTAGGAGAAAAATCCTCTGAAGTCGGAGTATGGCTGCCTATATGGCGAGGTACTTGAAAACAGTCCTACACGCAATTTTCTCATCTAGTGTACTTCCTATCTCACAGTGATTCCCAGGTGGGGATGATGAATGAGTCACGAGTGCATAATGGGTAACCCCCAGAGTATTAAGCTGGGGGAACCAACAACAACAACAACAACAACAACGACTGTCGGCAGTCTTGTGACAGCGGGTTCTTTTCGCTGCACTGGACTATCGTGGTGTACGCTGGTCATCAACCCCCAGCCTCCTCCCAAATGGAGGCATGGACTTCGGCAGCGCTCAAACTTTCATGGAGGAGGGAAGAAGACATCATCTCCCCTTCAAGCAAGGGCGTTATACTCTCCCTAGAGCTGCTTTCTTGTAAGTGTGTGTGTGTGTGTGTGTGTGTGTGTGTGTGTGTAAAAGTGTATAATTATGCATTTCTGCAAAGTGTCTATGCGTGTATGTGTGTACATACCTGGATAGATGCTTCTGTGTGTGTGTGTGTGTGTGTGTGTGTGTGTGTGCGCGCGAGGGGGGGGGGGGTAAAAGTGTATAATTATGCATTGCTCTGAAGTGTCTATGCGTGTATGTGTGTATATGCCTGGATACTTCTCTGTGTGTGTATGTGCGTGCGTGTGTGCGTGAGTGTGAGTGCATTTGTATGCGTACCTGTTAGGGTGTGTATACGTATTTACACTCGTGCGTGTGTACGTGCAGATGCGCGTTCACATGTGAATATAATAGACACATGATTGTTTGCAAGTGTGCAGACACGCTACCTGAAGGCAAACATACCTGGATACACCCGTACTTAATTAATTTCCTTTTCCTTATTTTTCTGTTCTTTATTTCATCCCTTTTCTGTCAATCCACACCCTCAAGAATCCACACACGCAGTTTTCCTCCATCCATGCACCTAACGACTGTCACAGATCAATGAACTATTCCAAGCTGGTCACAGAACCACACTCAGCACAAACCACGCAGCCACTGACGTGACGTGACGTGACGTGACGTGACGTGACGTGAAGTGACGTGGCGTGACGTCAGGATGACTATTTTAGGAGCTGTCAGCCATTTAGAGATCGCCCGTTTGGAGACGTGACACACCTCGTAGTGTGGGAGCTTTCACGTCAGCCTGCTTTTATATCTTTCAAATTTGTTTTAGGATGACCCTTACGTTAACTCTGGGGTCTGATCCCTGCCAAGGAATTAATTCATGGGCAATTTGTTGAGCCCTCCCCAGCTTAACATCAGTGGTCTAGAGGTAACGCGCCTGCCTAGAAAGCAAAAAAGTCCGGGTCGGAAGTGTGCGGTGGTTCGAACTCCGTCTGGACCCGAATCTTTCCACCCTCATCAATTAAATCATGAGTTGTGGTTTGGCTGCTAGTCTTTTGAATGAGATGATAAACCGAGGTCCCGTGTATGGTATACAATATATTATGGTATGCTGTAATCCAAAGATATTATTTTCTAGTTTTTTCATATTTAAATCATTGATATTTATTTGTTAAAAACGATGAAGTTGTAACTAGTTACCTCTACTTGTTTTGCTTTCACTATTTTTCTGAATACAAAATAGATTTTATATTTTATTATAATGTTGTTGAAACGTTATTTTGATTTGACAGTTTACGTTTATGGTTCATTGCGAATGAAGCACATTTTCCACACGAATACTGTCGTCATGGTTTAACTATGTTTAATTGAAATATGCACACGTTCGCGCAAATGCACTCACATACACGCACACAGACACGCGCATGCATGTGCATACGCGTACAAACAGAAAGCGCATCCACATGCATTTTGGTTGAGAGGATAAACTGTTCTTGTGCTTAGCATTTATTTCAACGCTCACAAAACAGTCCACGCAGTAAAACACGTTTACGTGTCAAAGATCTGCAAAAGAAAATCACTCCCGTGACAAAATAAATATCTACTCATAGGTAAGCGAAAAAATGGGAAGCACTCTACAGTGACGATTCATACTTCCTGTGTGAAAACGACACATAATTAATGTAGATGGAACTCTGTTGTGACTAACGATACACTACATTACACTACACTACACTACACTACACTACACTACACTACGCTACGCTACACTACACTACACTACACTACAATACAATACGATACAAGACAATACTATACAATACAATATTATACAATTTTATACATACAATATAATACAATGGAATACAATAAATACAGACAATACAATATAATACACTACAATGCAATGCAAAACAATACAACAGTGTACAATACCATGAAATATAGTATGATACAATGCAATGAAAAAAACAATACAATACAAACCACAACACAACCTCAAAGCTGAAACAGAACAAGGACAGAAGGTAAAAACCTGAAATCAAATATCAACCACGCACAACCCACTACTTCTCACATATTCTCAGCCTTCATACAACAAACTGTAAACTGTTCAGATAAAATTCCTACAAACTCGTATACAGGTCACCTGTCACCTTCAGATTTGAATGATGACCTTGGCCTGCTAAACTGGAACTGATGTTGGAGAAAAAGGTCAAATTCCATCAAATTTTTAAAAAAGCCAGAAGTGGAATGACCTATTTCTTGGCATTGTACTGGCATCACTAACATCGTTTTGCTTCCTGTTCTGCCAACATAAAACGTTTGCTGAATGGATAGAGGCAACAGAAAGCGTTAGCTGAACGTTTAC
>CM054135.1:89827681-89832681 GCA_028751875.1 Rapana venosa
CTCTCCCTGCCTCTCCCTCTTTCTGTTTTCTGACTCTCCCTGCCTCTCCCTCTTTCTGTTTTCTGACTCTCCCTGCCTCTCCCTCTTTCTGTTTTCTGACTCTCCCTGCCTCTCCCTCTTTCTGTTTTCTGACTCTCCCTGCCTCTCCCTCTTTCTGTTTTCTGACTCTCCTGCCTCTCCCTCTTTTTGTTTTCTGACTCTCCCTGCCTCTCCTCTTTTTGTTTTCTGACTCTCCCTGCCTCTCCCTCTTTTTGTTTTCTGACTCTCCCTGCCTCTCCCTCTTTCTGTTTTCTGACTCTCCCTGCCTCTCCCTCTTTCTGTTTTCTGACTCTCCCTGCCTCTCCCTCTTTCTGTTTTCTGACTCTCCCTGCCTCTCCCTCTTTTTGTTTTCTGATTCATCAGCCAAAGCCATGAAGGGAACTGATTATAATTATTGTATTGTATTGTAGCATATTGTATCGTATCAATTCGTACTTTATCGTATCGAATTGTATTGTATTGTTAATTTATTGTATTGTATTGTATTGTATTGTATACCTCTTTTAAGTCACCACGGATCTCTCTGCGTAAATTTGGGCTGCTCTACCCCGGGGAGAGCGCGTCGCCACGAGACCAGCGCCACCTATTGTATTTGTTTTTCTTTTCCGGTCTGCATGTGTGTTTCTTTCCCTATCAGGGGGGCTTTTTTTTTTATAAAAAAAAAGGATTTTCCCAGGGACAACTCTCTTGTTGCCGTGGGTTCTTTCACGTGCGCTGAATGCGTGTTGCACACAGGACCTCGGTGTATCGTCTCATTGGAAAGACTAGCTAGCATCCAAACCACCTCTCATGGTCTTGTGGACGGGGAAAACAGTTTCAGGCACAAACGGGGATCGAACCACCACACACTTCGAGCCTGGACTTTTCGCTTTCTAGACAGATGCGTTACCTCTAGACCACCGATCCACCTTAGATCATGGCTTCTTCAGTGGGTATGTCGGGGGACAGTCAGTAAACTAGCATCCCCATCTTCTGGAAATTCTGTGCTAGTAATTTCCTCTTCTCTATCACTCTCTCTTTTTTCTGCTTTGCTCCTTTTCTTTCTGTCACCTTTTTGCTTGTCTATATTCTGCCTTCTAGGTCCATTCTCCTGCCTTTTTTTTTTTTTACAGAAAGACTTCAAAAATAACAGTTCTCTTATGCCGAAGTCGGATGCGCTGGGCCTGACTTGTCAGTCAGCATGACAGATTTTCGCTCATATAAAAGACAACAACAGTTGCTGTCTGAGTGTTCGAAGATGACGACGAAGACGATGACGACAAAGAAGAAGAATGTAAAGAAGAAGAAGAATTGCGAAGAAGAATTGCGAAGAAGAAGAATTGCGAAGAAGAAGAATTCCGAGGAAGAAGAATAATTCCGAGGAAGAAGAAGAAGAAGAAGAAGAACAAGAACAAGAACAAGAACAAGAAAGAAGATCATAACTGTTGACAGTGCAGCTGATGGTGGCACTAAGTACTAACTGAAGGAAACCACACAGATCACACTGTGTATCTTTGCCATTTTTTTTCTATTGCAATACCGTGGCTACCTGTATGGTTGTATCAGTATCTCTTTGATAGTGTGACGTCAAGGAGTGTGTTTTAGTTAGAAGAGCGATATTCCGATGTGAAGGCATGTGGTCTCGTGGTATGCGTAGGGTTATTGATGAACGATTGTATTCAAGGACAGTTCATGTCCTTTCTTGTTGTTGTTTAAAGCCCCTTCGTCACATATACACACACGCGCGTGCGCGCGCGCACATACACACGTGCACGAGCGCACGCATACACACACGTGCGCGCGCGCTAACACACACCACACGCACACACATACACACACACGCACACACGAACGCGCGTGAACGTGCACACATACACACACATGCGCGCGCTCACACATACTAACATACGTACAAACGTATTTATTGACTATTTATCCATTTTACTTATAGGTAAATTCTCGTTTATTCATTCAATCATTCATACATTCGTTCATTCATTTAATTATTCATTCATTCTATTGCCCGCATTGTTATTTTACAGATTTAATCAGACAGTTCAAATTGTCGGACAAGTCAGGTATGTGTTTTTTTTCTTTTGTTCGAACATTTTTATTCAGGTTTTTAAAAATTTACATTGCATAGTTTTAAGGATAAAGAACATACAAACAATTGTGTTGAGAGTGCGAGAGCGACAGAGAGAGAGAGAAGAGAGAGAGAGAGGAGAGAGAGGAGAATGAGAGAGAGAGAGGAGAGAGGAGAGAGAGAGAGAGAGAGAGAGATGAGAGGATGGAGAGAGAGAGAGAGGAGTTTCGAAGAACTGTGTGATCCTGACAGGTAGGCAGACAGACCAACAGACAGAGTTATGTCTTTCGTCCATCTATTCATGTATCTGCTATCCATCCATTCCCCTTCAATCCCTCACTCCATTCATGCATGTATGTATGCATGTACATCCATCCATCCATCCATCCATCCATCCATCCATCCATCCATCCATCCATCCTTCCATCCATCCAGTCATGCTTTCTTAAGTAATGTTTTCTCCGTATAGTCATTCTTCTATTCATTTGTATTATATTCTTTTCTTATTATTGTACTTTTATTCGTGCGCTATTCAAGACAGAAACTTCGACAAAACAGACGGACAGACAGACAGCAAACAGACTAGACAGACAGCCAGACTGACAACAGACAGACAGACAGATAGAAAGATAGAAAATCAGGGCAAAATGTAGAGTCTTTTCTATATGACTTCAAAGGGACTGATAAAACAAACATACATATATATCTAAAGCGCAAACCGACACAGGAGTGTGTGTGTGTGTGTGTGTGTGTGTGTGTGTGTGTTGTTTTTGTGGTGTGTGTGTATGTGTGTGTGTGTTGGGGGGTGGTGGGGTGTGGGGTGGTGGTGGTGTCTTTGGGGGTGTGGGAAGTGGGGGTGATGAAGAAGGTAAGGGTGGGGAGTGGCTGATTGGATCCGCTTCAATGCATCTAAGCTTCGATCTAATCGCGCGTGCTAGCTTCGAACAGGTGAGATACAAGGGCAGTCTGGAGTACACTGCATCAATATCCGTTCGTTGCAGATGCTTATTGCTCACGTGTGAGCACGCATCACGGGGTGAAGGGCACTGCAAGTCTGCGGCAACGAAGATTGCACCAGTTGACTTCCAATTTGCGGCAAGTGCCTGGGTTGTGAGAAGCATCTATAACACACACGGTAGATACTAGGAAGTGTTGGTTCGATTCCCTTGGAGTTCCGAAACTTTTGGTCCCTTTGCCACTCAGATCTCGAGTGGTGATCTGGTTGCTAGTCTCTCTCTGCAATAGGAATGATAACTCATAGTGGCCGCGTGTAACACGCATCCATCCGTTATCCGTTGCGAGCTTCATCTGTCAGTGTTGCATGCATGCACAATCTAGGTCGAATAAGCACTGCAACGTTCTTGCACTGCTGTACCGTAAGATTTAGAACTGTTATCTTCAATCAGTCGACCCTCGATCGGTATTCGTACTGCGATCCCGTGATTAAACAACTGAAGTGATGTGTTGGCAAATTGCCAATTACGTTTAAATTGCACTCTTTTTTTTTTGTTTTTTTCTCGTTTCCTTTTTGCGCACTCTCTCTCATGAGTTTCAGACTTTCTCTCTCTCTCTCTTCTCTTCTGTCTCTCTCTCTCTGTCTCTCGTCTCGTCGTCTGTCTGTCTTCTGTCCTGTCTGTCTGTCTCTCTCTCTCTCTCTCTCTCTCTCTCTCTCTCTCTCTCTCTCTCTCTCTCTGTAATGAAGTAAATTGTGGCTATTTGTGGAGATGTCATTTTGAAGTCGTATTGCCCTTTGGATTTATTTTTGTTTTGATATTCTCTCTTTTGACTGCAGGGTCTGCAAATGTTCTACATTCTGCCCTGCTTCTCTATCATTCTCTACAGTTCTCTATAGTTTTATAGTTCACTATAGTGTTATAGTTCTCTATAGTTTTATAGTTCTCTATAGTTTTACAGTTCTCTATAATGTTATAGTTCTCTATAGTTCTATAGTTCTCTATAGTTTTATAGTTCACTATAGTTTTACAGTTCTCTATAGTTTTACAGTTCTCTATAGTTTTATAGTTCTCTATAGTTCTATAGGGGGACGGGTTAGCCTCGTGGTTAGAGTGATGTATTCGTGATCTGCTGACCCGGGTTCGATTCTCGTTCAAGAGGATTTTCCTCTGGAGTTAACATCAGTGCAGACTGCACTCCCTCAAAAACCCTTCGGATGAGACTATAAACCGAGGTCCTGTGTGTCAAACACATGCAGAACATCTTGCGCACACGTTAAAACCCGTTCCGCTTTTCGGAAGTGTAGGCCATTGTGTGCCGGTGGGAACGGATGACACAATTTTACAAAACTGCACACACACGGGGACTGGATGACAAAAAGAACATGAGTGTTTATTTCTTTACCCTCGAAATGAAAGAATAAAAAAGTATGTATATAGTTCCCTACAGCTCTCTACAGTTCTATAGTTCTCTATAGTTCTATAGTTCTGTAAAGCTCTCTATAGTTCTATAGTTCTCTATAGTTTTCTAGTTCTCCACAGCTCTCTATAAATCTCTATAGTTCTATATTTCTCTACTGTTCTCTATAGTTGTTTAGTTCTGGCTCGTTGTCTGTGTGTGCCAGTCATGTGCGCTCACGATTGCGTCTATGCTTGTGCTTTGTGCATGGGGATATGTGTGTATGTGTTTGAGTGCGTGTCTGTGCATATCATCTTTCTTTCTTTCTTTCTTTCTTTCTTTCTTCTCTCTCTCTCCTCACACACACACACACACACACACACACACACACACACACACACACACACACACACACACACACACACACACACACACACACACACACACACACACACACACACACACACACACACACACACACACACACACACACACACACACACACACACACATTCCCAGACACGCAATTAGGGCAGAATATGGAACT
>CM054135.1:89842681-89860181 GCA_028751875.1 Rapana venosa
CGACAGGTGGGGTGGGAAAGGGGTGGGAAGGGGGAGGGGAGGGGGATCGTTGCAGAACTGGGTCATCCTCTCTCTGCTGTCCCAGGTACAGGAAGGAAGGAAGGAAGAAAGAGAAGGAAAGGAAGAGAGGAAGGAATGCAGGAAGGAAGAAAGAAAGAAATGAAGGAAGGAAGGAAGAAAGGAAGGAAGGAAGGAAGGAAAGAAGAAATAAATGAAGGAAGGAAGGAAGAAATGAAGGAAGGAAGAAAGGAAAAGAAGGAAGGAAGGAAGGAAGAAAGAAAGAAATGAAGCAAGGAAGGAATGCAGAAGGAAGGAAGAAAGAAGGAAGGAAGGAATGAAGCAGAAGGAAGGAAGGAAGAAAGGAAGGAAAAAAAGGAAGGAAGAAAGAAAGAAATGAATGAAGGAAGAAAGGAACGAAGGAGGAAGGAATAACGAAAGAAGCAGTGACAGTGAAGGACTGGTGTGAAATGATGACACCCATCATACATCACGCCATCAGCTGTGTGCACTTTTACCTCCTCTTTCCTGGCTTGACCTCTGTCTGTCTGTCTGTCTGCCTGCCTGCCTGTCTGTCTAGTCTGTCTGTCTGTCTGTCTGTCTGTCTGTCTGTCTGTCTGTCTGTTGGTAGGGTTGGTGACCTTGTTATTTGGCTTGCATGTCTTTCTTTTCTCCACGTGTGTGTGTGTGTGTGTGTGTGTGTGTGTTGTGTGTGTCTGTCTCTCTGTCTGTCTGTCTCTCACCTTCTCTCCTTCCCCAAAAGGACATTGTTTGTGTGTGCGCGTGTGAGCCTGTGCATGCGAGTGTATGTGTGCAGTGCGCGTTTGTGCACGTACATACATGAATGGGTGTCACCTCTTAAAAAAAAAGTTATCTAAACTTCGGAAACAGTTTTGACCCGAAAAGTACCCACCTCCCCCCCCCCCCCCCCCCACCTTACCATGGGGATGCCAGGGGTCTGGTCAGTATTAATAGCACCCTCACCTTTTGGAAATTCTGCGCTAGAAAATCCCTCTTTTCTATCCCTTTCTTTGTTTCTGTCTTGGTTTTTTTCGTCCTGTCATCTCCTTCTTGTTTGTTTTCTACAGTCTTGGTCCTTTTTTATCCTGTCTTTTTTTTCTCCCAGAAAGGTTTAAAAGAGAACAAATCTCTCTCCATGTCTAATTTGGATGTGCTTAGCCTGACTTTTCAGACGCGTAATAATGGCAGCACAGCGCATGTTCGTTCATATGGCAGTAAACCATAGTTGTTGTCTGAGCGTTCGAAGAGGAAGAAAATAGTTTAAAAAACCCACAAAACATCTTTACTTCACATCACACCATGGCACACAATGGCCTAGTCTTTCGAAAAGCGGAGTAGGATTTAGCACGCGCGCGTGTGTTTGTGTTTGTTTGGTGTGTGTGTGTGTGTGTGTGTGTAGTGTGTGTGTGTGTGTGTGTGTGTGTGTGTGTGTGTGTGTGTGTGTGTGTGTGTGTGTGTCTAATCTCCATCTACATCTTTCTTAAGGTGGGACATGGGGATCGAAACTGATACATTTTGTTGACAAGATCAAGTTAGAAGTCGGACCAGATGTAGATGCAGGTTGATTGACAGATTGATAGACAGACAGACAGACAGGCAAACAGGCAGACGTATTGACACACAAACATACAGAGAGATAGCCTGACTTATGCGGATACATGCAAAAGCCACAGGGAGACAAATACACATACAGACAGGACAGAATTCAAGGAAATAAAAGATACTGCACAAAATGCGATACTGATGATATTGGGGATGAACTTCATTCCCTTTTTTTGTCTGTCCATTCTTGAATGAAACTCGAAGATAATGTTATCAAAACAATGCTTTAAATATTCAAACGTTACGAAGTATAGACAAGTCTTTTCTGCAACAAACATTTTTGTTAAAATAATCAATATCATAACTAGCAAGCAAAATCTGTTCAAATAAGTTAACACATGTAAGCATAACTTTTTATTGGGTGAAATATCTGATTAAATGGTGTAAGGAAATTAAGTTTTTCAGTTCTGATTTTGTTTCTTAAATTTATGTACATTATTCCCCATTGCCCTGAAAGGAATGCAAGGGAATAAGGAATTTGAATTTGACAGGCAAACCGTCAGAGAAAAAAAAGACAATCCGATAGACACAGAGATACACAGACAAACAGAGAAATAAACAGACGGACAGGCAGACAAACTGATAGAGAGACAGACCATACAGACAAACAGAGAAACAGATAGACAGACAGACAGACAAATCGACAGAGAAACAGATAGACAGACAGGCAGACAAATCGACAGAGAAACAGATAGACAGACAGGCAGACAAATCAACAGAGAAACAGATAGACAGACAGGCCGACAAAGCGTCAGAGAAACAGACTTCCAGGAGTACCATGGGAGGAGACCTAGACGTAGGAGGAAGTGGGACATTATTTATTCAGCAGTCTCTTTCTTGCTGCCTGCTGTTTCCACTGTCTCTCTCTGATACCCACCTCTGGTCTCTCCCCCCCCTCTCCTCCCCCTCTACCCCTCCCCCCCTCCTCTCTCTCTATCTAGTTTTGCATTGTCTGACAGCCATCATGATGCGAAACTCCTAAGTTTTTTTTAACAAAATGGTTGATTTTTTCCTTCTCATTTAAGACCAGATGCCTATAGAAGGGCTCTCATCAATGTTAGAAAAACATGCTAATTGCTGTGCTTAAGGAAATATCTGTGTCTTTTTTTTATTCTTGAGAAATGAAAGTAGAGGTGATCAGGTTGTCATTATTTTAAGAGTTATAACCTTCAGACTTCGACTCAGTACCCAGGACAAAAAACATTACGTACAGAAAGAAAATGCCGACCCAAGTCAGAAGAGACAGAAAGAGAGCTGAAAAACACCCGATAAATCAAGGAATGTAAGCAAGTAAATCGTCCATCCAGAGAGAGAGAGAGAGAGAGAGAGAGAGAGAGAGAGAGAGAGAGAGAGAGAGAGAGAGAGAGAGAGAGAGAAATTTTATTTATAGAGGGTGGTAGATTAAGTACAACGACATTTTTTCATCCAGCCCCCAAACTACAAGCAATGATTTATGTTTGAGGGTAAACAAATATTGAAAGGAAAAGAGTAAAGAAAGCAACAAGAAGAGAGAGAGAGAGAGAGGAGAGAGAGAGAGAGGAGAGAGAGAGAGAGAGAGAGAGAGAGAAGGAGAGAGAGAGAGAGAGATGAGAGACAGAGACAGAGACAGAGAAAGAGAAAAAGACAGACAGACAGACAGACAAAATCTTGAGAGAGAGAGAGGGAGAGAGAGAGAGGGAGAGAGAAAACAGACAGACAGAGACAAGTCAAAGAGAGAGGCAGAGGATAACAGAGAGACAGAGAGAGACAGACATACAGGACAAAGACAGAGACAGAGACAGACACAGAGACAGAAAAATACAGACAGGACAGATAGTCAGACAGACAGACAGGACAGACAGACAGACACACACAGACAGTCAGACAGACATTCAGACAGACAGTCAGTCAGACAGACAGACAGACAGACAGACAGGCAGACAGACAGACAGACAGAGACTACACAGTATATACAAGTTAGCACAGGGTCAAGTCCTTAAAAATCACACATCTGCTATGCTGTGTTGTTTTTGCACAGATGTGAATTAGCGGGGTTGGAACATTGCATGTCTTTATGTAATATTATCTCGGAGACAAGCTAGAAGATAATTGTGTATTTTATCCAATATCTTGTTGCAGAGTTTAAAAGTTCAGCCATTTATGGATTTTTGATTGAAGCAGTCTCCCACACGCGCACTCTCCTGTGTCGAATTGTGCTTTAGATCTTCGAACTAGTGTAGTCTCTGTCTGTCTGTCCTGTCTGTCTCTGTCTCTGTGTCTGTCTCTATGTCCATGTCTGTCTGTCTCTCTCTGTCTCAGTCTTTCTTTCTCTCTCTCTCTGTCTCTCTCTGTCTCTGTCTGTCTGTCTGTCTGTCTGTCTGTCTCTCTCTCTCTCTCTCTGTTTTATGTTTTATTTTGATACTGTGGGGGATAAAATCTACATTTTGAACTGACATGCCTGTCTGTCTATCTGTATGCCTGTTTTCCCGTCTGTCTGTCTGCCTGTCTGTCTGCCTGTCTGTCTATATGTCTGTCTTCCGTGTGTATCTATGTATGTCTGCTTGTGTTTCTAAATTTTAAAAAATAATGCTCGCGTAAATATTGATTACAGAATCAGTGTAAATACTCTTAAATGCATAACGGAATGAATGAATGGATGAATGAATGAATACTGAAAAAAACTAACAAACAAGTAAAGAGCCTGAATAAACGAACGATTGGTTGCATGAGATACTAAATGAATAAACAAATGAATGAATGCATGACGAATGAATGAATAAATAATGAACGAATAAAAAAAACCGAACAATTTTACGCGTGCCTAAAAACAAACGAACAATCAAGTTGTATAAGAAAGTAAGTACATGAATGAATAGAAATAGAAAAAAGAAGTATGAACAAATACATGAAAAACGACTTCATAAATAGATACGTCATAAATAAACGAATGAGTTATACACATACACATGATTCATGCGCGCATGCGTGCATGCACGAAAGCGTGTATGAGCGCATGCATGGGCACATGTGTGAGAAAGTGTTCATATGCGTTTATGTGCATTCCTGTGCACACCTCTCCGTTAGCGTGCGTGTACAAGCCCATGTATTATACCCTCAAACCCAATACTGTATTTATTTATTTATTTATACCACTTTAAGTCACGAGATTTCTCTGCGTGAAATTCGTGCTGCTCTACCCGGGGAGAGCACGTCGCCACAAGAGCAGCGCCACCCTTTTTTTTCTTTCTTTTTTTGGGTCTGCAACTGTATTTCTTTCCCTATCAGAGTGGCTTTTTTCTAAGAATTTTGCCAGGGACAACTCTCTTGTTGCCATGGGTTCTTTTACGTGCGCTGCATAATTTTCTGTAACACACGGGACCTCGGTTTATCGTCTCATCCGAAAGACTAGCGCCCAGACCACCACTCATGGTCTAATGGATGGGGAAAAAGTTTCGGGCCCAGACGGGATACGAACCACCGCACACTTCCGACCCGGACTTTTCGCTTTCTAGACAGGCGCATTACCTCTAGACCACCGATCCACTACTATTAGTTCATGATTTCTCCTGTGGGGATACCGGCGAAGGGAAGGGGGGGGAGGCTGTCACTTAAAATAGCACCCCCCCCCCCCCCCCACCTTGCAATTCTGTGCTAGGAATTCCCTCTCTTCTACCCCTCCTCTCCACGTTTCTGCCTTGTTCCTTTTTTTCCCTGCCACCTCCTTCTTGTCTATTTTCTACCTTCTTGGTCCATTCTCCTGCTTTGTTTTGTTTTTTTTCTCAGAAAGACTTAACAGATAACAGTTCTCTCCCACACCTAAGTCGGATGCACTAGGCTTGATTTGTCAGGTGCTGAACTACAGCGCGATGCATTTTCACTCACATGACAGACAACAATAGTTGTTGTCTAAGCGTTCGACGACGAAGAAGGAGAAGATCGTGACTGCTGGACAATACAATGCTCACACCTAACTATGGTATCTTTTAATGACCGTTCTTGACGTTTATTTATTTTATTTATTTATTTATTTTTACCACTTTAAGTCACGAGATTTCTCTGCGTGAAATTCGGGCTGCTCTCCCCGGGAAGAGCACGTCGCCACAAGAGCAGCGCCACCCCTTTTTTTTTTTTTTTTTGGTCTGCAACTGTATTTCTTTCCCTATCAGAGTGGCTTTTTTCTAAGAATTTTGCCAGGGACAACTCTCTTGTTGCCGTGGGTTCTTTTTCGTGCGCTGCATAATTTTCTGTAACACACGGGACCTCGGTTTATCGTCTCATCCGAAAGACTAGCGCCCAGACCACCACTCATGGTCTAATGGATGGGGGAAAAGTTTCGGGCCCAGACGGGATACGAACCCGGACTTTTCGCTTTCTAGACAGGCGCGTTACCTCTAGACCACCGATCCAACATGTATTGATACAACCGTGCAGGTAGCCATGATTTTACCAAAGAAAAAAGCGAAAGCTACACAGTGCGATCTGTGTGGTTCCCTTCAGCTGTGGCTTGGTGCCATCATCACCTGCACTGGCGCCAGTCCTCCTCACTGGCTGATGAATCAGAAAACAGGCAGAGACAGGGAGTGTCTGTGACAATGGCTGTCTTCCAAATCTTCAAAGTTCTTCGGATGAGACTATAAACCGAGGTCCCGTGTGCGAACGCGCGCAGAACATCTTGCGCACACGTTAAAACCCGTTCCGCTTTTCGGAAGAGTAGGCTGTTGTGTGTGCCGGTGGGAACGGATGAAAAAATTTACAAAACTGCATACACACGGTGACTGAATGTAAAATAAAGCACACGAGTGCTTATTCCATTATCCTCGAAAGAAAAGTATTTAAAAAAAAACACGAATAAAATTAACATGAATGACACTCCCTCTGCCATCCTTTATGCAACAAGGTTAATTAAAGATGCCAGGGTCAGTGACCTCTACAGACAGGATTTATCTAAGAGTCTTGAGGATGAATTAGGATAATGATCCCTGAGGTATTGAATTATCAAAAAGACACACCCAAATCCACGCAGACACACGGATACAGACGCAAACACATACAGACTTGCATGCACACAGAGCGATTCAAACAGAAATCATGCTTCATGAATAAAAACACAAAATCATCAAAATGTGGCACCCGACTGAAGTTCTAAAGAAAAGTACTTCCTTCACAGCCCCTTAAAGAAAAAAAGAGAGCAAATAACCAGAACAAATCCTAATGAAAAAAGTCACCATTGATGAACGTATTGATGAGGATCAGTGTCACTGCTCTTGTGGAGACTCGCTCACCCCAGGGAGAGCAGCCTGAATTTTGTGCAGAGAAATCTGCTGTGACTTAAAGTGGTATGAAAATGAAAAAAAAATAAATAAATAAAATAAAATGACAATTAGCAGATTGTGTCATTCATAAAAAAAGCAAGCTGACGTTAAAGCTCCTACACTATGAGGTGTGCCATGTCTCCAAGCATGTGATTTCTCAATAGCTGACTGCTCCCAAAATAGTCTGCCTGACGTCACGCCACGTGGCGCCACATCTCGTCACGTCACGTCACGTCACGTCACGTCAGTGGCTGCGTGGTTTGTGCTGAAGGTGGTTCTGTGACCAGCTTGGAATAGTTCATTGATCTGTGACAGTCTCTAGGAAGCATGGATGGTGGAAGACAGCGTGTGTAAATGCTGAGGGTGTGGATTAAAAGGCTGCACAGGCTTTTTGAGAATGCACAACATGATTTGCACTTGAGTAGCAGGTACGCATGCATGTAAGTAATTAAGCGTGTATGCAAAGCGTACATAAACATAATTATAAAGACACACAGACACTGATACACACAGACACAGAATCACAAACACAGGCGCACACACACACACATGCGCACGCACACACACACACACACACACACACACTCACACACACATGCACGTACGCACGCACGCACACACGCACACATACACAAAAGAGAAAAGAAAGGAGAAAGACAAATATTTCAATCTTCTCTAAACGGATCTTTATTTTTAACCTGCACACGTGCATGGAGATTAAGTCACAAGTAAAACCCCAAGCTCTGCAGTCTTTCTTTTTTATTATCTGCAAACTATATGGCCATGGCACTTTCTGCACTAAGTCTCCCGCCATTCCCCCTAAATGACACATCAAACGGCAAAGACAGTCAGACCGTGTGATCTGTGTGTGCGCATAAATGAGAAGAATGTGGACCTGTCCTTCCGGTGAGACTTTAAACCGAAAAGCCCCGCAGAACGTACTTGCTTTCCCCAAGCTAAGGTTAAGCAGCATTGAGCGTGGTTACCAAGTGGATGGGTGACCGTTTGTGCGCCTTGGCTTCAGTACAGTGCCCCAGTTAGGAACAGGGAAGGTAAAGCTCTGCTCTGCTGCAGATACCTTGTGCTTAAGTATACCTAGATTCAACCAGTCCACCGTTGGCCGCCGCTCTTTCTCTGTTTCTGATCCATCGATCTGGAATGACCCCCCCCCCCCCTCTCTCTCTCTTCGCCAAAAGCGTACTTATGATGCTTTTAAATCCAGCCTAAAGACATATTTATTTCAAACCTTAGATTCTCTCCTCTTGTTTCATCTCACTTCTGTCTCTGCCCTCAACACCCCCCCCCCCCCCCCCACCCCCATCATTCTGCTGGAGTGTACAACTTTTATGTGTGTGTGTGTGTGTGTGTGTGTGTGTGTGTGTGTGTGTGGGCGCGCGCGTGTGCGCGTGTGTGTGTTTACATTTGAATTTGTAAAAACTTTTAATTGTGCGTGTGTGTGTGTTTACATTTGAATTTGTAAAAACTATTAATTGTAACTGGCTGCATGTGAAAGACTAGGATGAATGAAAGCGCTTTGATTTGATTTTTGCAAGATATAGAGCTGTATAAATTCCATGTATTATTATTATTATTATTATTATTATTATTATTATTATTATTATTATTATTATTATTAAAGCAGCGAGGGAGAGGAGATGGGCGCCGCCCTGAATATGCTGGCCCCTGGAGAATTTGAAGTCTCTGACATCCTGCTCCCCAACGACCACATAATATATCTATATCTATATAACTATATATATATCTCTCTCTATATATATAGATATAGATAAATAGATAGATAGATAGATAAATAGAGATATATAGTCACCCAGCCGACCAGCATCAAATCTACTGCAAAAAAGTAAGATAGCAGACACACCACTGTTAATGCCAAGTGTGCGTAGGTAGAGACAGAGATAGATATTAGGTTCAAATGTGCACATGCACATGCATACACACGTGCTACGCACATACGTGTGTGTGCGTGCGTGCGTGCGTGCGTGCGTGCGCGCGTGTTTCTGTGTGTGTATGTGTGTGTGTCTGTCTATCTGTGCAGATTCGTTGTAACCCGGAGCAAGCTGTCATCAGTCCAGCATTCAGCACCACTGACGGCCCAGGTCACCTGGAGGTTCCTGGTGTCCCATTGCCACACAATGATGGCGTCAGTCACGCTAATCACAGACTCGCTGTTATACCTAGGTGGTCGTGCGTTCATCCATCATCCTGAACAGCTTCCTGATGGTGATGCGTAGGCTGTGTTCTGAATAATACCTACCCAGGAGATAGCACTTACTGTTTACCTTGCCAAACTGTGCCTCTTAGTATACTCCTTACCTTCCCATGCCGAAGTCGGATGCGCTGGGCCTGAGTTGTCAGGCGCTTAACGGCAGCGCAACGCATTTTGCTCATATGACAGACACTAGCTGTTGTCTGAAGGTGCGACTATGAAGGAAAATGGGAGACTGTTTCCTGGATGCTGTGGATTCTTTCTAAGCTTGGCTTGAAGTCTCCCGAAACTCTTGGTTTGTCATTTCTTTAAGGTTATGTTGATGGGCTTATCCAGACAGATATTCATGGATGTATTCCTTTGTATTATCTAGACTTGTAAGAGTAGATGCATAGGCTTGTGGGATGAGATGACGTCTTACTGTGTGCATAGCGTACTTTCATGACCCATTTGTGACTCTCCATCATATAATGAGTCGCATGAAATCAATTTTTAGTTGTTAACCTGATAGTAAAAACAAACAAGAATTAAACAACATTCAGAATAGGGCATTCTATGAAAAGTAATTAAAAAATTGAAATGCTAGACACCAGGAAGTGATAAATGAGAAATTGATAAATTTTGCATCCTAACAGGTGGTTAGGATTGGGAGTTGGATGTTTTAAACACGTTTCTCAAGCAAAAATCAACACAATTAAGCCTTGATATTCCAATGCAAGGCAGGCGAACGCTTGTAGTTTTATAAGGGTAAAAGGTGTCCCATAACCTATAAGGTCATAGGGGAGCGAGGCGTCAGAGACCTCACTTCTCTAGGGCCAGCATATTGAGGACGGCGCCCATCTTCTCTCCCTCGCTGCTTTACCTTCCCTGACCCTAAAGAAGCAGGGACCCATTTACAGCTGGGGGAACTGTACTGAAGCCAAGGCGCGCAAATTGTCCCCCATCCAAGTAGTAACCACGCTCGACGCCGCTTAACCTTGGCTGGGGGAAAGCGAGTGCTGCGACCACTGAGCCATCCCGTCCCATTGTAGTTTTATAGTCAAGCAACATCTCAAAATTGACAACTTGCCTAAAAATGGCTCCTAGCGGAAACGTGGGTCAGGCGCAGCGAGACTCATTTCGTGACGGAGGGTTACTTGTGTTGAGAAGGAACGGGAGGGAGTGCAGGTGTGATGGTCACCCCTGTTTTCTTGATGGTGATGCCTGTTCCAAGGATAATGTCTCCAGAATCAACTTTACTACACTCAGGATATCATCTAATATCACGTAATGTGAACAGACTTTACATTACAGAAGAACTCAGGATAACCCAGCATAAGGACACAACCCCCTTGAAAGCAAGAGGGTGGTGGATCCACGCTAAAAGGCGGAAGATAAAGGCAAAACCTCAAGAGGATTAATCTGACACTGCAGCCAAAGTGTCTCCTCCTGACAGAACTCGCTGACAGTAATAAGTACATGGATAGCAGAGAAACCCCTTGTCCCACGAGGTGTGTGATATCTGCAGACCTGTCATCTTCAAAAATAGCTCCCTGATCCTAAAATAAACCACCTGACGTCAGCAGATGTGTGGTTTCTGGGAACTGTCACACCTAAGATAGCTTGGAGTTGTACAGTGATCTCAGACAGTCTATTTTTTTTTCAAACAGCAAAGCAAAAGATAGAAAGGCAAGGCGACGAAGGTGAAAAGAATCTATTAGCATTTTGCGAAGAAGTATACGGCACTTTGAATAAAGATGACATTTCTTGCAGAACGATACACCGTTTGGTGCTATTGATGCGTGTGCTCAAAAGGCGAATAAATTAAACGTTTTGTCTCTTACTTGATCTTTATTAGAATATTGCAAAAAATGGAAAGTTTAATCTGCAAACATTGCAATTTCTTTTATTGTGATTATTTGTTGGATTTTTTGTTTGTTTGAATCCATTCGATGATTGTTTTTTGTTGTTGTTGCAAATAACGATCCCATGGAAGAATACTAGTTGACGAAATAAGATTTGTTTTTACGAAAAGAGCAAAGCTCTGCATTATTTGTAAATTTGTTATTTTAAATGCAAAGGCATCAGCAGACCTGCAGATGATTTCTTTTTTTTTAAAAATCAGCCTTTTTGTTGTGTTTCTTATGACTGAATTAGCCTATAAATTTTGAAACTTTCACAAAACAGTTAAGATACAAAGAAAATATAGCGTACATACCATTTTCAATGTGGTAAAGAAAGTTTACAGCTAGGAACTGATATTTAGTCAACAGTCAAAGAAGAAAAACGCATGTTTAATACTCTAGAAGTCTGCTTAATCTGACGTCACCGGAAATTCCCCCTTATAATGGGGAAAAATAAACACGTTTCCCCATCCACTGAAAAGATCTGAAAGGCACAAACTCTTCCCTTTTTTTTTGACATCTAAGCAATAATGAGCTTTTTCCCATGTAGGGAAAACTAATGTAAACATTTACCAGTGACATCGAACTAACTCGATTTTAGAAGTATTGAGCATGCGCCAACATAAGGGAGGTTACTTTTGCTTTGTCCGCCACAAACGCAAAGGCACACAACTTTAGGCTTGTTATACATTGACAAATCAACGAAAAGATCCCATGTTGTTAACAATGTCCATCGTTTTACAGGTCTACAGTATTTTCAGTTTTCAATAAACATCTAATTCGTGTTTTCATTTCCTTCCGTACCTACAAGTCAAAGAAATTATTATTATTATTATTATTATTATTATTATTATTATTATTATTATTATTATTATTAAATGTTTCACCAAGAGATTTCATACTTTTCCTAAACAGTAGTGAGTTTTCGAATTTTAAATTTCTCATATTCCTTGCACGCGTAAATAATAAGTTTATTTGTCTTTTCCAATCAACGGTTTTTACAACATTGCATTCCTACATTAGTATGTGTGTTTGTGTGTGTGTTTATTTATTTAATTAATTTATTTATTTATTCTTTTATATCGAGGATAATGGAATAAGCACTTATGTGCTTTTTTACATCCAGTCCCCGTGTGTTTGCAGTTTTTGTAAATTCTGTCATCTGTTCCCACCGGCACACAATGGCCTACTCTTTCGAAAAGCGGAACAGGATATAACGTGTGCGCAAGATGTTCTGCATTTGTTCGCACACGGGGCCTCGGTTTATAGTCTCATCCGAAGGACTTTTGGGGAGAGTGGAGTTAGAGGCTATCCCGTCCCCCGTGTGTGTGTGTGTGCGTGCACGCGTACGCCGTGCGCGTGTGTGCGCGCGGGCCAGGGTTTGCGTGTGTTATAATTTCTTAAAGCTATCTTGTAATGTTCATAGCAATTTGAAATGTATTTTCTTGCGTCTTTTGAGATAGTTATAGGTATCAATCTGCCTGTCCGTACTGTAATTGCCCTTCATGGGATGATTAAAGTGTTTTTGACTTGACTTGACTTGACTCGCCTGGTTTTCTGTCGTCTTTAGTTAAGTGATGAACTGTCATAAAAAGAACGGTGTGTGTGTGTGTGTGTGTGTGTGTGTGTGTGTGTGTGTGTGTGTGTGGTGCGCGCGCGCGCGCGCGTGTGCATGCGTGCATGAGAGCGTATGTGTGTGTACGTGTGAAATGTTATTTTCATTCAAGTCAAAGTCAAATTTGTATTTCCAGATGGTACATCGAATAAGCAATGGATTATTTTTTTTCACCAAGCCATCTATCTAGGAACAAAAACAACTTTATAAATAATAGTTAAAGTAGTGTGCATGTGTGTGTGTGTTTAATTTTTATTTTATTCTTTTATTCGAGGATAATGGAATAAGCACTTATGTGCTTTTTTTACACCCAGCCCCCGTCTGTATGCGGTTTTGTAAATGTTGTCATCCGTTCCCACCGGCACACAATGGCCTACTTTTACAAAAAAGCGGAACAGGATTTAACGTGTGCGCAAGATGTTCTGCGTGCTTTCGCACACGGGGCCTCGGTTTTTTGTCTCATCCGAAGGACTTTTGGGGAAAGTGGAGTCTGTACTGATTATTCCAGGGGAAAATAACCCCTTGAACGGGAATCGAACCCAGGTCGTCAGATTGCGAGCGCAATGTTCTAACCACTAGGCTATCCCGTCTAGGCTAGAATGAGAGAGAGAGTGAGAGAGGGAGAGAGAGAGAGGGAGAGAGAGAGAGAAAGAGAGAGTATGCCCTCTCTGACACTTCTTCCTGTGGCTAATGGAAACATCGCATTAAAACAGTTTTTGTTTATCGATTTTGCCTCAAAGCAACGCTACCCATCTTGTGGTGATATTGCGGAAAGTTGCCTATCATATAGCTTTAAATGGCATTCTTGTTGATACTTGTTTGCAAAAGAAAAGAACAACAAACAAACAAACAAACCACTTTTAAGATTATTAATCAGTCATAAGATTACATTCAGCTTTTTCCTCTGTGAGACATTTTAACGCCGGCACGCTTGTGCGTAATTTGTGTGTGTGTGTGTGTGTGTGTGTGTGTGTGTGTGTGTGTGGGCGCGCACGATCTTTATTTTCTTTCATTTTGAGGATAATGGAATAATGAATCGTGAACTTTTTTACATCCAGTCCCCGTGTGCATGCAGTTTTTTTTGTAAATTTTACCATCCTTTCTACCGACACAAGGAGGCACCGTGGTCGAGTGGTTTAGGCGGTCAACTCGTGATCCAGAGGTCGCGGGTTCGATCCCCGCTCGGCTCGGTGTTGTGCCCTTGGGAAAGACACTTTACTCCTATTTTCCTCACTCCACCCAGGTGTACAAGTGGGTACCAGTTCTGCCGGGGAAGTATCTGGCGACAGACTAGCGTCCTGTCACAGGGGTGGTGAAAAACCATCAGTTCGCTTAACGCTACAGAAACCGGGATAAGCTCCGGCTCTATGGGCCTTCTGGCTCGAAAGAACATACTACTACTTACTTCTACCGACACACTATGACCTACTCTTTCGAAAAGCAGAACGGGTTTTAACGTGTACGCAAGATGTTCTGCGTGCGTTCGCACACAGGACCTCGGTTTATAGTCCCATCCGAAGGACTTTTGAGGAGAGCGGAGTCGGCAGTGATGTTAACTCCAGAGGAAAAATCGTCTTGAACGAGATTCAAACCCAGGTCAGCAAATCAGGAGCGTATCACTCTAACCACCAGGTGCGTGCATGCGCGCGCACGCGCGCGTGCGCGCGCGTGTGTGTGCGCGTGCGCACGCGCGCGTTCAGACAGTCAGACAGACAAAGACAGAGACAAACAGAGAGAAACAGAGACAGACAAACAGGGAAACTGCGAATACATGCATGCATGCATGCAAGTGTTTGAATACACGCATGCGAGCGCCAGTGTGTACAATGTGGAGGGAGGGAAGGGGGCAGGTAGACTGAAGCAAAAACAACAACAAATAAAAAAAAGAGCAAAACATTTAGGACACGCGTACTTGATGTTTACGTCTAATCCTTCCATTCCATAAAAACATACCCCAAAAATCTTACTGACATTTGAAATACCATCGTAGTTTTGAATTCGGGCCGATAACATTTTTTGGGGTAACCTTTCAAAATGTCTGGCATTCTGAAATGATAAGAAAGAGAAAAATAAGAGCTTGTTTCCAACTCGATACAATTACAGGTATAAGGAGAACAAACTTTCAAGTCTGTCTTCTTTCTGGCTGTTGATTGGCCTCTTTTCTTCTGTTTGTAAAACGGTTAAGGTGTCCCATAACCTATACGGTCATACGAGAGTGAAGCGTCAGAGAACTCAAGGGCCAGCATATTGAGGGCGGCGCCCATCTCCTCTCCCTCGCTGCTTTACCTTCTCTGACCCTAAAGAGGGCAGGTACCCATTTACAGCTGGGTGAACTGGGGGAACTGTACTGAAGCCAAGGCGCGCAAACGGTCGTCACCCATCCAAGTGGCAACCACGCTCGATGCTGCTTAAACTTGGCTGGGGAAAAGCGAGTGCTCTGACCACTGAGCTATCCCGTCCCCCTTCTTTTTGTAGGCAGAGAGAAACCTTTAGTTCGGGAGAACTCCTCGATACTTTTTTGTTATTGAGGATTTTAGGAACAGACCAATGGCCGTTTATAAGAACATGTGGACAGGCCAAGACTTGTCCTGCAGGGAATGGTAGATGGAGGGAGACGAAGAGGCAGACAGAGAAAACGATGGGAAGACAACATCAGAGAGTGGACTGGCCTTGAGTGGAACGACTTGTTACGGAAAGCGGAGGGAGAGGGAGAGCAGGGCTAGGGAAGTGGGTGTTGAGATGCACATTATTTAAGGATACACCACTGAGAAAAAAACCACAGTTATGTACAGAGATGTTCGGGGGTTTGCCATAGTACAGTCCCACCCCTCAGCTTTTGTTTGTAGTCTGGCTGATCTTAGCTTTGACTCGGAGAGATGGCTTTCAAGATGAGTTTTCCCACAATCACCACTTTTGTTGCAAAGGGTTCTTCTCTTTGTTAAAATTCTTCCATGGGAATTGCTGGGGGCCTGTCAGTATAAATGACATCCTCAACCTCTGGACCACAAACCTGAGAGACTGCAGATAGCCTCAGTAAAAGCAAGAAGTCTGAAATGATGTGCCGCAAAAGGCGATCTTGAAACAGACTGAGTCAGTCACTACGCGTCAACGTGGGGAGTTGGGGTGTGGGGTTTTGCCCTATCTTTTTTGTGACATTCATGGTAGATATGATTGGGGGAGGTATAGATGGAATGGAAAACAAATCAGAACGTATTGTCTTTGAGCACAATAACGATCAGGTTTCTTGGATGTAAATTGAACAGTTGAACAGTTTTCCCATTGGGGATGCCGGGAGTCTCTCAGTATAAACAGCATCCCCACCTTCGGAAATTATGTGTTACGAGTTACCTATTTTCTATCCTACTCTGTTTCTGCCTTGTTCCTTTTCTTTCCGTCACCGCCTTCTGGTCTATCTTCTGCCCCTTGTTCCTTTTCTTTCCGTCACCGCCTTCTGGTCTATCTTCTGACCCTTGTTCCTTTTCTTTCCGTCACCGCCTTCTGGTCTATCTTCTGACCCTTGTTCCTTTTCTTTCCGTCACCGCCTTCTGGTCTATCTTCTGACCCTTGGTCCATTCTCCTGCCTTTTCTCCAGAAAGACTTAAAAGATAACAATTCTTTCCCACGGCGAAGTCGGATGCGCTGGGCCTGATTGTCAGGCACTTAACTGGCAGCGCAACGCATTTTTGTTCATATGACAGACTACAATAGTTGCTGTCTGAGCATTTTTTGAAGAAGAAGAATTAAGAAGAAGAATTAAGAAAGAAGAAGAAGAAGAAGAAGAAGAAGAAGAAGAAGAAGAAGAAGAAGAAGAAGAAGAAGAAGAAGAAGAGGAAGAAGAAGAAGAAGAAGAAGAAGAAGAAGAATTGCAAAGAATTGCAAAGAAGAAGAAGAAGAAGAAGAAGAAGAAGAAGAAGAAGAAGAAGAAGCGTAGGTATCATCAATCTCCTCTAAGTAATGGATCCTCTCCGTGATGTTGATTAAAAGGGTCAAGACAGGAAAAAGCGAAAAAGAACTTCTTATACAACAGCTGCTATTTCTGTCGTGTATGTGATTTGAACAATGTAGGTATTGGGAAATGATATAGATATGTGCATGAAATGCAATCAAAGTGTGTGTGTGTGTGTGTGTGTGTGTGTGTGTGTGTGTGTATGTGTGTTTGTGTATGTGTGTCTGTGTATTTGAGTCTGTGTTGTGTCTGTATTCTTCAGTTTAATATCTATAATAATAATAATAATAATGATAAATAATAATTTCAATAAAATATAATAATAAATGGAATTGATATAGCGCTATATCTTTTCCTTTTTTGAATCAAAGCGCTTATAAGTGATATCAGAGAAAAAGTGTGTGTGCGCGTGCGCGCGCGTGCCTGTGCCTGTGTCTCTGAAAGAATCTGTGTACCTGTGCCCCGTGTCCTTAAAATTATGTGTGTACACTTGCATGCACGCTTACTTACAGGCATGCGTCTCTGCTACTCAAGTGCAAAATGTGTTGTACATTCTCAAAAAGTCTGTGCAGCTTTTTAATCTACACCCTCAGCATTTTCACACGCAGTCTTCCTCCATACATCCTAAAGACTGTCAGAGATCAAGGAACTATTCCAAGCTAGTCACAGAACCACCTTCAGCACAATCCACGCAGCCACTGACGTGACGTGACGTGACGTGACGTGACGAAACGTGACGTGACGTGGTGTGACGTCAGGCAGACTATTTTGGGAGCAGTCAGCTATTTAGAAATCACATGCTTGGAAACATGGCACACCTCAAAGTGTAGGAGCTTTAACGTCAGCCTGCTTTTATTTCTGCTAGTTGTAAAATGTGGTCGTCAGCAAAACGTTCGTAAATGGTGACTTTTTCTAGAA
>CM054135.1:89882681-89907681 GCA_028751875.1 Rapana venosa
ATGTGTTAAACTCAGGCTACTCTCCTTAGGGATATTGCATCACCACAAGAGCAGCACCACCCATCTGTTCGTTCTTTTTCTGTTTGCAAGTGTATTTTGTTTCCCAATAAAAGTTCTACACAAGCTTACCAGAAACAACTGGCTAGTTGCCATGGGTTCTTTTACGTGCGAGAAATGTGTAATGGATACAATACTTAAGGGGGATTTTTTTTGGGTGGTGGTGGAGGGATCTGTAAGGCTAGCATCCAGACCACCACTCAAGGTCTAACGGATAGGCGGAAAGGTTCGGATATAAGCAAGGATCAAACACACGATCTCTCGATTTCTGATCAGGAGTGTGACCTTTAAACCACCAGTGTTCTGGTGCCGCAATCTTGCGTGAAGATGTAGCACACTTGGTGTGTTGTTTTGAAGAGGGCAAAGGTTGATGTGACCTCGCACACATCATTATGATGGGCACTGTGGTCTCGGGTCTTTGGGTGAAGTGATAAGTATGGGTAATAATAATAATAATAATAAAATGGAATTTATATAGCGCTATATCTTGTAAAAACAAATACACATATTGCTTGCTGGTACTGTCTCTGAGAATGACTAAAGAAGAAACAGGGAGAGAGAGAGAGAGGGGGGAGAGAGAGAGAGTTGTTTAAATGTACACGTACATACACATATGTCAAGAGATTTTCTTTACCTGGCATTAATTTTCTTCTCTCTTTGTTTCTTTCTTTACACTACTGGAACTATTCCCATAAAACAAGCTGTCTCCAAACCCACAGAAATGTTGTTTTTTTCCCAAAAATGCATATGCAGCAAAATCTTCAGATAGAAATTCCTCAAATGATGCAAAATACCACAAACGAAATTACAAAAAAAAATCTGACGTGAGGAGGGAAAGGAATGTGCGTGTTCGCGCGCATGCCCGCAAGCGTGTGTGTGTGTGTGTGTGTGGGGGGGGGGGGGGGGGGGGGGTCTATTGGTGTGCCAGCCTGCGTACTTGCGTGTGTGAACATGCGTGTGTATGTGTACGTGTATGCACACGTGAATGCGCGCATGAATGCGTGCGAACGTGCGAGCGTGCGTACGTGCACTTCCATTTGTGTACCTGCGCGCATTTGCGTGCATGTCTATGTGTGTGTTCATGCGTGTGTATTTGTATGTCTGTTTTTGTGTGTATGTGTCAGTGTGAGTGTGTGTGTGCGTACACGCGCATGTGTGTGTGATATCTTCAGTTTAACGTCTATTCACATTTAGTGATTTTAGACGGGCATGTGTGTGTGTGTGTGTGTGTGTGTGTGTGTGTGGGCGTGCGCGAACATGCACATCTGCGCGTATGTATATGAATGTCTCCAGTAAGGTGAGGTGGCTGTGTGGGGATGTAAAGAGGAGTCCCTACTCTGATAAGGGAGGAAGCCTACAGGGAGAGCAGATTTGAAACGCGTATGAAGGAGATAAGCATCAGTGAGATGCCTGTCTTCAAAGAGTGCAGTCGCACTTTATGTGACTAAAGACTGACATTGAGCCACATTAGCAAGACTTACTGTGGAGGAGGAGGAGGGGGAGAAGAGGAAGAGAAGAAGGAAGAGGAAGAGGAGGAAGAGGAAGAGGAGGAGGAAGAGGAGGAGGAGGAAGAGGAGGAGGAAGAGGAGGAGGAGGAGGGAGAAGAGGAAGAGGAGAAGGAGGAGGAGGGGATAGAAAGAGGGAAGGAGGAGAAGGAGAGGAGGGAGGAAGAAGGAGAGGAGAAGAGGAAAGAGGAGGGAGAGGAGGAAGAGAGGAAGAAGGAAGAGAGAGGGGAGAGAGGAGGAGGAAGAGAGGAGAAGAGGAAGAGGAGGAGAGAGGAGGAAAGAGGAGGAGGGAGGAAGGAGAGGAAGAAGAGGAAGAAGAGGAGAGAGGGAGAAGAGGAAGAGGAGAGGAAGAGGAGAGGAAGGGGAAGGAAGAGGAGAGAGGAAGAGGAGAAGGAAGAGGAGGAGGGAGAAGAGGAAGAGAGAAGAGGAGGAAGAGGAGAGAGGAAGAGGAGGAAAGGAAGAAGAGGAGAAGGAGGAAGGGAAGAAGAGGAAGAGAGAAGGAAGAGGAGGAGGAGAGGAGGAGTGGATAGGTAAATGTGTGGAATGAGGAAAGAAGGGAGGAGAGGAAGAGAGGTTGGAAGGGAAATGGGGAGGAAAAAAGAGAATGAGGGATGGGGATGGGGATGGAGGGAAAGGTTTTTCCTTTAACTGCCCCGTTTTTCTAGTTTTTTTAAATAAATTATGGGTTAATGATTATTTTTCTTTATCTCTCGTTGTGTTAGCGTATACTATCTCTGTACGTTACTTCTGGTTGTATGGGTAGTGTATGGTATGTCTGCTGTCTGACTGTGTTTTTCATCTATACTCCTCCTCGCTTTTTCTGGTCTCTTATCTCTGTCTGGCTTGTCTGTCTTTCTTTCTCTCTGTTGTGTGTGTGTGTATCTATCTCTGTTACGTTTCTTCTGTCGTCTGTATGTATGTATGTCTGCCTGTCTGTCTTGTTTGTACTCCTCTCTCTCTTCTCTGTTTCTCTCACACAACATAACACATACAACAACATCCCTACTCTAACGGTTGACAACATTTACGAACCATGCACACGGGGACTGATGTAACAAAAAAGCACCACGAGTGCCTTATCATTATCTTTTTGGTAGATATAAATCACTGTCTTTGTCTCATGTCTCCCCCTCTCTGTCTCTGTCTCTCCCCCACACAACAAACAGCAATAACAACAACAACACACACACTCTAAACGGTTGACAACATTTACGAAACGGCATGCACACGGGGACTGAATGTAAAAAAAAGCACACGAGTGCTTATTCCATTATCTTCGAAACGAAAGAATAAGAATAAATTAAATACACACATATACACAAATCAACACCCCACCCCCACCCCCACACACACGCACACACGCACGCACACACACAAACATACATACACACACACACACACACACACACACACACACACACACACACACACACACACACACACACACACACACACACACACACACACACACACACACACACACACACACACACACCACACACTGGTCTCTGCAGTAGTCTCTCAATAAATGTCAGTGTCACAGAAGATGAGAAGGAGAAAGAGAGAGAGTTGTGTGTACTTCAGGACCTAGCTTCTGGAACCAATTAACCTCCCCCCCCACCCATACCCCACCCATACCCCATCCCTCCACTTACCAAGACACCGTCCCCCTCCCCCACCCCCGACCCACACCTCCACACCACCTCCCTACCACTGTCTGCAAAACTGAAGTTGCTAGGCAACTGCCTTGAGACGGTGGCAGCGCATTTTAGTACCAAAAGAAAAAAAAAACGACAAAAGAAAAAGAATCTGAGACAAGACAGAAGGTGGAACCAAACCTATCCAAGCTGTTCCAGAATAGAGTGTAGAGTCTTCCAAAAGATTGAGTCTGTAGTTTTTTAAAAAAAAGAAAAGGTGTGTATAAAGCATTCTGAGTGAAGTTTCAGTGTCATCTTTAAAGATGATAAAGTTAATTTTTTTTTTAAAAAAAGGTAAAAGCGCCCCATAACCTTTGTGGTGGTAGGGGAGCGAGGCGAGGGCGGCACCCATCTCCTCTCCCTCGCTGCTTTGCCAACCCTGTCCCTAAAGAGGGCAGGTACCCATTTACAGCTGGGTGAACTGAGGGACTGAACTGAAGTCAAGGCGCGCAAACGGGTCACCCATCCACTTGGTAACCACGCTCGAAGCTGCTTAACATTGTTGACTTGGGGAAAGCGAGTGTTCTGACCACTGAGCTCTCCTATGATATAAGCACATAAGTGTGTGTGTGTTTTGTGTTCTGTTTCAGTATGGACACCAGCTAAGCAGTTTGTGTCATCAGCGCTGAACAGTTCCAGTTGCAATTTCTCTTCATTTTACACTGTTTTGTTTCCCCCCTCCCACTATCCACACAGGCCACATCGGGGCTGTCGCTTTTTTCCCCCTCAGACACTCCAGTGACCACTCAAGTTCAGAGTGCATAATAATAATAATAAGAAGAAGAAGAATAATGATGATGATACTACTACTACTACTACTACTACTACTACTACTACTACTACTACTACTACTACTATTACTACTACTACTACTACTACTACTACTAATAATACTGTATGGAATTTATATAGCGCTGAATCTTGTAAAGCAACAAATCAAAGCGCTCAGATGACTTTTTTTTTTAAATCGAGGATAATGGAATAAGCACTCAGGTGCTTTTTTTTAACATCTAGTCCCCGTGTGTATGCGGTTTTGTAAATTATGTCATCTGTTCCCACCGGCACACAATGACCTACTCTTTCGAAAAGCGGAACAGGATTTAACGTGTGCGCAAGATGTTCTGCATGCGTTCGCACACGGAGCCTCGGTTTATAGTCTCATCCGAAGGAGTGCCATTCAGTCCCTGCAAATATCTGACACTGTTAACGTGAAGGGGAAATCATTAACTGACAAAGTACCGTAAGCATTTTCATTCCTGAAGGCCGGTAAAAGGGGGTTTGCGCTAAATGACGCCACCCATTTCGCTTAATTCATTCATCCTGAGGTTTCAAAAAAGTGTAGATAAAGAATAACGAACACTTCAAAGTAATCAAATTTGCATGATTAAAAATGTCATAAGAGCAAACAACACTTGCAGAATAGACATCCTGTGCTCATCCCAGTGTTTTATGTTATCACTTTTTGGTCACCAGACTACAACGCAGACACGATATTATACAACGCCTTAAAACAAAATATGTGTAAGATCTGCTTGTAAAAAAAGGTAAGAGAATGAACCGAGTAAGCAGATAATAGGCAAGAAAGAGGACAGAGGAGTAAGGACAAAGACAGAAATAAAGAGAGCGATTGAAAAGGGGGAAGTTTCTAGCACAGAATTTCCAGAAAGTGAGGATGCTATTTATAATAAAAGAGCCCCTAGCATACTTATGGGGGATGTTTCTCGCCATAAAATCACATATTTAAAATTCATCCTTTAAAATCATTTCATTTGTGTAACACTATTGCCATAAAAACAGCGCCCAAAATATCTTGTGACAGCCGTAAAAATGACAAAGGTGTCCCATAACCTATACGGTCGTAGTGGCGTCAGAGGCCTCACTTCTCTAGGGACCAGCATATTGAGGGCGGCGCCCATCTCCTCTCCCTCACTGCTTTACCTTCCTTGACCCTAAAGAGGCAGATACTCATTTACAGCTGGGTGAACTGGGGGACTATCCTGAAGCCATGGTGCGCAAAGGGTCACCCATCCAAACTGGTTACCACGCCCGATGCTGCTTAAACTTGACCATAACCTACAAAAAATGATCGGAAACGATTATTGAGCACAGATTAGAGAAACTATAATGCTATGGCTTTCAAAGTGCTAAGGTTGCCTGAACTGTAAAGTGCTTTGAGCACATCCATACGTCCAAAAGCTCTTAGCCAATGTGCCACTAAGGATCTCTCCCAATCCCTTAGTATGTCAATTATGACGTTTATAATTGCCCCCCTTTGACTGATGGGCTTGTAGCTTTTGTCAAACAAAATTAGTTCATTCGTTCATTCATCCGCTAAGACTCTCACAGTAGTTCTCAAGCGTGTTGAATGAGACAGAATACATATTATGGGTATAATACCCTCTATAGGCTTCCCTTCATCAGGAAAATGCTTACCAATGGCATACTTACTGCAAAGGAAGTACAGGTATAATGATAATGATGATTATAATAATAATAATAATAATAATAATAATAATAATAATAATGTATGGAATTTATATAACGCTGAATCTTGCAAAGGAACAAATGAAAGCGCTTACATTCAAATCATTCACACTTATGCAATCATTCATGAATAAGATTTTTTAAAAATCAATATCATACACACACACGCACGCATGCACGCCCGCACGCACAGCATGCGTATACACAGTGATGGAGATGGAGGTGGCCGTCAAAGAGTATAGATAGATAATAAGAGGGAAGATTTTAGTAAGAAAATAAACGCGTTTTGAGGCTGGATTTGAAAGTATGGAATGTAGGATTTTGGCGAAGAGACAGAGTTAGGTCATTCCAGTTGGATGGACCACAGGCAGAGAAAGAGCGACGGTACTACTGAGACCTTCCTTGAACGCTCAGACAGCAACTGTTGTCTTTCATGGGAGCCAAAAATGCGTTGCGTTGCCGTTAAGCGCGTGACAAGTCAGTTCCTAGCACAACTTAGATTTAACATTATTAAACTGAATTAAAGCAATATTAAAAAGGTGATGCATTTTTTTTTTTAAAAGAATAGAGGATCCTGTTATTATGTCAAATCACAAATAAGATTCTTTTATGCATATAATCGTCCACATTTCTATCTGTTGGAAGATCTATGAAGAAATTATTTCGCACAACTCCTCCACAGAGAAAAAAAACCTTGATGGAGAAAAAAGTAGGATAGGAAAATGTCTAAAAATGATGAATAGAAATGGAAGGGTGACTGTGAGACTATGCAATAAAACGGCCACCGTTGGCAGGAATATAACAACACCCAGAATAAACCCCCATTTCCATCAATACATGCACAGTCATCATCATCCTTCTCAGGTAGACCTCATGAAAGTTGGATTAAAGTCTCTTCTTCCCAGAAAAGCTGGGAGTCGATTTCCAATCCTGTTCCTAGTTATCCTTATGATGCAAGGAAAGGAGGTGGGGGTGGGGTGGAGGTAGGTGTTGAAAACTGCTGCTACTGGATAGCTTCAATGTATATCTGTTCTCTCTGTCTTCTGTTGTCTGTCTGTCTGTCTGTCGTTCTGTCTGTCTGTCTGCTGTCCGTCTCTTCTGTCTGTCTTCTCTGTCTGTCTGTCTCTCTCTCTCTATAAAGTCAACAGTCTTTCCTAAGAAAGAGTACCGCCAGTTCTTTCTTCCGAAATGACAGGTTTTCATCCTGCGTCATCGCTTCTTTCTCTTTTTTGTTCGTTTCTCCTTCCTTCCTTCTCTTCTTCTTCTTCCTTCTTCCTTTTTCTTTCTTTCTTTCTTTTCTTTCTTTCTTTCTTCTTCTTCTTTCTTCTTCTTTCTTTCTTTCTTTCTTCTCTTTCTTCTCTTTTCTTCTTCTTTCTTTCTTTCTTTCTTCTCTTTCTTTTTCATTTCCGTTCTTGCCTTATTTCCTGGTCTGTTGTTTACTTAATAAGATATCGCTGCCTTTACTCAATTATCGGTCTTGCCTGTGTAACTTCTGTTGTGGTCTTAGTATAAAAACAACAACAACAGCAACAAAACGTGTGTTTGAATTGTGCACATTTTCTTATGTCCATAAGTGTTAGGTTTGAGTGAGGGATATTGATGAAGTCAAGAAATGGATGGGGGATGGGGGCGAATTTTCTGTTCCAATTTCTTTTTCACTTTATCAATGTCTTGATTATGAATCAACAGTGATTATGTAGAAAAAGTATCTAGTAAACACTTCATTGATGTTTTCCTTAGCTGTCTTTTCTACCTGCAAGATCATGAATCAGCATAGCTCTTAGATCAGTTAAATTAGCTGTATGTCTTTAAAAAGGAATGTGAGAATCAAGTTAATTTTTTTAGAGCTTTCTAAATTAATTTGGTGTGATGTCCAAGTTATCTGCAATACTATTCTCCCACATTTTTTGAAAGAAAAAAAGATGTATACATTGAAATACAAAATGAGACTCAACAGCTTTCCTTATCCAAAATTGACTCGAGGTTTGCATAGATGGTGGTAAAGATAAAGGTGTTCCCATAACCTATGTGGTCGTTGGGGAGCAAGATGTCAGAGTCCTCAGCTTCTCCAGGGGCCAGCATATTGAGGGCGGCGCCCATCTCCCCTCTCTCGCTGCTTTACCTTCCCTGACCCTATAGAGGGCAGGTACCCATTTACAGCTGGGCAAACTGGGGGAACTGTACTGAAGCTAAGGCGCGCAAACGGTCACCCATCCAACTGGTAACCACGCTCGATGCTGCTTAACCTTGGCGTGGAGAAAGCGAGTGCTCTGACCCCTGAGCTATCCTATCTTCAGGTTTGCATAGATTACGAAAAAAAGAACGATGGACAGGCTTGTACTCTGTAAGAAGGATGGACAGGCTTGTACTCTGTAAGAAGGATGGACAGGCTTGTACTCTGTAAGAAGAATGGGCAGGCTTGTACTCTGTAAGAAGAATGGACAGGCTTGTACTCTGTAAGAAGGATGGACAGGCTTGTACTTTGTAAGAAGGATGGACAGGCTTCTACTCTGTTATCTCGCCACACACTACATCACAAAAAAGACTCTCATTACCAAAGCAGCTGACATAGGCATGAAATAAATCACCGCACATTGATCAGCATAGATAGTACAAAATAAAAAGCACGTACACGAGGACTAAGTACCACCTTTGATGTAACTTCCACTCCCTGTCGCTACCAAGGGGGTACGATGGTACAGACAGAGATTATGACATGGTCAGGTTTCTTGAAGCAATTAACTCGCCCTTCCACTTTCTAAGACCTTACCCTCCAACATGCCTGGGCTGGTACCTAATGCAGCTGACAGTGTCTTGCCCTATCAGGGAATCTGAGACAGAGTGAAGATTGGACCTAACCCCATCCCTGCTATTCTGGAACACAGTAGCTGAGGCTCCCAGAAGATTCACTTTTGTGTGTGTGTGTGTGTGTGTGTGTGTGTGTGTGTGTGTGTGTGTGTGTGTGTGTGTGTATGTGTGTGTGTGTGTGTGTGTGTGTGTGTGTGTGTGTACAGTCTGTAAGACGTAGGGATGGATGGTTGGTTGGATGTTTAGGGGTTTTACGTCATCTTTCGTAGTGGTGTGATGGAAGTTTAGTTGAGGTGTGTGTTTGTTTATGTGTGTGAGTGTGTTTAGTGTGTGAGTGTGTATGTCTGTGTGTGTGAGTTGTGTGTGTAGTAGTGTGTGTGTGTGTGAGTCATGTGTGTATGTATGTGTGTGTTGGTGGGATATCGATCTTTGTGCAGAATGTAAACAAAGTCCTGTCAGTTTCGATATGAGGCTAGCACCTCAAGACTATCATCCCACTTCGGTCCCAATGTCCAAGAGAAAAGAAAAAGAACAGCATAACCAGCTCATCAACCACACATGTACAAGCCAAAAATCCAGTTTACCAATTAACAAGCTTATCAACCATAAAGCCAACCAACCAACCAGCCCGCCCACCAACCAATCATTCAGCCAACAAACCAGCCAATTAACCAGCCATTTAACAAAGCAACCAAGTAAGCACTTAAACAGTCATTTTGCCACCCATCAAAGTAAGCAACAAAGAGAGGAACTGAGCTCAAGCTGGAATGTTTTTATTAAGGGTACGTTTATAAGCCAGTAGCTTCTTTACACCATTCCCTCTTGAAAAAAGAGGAAGCAAAGAAAGAGACAAGGAAATCAATCAAGGAATAAATAAATAGTTATATAGATAAAAAAATGTAATAGCTCCACAAGTATTTCCACTCTATTGACAAGCACATGTCTTTCGAAATCATTTCAAGGCGCAACTATATCACTGACATGCATACATACAGACACAAGTGAGAGAGAGAGACAGACAGATGGGCACAGAGAGAGAGAGAGAGAGAGAGAGAGAGAGAGAGAGACAGAGAGAGAGACAGAGACAGAGAGACAGAGAGACAGAGAGATGTGTCAGCAAGTTTTAGGGGTAAGACGTGTCAATGGCGATGTTAAACAGATGAAGTAGATTAGCCAGATAAAAGACCGTTCTTTACATCTGCGTGACTTTAACAGAAATGTAACTTCTGACAAAAAGGCATGTACAGTGCTTGCACTCTTGTCACAAGAGACTTGATAAAAGTTAGATTGAACTCTTACCACGCTGAAAATCCAAGGGCTGAGATATGCTGCAGTATCTAGTGCTCCACCGTGTACGTGAAAGGTGAAGTAGGGGACATTACTCCATTACAGCCTCGATGTGAGGACTTCCGGAACAGCCTAGCCAGGTTATGGCAACGAACTTACAGGCACAAGCGTGATGACTGGCTAAGCAGTTGCCCTATATGTAGGCTTATACAGTACTTTGAAACTCTAAAGAGTACAGTGTATGCACTCTTCTCTGTTCATATTTGACATGCAAGGAGTACCCCTCCGCCTTGATCTCTTTCTATCATCCAATCTGCCGTCCTTATGTCCCCACATTTTTTGTGTGTATTCATGCATGAGGTTTTTTGTTTTGTTTTTGTTTTTAAATGTCAATGTTTGTGTTTTGTTTATCTGAAGTGTGGGTGGTTCGTGTTTCATGACATGGCTGAGATATCAATGTTTATCAGCTTTATTTATCATTTCGTCAAAAAAGTGTCATTTCATATGAACTATTTTTTATTTTATTTTATTTATTTATTCTTTTATATCGAGGATAATGGAATAAGCACTCATGTGCTTTTTTTACATCCAGTCCCCGTGTGTATGCAGTTTTGTCACTTTTGTCATCTGTTTCCATTATCGGTATATGTTCATTACATTTGATACTCATATCAGAAGTACTTATCATCACCATCAGCATCGGCAATTTCTCGACCAAGCTGGTCGTGGGGGGAACATGTGGGATGTGTTGGTCGACACTTTACTCCAGGCTGATCTGCCTTCAGCCTTTCGCAGCAACAGCACAGCCATGTCAAGGTCGGTCCAGTCTGTGATGTTCTGCATCATCCAGTTCTCCATCTGTCTGCTCCTACGTCTTCCTCCATTAAGAGCCCCCCCGTAGAATAATCTTGGCAATGTGGTTATGACGCGTGACGTGACCAAACTACACCAGCGTCCTCCTCTTCACAACAGCCGGAAGGGCTTTGTTCCTGCGGCCCAGCTTCCATGATCGCCTCTTGCCACACTGGCTTGTTGGCTCAGTGGTCCTGCCAGGAGAATGTGGAGAGGCCTTCTGAAGCATTTCATTTCGAAGGCTCGGATGTTGTTTTCCAGTTCTGTAGTCAAGAGCACTCGCTTTCCCCAAGCCAATGGTAAGCAGCATTGAGTGGGGTTACCAGTTGGATGGGTGACCATTTGCGCGCCTTGGCTTCAGCACAGTCTCCAGTTCACTCAGCTGTAAAAATTAATGGGCACCTGCCCTCTTTAGGGCCAGGGAAGGTAAAGCACAGAGAGAGAGAGATGAGCGCCGCCCTCAATATGCTTGCCCTAGAGAAACTGAGGTTTCTGATGCCTCACTCCCTTTCGACCACACAGGTTATGGGACACCTATTCAAGATCCAGCTTACATACCAGTACAGCAGTATGGGAACGATGGACTCTCTACACAACTTTAGCTCTGTTAGGAAGCTGATTCCTTTGCTTTTTCCAAACCCTGTTCAACTTTGCCATGGCCGATGTTGTAAGGGCTATCTGTTCTGTACCTTAGTTGTAAAGCGGCCATCTTGATCAGTATGAAGTCAAGATTATTTGAAGGAGTCTATTCCTTCGAACTGTTGACCATTCATGACGATGTTAATTGTACCCTCGTTAATGCTGTTTATTATGACCTTGCTCTTCTTTGCAGGAATACTCATACTGCCATACATATTTAAATGAGGAAAGTAAAACAAACAGACAGAAAGATTGTCCGTCTGTCTGTCTGTCTCGGTATCTCTTTCATCTGTCTGCCTGTCTGTCTGCCTATCTTTCTGTCTATTTATCTAGTTGTCTGTCTGTGTCCGTCTGTCTGTATGTCTGTCTTATATCTAAAGCAAGAGCGAAAAGATCAGACTGAAAGTAATTATGCGTAGCAACTCCGGTGATCCCCAAACCACCACTGCTGACACAGGAATAAACAAGGAAAGACGGGAGAGGAGAAAGGATAGGAGAAGGCGAGGCACCAGTGGGTTACAGAGTATCAGAAAGGTGCACTAGGGGGTTACAGTGTATCAGAAGGGGGCACTAGGGGGTTACAGTGTATCAGAAAGGTGCACCAAAGGGTTAAAGTGTATTAGAAGGGGGCACTAGGGAGTTACAGTGTATCAGAAAGGTGCACTAGGGGGGTACAGTGTATCAGAAGGGGGCACTAGGGCGTTACAATGTATCAGAAGGGGGCACTAGAGGTTACAGTGTATCAGAAGGGGGAACTAGAGGTTACAGTGTATCAGAAGGGGGCACTAGGGCGTTACAGCGTATCAGAAGGGGGCACTAGAGGTTACAGTGTATCAGAAGGGGGCACTAGGGCGTTACAGTGTATCAGAAGGGGGCACTAGAGGTTACAGTGTATCAGAAGGGGGAACTAGAGGTTACAGTGTATCAGAAGGGGGCACTAGGGCGTTACAGTGTATCAGAAGGGGGCACTAGAGGTTACAGTGTATCAGAAGGGGGCACTAGAGGGTTACAGTGTATCAGAAGGGGCACTAGAGGTTACAGTGTATCAGAAGGGGGAACTAGAGGTTACAGTGTATCAGAAGGGGGCACTAGAGGGTTACAGTGTATCAGAAGGGGCACTAGAGGTTACAGTGTATCAGAAGGGGGAACTAGAGGTTACAGTGTATCAGAAGGGGGCACTAGGGCGTTACAGTGTATCAGAAGGGGGCACTAGAGGGTTACAGTGGATTAACCTTGGTCTTCCCCTGTGTCTCAGTACAAAAGACTCACAAATCAGAACAGCTGAGACCAGCAGGAAGGGAAAGAAAGGACAAGAAAATGCCAGTGCCAATCGATCAGCGCTGATATCACAAAGAGAAGAACAGCAGGGAGTTTCTCAGGTGCAACCTTATCATTATTGTTGTCAAAAGGCAAGCACAGGAGGGAGAGCTGTGAACAATCTATAACTAGGTTTCAGAAACCAGTTTTCCGTTCCTCCTACTTTCATATAATTTGCTGCCTGGATGCACAGACAGCTAAATGACATGTCTGAGGACCTGGTTGCAAGTCGTAGAATTCTGAGAGAAGGTGACGGTTGGTGCCTAACTCATTTTGTCTGAGGGAAGTCGGATGCGCTGGTCCTGAATTGTCAGGCGCTTAACGGCAGCGTGATGCATTTTCGCTCATATAGCAGACAACAATAGTTGCTGTCTGAGCGGTCAACGACGACGAAGAAGGAGTGTAATTTTGGCCTTTAAAGTGATGAGAGACGTACCTGCCTTTGTTAACAAATCAAAGATGGTTAGATTTCGAGATCCGACCTTGTGTTAAGTCTAATTCACTACACCACCATTGTCCCTTATAGCCCGTGAATCAACCAACCAGCCCACCAATTAACCAGCCCATCAACCAGCCAGTCGATTAACTAATCAATTCAACAGCAAGTTAACCAACAAATCATGCAATCAGTCAGACAAGCAATAAATTAATTAAATAATCAAGAAAGCAAACAATCACCCCCTCACCTCACATATCTTATAGTCTCTTGGACCGTGGGAGCACTAATACAGATTTTGCAACCAGCTTCCTCCACTCCCCGTGGTCCTCTGCTTTCCGTAGCAAATCGTTCCATTCAAGGCCAGTCCACTCTCTGATGTTGTCTTCCCATCGTTTCCTCTGTCTGCCTCTTCGTCTTCCTCCTCGTACTGTTCCCTGTAGGACAGTCTTGGTCTGATCTTGAAGCTGATGGTCATGTTCTTGTCGTTCCAGAGGACTCTCAGATTGGTCATTGCAGCTGTAGTCTGGCCTACCCTAGAGAGAATTTCAGGTTTTGATCCTTCATCAACAAAGAAATAAAAGACAGAAGAAAAGAGGAAAGATAGACAGAAGTGAAAAAAAAACAAAAGAAGGAAAACAAAAATGAAGAAAAAGAAAGAAAGAAAGAAAATGAAAGAAAGGAAGAAAAACCCCAGTTTGATCAGGTGTGTGTAAGTGTACAATGTGTCAATAGTGACATGGAAACAGAGAACCAGATAATCTAGAAAAAAATCTCAATTTACATGACTTCAAAAGAAATTGAATTCTTGACAAAAACAACAATAACAACGAAAAACCCAAACACACAAAAAAACAAACAAACAAAATACCATGCAGCTCTCCATACCCTCTTCAGAACAGAATTCATAACATTTAGATGAACCACCCAAACTCTGTGAAAGACCAAGTGCTAATATTCGTTCTCTTCCCCATTCATCACTGTAGGATTAGGAGTGCATGCCACCTCTCTCTCTCTCTCTCTCTCTCTCTCTCTCTCTCTCTCTCTCTCTCTCTCTTCTCTCTCTCTCTCTCTCTCTCTCTCTCTCTCTCTCTCTTCTCTGTCCTTTAATCTCTCTATCTCCTATCCTCGCAATATTTTACTGACATTTGTGTATGTGTTGTCTGGCTTCGAAATGTCAAAGTGTGTGACCTGTTTCTATCTAATGTGGAGTTTTCATATTTCATGCAATGGCTAAGACGCGTGGGTCATTTCATGAAAATAAACATATCTGCGTATCTACATCACATCTGATAACGATAAATACATATATGAAAGAAGGAAAAGCAAACACATTAGTAAACCATATCTCCCCCCTCTCTCTCTCTGTGAGCGTGCGTGCGTGCGTGCATGCGTGCGTGCATGCATGTGTGTATATATGGGTGTGTGTACATCTATCTATCTATCTATCTATCTATCTATCTATCTATCTATCTATCTATCTATCTATCTATCTATCTATCTATCTATCTATCTATCTATCTATCTATCTATCTTATCCTTCGCTTCTCTCTCTCACGTAAGAAAGAAGAATGAACAAATCAGACCAAGACTAGTCATTGTAAGGCCCCATGAGATTCAGCAACCAGCACTGCTGACACAGGAGCGATAAGCTAAAGAAGAGAGAGAGGGGGGAGAAGCGAGAGGAGGAGAAGGGGGCACCAGGGGGTTACAGTGGATTAACCTAGGTCTTCCCTTGTGCTCAGAACAAAAGACTCAGACGCTAGAACAGCTGAGACCAGCAGGAAGGAAGAGGACAAGAACATGTCAGTGCCAATCGATCAGCGCCGAGATGACAGAGAGAAGAAGAGACAGAGACTGCCTAAGCTGCAGCCTCCTTCATCAATGTCGCTGTCAAAGGGTTAGGGCAGGGGGGGGGGGGGGGGGGGGGGAGCTGTGTGCACAATTCAGCCAGGTCCATGGAACTAGTTTACCCTACCTCCCACTATCAGAGGACCTGTCAAGCTGCCTGCACAGGTTGTTAAGCCAAGTGTCTCAGAACCTGTTTACATGTCGTAGAACTCTGAGAGAAGGTGAAGGTCGGTGCAAAGCTCATTTTGTCCAGGCGCTGAGGCTTGGAAGTCACAAGGGAATCTCTTGCCTTTGTCAGTACATCAAATAGGGTTTGATTATTTCATCTGACATTGTAATTAATAAGATGGAAGATGGAGAACGATGTGCTAAATCAAATATTCAGAATGATACCAGTCGCCGTGGTGCAGTGGTTAGTGCCGTGCTTTATGGGCTGGAAGGTTGTGGGTTTGAATCCTCTAAGAGTCGAAGAGATTTTTCAAACTCTGGCAGGCTCCAACGCAGAATAAATTTGCTATAAGTTCAAATGGAGGACTGTGATCACACAGTTGAGCTTCATCCTTTAAAAGATGCAAGTTTGAGAGTGCTGCTGAAATTACCTGACCAACACTGCAGGTATTGATATCTCTCGGGCCTGGTTGACACTGGGATATAATTATTATGATAGGAAGAGTACAGTACAGCCATGCAACGGTATCTCAAAGCACGCGAACTTCCCAAGGAGCATCATTATGTCATCCTCTTCACCATTAATCATCATACAATGAACAAATATGTCTAACTTGGTGGCCCTGGCTGCTCTGGTCTCATGGTGACTTGAGGTTTGGTTTATCCACACACTATTATGCATGTGGTTAGTTTGTGTCGAGGTCTTCGGGGTAGAACGTTCAGGGAGAATGCTGTTGGAGGGACATTGTGGTGGTCACTACCCCAGGTGGGCATCTCAATAAGTCTGGACTTGCAGCTTGGCTATCACTTTCGACAGTTAGGAGCTTTGTAGGTGGTGTCCTGCGTGTGTTAGTTCAGAACGTGCACTGCTGAAAAGCGACCTATTTGCAAAGAAAGGCCAGTCTGGCATAACACCGATGAACTCCCTGTGGACTCCTGGCTTGAAGGATGCTATATGACAAGCCCAGAACGACTACAATTTTATTGTGTTGCCTTATCTCCCGTGACCTCCCTGTCCTGCTGTTCCCATGTCGCTGGTTTTCGTCTCTCTACGGCAACTATACCCAGATTCATTACCTCGCATTCTCAGGGTCAGAAATCCACAGGGAGCCTATCAATGTCGTGCCGCAAAAGAGCCCATCTGCCCTCTGGCTGGTAACGCTGTGTTGTTACACTCAGCCACATTGGCTAGCAGTATGTTGCTACAGTCCTAGCTACTTGACTTGGCATTGGCTAGCAGTATGTGCTACAGTCCTAGCTATTTGACTTGGCATTGGCTAGCAGTATGTTGCTACAGTCCTAGCTATTTGACTTGGCATTGGCTAGCAGTATGTTGCTACAGTCCTAGCTACTTGACTTGGCATTGGCTAGCAGTATGTTGCTACAGTCCTAGCTACTTGACTTGGTATTGGCTAGCAGTATGTTGCTACAGTCTTAGCTACTTGGTATTGGCTAGCAGTATGTGGCTACAGTCTTAGCTACTTGGCATTGGCTAGCAGTATGTTGCTACAGACTTGGCATTGTCTAGCAGTATGTTGTTACAGTCTTAGCTACTTGACTTGGCATTGGCTAGCAGTATGTTGCTGCAGTCTTAGCTACTTGACTTGGCATTGGCTAGCAGTATGCTATGGTTGTTGTGCGTTCTCTAACTTAATACCTTCGGGGTCACCCAGATGTGCACTCTGCTTGCTCATCTTCCCTGGAAATCGCTCCAGGATGAACAGTTTACAGGGAATGACCATGTTGTTCGTTTTACCCCTTCTTCGGCGGGAGGTCCGAGGTTCGCCAATGGTAAGATTTTGCGTATGCGACCCTGTTTTACTCATCAGTAAGGTAACCACATTCCGACTTCAGGGATACTGTTTAAACATGACACCTGTTTGTTTTGGTTTTAAATATTTTGTCATTCGTTCCTACCGACACGAAATGGCCTACTCATCTTCAAGGCGGAAGGGGTTTTTAACGTTGTGTACAAGCTAATCTGCGTGTATTGACACTAGGTGGCTTCGGCTTATAGTCTCACTTGAAGAACGTTTTAGGGAGTAGAGTCAGTACGAATGTTAAGTCCAGGATAAAATTCCCTGAAACCTTCGTGGTGGTTTGATCCCGGGACCATCAGATCACGAGCTCAACGCTCTAACCACCAGGCTATCCCGCCCCCTGTCTCTCTCTAGGAATTGTCCTGTCTGAGGACAAACTGAATGTAACATGTTACAACATAACAGCATTGTAATGTAGGCATCGGCGCCTAGCTTACATCAACAACTGATAACGCTTTTTGTCTGGACCAAAATTGATGTTTTACTCTTCGCGACATTCGTACCAATATGTTGTGATACTCTCGGGCTCTTTGGAAACCAAGGGCAAGATCCACGAAAGTTGAAAAGCAGATTACTGATTAACTTTATGATGGCTGACCGAACATGTCATCATCTCTTTCTTCACCATCTCCTTGGAAGTAACGTTCTTGTAATGTCATCGTGGATCAATGTGCAGTGATCTTTTTTCCCTGCCTGTACCAGCTATTCTTGGTATCAGATTCTTTTATGCTGTGATGCATGGCAACATGCAACTCATTCCACCTGCTCTTTTCTTTTGCAATGTAATGGAGACCATTTGGGGCGAGTTAGACTTTGGTCGATGATTCATGATTTGATGTGAATGTTCATTTCTTATTTATGACATTTTCCTTGCATGCTATGAAAGAAATGAATACGATTCCCTAGAAGTGGGAGCCGATTTAATATATCCAATAATGGCGCCACGCTACTCGAAAATCCTGGATAAGTTGGCATATACAGCAGACTGCGCGAACAAATGCCTATAGTGCTATCAAGATAGGTTGTTATCTCTTCTTTAATACCGATTTTTAAAACCAGAACATTTGGAAGTTAAAAAGAAGATTCAAAGAGAAAGTCTAATACCAATTTATTGAACCAATCTTAAAACCAGCAATTGTTAGTACTTCTAGTATAAAAATTGGCAAACTATGAAGAATAAATATTGCTAAATAAATAAATCGATAAATAAATAAATAGGGAGATGGACATTTGCAACAGTTCAAAAGTAACTTTAAAATTAGCAGACTGACCAAGCGACAGATAAATTATTTAACCGATCGACCTACAGACAGGCAAACAGATAGAAAGTAGACAGACAGGCAGGTTGATTAAGTGCCAGTGTTCCTCGCCCCTTGTGTCATGGAGACAGATAACAAACAGATTGAAATCCATCACTTGGGCTTTTCAGGGAAAAGAGACTGTCATCAAACTTTCCTGTAGTCCACCCTGAGAAGAAAATGGCGCCAGCGTCTTTATTGATCGAGTTGAACAATGTCTTGTCTCAACGTTTCCTGATGTCATCTCATAGCTGTTCTGCCAAGCACTATTTCTCTATCTGCCTTATTCTCCAGAGGAATCACGCAAGATGGCATTCTTCATGCATCTTCTATAGGAGAGAATGTTTAATCCCTGTTTACAGACATGATCTGGATTATTTTCATATTGAGCTAATATGTTTGTATAATATTTTGCTGGTTGTGTAACGAGTTTCAAAATAACCACAGCAGCTTTTCAGAAATACATCGAACATCCATCACTTTTGTGCAAAGTTTTAAGTCCTAGCATCTGTTAAAAATGTTTCAGCATAACTGTGCGTCACAGAAAAGCTCCGTGTACTAATAACAGTTCTAATGACTGGAATTTGAATAAAGGAACCATTTTATGGAAATAACATTGAAACACCATAGGCCGTGGCGCGGTGATCAGCACGTTGAGCTGCCGCCTGGGTTAAACTCCGCTAAGAGTCCTCTCTCTTCCTTCCTTTTCTTTCCTACTCTGGCTGGCTTGGACCACAGTCAGGTCACTATAATGATAATAATAATAATAATAATAATGATAATAATATAATATAATAATAATAATAATAATAATAATGATGATGATGATGATGATGATGATAAATGAAATTTGTATAGCGCTATATCTTGCAAAGACAAATCAGAACGCTTGCATTCAACATATTCTTACAAAGTCATGCAGCCAATAACTATCAAAAGCTTAAACAAAATTCAAATGTACACACCACACACACACACACACACACACACACACACACACACACACACACACACACACACACACACACACACACACACACACACACACACACACACAGGTTGTAGGCTTTGGCAGGGTAATGGGATTTGGGCTGTTGAAGGCAGGGGCAGTTTTGAGATGAAAGAAGGAAAAAGTTAGGTTTGAAACAAATATGCCTTGAGGCTGGATTTATATGTGTCATATGTAGGCCTCTGTCGAAGATAGAGAGGAAGGTTGTTCCAGATGGATGGACCAGAAATAGAGAAAGAGCGACGACCAACGGTGGACTGGTTGAATCTAGGTATTCGTAAGCACAAGGTATCTGCAGCAGAGCGGAGGGAACGTGAAGGAGTGTACAGGTGAAGACATTCACAGAGGTAGGAGGGTGCTGTTTGGTGGAGACATTTGTAACAGAGGGTACTGATCTTATAGTTTACTCTCTGTGGCACAGGCAACCAATGGAGAGATCGCAAGAGAGGAGTAATGTGTTCAGATTTTTTCTTTCTGAGGACTAGGCGAGCTGCAGAGTTTTGTATACGTTGAAGGGAGTGGATAGATGTTGCTGGCAGACCATCCAAAAGAGAATTGCAATAGTCCAGACGTGAGAGAATGAGAGACGCAACAAGTTTGGATGTTGCATCAGTGGACAGGTACTTTCGAATTGCACTGATACGTCGTAATTGATAGTAGCACGACTGGCAGGTCTGGGTGATGAATTTTTGCATAGAATGTGTGTTGTCGATAACAACTCCTAGATACTTCACAGTAGTGGACAGAGGGACCGATGTATTGCCGAGTTCTATTGAAGTTGTTGTAATGGAAGAGAGCTTGTGTTTGGTCCCTACAAGCATGGCTTCGGTTTTATCTGCGTTTAACTGTAACTTGTTTTGTATCATCCAGTTTTGGATATCTTGAAAGCAGTAGGCCATCTTTGTCAAGAGAGAAGGCAGATTTTCAGGTATAACACTACTTTGAATCTGAGAGTCATCTGCATAAAAGTGATAGTTGATATGATGACGGTTTATTATATGTGATAGTGGAGCAGTATAGAGAGTGAAAAGAACAGGGCCGAGAACTGATCCCTGCGGGACACCACATTCCAGTTTGGCAGGTATTGACTGTAACTTGTTTACTGCGACTGTCTGGAATCGGTCAGTGAGGTATGAACTGAACCAGGAGAGGGCTGTGCCAGTAACACCGAATGTTTTTTGAAGACGGGAGAGAAGAATTGAATGGTCAGTGTCGAAGGCTGCAGTTAAGTCGAGTAGAGTGAGAAGGGAGATTTTCCCCGAGTCAGAAGCAAGTAGAAGTGTATTTAGGGTATGGACTAGGGTAGTTTCAGTGCTATGGTTGACGCGATAGGCAGACTGAAACTCAGGAAGAAGACTGTTGGAGAGAAGGTGGTTATTGAGCTGTTTTAGAACTACTTTTTCAAGGACTTTAGAGATGAAAGGTAGGTTGGAAACAGGTCTATAATTCTTCAGAATGTTAGGGTCAAGGTCATGCCTTTTGAGTAGAGGTGTATTTATTGCAGTTTTGAGAGATGATGGAACATTTCCTGAAACAAGAGATGAGTTCACTATTTTCGTGATAGCGGGTATAAGTTGTGGTAGGCACTGTACAAAAAGAGAAGCAGGTATGGGATCGAGGTCGCATGATTTTATAGTCATTTCTTTCAGAATTGTCGTAATTTCTTTCTCACTTGTTGGATGAAAGAAAAGGAAAGGAGTACCAGAGAATTGGGGATCAGGAACTGCAGGCTGGAAAGGAGTCTGATCCAATCTGGAACGTATGTTACGGATTTTGTCAGAAAAGAATGCAGAAAATATAGAAGGAAGTTCAGAGTGGTTGTAGATGGAAGGCAGAGGGCTTGCCTTCACAGATCCAAGAAGAGTAGATGTGAGGGAAAAGAGAGATTTCATAGACGTGGCATTAAGAACTTGAGAAGAGTAGTACTTTGTTTTTTTCTGAAAGACTTAAAGATTTGACTTTGTTGATGGGCCCTTTGGGAAGACTGCGACCACACAGTCGGCATCTGGCTTCATCCCCTTGACTGACACAATGTTGAGAGTGTTGCAGTGTGTCTGGGGTGGGCGGGTTAGTGTTCAAGCCATCAGGCTGGAGAGTCACGAGAGGAGTTCGTTGGAAGGATGCTGTGGCTGGTGGTCACCTCCTCGAGTCAACGCCTTATTCTGGTTTCGCGACTAAGCTGATATTGTCGTCGGTAGAGAGGGCTTAACAAAATGGTGTCCTGCAGATCTTAGCTACGGCCAGGCACATCTGAACGCCACTAAAGTGATTCAGCGAAAGTGCAGAGCCCCTCTGGAAGATAGCCTCCCCCCCCCCCCCCCCCGCCCTCCACCTCCCCACCCCGTGCCCTTTTACTGAAAACTCACTTTGGAATTATGAACCCTAGGATGCAACATTTCGGACTCAGGTATGGCTGGAACGAAGAAATCGGAATGTGTGGCTTGGAAAAAGCAGAATATGAACATCACAGAAGATGAGCAGCACAAAAATTAAGATGAATTGAAACAATTAAGCAACACAAATGCCATCACCAGCTGGATTACACTCTAAATGTGTGTGTGTGTGTGTGTGTGTGTGTGTGTGTGTGTGTGTGTGTGTGTGTTTGTGTGTGTGTGTGTGTGTGTGTGTGTGTGTGTGCGCGCGCGTGCGTGCGTACGTACTGCGTGCGCATGGATTTGAAATCTGTTGTTCATTATGTTTAAGGATAGTTGCATGCGTGTAAATGATTTGAGTGCAAGCGCTTCGATTTGTTTGCTTTTTACAAGATTCAGCGCTATATAAATTCCATATTATTATTATTATAAATCAAAATAATCAAGCCAAAACCCTCAATGATTATTTTTAAAAACATATTCAACGGTAGTATTATGAATAAAATTCTTAAAAAATAACAGGCAATTAAAAAAATAAACGAACAGTCATACCCACTGAGAAACGCAGCGTTGTGATACTGTACAGCTGAAGTAGATTTAATTCCACCTACTCTCTTGTTTCAGACTTTCCTGACCAACCCTCCCATCCCAATTAGTTAGCAGCAGAAAAGCGAACCTTTCAGAAGCTTGAACTACTGCATTCCAGAACAGCTCACATGGCTTTAGATGCAATCTTCACTCTGTCTCAGATTCCATAGATACACTGTTGTACTTCCAGCCACACTGGGTACCTACCCAGGTAAGAAGGTGGCAGGTTCTTTAAAAGTTGGAGGGTAAGCTAATTGGCTTGGAAATATGAGCATGTAATAATCCCTTTCTTCACTAACTATCTAGCAGTGACGCTGATAAAGTTTACATCAGAAGTGTACGTGTGTGTGTGTGTGTTGTGGTGTGTGTTGTGTGTGTGTGTGTGTGCGGCGTGCGTGGTGCGTGTGTGTGTGTGTGTGTGTGTGTGTGTGTGTGTGTGTGTGTGTGTGTGTGTGTGTGTGTGTGTGTGTGTGATCCAATAATATCTACGCTGATCAATGTGCAGTGATCTTTCTCTTGCTTGTGTCACCTACTCTGGTTATGACAGACTTTTGTGCTGCGATGCGTGGCAAGATGCAAACCAGTTCTCTTTCCTTGTTGCACTCTAAGCCATCCTGGAGAATATTCTGGGCATGCTAGATCGATGAGGTTTAATATGCTGTCATTGTCTATTCGCTCAAATATCAAGCTATATCATTCTTGAGTGTTATAAAAGAAAGAGGGTTAATTTTCAAATGTGTTGGGGGAAAAATTGCTTAGATTCAATACGCTCAACATAGGTGCCATGCTGATTCATTACCAAGAAAAAGTTGAACAGTTGGAAGAGAAAAGAATTCCTAGAATGCTGACAGTGTATGCTATTTGCATTTTCTTCTATGCTTAATATAAATCTGGAAAACAGCAGTAAAAGGAACCTCTTATTCCTTAAATCTATAATTATGCACAAAGTACAATAGTGTTTACTTTTTCTTCTTCTTAGCAAAGGAGATAGAAAACTGAGCAGACTCTATTAAAAGAATCTTGACTGAATAAATAGAGAAATGAATAAATGAATAAACAAAATATATGAACAAAATAATCACAATACCAGTCAATAAATAAATGAGCTAACAAAGTAATAAATAAACACATGAATCGTGCCAATTTTTAAAAAAAAAGGTGGACGCGGCTGGTTAAAAAACTTGACCAGCCAACCAATCAACCAGCCAATCAGTTGACCTACATACCTACATACATACATATATGCATGCATGCATCCATCCAATTATACAGGCATGGCATTTTTTAATGGATGTCGCTGTTCTTGTGTGCGACACGCTCTCTCAAGGCAGAGCAGCATAAATTTTACGCAGATAAATCTGTCGTGACTAAAAGTAATGCATTATAATACAATACAAAATAATGCAATACAATAAACACAACACAATACAATACAATGCAACACAACACAACATAACATAATCCAGTACAGTACAATACAATACACGCATAAATACAAACACACACACACAGACAGACAGACAAACAGACCAATAGCTCAATCTGGTTAACGCTATTTCTTGCTCCTTGTGTCCTAGATTTTAACAGAAAGAAAGATGGTAAGCTGACACTTTGTTTTGTTCACGGTAAAGAGCCTTTAATAGATTTTTTTAAAGGCAAGTTTAAGAATAAAAGGATAATACTGTTATTATTGATGGGGGTGGGCTTTGTTTAAGCTCTGTAATTTTGCCAAAGATGGTAATTTTTTCCTACATAATCCAGTCGCTGTTTCCTTTCATCATTTCATCTCACATCTTTTCCTGCTACTCAATCGTTCTCCATCTGTATTTTTCCAGAGGTATCGCTCAAAACGGGATAGCTCAGTGGTCGAGCACTCCCTTTCCCCAGCTAAGGTTAAGCAGCATCGAGCGTGGTTACCACTTGGATGGGTGGCCGTTTGTGCAACTTGGCTTCAGTACAGTTCCCCCCAATTCACCCAGCTTTAAATGGGTACCTGCCTCTTTAGAGTCAAGGAAGGTAAAGCAGCGAGGGAGAGGAGATGGGCGCCGCCCTCAATATGCTGGCCCTAGAGAAGTGAGGTCTCTGATGCCTCAAACCTCTACGACCACATAGGTTATGGGACACCTTTTTTTTTTTTTATTGCATTATTGTTCAAAACAGACTTTTGAATCTTCTACCACATTGGAAAGGTGACTTAACTACTGTATGGATAAAATGTGTCACTTTTGATTTGAAGTGCTGGCAGGAAAACACATCAGAAGTTTGTGTACAGTCTTTCTTTTATCAAACTGGTTTTAGACGTTGAAATCAGTGCCTTGCTTTGTTGTTGTTTTTTTAAAACGGAGAATCACATTAGCTTCTCAGAATTGCATTTAATCAACGTCATATCTATGCATAGTTTAAAGACCAAGGATGCCAAGAAAGAAACAATTTAGCTTAACCGCCTATATGATGACAATGGACATATAGACATTTATTTCATACAAATTGCATTTTATGTAAAGGTATTTACTGAGATGAAACTCTGATTATGATAGAGAGCTATGAACTAACTCATGCCTTTGTCAACTAGATGGTACACGAAAATCCCCCGTGGGGAACCGTGGGATCTGTCAGTATAAATAACATCCTCACCTTCTAGAAATTCTGTGCTAGAAATTTCCTCTTTTCTATCACTCTCTTTGTTTCTGCCAGGTTCTTTTCTTCGAGACACCTTCTCCTTTATTTTCTGCCTTTTTGTGTCCATTCTCTTGCCATTTTCCCCCCAGAAAGACTTAAAAGATAGCAGTATCTCTCTCATCCCGAAGTCAGA
>CM054135.1:89915181-89920181 GCA_028751875.1 Rapana venosa
CAATACATCTTTGACAGGAAGATTATTTTGAAATAGGTCATGCTGGTTTTGTGTTGAAATGATGTCCCCAGGGAAACCTGTAAAAAATATCTGCCATAAACTATACACTTTACAAATGCTGGTGTGTGCACCATGTTCATGTGCACTAAGGGCCAGTAAATACCATCAACAATTTTTTTTAATGAAAAAGACTTAGATTGTTGGAAGAAAGGAATGCATCATAACATATAATTTAGTCTCTTTCCATATCAGATTATCTAGGGTGATTGGTTTCAAGCATTTACGACACTGAAAGGCTTATTGTAGCAATAGATATTGTACATCGTCTCTATTATCCACAACTGCAAAGTCAAATGAATGTCATAGTCTACCTCTATTTGCTCTTATACCCAACAAAAGTCACTCTGGGGTGGCTTAACAGTCTCAATAAAAAGGTCAAGGTGTCCCATAACCTATGTGATTGTCGGGGAGCGAGGCGTCAGAGACCTCACTTCTCTAGGGGCCAACATATTGAGGGCGGCGCGCCCATCTCCTCTCCCTCGCTGCTTTACCTTCCCTGACCCTAAAGAGGCAGGTACCCATTTATAGCTAGGTGAACTGGGGGACTGCACTGAAGCCAAGGTAAGCAAACTGTCACCCATTCAAGTGGTAGCCTCACTCAATGCTGCTTAATCTTCGCTGGGGGAAAGCGAGTGCTCTGACCACGGAGCTTCCCCGTCCCCGTTAACAGTCTCAATAGAGGACCAAGATGACTCCAGCCTTCTCCCAGCATCAAGAGTTCCAAGATAGGCTCCAGCCTTTCAGATATGTACACGTTGCTTAGCAACCTCTACATGTGGGAGGCAGAATCTTCAGAAATGAAAGGAACGGTAAACTGGTTGCAGAGAGAGAGAGAGAGAGTGAGAGAGAGAGAGAGAGGGGTGGGTGGGGTGGGAGAAAGAAAGAGCGAGAGAGAGAGAGAAAAAGAGAGAGGAGACAGACAGACAGACAGACGAGACAGGAGAGAGAGAGAGAAGAGAAGGAGAGAGAGAGAGAGAGAGAGAGAGAGAGAGAGAGCAGAGACAACAGAGAGGAGAGAGAGAGAGAGAGAGAGAGAGGAGAGAGAGAGAGCAGAGACAGACAGCGAGAGAGAGAGAGAGAGAGAAGAGCAGAGAAGACAGCGAGAGAGAGAGAGAGAGAGAGAAGCAGAGGAGAGAAGAGAGACAGCAGAAGAGACGAGAAGAGAGACAGACAGACAGACAGAGACAGAGAGGAGAGAGCAGAACAGACAGGAGAGAGAGAGAGAGAGAAGAGCGAGAGAGCAGAGACAGACAGAACAGAGAGACAGACAGAGACAGAGGAGAGCAGAACAGACAGACGAGACGAGACAGGACAGGAAGAGAGACAGACGACAGAGACAGAGAGAGAGAGACAGACAGAGACAGAGAGAGCAAAGACAGACAGCAGACGAGAGAGAGACAGAAGACAGAGACAGAGAGAGAGACAGAGACAGAGAAGAGAGCAGAGAGAGAGCAGCGAGGCAGACAGACGAGACAGAGAGAGGAGAGAAGCAGAGACAGAGAGACAGAGAGCAGACAGAGCAGAGAGGAGAGAGAGAGAGAGCTGGCCATATTGTACACAGCTTTTCCTCTCCCTCAAGTCCTGGCCCTGGTCCTTTGACAGCGACTTGGATGGAGGAGGAGGCTGCAGCGGAGCCACAAGTCTGTCTGTCTGTCTGTCTGTCTCTCTGTCTGTCTGTCTGTCTCTCTGTCTGTCTGTCTGTCTGTCTGTCTCTCTGTCTGTCTGTCTCTCTGTCTGTCTGTCTGTCTGTTCTTTCCCATCTCTAACATCGGCACTGCACTCTTCGATTGACACTGACTTTTTTTTTTCTTGACCTGTTTTATTCTGCTGGTCTCAGCTGTTTTAGTTCCTGAGATTTGGTTTTTTTTTGGGGGGGTGGGGGGTGGGGGTGAGGGGGGGGGGGCTGGGGGGGGGGGGGGGGGGGAGGGGAAAAGTGTGACTCAGAATAATAATCTACCTCACTGCTTCTGTGTCTTTTCTTCCTATGCTAGCCGTTCCTCTTCTACCTCTGCTGCTCAATGTCTGCAGGTTTGTGTTTTTTAATCCCTTAGGCTGTACATTTAATTCTTTAAAAAAAAATTACTCATTTCTTCGATAACGGAATAAGCAATCGTTTGTTTATTTTACATCAAGTCCCGGTGTGTAGACAGTTTTGTAAATGTTGCCATCCGTTCCCACCGGCACACAATGGTCTACACTTGAAAGCGGAACGGGTTTTAGCGTGTACGAAAGGTGTTCTGCGAGCGTTCGCATATAGGACCTCGGTTTATAGTCTCATCAGAAGGACTTTTTTGGAGGGAGTGGAGTCAGCACTGATGTTAACTCCAGAGGAAAAATCCTCTTGAACGAGATTCGAACCCGGCTCAGCACATCACGAGCGCGTCACTCTAACCATCAGGCCATCCCATCGTTAGATAAAGGCTAGTTTCTTCACCCTCTTATAAAAACCCAGCCCAACAAAAGGTCATGGGAGATTTTTCGTAGATGTACCCAAACTTCTAGATCAAAGCCGTTGTAAGCATACAGACATTATTTTGATTATGAATTTGACATTTCTCTTTGATTATTGATTCTTTCAGAGAAATAATTGAACTCATGAATTCATGTGGGGGACGGGATAGCCTTGTGGTTAGAACATTGCGCTCGCAATCTTTCGATCCGGGTTCGATTCTCGTTCAAGGGGGTATTTTCCCCTGGAGTTAACATCAGTGCAGACACAACTATCCCCCCAAATCCTTCAGATGAGACTATAAACCGAGGCCCCGTGTGCGAACGCAAGCAGAACATCTTGCCCACACGTTAAATCTTGTTCCGCTTTTCGTAAGTGCAGGCCATTGTGTGCCGGTGGGACCAGATGACAGAATTGACAAAACCGCATACACACGGGGACCGGATGAAAATAAAGCACACAAGTGCTTATTCCATTATCCTCAATATAAAAGAATAAAAAAAAAACAACAACGATAAACTGTGTTTTATTTTGAAGCAGGCTGAGGGAGAAGAATGGAGTAGAGGAACTATGGCTGCCTCCTTCATATGACCAAACAGTGATTTTCAACGTGTCTTTTTACAGACTTGTCATCGTGATTGTAGAACATAAGAAAACCTGTTCAAAGAGAAAGTACAGACATATTTATTTTAGAAGAATATTTTGTAGTTCTATGCACTTGCTACGAAGTCTATTACAGAGTTTTTCTAGTTACCTAGAAAAAAATTAAGGAAAAAATAAAAAATGCTTTTTGAGTACCGAGCACATTTATATTTATATATCAATTCAAGTCACAACACATTTCTCTAAGTGGAATTCTGGCAGCAGCTCTTCCGGGGAAGAGCGCATCGCCACAAGAACAGCGCCACCCATTTTTCTTTTTTTCTTTTCCTGTCTGCATTATTTCTTTCCCGATCACAGCGGCTTTTCCCTACATAACCTTACCTGGGATAATTCTCTTGTTGCCGTGGGTTCTCATACGTGCAACAAAAGCGCTTGTTGCACACGGGACCTGGGTTTATCATTTCATCCGAAAGACTAGCACCCAGATCACCACTTCACGGTCTAGTGAATGGGGGATAAGTTTTAGGCATAAGCGGGGATCAAACCCGGACTTTTCCACGTTCAAGGCAGGTGCGCTACCTCTAGACCACTGATTCACGTAATATTTGTTGAACTCCTTTATGGGCTGGTACTGGGAAATAATTTCGGACCCAAGAGGGATTCTACAGACAGAACTCCAGCAGATGCCCGTAAGCTTAGCGTGCTTCTCTAAGGACACTTTTCAGACTATGGTTGGAACAACAATACTGGATGTCGACGAGTCTTTACCAAATGTGAAGATCTGAACGATGCAAGAGGATAGTGTTTAGTTTCATTTATTTGAGAGAGAGAGAGAGAGAGAGAGAGAGAGAGTCAGTCAGACAACAGGCAGACAGATAGGGACAGAGAAGCAGAGACATAGTGGTAAAAGAGAGAGTGGGAGATATATTAAAGAGAGAGTGAGTGTATGTATGAGAGAGTGAGAGAAAGAGAGACAGACAGACCGACAAACAGAGACAGACAGACATACAGACAGAGAGACAGACATAGAAACAGACAGACAGACACAAGCACACACACATAGACAGAGAGAGACACACGCACACAGACAACTAGACAGACAAGTATACAGAGATGCTTTGTCTCTGACTCTCTACCTTATGTGATTGTTCAGGACTCAGAAGCAGTGTAGCACATGGTGAACATTTTCCTAATCAAACGGCACCTTCTTGACAAAAACCGTTAATAATGAATGAACAAATACATGCCACCCAGCCTTGGCGGGATACATAAGGAGCCTATAATCATCATCATCATTAGCCATTACACCCAGCGGTGTGTAGGGCAGCAACAAAGCGCTTCCACTCCTGCCTATTCTGGGCCAACCTAGTCACTGATCCCCAAGAGTGCTGCATGGCCTTCATCTCACATTCTACAGTTCTTCTCCACGTTGCTTTTGGTCTTCCTTTCTTTCTCCTTCCTTCTGGGGTCCAGTGCAATGCTGTTCTTGTGATTGACTGTGGGTCTCTTCGGAGGATGTGCCCAATCCACTTTCACCGTCGTCTGGTGATGATGGTTCCCATGTCTTCTTGCCTGCATCTCCGTAGTAGGTCTTCATTGGAGATCTTCTCTGGCCAAAAGATCCGGAGAATTCTTCGCAGGCATATGGTGCGGAAGGATCGAAGTTTGGTAAGATCCACTTCCGTCATCCTCCAGCACTCAGAACCGTACAGGAGCGTAGACACAACACAGCTCTGGTATAGCTTCAGCTTGATGTTGGTGCTGTACTGAGTTGATCTCCAGATATTGTTCATTTCCCTAAACACATTCCTGGCCTTGCCCAGTCTGTTGTGGATGTCTTCTTTTGTGCCGCCCTCTGGTTTGATGTTGCTGCCAAGGTATGTGAAAA
>CM054135.1:89925181-89927681 GCA_028751875.1 Rapana venosa
ACACACACACACACACAACACACACACCACACACACACACACTTTGGCAATATCTTGGACAGATAATCAGACGCATAACCCAAACAAAACCAATAAGCAAGAAGTGGAAAGCTGTTCAACACACACACACCACACCACACGCACGCACACGCACCACCCACACAACACACACACACACCACACACACACACACACACACACACACACACACACACACACACACACACACACACACACACACACCACCACACACAACCACCACACACACACACACACACACAGTAAGAGGCATGCAGAAACTCACTGCTATATACACAATCCAAAAAGTATAAGTACAACAATCCAAAAGTATAAGTAGAACAATGTAAAAGGTATAAGTAAATTATCCAAAAGCTATAAGTAACAATCCAAAAACTATAATGTACAACTAACCAAAAGCTATAAGTAGAACAATCCAAAAAGTATAAGTACAACAATCCAAAAGCTATAAGTAGAACAATCCAACAACTATAAGTAACAATCCAAAAAGTATAAAGTACAAGTACCAAAAGCTATAAGTAGAACAGTCCAAAAAGTATAAGTACATAATCCAAAAGCTATAAGTAGAACAATCCAAAAACTATAAGTAACAATCCAAAAACTATAAGTACAACTAACAAAAACCTATAAGTAGAACAATCCAAAAACTATATGTACAATAACAAAAAGCTATAAGTAGAACAATCCAAAACCTATATGTACAATAACCAAAAGCTATAAGTAGAACAATCCAAAAACTATAAACCACACAATCCAAAAACTATAACCACACAAATCCAAAAACTATAACCACACAATCAAAACTATATGTACAACTAACCAAAAGCTATAAGTAGAACAATCCAAAAACGATAACCACACAATCCAAAAACTTATAACCACACAATCCAAAAACTTTAACCACACAATCAAAAACTATAACCACACAATCCAAAAAACATAACCACACAATCCAAAAACTATAAACCACACAATCCAAAAACTATATGTACAACTAACCAAATGCTATAAGTAGAACAATCCAAAAACTATAACCACACAATCCAAAAAACTATAACCAAACAATCCAAAAACTATAACCACACTATCCAAAACTATAACCACACAAATCCAAAAACTTTAACCACACAATCAAAAACTATAACCACACAATCACAAAACTATAACCACACATCCAAAAACTATAACCACACTATCCAAAAACTATAACACACAATCCAAAAACTTTAACCACACAATCCAAAAACTATAACCACACAATCCAAAAACTATAACCACACAATCCAAAAACTATAACCACACAATCCAAAAACTATAACTACACAATCCATAAACTATAACCACACAATCCAAAACCATAACCACACAATCCAAAAACCATAACCAACACATCCAAAAACCATAACCACACAATCCAAAAACCATAACCACACAATCCAAAAACTATAACCACACATCCAAAAACTGTAACCACACAATCCAAAAACTATAACCACACAATCAAAAAACTATAACCACACAATCCAAAAACTGTACGTACACAATCCAAAAACTAACCACACAATCCAAAAACTATAACCGCACAATCCAAAAACTATAACCACACAATCTAAAAACTATAACCACACAATCCAAAAACTGTACGTACACAATCCGAAAACTGTAAGTACACAATCCACAAAAATATTAATACAAAAATCCAAAATCGTTAAGCACACAATCCACAGACCTATAAGTACAACAATCCAACATTTATAAGTACACAGCTAATATTATAGGTACACGAGTCAAAAACTGTAGGATTACAATACAAACACTATAAGTACAACATTCCGAAAAACCTATAAGTACAATAATCCAAAAACTATAAGTACAATAATCCAAAAACTGTAAGTATAACAATCCGAAATCTATAAGTGCAACAATCCATAAACTATAAGTACACAATCCATAAAACTATTAGGACACAATCCAAAAAATATAGTACAACAATCCAAAAACTATAAGTAAAACAATCCAAAAACTATAAGTAAAACAATCCAAAAACTATAAGTACAACGATCCAAAAACTATAAGTACAACAATCCAAAAACTATAAGTAAAACAATCCAAAAACTATAAGTAGAGTAATCCAAAAAGTTTGAGCACTGTAATCCAAAAACTATAAATAAATACACACTCCAAAAACTATAAAAACACACTCCAAAAACTATAAATACACACTTAAAACTATAAATACACCCCCCAAAAGCTATAAATACACAAACCAAAATCTATATGTACACAACCCCAAAACTATAAATACAATCCCCCAAAAAACAACAACACCAACAAAAACAAAAAGCTACACAACCCAAAAGCTATAAGCACATAACCCCCCAAAAAACTATCCACACATTCTTGTCAGTGCCATCAATATCCAACACGTCCACACACACACACACACACACACACACACACA
>CM054135.1:89932681-89935181 GCA_028751875.1 Rapana venosa
GTGTGTGTGTGTGTGTGTGTGTGTGTGTGTGTGTGTGCGCGCGCGTGTGTGTGCGTGTGTGTGTATTTGTGTGCATGTGTGTGTGTGTGTGTGTGTGTGTGATTTATGTTTTTATTTATCTATCTATCTAGTGATATCGAGGATAATGGAATAAGCGCTCATGCACTTTTTACATCCAGTCCCCCTGTGTATGCGGTTTTAGATTTTTAAAAAGTCATCTGTTCCCATCGGTACACAATGGCCTACTCTTTCGAAAAGCGGAACAGGTTTAACATATGCGCAAGATGTTCTGTGTGCGTGTGTGTATGTATGTGTGTGTGTGTGTGTGTGTGTGTGTGTGTGTGTGTGTGAGAGAGAGAGAGAGAGAGAGAGAGAGAGAGAGAGAGAGAGAGACAGACAGACAGACAGACAGAGATACAAAGACAGACAGTCAGAAACATGTAGACAGACAGGAAGACCGACAGAGAGAAACATACATACATACATTTTTACATACATATATACAGACAGGCAGAAACATACAGACAGACAGACATACAGACACCCAGGGAGGAAGACAGAGACAGAGAAAGACAGAGGCAGAGACAGAGACTGTCATCTAACGTGTCAGGTCGATCATTCTATATGATAAAAATAGATACACACGTCTGGTACTTTTTCTTTTTCTCTTTCTAACAGCTGGCAAAGACAGTTCTTATCGTTGTCATACTTGTTATAGTCTCTGCACTCAGCTCAGTGACATAATTTATCAATGTAATCTTCTATTTGATTAATCTTTTCTTAATTACTCCTTTATATCGAGGATAATGGAAAAAGCATTCATGTGCTTTTTTATATCCAGTCCCCGTGTGTGTACAGTTTTGTAAATTTTGTCATCTGTACCTACCAGCACACACTGGCCTACTCTTTCGACAAGCGGAACAGGATTTAACGTGCGCGCAAGATGTTCTGCGTGCGTTCGCACACGGGGCCTCGGTTTATAGTCTCATCCGAAGGACTTTCGGAGAGAGTGGCGTCTGCACTGATGTTAAATCCAGGGTAAAAAATATCCCTTGACTGGGATTCGAACCCGGGTCGTCAGATTGCGAGCGCAATGTTCTAACCATTAGGCTATCTCGCTTGTACATAAGCATGTCTGCCTAAAATTAAAAAAAAAAGTCGAGTGTTGCTCTCGACTCTTTTATTCCAGCCTTTCTCTTTCTCTCCAGGTTTTCTCATCTTTTTGCTTTCTGGATCTTTTTTCTCTTCCTCCTCCTCTTCCCTTTTCTTTTTTCTTTCTTTCTTTCTTTCTTTCTTTCTTTCTTTCTTTCTTTCTCTCTATCTTTCCTTTCTCTCTCTCTCTCTTTCTTTCTTTCTTTATTTCTCTCTTTCTTTCTTTCTTGTTCTCTTTCTTTCTTTCTTTCTTTCTATTCTTTCTTTCTTTCTATCTTTCTTTCTTTCTTTCTTTCTTTCTTTCTTTTCTTTCTTGTTCTTTCATTAAAATCTTTTCTTTGCACAGAAAGCTCTTCTCTTTGTCTCACTTCGTCTCCCTTTTCTCTCCGTCTTTTCTGTCTCTGCTCTGTGTTTGTGTGTTTTGCCATGTCTGTCTGTTTCTTTTCAGATGTCTTTCTGTCTGTCTTTGTCTGTCTGTCTCTCTATCGGTCCCTTTCTCTCTGTCTCTCTCACACACATACATTCACCCACCCATCAAACACTCAGACACAGACACAGACACAGACACATACGCACACACACACACACACACACACACACACACACACACACACACACACACACACACACACACACACACACACACACACACACACACACACAACACACACACACACACACCCTTCGGATGAGACTATAAACCGAGGCCCCGTGTGTGAACGCACCCAGAGCATCTTGCGCACACGTTAAAACGCGTACCGCTTTTCGGAAGAGTAGGCTATTGTGTGCCAGTGAGAACGGGATGACAACATTTACAAAACTGCATACACACGGGGACTGGATGAAAAAAGCACACGAGTGCTTATTCCATTATCCTCGAAATAAAAGAATAAACAAGCATACACACACACACACACACCCATACGCACCACCACCACCATCACCACCACATACATATACACACAACCACATCATCATCATCATCATCATCATCATCATCATCATCATCATCATCATCCATCCATCCATCCATCCATCCATCCATCCATCCATCCATCCCCTCTTCCTTCCCCCACTCCCCCTCCCTCAAACACCCACCCCCCACCCCCACCCCCACCCCCCACCCTTATGTTATCTTCCTCCATCTCCCTCCATTCCCTTCCCCCCCACCCACCCATCCACCCTCAACCCATCCTCAACCCATTTCAAAAACCTTCTAAGGAATCAACGGCTATCCACAGTTACACTGAGCAAAGAAACCTGCCCTCTCCTTCCCCCCTCCTGCCCTCCCTCCCCCCCCCCCCCCCATCCCCATCTTGCCTCCCCCACACCCCCTAATCCCTCTTCC
>CM054135.1:89937681-89952681 GCA_028751875.1 Rapana venosa
GAGAGAGAGAGGAAAGTTAAAAAGAGAGAGAAAGAGTGAGAGAGAGAGAGAGAGAGAGAGAGAGAGAGAGAGAGAGAGAGAGAGAGAGAGAGAGATAAGACAGACAGAAACAGACAGAGACACTGACACAGAGAGAGAGACAGATAAGAGAGAGAGAGAAAAGAGACGACAGAGAGAGAGAGATAGGGGGGGGGGTGGTCGAGGGGGTGGGTGGAGATGGTGGGGGTTGGGGGTAGGGGGGGGGGGGGTGGTAGTAGAGCAGAAGGCAGACTTGAGACAGCAGTGTTCAAAAGTAAGCACACTCAAACGATCGATGAAACCTTTTCAAAAATTCCTGAACCGATCGATACAACTCTCTTTCCCTCTCCCTCCCTCTCCTCCCTCCCTCTCTCCCTCCCTCAAGATGTTCAGGAAGAAGATGGGAGAAGAAGAGGTGGGGAAAAAAAGAGAAAACCCTCGCTAGCACAAGAGAGAGAGAGAGAGAGAGAGAGAGAGAGGAAGAGAGAGAGAGGGAGGGAAAAACAGACAACAGACACGACAGAAACCAGAGAGAGGGGGAGGGAGCGAGAGAGAGAGAGAGGAGACAGACAGACAGACAGAAAAAGAGAGAGAGAGCGAAAAAGAGAGTCAGAGACAAAGAGAGGGAGGGAGAGAGAGACAGAAAGAGACAGAGACAGAGAGGCAGATACACAGAAAAAGACTGACAGACAGACAGAACAGACAGAGAGACACACAGACAGAGACATAGTCAGATTAACAGACAGATAACAGATAGACAGGCAGAAATGCAGAGAGAGAGAGAGAGAGAAGAGAGAGAGAGAGAGAGAGAGAGAGACAGACAGACAGACAGACAGACAAAAACAGGAGAGAAGGGAGAAAGAGAGAGAGAGAGACAGAAGGAGAGGAGGACAGACAGACAGACAAGACAGATAGGCAGGCTGGCATAAACACAGAGAGACAGACAGACCGATTGACAGACAGATTGGTAGACAGATAGACAGGCAGACACAAAACGCAGAGAGAGAGAGAGAGAGAGAGAGAGAGAGAGAGAGAGAGAGAGACAGACAGATAGACCGACAGACCGAAGACAGACAGACAAGAACCAAGACAGACCGAGACAGACAGAGACAGAGGGAGTCAGACAGGGACAGGGACAAAAGAGACGGGGAACAACAGAGAGACACACAGACACACAAAACACAGACACACACATAGACACACACACCCCACACACACACCAGACAGACATACATACAGACACATAGGACAAGATGATGATGATATCAGACTGTTCCAAGTTTTGTGTCATTTGAAGACAGCAAGCACAGCACAGCACAGCACAGCACAGCACAGCACAGCACAGGGGAGCAGATCTGCAGCCATGTTTGTTACCTCACAAAGAAACCTTTATGGTTTCTTTCTTCTGCGCAATGCAATTTGCCCAGGTAGAAAAAAAAAACTGATCGGAAAGGGCAATGAGATCCCCTGTGGCTCTTCTGTCTGTTTGTGTGTCTGTGTGTCGGTCTGTCTTTCTGTCAGTCTTTAAGGCTGTCTGTCTGTTTGTTTGACTGTTTGTTTGTCTGTCTGTGTGTCTGTGTGTCTGTCTTTCTGTCAGTCTGTAAGGCTGTCTGTCTGTTTGTCTGTGTGTGTTTGCATCGGCCTACCTCTGTTTAACAATCTATATGCCTCTGTGTTTGTGGGGTGTGTGTGTGTTTGTGTTGTGTTGTGTGTGTGTGTGTATGGTGTGTTTTGTGAGTGTGTGTGCGCTTGCTTGCTTGCTTGTGCGTGCGTGCGTGTGTTTACTCTCCCTCTTTGTATTTTTCTCTGGGGCCAGCAATCCATCAATGGATTTACCTATCAACTAATAAGTCAATCGTTCGTCAATTGATTGATCAATTGATCTATTGCGTCATCAGTTGATGGGTCAATAGGTCACTAGTAGTGGATAGAACATTGATCAACTAACTGATTGATTGACTATTGTTCTGAAGTATTACATTTCTTTATCATTTTGTTAACAGTTTAGGACCGATTCATTGGTCCAAGTGACCTCTGTGTGTGTGTGTGTGTGTGTGTGTGCGGCGTGCGTGCACATTTGGACTTGTTGGAACTATTCATTGTTACTGGTTGCATGACTGTGTAAGAATGAGTTGAGTGCAAGTGCTTTGGGTTGTCTCTGCAAGATATGGCTGTATAAATCATTTCTTCTTCTTCTTCCCTTCTTTATTATTTTATTATTATTATTATTATTTTTTAATTATTATTTGTATATAATTATTTCATTTTTTTTATTTATTTATTATTATTATCATTTATTACTATTATTATTATTCTGTCTCTGATTTTCTCTTCTGTGGTTTTTGTGTTTCCTTCTTTTTCGAAAGGGAGACTATCAATCAATTTTCTGAGATGCTAATCTCCCTTCCTTTTTTAAATTTATTTTTAGGTTTCACGGGTATGACAAAAACTGCCCCAAACCAGTGTGCCGGCTTTAAGTGTGTATTTTCTGGCATATACCAACGTGTTGTCATTTTTAACATTATCATCACAGCAGATTTCTCTGACGAAAATGTAGACTGCTCTCCTTTGGGAGAACTTGTCACCACAATGCAATAGGAACTATGTTCTCCTCGTCTCGTCTACATAATTTTCTCTGGTTAAAATTTTGTTTTTATCTAATTGCCAAAGTTTTTGCTTTTATTTTGGTCTTTACGTGCGCTAAATGTATGTTGCATACACGACTTTGCTCTATTGTTGTTATTTTTGTTGTTGTTACCATTATTGTAGTTGTTGTTGCTCTAGACAGTTAATCAACTTAACACCTGGAGGTCACCTTGAACATTTCACTCGTTCCACTTGAGAATTAATATGAGACCCATACATACATACTTGCTGATGATTTTGCGCGTATGGGGTGTTATTACATATATATATCATATAATGGCTAAATCCACCTTCAAAGACTGATATTGGTTGATAAATTCGTCCAAAGATACTCCGATCACCACTCATAGACTAGTAAGATAATAGAGAGAAAAATCCGACATTGTTCAAACACGATTCAAACTGCAAACCCCTCGCTTTCCACACGACTGCTGCAATGTTACAACAGACCATAGCTCCACTGGAATAGGGTGCTACGCTTCTGGTTTCTTTCAGACACGTCTTGTAATGCATGTAAGGGTTGTATCTCCTGCAGCAAAGTCAGTGTCTAAGACAATCCTTGTGTGACATGTGACAATTAAGGAGGGGAAATCTAGCACAGTCTCCACTGCTGAACTTCGGGAGAGTTTAGATAGACAGACAGCATCCAAAGGCAAAATGTGGAAATTCCTGGCAAAAAGTTGAAAAACAAACCGAGTGGAAAAGTGTGTGTGTGTTTGTACGTGTGTGCGCGTGTGTGTGTGTTTGTGTGTGTGTGTGTGTGTGTTGTGTGTGTGTGTGTGTGTTGGTGCGAGTGGTTGTGTGTGTGGTGTGTTTGTTGTGTGTGTGCGTGTTTTGTGGTGTGTGTGTGGTGCGTGATGTGTGTGTGTTTTCGTGTGTGTGTGTGTGTGTGTGAGAGAGAGAAGAGAGAGAGAGAGAGAGAGAGAGAGAGAGAGAGAGTCCTGGGAAATTCCAGCAGAAGAACGAAATACTTTGGGCTTTTAAAAAAAAATTCAACACTTTTTTTTTAGAGGGGGGAGGGGGGTGATGGAAGGACGGGGTTGTTTTTCAGGGTTGGGTTTTGTTTTTGTTTGTTTGTGTATTTTTCATCTTTTCTGCTTCCTTATTATTTTTGTTCTGAATTGAGCGAGGGGGGGGGGGGGAGAGGAGTAGGAGATAATAATATAATATTATGTTTACCAAGGTTTTCATTTTCAACTGTATGTTTGTTTATTCATTGATTTGGTTAAAAAACCGTTTACAAATATTGCTTGTCCGTAGTTCTATAGGAAGGCTGGAAAGGAAAGGGGGGGGGGTGAAGATATGTTTACCAGGAATGTTTGTTTATCTATTGATTTGATTTGTTTACCTGATTCCGAATATCTCTATTGACTATTTTTTATTTTCGGTTTGTTTACCTACTGGTTTCTTCCTTCATTTATCTTTACATCTATCCATTTAGTTACGATTCTTTTTTTTTTTTAATCTATTGTTTATTCAGCATTTTGTTTCAAGTGTATATTCGTGTAAATGTTCTCTATTTATTTTAGGCAAAATCTTCAGACGGATGTGGCGACAGAAATCTAGGAACATATTGATGTTTCGAGCATTAAGGATCTGTTTAGGGATCGCTTTCATCAGGACAAAAAAAGCGATGTCGCCGTGTTTCACTGTTCACACATTCTGACATGCCTCTCTTTGTTATTTTACCCCAAATGCATTCAAAAACAAACAAATATAAACACAGTCATGAAAAAATAGCCGGCAAACAAACGAACCCTTCCTCCCCTCCCTAAAAACGAAGGGACACAACCAAAACAAAACAAAATTACGGAAGCAAAAATCCCAACACAATAACAACAGAACACAACTCAAACCCTAAAGGAGCCCCCAACAACACACACAACACAACACACACACAAGCGCACGCACGCACGCACGCGCACACCACACACAAGCGCGCACTTACGCACGCAACTCTCCCACCCCCCTCCACACACACACAACACACACACATCAACACACACACATACACACACACACACGCAACGCAACGTACGCAACGCACACACAACACACAAGCGCGCACTGACCACGCAAACTCCTCCCCCACCCCCTTTACACACACACCACACACACACAACACACACACACACACAACACACACACACACACACACCACACACACACACACACCACACAGCCAACAGTTTTTTTTGCCAGGTGGTCCTGACTCGTGTCATCTGTTATCATATTTTTACACCTAATCTTTAGGGTATCATTTTTTAAACATCGTTTGTTTTGTTCTGTGATACATAAGATGAAGATGGTTTTTTTTTCTCTTAGGCTTGCACATTACTCGTTTTCTTCTGCCACTAATTCAGTATAGGGTCTTCCAAATACTTGCGATATGTGTTGCCTTGTATTGTATTGTGCTGAATTTATTGTATTGTTTGAATTATATTGTATGTTTTGCATTGTATTGTATTGTATCTATTTTTTACGTTATTCGATGCATTGTATCATGCTGTCTTGTGCCGCACTGTGTTGTGTTGGGTTGTGTTGCGTGTGTGGAAGTTAAAAGTTTCCATTATACTCAAGAAAAGTACATACACATTACTGATACGACGGCTACAGAAATTCCTGCGGTAATAAAAAATAAAATCAAACGACATCAATCTCCTACGTTGGAATGCGGCTACCTCAATGGTAAACAAAAATGGTCACTTACGCAAAACTCTCACTAAAGTGGGGAACCTTGGTGCTCTACCACGAAACGAAAATGAATCCATCGTAATGCTAACAATCACTGTTTCTCTTTCTCGCTTTGAAGACTTGTGGATTCACATTCCTTGTGCAGTTCACCAAATGTGCAAGAACATTAAGGAAGTGGCCCTTTAAGTTTACTTGATGGTACAATACCGTTAGCACCACCTTCTTCCTCTCCTTTCCTTCCTTGCCAGATTAAAGGGGGAAAACCTGAACTGTGTTTCTTTTCGCGGGGATGGTACCTCCGCTGTACTATTAATGGCTTTTCTGTGTCGGGTGTCAGGGGTGGCCGGCTATTGCCTTTGGCTGTGACATTCATTGGGCTGAGGCCTCAACCCTTCAGATCAATACTGCTGTCATGTCTGACAGAATCAATGGAAAGTTTCCATTGACGAAGATTGACTGTGAACATCAGTAGTTTGCTCCGCTCTCTGTCACTTGATTGTGTGTGTGTGTGTGTGTGTGTGTGTGTGTGTGTGTGTGTGTGTGGTGTGTGTGTTGTGTTGTGTGTGTGTGCTCGGATGTGTGTTGTATGTTTGAGACCCATGTTTAAACCTGCATTCGTTTAAAGAATAGCATTTGAAATTGCTCGCTTGTATAGGGGTTTCAAAGTTCTTTTTTTTCTTTCCTGTTTTAGATAAAAACCTATGACGAACATTGAGATAGGGCAACAGCACATGCTTGTCATGTCACTATTCCTGTTGTAGAATGTGTTTCCTGGCTGTACTGTCCGACAGTTGTCAAGTGCACTACCATGAGGACGATGACATCCCCCTAAAAAATTAAAAAAGGAATACAGAGAAGAAAAAACAAACACCTCAGCAAATCTCAATGCAATGGTGAAACTTTGCTTTGAACACAACGCAACACAACACAAAACAACATAACAACACAACGCCACACAACCAACACAAAACAACATAACAACACAACGCAACACAACACAAAACAACACAACACAAAACAATACACCAACCACAACACAACACAACTCAACACAAATGTGAAGCTTCATAGCAACCGGACTGCTTGTGTACTGTTAATGAAGTTTCTCTGTTTCCAAGGGACGACGACCAATCGCTGCTCGTTTTGCCAAACACCAAAACCAGGACTTCACGATGTCTGGCAGAACTGGAAAAGCTTTTAGACCACACGGAAAGTTGTGATAGGTGATTTTTTTAAAAAATTGTCCTCTGAACTCAGAGTATGGCTGCCTACAAAGCAAGGTTTTTGAAAACATCCATACAGGCTAATGTCTCACCCAGCGTACACTCTTCTAACGATTCCCAGGGCATAATGAGTCAGACATAATACACATTCCGGATAACTAAAAAAAAAACCCTGTTAAACTGGGGAACGCCCAACAACAAACACTAACTGTAGCTATCCATTTACAAGATCTAAAGGGATGGAATAGCTCAAATGGTGAAAGCGCCAGAGCTCCTAATATAAAGCATCTGATGATACGAGTTCGAATCTCATCACTAAGTTCGGCGACCTTGGCGACGTCCTTCCCCAATACTGCTTCCGCCACTGACTGACAGCGTTACGCGAACTAAAGGGAGAAGGATGCCAAGGAATGTCAAAAGTCTTTCGGATGAGACTATAAACCGAGGCCCTGTGTGCGAACGCATGCAGAACATCTTGCGCACACTTTAAATCCTGTTCCGCTTTTCGAAAGAGTAGGCCATTGTGTGCCGGTGGGAACAGATGACAAAATTTACAAAACCGTATACACACGGGGACTGGATGTAAAAAAGCACATGAGTGCTTATTCCATTATCCTCGATATAAAAAAAATATTTTAAAAAATCATGTCATTTGAGCGCTTTGATTTGTTGCTTTACAAGATTCAGCGCTATATAAATTCTATACATTATTATTATTATTATTATTATTATTATTATTATTATTATTATTATTATTATTATTATTATTATTATTATTAATTATTATTATTATTATTATTATTATTAAGGGATGAGTGTACAACCGAGATCGATCAAGCTGGCCAGCGTTGTCCGACCAAGTCACCTTCAACAAGACAATCCGACTCGCAGTTCATCGGCCACGTGGTTGTGTGATTGTAGTGACACCCTTACATTCGTGTCCGGGAAGTAACAAGGGAGTTCTTGATTAACCCATTGGCGCTGGGGACAACAGCGAAGTGAGGGGCTGTATCATGATCAGAGGCTTTCTTTCCCACTCGTTGAATTCCACTTTACAGCTTAGTCTTTAAGTGATCGACCACGACTCTCTGACTAAGAGTCTTGACTTGCACAGCGTTTAATATGTGCTGCAGCCCTGGGGGCTGGTTGGCCTTTGGAGAACATCTCCAACGCTGACTGTCCTTAAGCCCACTTGGCCGAGAGAGTGGGGATGTACTGTGGGCAAGGCATCTCCACTATAATCAAATTTCTGCCCAGTTTCCGAAACAGCAGCTGCCTCCTCTGCTGGTTTGGTGGTCATCGTCCAACACGACGGACAAACATGTACATCAACGAACTACGCTACCCGTTCATTTAGGCAGTACGTTGCAGCTGGTTCACTTCAAAATGAAAACGTTTAGAATTAGAACATTTCCAGCCAGTGGGATCGGCCTCTCGATTCGCAGACGAGTAATAGTACAGAGACAGATCCATACGTTTTTTGCGGTTAAGATTACCTCCCTTGATGCTTTCTAATGCAGCGAAAACATGTTTACCGTGAAAAAGAGCTTATCAAAAGTGACATACAATCGAAGATTAACCTAAATGTTAAATGCTGTTGCGCAAACGATTTATGTTTGCCGACTACGATCGAGAGCAGGTGACAGTCGTCACACGGTATAAATCCCGGAGTTCAGTGATTTCGTGGGTTGAAGTTATTGTTCAACACGAGGTAAGTCCAACAACAGTGACGTAAGTGCGATTTCGTCAAGCTGGTCTCTGGAGAGGAGTAGGCTCTACTTGATTCTCGCTTTTCCAAGATATCAGTAGTGTCTGAAAAAAGTCAGTACAGTGCGGTGAAGGGAGAAGTGTAAGTTGAAATGTACATGTGGGAGGATGCTGTGGGTGTGGATTTCAAACTGTAAAGCGATGAAATGAAGTCCAGCTATGATTTTTAGAGTTAAGTGCCAACCCAGAGGGCTCGTTTTCCCCAGCCCATGTTAAGCAGCGTCGAGTGTGGTTACCAAGTGGATGGGTGACCCTTTGCGCGCTTTGGCTTCAGTACATTTCCCCCCCTTTCCCCCCCAGCTGTAAAGGGGTACTTACTTTTTTGGGTCAGGGAAAGGGTAAAGCGCGAGGGAGGGGGAGGGCCCCCCCGCCCCAATATGCGGGCCCCCTAAAAAAGTTGATGCCTCACTCCCTACGACCACATGGGTTATAGTGCACCTTTCCCTTCCTTAGTCCCAAATCACAATAATGTACTGTCCTTGTTTAGCTTTAACAGATGTGAAAGCGAAGGAACGCAAGTGTCATTTTTGATATATATTACGAAAAGCAGAAGACAATTGATTGAGCGCGCACCGAAAGAAAGCGATTAAAGTTTTGGGGGAAAAACAGAACTGTTTTTGCTCGTCCCGTGATTACGGTAGCACTTCCTAGTCTTGTTTCCTGTGCCGTATGTCTCTTCCGTCGTCGTCTGTCCGTCTGTCGTTTGTCTTCTGTCTGTCTGTTGCCCGTCTGTCTGTCCGTCTGTCTGTCTCTTTGTATGTTCCCTGTCTGATACGTATGTCTTCTGCCCCCCTACTGTCTGTCTATCGTCTGTCTCTCTGTCTTGTCTGTCCTCTCTTCTACACAAAAAAAAAACACACCACACACCACACCACACACACACACACACACACACACACACACCCCCCAAAAACCAAAAACCCCCCAACAACACACACCATAACACCCCTTAATTATCAGTTCAGCATTTTAAATAATTATGATATCAGATACCTGTTTCCCATTGTTTCCCCTTAATACCAACCCAATGCACCTGCTTCGTTTTTATATTATTAAGAAAACTGATCCATGTTTATGCCCGCTGACGATCGTGGCCTGTGGAAATATGTCTTTCCCAGTGGTTTTTTGATCCCTTTTCGCAGAAGTCTGCAGGTAAAACTCACAGAGACCAACTCAAAAAAATACGGGAAAAATCCCTTTCAGAAAAGCTAAAGGAAATTGGATGTAGTTCTGGCTCGCGTTGTAACAATGTTTTGGGGTTTGGGATGTTTTTTTAATCGGGTTACTTTTGTATTTCCCCTAACCCACGATAGTAAGTCTGCTGAAAGTCAGGCAGTTTAAAAATTGCGAAGGATCAATTAGAAAGACAGACAGACACACAGACTGAGAGAAAGAAAAAAAAGAAGGGACAGGAGGCAATACAGGACAGAGAAAAAGACAGACAGAAAGAGAAAAGAGAACAACATATAGACAGTGTTTTAAACCTTTTCAGAGATAAAAAAGGAAAGAAGCGACAAAAAAAATGTTCATTTAACAAAAGCCCTCGACGATTGAGAAAAAGCAAAAAAAAAAAATGCATTCACACTGAAACACACATCGACCCCAGGGGAGGCCCGTTAAGAAAAAAAAACTCTGCCCTAAAACTGTTTTTTGAACAAGCGGGTAAATTCCGTCGTGTCGTGTCGTTCTCGAGGCCCTTTTTCTTTTCCACAGAAAAAAAAAAACGAGACGGCAAACAGAGAAGCCGTCAGGACTGGGTACGTCCCCCTCAAAACACACTCACACACACACACTTTTTCCCTGCTGCCGGGAAAGAGATCGATAGTGGGAGTTCACTGGTCTGGGCTGGGCCCCCAGTACAAGGCAAAGCGGTCGAGTGACACACTTCCCTTAGAAAGGCTGTTTGCTTAGTACTGAAAAAAAATGATGTTTATGATGGGAGGTGGGGTGAGGGTGATGGTGAGGGTGATAGGATGATGAGGGTGATGATGATGAGAGAAAGTGGAGGAGGGGGGAGGGTGGTGATATTAATAAAATAATAATAATAAGTTGGAATTTATTAGCGCTGAATCTTGTAAAAACAACAATCAAAGGCTCAGATTTTTTTCAACCCCTTAAGTCAAGAGATTTCTCTCGTGAAATTTGGGCTGCTCTCCCCGGGAGAGCGGGAGAACGCGTCCCACTTAGCGCTGCGCCACCCTTTTACCCTTTTTTTTTTTTTTTTTTTTTTTCCCTGCAGCTGTATTTGTTTCCCTATCAGAGTGACTTTTTTTCTAAGAATTTTTTGCGGACAACTCTTCTTGTTGCCAGGGTTTTTTTTTTACGTGCGCTTAAATAATTAGTGTAACACACCTGGACCTCGGTTTATCGTCTCATCCGAAAGACTAGCGCCCAGACCACCACTCATGGTCTAATGGATGGGGGAAAAATTTCCGGTCCAAACGGGGTTCCAGGGTTCAACGGGGTACGAACCGCCGCACACTTCAGACCCGGACTTTTCGCTTTCTAGACAGGCGCGTTACCTCTAGACCACCGATCCATATATAATGATGATGATGGTGGTGGTGATGATGGTGATGCTGATGGTGATGATGGTGATGATGACGATGATGGTGATGGTGATGGGTGGTGATTGTGATGATGGTGTTGCTAGTGATGTGATGATGGTGATTGCTAGTGATGATGGTGATGATGGTGATGATGAGGATAATGATTATGATGATCATGGGGGTGATAATGATGATGATGATGATGTTAAGGTGATGATGGTGATGAAGGTGGTGGTGATGATGATGATGAGTGAGTAGTGGTGGTGTTGGTGTGTGTGTGCGTGCGTGCGTGTGTGTGCGTGCTTTCGTGCGTGCGTGCGTGCGTATGTGTGTATGTAAGTGTGTGTATTCGCTCGGCACATCTTTCACATTTTTTCGCTGTCTTTCCCTACCTCTGACTCTTTCTGTCTCTCTGTTTATCTCTGTTGTCTGTCTGTCTGTCTTCTCTCCCCCCCCCCCTCTCTCTCTCTGTGTCTTTGAGTCTGTCTGTCTGTCTTTCTGTCTCTCTTTTTGTCTGTCCTTTCTGTCTGTCTCTCTGTCTGTCTGTCTGTCTCTGTGTCTCTCCCTCCCTCTTTCTCTGTCTTTGAGACTGTCTGTCGTCTGTCTATCTGTCTGTCTGTCTTCTCTCTCTCTCTCTCTCTCTCTCTCTCTCTCTCTCTCTCTCTCTCTCTCTCTCTCTCGTCCTCTCCCTCTCTCTCTCTCTCTGTGTGTCTTCTTTTGAGTCTGTCTGTCTGTCGTTTTGATTCACTGCACATTTTCAATGTTGACACGACATAGAAACGACTTTTTTTAAGCTTCAGGAAAATCCCTTCAGAAACATCTTCACCACAGGAATGTCCAAATGACCAGGAGCTGCTGATGACTCAATGGCTCACTCTGTTTTTGGCAGCCGTCAATTAAAGACGGTCCTTTCATTTATCTCCCAGCAGCGTTTCCTATCCCGTCTTATATGTTGGGGCAGTTACATCCCCCTTGTCCCTCCTCTCCCCCACCCCCACCCACTCCCCGTTTCTCCCAAGCCTCGCCTCCTTTCCCTATATCTACCCCCCCCCCCCCCCCCCCCCCCCCTTTCCCTCACCTCTTTTGATTTTATGATTTTGAGAGCACCAGATTGATTAACTGTTTTTTGCCCAGGAGAATTCTTGAGGTTCCAATGGTACATACACGCATACACATAATTATACACACGCGCGCGTGTGTACACACACACTGCATACACACGGGGACTGGATGGAAAAAAAGCACATGAGTGCTGATTCCATTATCCTCGAAATAAAAGAATTTTTAAAAAGTAAAATACACACACACGCACATACATACATACATACATACATATCATACATACATACATACATACATACATACATACATACATACATACATACATACATACATACATACATACATACATACATACATATATACATACATACATACATACATACATGTATGTTTGTCCGTCGTGTTCGACGATGACCTCCAAAACAGCAGAGGAGGCAGCTGCTGTTTCGGAAATTGGGCAGAAATTTGATTATAGTGGAGATGCCTTGCCCACAGTACATCCCCACTCTCTCGGCCAAGTGGGCATAAGGACAGTCAGCGTTGGAGATGTTCTCCAAAGGCCAACTAGCCCCTAGGGCTTAAGCACATAAGGACTGTGCGAGTCAAGCCTCCTAGTCAGAGAGTCATAGTCGATCACTAAAGACTAAGCTGTAAAGTGGAACTCCATGAGTGGGAAAGCCACTGGTCATACAGCCTCTCACTTTGCTGTTGCCCACAGCGTCAATGGTTTAATCAAGAACTGTGATAAACCCCAGGCGCTGACGGCAATACATCTATCTATCTATCTATCTATCTATCTCTATCTATCTATCTATCTATCTATCTATCTATCTATCTATCTATCTATCTATCTATCTATCTATCTTTCTATCTACCTCTCTCTCTCTCATATTCAGTTTTCTTAGCGGTTGAGAAATCCACTGTCGGCTTGCTAGGCCAGTCACAGCTTCACCAGAGCCCCGTTAGCCAGCTTGACCTGTTTCCGTTTCCCACGACGTGGACGAGGGGTTGGACTTTGGGAACGCCATCTTCGTTCCAACACTCACATACCAGTGTCAGACATGGGCCCTAACAAAAGCCTTAGAGAGAAAATTGGTCACATGTGAAATGCGCTGCCTGAGAAAAGCTGTCAACAAGACCAGACGCGACAAGATCAAGAATGAGGTGATCAGAGACATGGTCGGACTAACACCAATTCTCCACCATATCGAACACCAAAGGATCAGGTGGTTTGGTCACCTCACTAGAATGCCGCCCGACCAACCAGCCCTACGGGCATACACCACCAAACACAATGGCTGGAAAGCCAGAGGTAGACCAAGGAGACGATGGAGCGACTCCGTGGCTGACACCCTGCGAGCCCATGACCTGTCACTACATCAAGCCTCCTGCCTTGCTGCAGACAGACGTCTGTGTCTCCCCACGACGCCGAAGGGCACCAGCGGCAGATGAAAGAAAGAAGAAAGAAGATATATATATATATATATATATATATATATATATACACACGCGCGCGCGCGCGCGCGCGCAAAAACATACACACACATTTCATCACATTAAAGAATTCGACACAAAACCAACATCTTTCTCTAGCTTTTTGAAAAAAAGAAATCCGTCAGAAATTTCTATCTCAGGGATTTCCAAATGACCAGGGCTGATGATGGATGACTGAATGGCTCATGGTGTTTTTGTAGTCATCAAAGACGGTCCTTTCATTCACCCTACACCACTCCCCTCTCATTCCACACATGATGTTTTGGGCTTGGGAGGGTGGTGACACGCTCCTCCCCCTCTCCTCCTCCTCCCCCTCCTCCTCCTCCTCCCCCCTCTTCCTCCTCCTCCCCTAGTCCTTCGGATGAGACTCTAAACCGGGGCCCGGTGTGCGAACGCACGCAGAACATCTTGCGCACACGATACATCCTGTTCCGCTTTTCATAAGAGTAGGCCATTGTGTGCCGGTGGAAACAGATGACAAAATTTACAAAACCGCATACACACAGGGACTGGATGTAAAAAAAAATCACACAAGTGCTTATTCCATTATCCTCGATATAAAACAATAAAATATAAATAAATAAATACCTCCTCCCCTCCTCCCCAACCTTCCCCTCCCCCTCCTCCCCTCCCCTCCTCCTCCTTCACCTCCTCCCCCCCCCTCCCTCCTCCTCCCCCATCCCCTTTCCTCCCCCCTCCCCCTCCTCCCCCCCTCCTCCTCCTCCAACCCCCCTCCTCCTCCCCCGTTGCTTTTGCCTGATTATGATTTTGATCACCACATAAATCACACCTTCGGCATTAAAAGTTCAGCAGTCCGTGTGATGTAGTGTGAGTGGCCATTAAACAGTACAAGCAGAGGTTGCTGTCCTGTCCTTGTCTCTTTGACACTGTGGGAAACTGTCTAGGACACCGCTCTGGATATTTTTTTTTAAATACCTGAATTCCTCCATTCCCGTCAGTTGCAGAATAAAACCCAGATTTCTTTTAAAAAAAAGTATTTTCACAATCCATTCGCAAAGCATAATGTTAAATCCCTCTGAAGTCGAACAGTTGTGTGACATCACCAGAAAGATTTACGTTTGTTGTTTAACGTGGGGGGAAAAATATCTGAATTTTCATATGCTACTGGAATCCCCCCCCCCTCCCTCCCTCCCCCATTTGGATTCTATATTTAAAAAAAACGAGCAGTTGTCTGGTGTTGCCGTGGACAAAATGAATACTGCTGGTGACGTCACCATTGTTCTACCTCAAAGGGTTCGAACATACACCATTTTTCAAAGATACCAGATTTACGCTGTGGATTATTTTGGAAAAGATGTGATTGGCTAAAGAGACTGGGCATTTGCGGGATGACTTTACACTGCGGCAATAAGTTGGGGGGTTTTATTGCTTTTTTTTGGAGGGGGGGGGGGGGGGAGGAGCCGGGGGGGGGGGGGGGGGGGAGGCATCCTGCAGTGAAAGAAAAGAGTTAAGAGTAAGTAAAAATATGAGGAAACATACACACATACAGACATACGTACAGGAACACAGACACAGACATGCACGCA
>CM054135.1:89957681-89962681 GCA_028751875.1 Rapana venosa
CTTTGATCCTTTTTCCTAAGAAATGAGTATGTTTGAAGAACATACTAAGCCTCAAGATAAGTTGTTAAAAACTAAGTTAAACCCAAAAATATAAAGAGAAGACATGACTTTTTTTTTCAGCCAGCTATTTCGCTTTTTCTTCCCATTGTACTTCTCGTGCGTACTACCATCTCCTCACAAAACTTCTTCCTCTTAAATACAAAACCTGAAGTCCCCCCCCCCCCCCTCTCCTGTTTCCAGACCAACACACACACACACACACACACACACACACACACACCCACACACACACGCCCATATCCCCCCCCCCCCCCCCCCCACCCACACACACACACTCGCTCTCTCTGTGTCTATCTCTCTCTCTCTCTCTCTCTCTCTCTCTCTCTCTCCTCTCTCTCCTCTCTCTCTCTCTCTCTCTCTCTCTCTCTCTCACAACACACACACACACACACACACACACACACACACACACACACACACACACACACACACACAACCTAACTTAAAGTCTTCGATTCCATACTGCCAGCCCATTTGACATTAATTATCTACAAACTCCTTAGAAACGAACAGATTAATATAATTATATCCCGGGAGTTAGACCTTGGCTACCCTAAAGATAGGTCAACGGTCGCATAGGCAAAATATCATTGCTCGTGAACCTTGCAGATCTAGTCGAAGAACGGGAAAATGACATCTAATTACTCCAGGTTCATTAGTTTGCTTATAATCAAAATTAAATCTTCGAGCGTATGTGTTGGAAGCACATAGATTTGCCAGCAGTCCACCCTTTTACAAATCAATCTCTCTCTCTCTCTCTCTCTCTCTCTCTCTCTCTCTCTCTCTCTCTCTCTCTCTCTCTCTCTCTCGCCCCCCCCCCTTGCACGCGCGTGCGCGCGCGCGCACACACGCACACGCACACACAACACACACACACACACACACACACACACACACACACAGGGACGGAATAGCCTAGTGTTTAGAACATTGCGCTGGAAATCTGAACAAACCCGGATTCGATTCCCGTTCAAGTGGATATTTTCCCCTGGAGTTAACTCCTATCTCCCCAAAAGTCCTTCGGATGAGACTATAAACCGAGGCCCCGGTATGAACGCACGCAGAACATCTTGCGTACACGTTAAATCCTGTTCCGCTTGTCGTAAGAATAGACCATTGTGTGCCGGTGGGGACAGATGACAATTTACAGAACCGCATACAGAAGGGGACTGGTTGTAAAAAAGCACATAAGTGCTTATTCCATTATCCTCGATATAAAATAAAAAAATCACACACACAAACACACACAAACGCACACACACACACACACACATAACACACACACAACACACACACACACACACGTGTGCACGCTTAATATGAGTATACTGACATACATACACGCACTTGCGCACCCACATGCACGCGCACACACATACATACTCAAACCTGCGCGCATGCATGCATGCAAAGACAGACAGACAGACAGACAGTCAGACAGACAGACAGACGGACAGAAAGACAGACAGAAAGACAGACAGAAAAATGGAAACCGAGACAGAGAGACGGAAATGAATTTACGACAAGGACAGAGAAAAAAAATTACACAGAGGGTAAAAAGTAATGTACACACAAAGTGCGGGACCACAAAAAAGAGTAAACAAATAAGCCAAAAACAAAATAAAAAGAATAACAAACAGACAAAGACAGACACATACTAAAAACAAACACAGAGACGTTGACAGGCACACAAACAAACAAATAAACAATCAAACACAAAAATAGAGAAAGAAACACGGATCGGTCACTGTTAGTAAAAAAAACAACAACACGTGCACATGAAGTGCAAAACCCTTCCGACCCCCCCAAAATGAACATAACCAGACACAAAATACAAACAACAAAACAACAACAACAACCAGTGAGAGACACAGAATAAAAACAAACAAAAACCACACAGACAAACATACCAATAAGCAGCGACAGAAACACGACTCGCTTTCTGAAACATGAAGTAGGAAAACAAATTAATTCACCTGAAACCACGGGTTTTTTTTAATCTACAGAGAAACCCAAACAAACTTTCCATGGAAAGATGGACATGTTGCAGTACTTAACGCTGCTTGTGGATGCCAGGACAAAATTCTAAGTGGAAGAATAATCGATAGAACATCGCAACTGCTGTGACAGAAGAAGGAGAAGGAGAAGAGGGAGAAGAAGAAGATGAATCGCCAAGAAGAAGAAGAAGAATTGCCAAGAAGAATTGTCAAGAAGAATTGCTAAGAATTGTCAAGAAGAATTGCAAAGAAGAATTGCTAAGAAGAATTGTCAAGAAGAATTGCCAAGAAGAATTGCGAAAAAGAAGAATTGCTAAGAAGAAGAAGAATTGCTAAGAAGAAGAATTGCTAAGAAGAAGAAGAAGAAGAAGAAGAAGAAGAAGAAAAATTGCGAAGAAAATACTGATATATATATATATATATATATATATATATAGTCACATCCATCCATCCATGCATACATACATACATACAGTCACATCCATCCATCCATACATACTTACATGCAAGCATCCATCCATCCATACACACATACATGCAGGCAAACAGACAAAAAAGACGACAGAAAAGCAGACGAATGCAGGAGAAGACACGAATGTGGGCAGAAGAAAAATGGCAACAACTAGGGACAGACAGACAGACATATTAAGGTACAAGGACAGGGCTATAAATGTGGGCCCACAACCTGACTCGGAGAGAAAGAAAGAAAAGAAATTAAACAAAGCAAACCAAAACAGAGAGAGAGAGAGAGGAAGAGAGAGAGGGAGGGAGAGAGAGAGAGAGAGAGAGAGAGAGAGAGAGAGAGAGAGAGAGAGAGAGAGAGAGAGAAAGCGAGAGAGAGAGAGAGAAAGAAAGCGAGAGAGAGAGGAGAGAGAAAGAGAGAGGAGAGAGAGAGAGAGAGAGAGAGAGAGAGAGGAGGGGAGAGGGAACTGTAAATCCCACGAAGGACACAGTATAGTAGGCTACATTAGAACTGTGTACTGAAAACCCGCTTCACCCACGGCAGGTTTGTCTCTGTGAAATGTGGGTTGTTTGCAAAACACACACACACATACACACACACACACACATACACTGAATAATTTTTGAACAGTTTTTATTTTTCAGAGCGTAATAGATTAAGCAGTGCATGCATTGTTTTTTTTACATCCAGCCCTCGAAAAAGAGATAAATAATAAGGAAAACAAATATGCATAATGACATAGAATTGCAAAGAAAACAATATACACACATACGTGCGCGCGCACACACACACACACGCACAGACAGACAGAGACAGACAGAGACAGACAGAGAGAGAGAGAAAACAAGCAGGTTGCGACAAGATACACACGTACGTGCGCGCGCACACACACGCGCACACAGAGAAGAGAGAGAGAGAGAGAGAGAGAGAGACAGAGAGAGACAGAGAGAGAGAGACAGAGAGAGACAGAGAGAGACCGAGAGAGAGACAGAGAGCAAGCACGTTGCGACAAGAGCAGCGCCACTTCGTTTCAACGATGTCTGCATGCTGATTTATGGTGGTGTTTTGCTTTCTCATGAGTGGCTGTTTGTTTCCAGAATTTTTGTTGTGGAGAAACTGGTTGCCAATTTGAATTTTCAAAAAAGTAATGTGTTTGATTGTTTACGTGTTTTGTTGTTGTTGTTGTCGTTGTTGTTGTTTATTTTCTTTTGCTTTTTTTTTTCTTAGCGCGCTTGATATGTGTAGCACACCAGGAAAAAACCCACACGGCAGGATCAAATCAGGCACAAAACGCGCGAATTATCGCATTCTGGACAAGCGCGTTACATACATGCCGGAGAGTAGACCTTTATGTGTGTGGGGGTGTGCGTGTGTGTGCGTGCGTGTGTGTGCGTGCGTGTGTGTGCGTGCGAGCGTGTGTGTGTGTGTATACATTTGAACATCTACAAAAAACCCAACCTATTAATTGTAACTGGATGCATGTGAATGAGTAGGATGAATGAAAGCGCTTTGATTTGTTTTGTTGCAAGATATAGCACTATATAAATTCCATGTATTCTTCTTCTTCTTCTTAACCCATGATTAGGAAATGCACAAGCCCCGAACGATGTGGATTATGCTTTATGCGCTATGCGTTGTGATCTGCAGGCCGGGGGTTAAGCCCAGGTTCGAGCTACCACTGAAACGCCCTTTCAAAGGGGATTTTTCCCCAGGAGTTATTTTCTTTTCTTTAAAAAAAAAAATTCTTTTACATCGAGGATAATGGAATAAGCACTTATGTGCATTTTTACATCCAGGCCCCGTGTGTATGCGGTTTTGTAAATTTTGTTATCTGTTCCCACCGGCACTCAATGGCCTACTCTTACGAAGAGCGGGACAGGATTTAACGTGTGCGCAAGATGTTCTACGTGCGTTCGCACACGGGGCCTCGGTTTATAGCCTCATCCGAAGGTTTATCGGGTAGAGTAGAGTCTGCACTGATGTTAACTCCATGGGAAAATATCCCCTTGAGTGGGAATCGAACCCAGGTCGTCGGATTGCGAGCGCAATGTTCTAACCACTAGGCTATCCCGTCTCCCCAGTTAACATCAGTACTGACCCCACTTCTTTCAAAGTCCCCCCACCTTTACAATAATTATATAAATCGAGGTTCCGGGTGCGAACGCACGCAGAACACCTTGTAAACACTTTAAAATCTGTCCTGCTTTTTGGAATAGTAGGCAATTTGTAACGGTACCAACGGATGACAAAACTTCACACGTGCACAGAGGGACTGGATGTTAAAAAAAAGTACATAAGAGTTTATTCATGATCCGTGAAATAAATGAATAAATTATATAGATAGATAAATAAATAAATAAGTCCTTTTACTCTGAAATTGAGACAAGAGTCATGCCAATGAGGGATGTCTTCTGTCATCTGGTCAGGCGACGCTGTCAGGGCCCCAGGTAAAGTTGATCCGGCCATGTAGAGCATGCAGG
>CM054135.1:89975181-89985181 GCA_028751875.1 Rapana venosa
AAAAGTCCTTCGTATGAGACTATAAACCGAAGACCATTGTGCGAACGCGCGCAGAACATCTTGCTCACACGTTAAAACCTGCTCCGCTTTTCGGAAGAGTAGGCCATTATGTGCCGGTGGGAACAGATGACAACATTTACAAAACTACATACAAACGAGTAAAAAAAAAAAAGGTAAAGGTGAAGGAGTCCCATAACCTATAAGGTCGTAGGGGAGCGAGGTGTCAGAGACCTCACTTCTCTAGGGCCAGCATATTGAGGGCAGCGCCCATCTCCTCTCCCTCGCTGCTTTACCTTCCCTGACCCTAAAGAGGGCAGGTACCCATTTACAGCTGGGTGAACTGGGGGAACTGTACTGAAGCCAAGGCGCGCAAACGGTCACCCATCCAACTGGTAACCACGCTCGTCGCTGCTTAACTTGGCTGGGGGAAAGCGAGTGCTACAAACGAGTACGGGATATTAAAAACAAGAAGAAAGAAAGCGCACGAGTGCTTATCTAATTATCATCGAAATAAAAAGAAGAAATGAATGAAAGAAAGAAAGAATGAATGAATAAATAAATACAAAAAAATAAATAAACAATCAACCAAACAAATAACTGTAGAAATTCACTTATTAAAAACGTCACTCCATCCCCTATCCCCCCTGCTCCCCCCCCCCCCCCCCCCCCCCACACACACACACTACTCTACTAAGGACAACAGTCGTGCCGCGCAAAGTCATACCCCAGCTAGCGATTCCATTTCTGGAATAGCGACTATTATCACGTCACTTCAGCGACGGTACCTGATAAATCTTCACATACATTCGGAAGACTGTGAGACGACAACTCAATAACTACTTTTCCAGGACAACACCTTCGTCAGTTGTTGGCGTACGAAAGTGTCAAAGCCTACATTACAGGGTTGTTCTACTGTATGGTGCTATGGAGAGATCATCTCCTTTCTGACCAAGCTCTTAGCATTACAACATAAGGAGGAAGGTAAAGGAGTCCCATAACCTATAAGGTCGTAGGGGAGCGAGGCGTCAGAGACCTCACTTCTCTAGGGGCCAGCATATTGAGGGCGGCGCCCATCTCCTCTCCCTCGCTGCTTTACCTTCCCTGACCCTAAAGAGGGCAGGTACCCATTTACAGCTGGGTGAACTGGGGGAACTGTACTGAAGCCAAGGCGCGCAAACGGTCACCCATCCAACTGGTAACCACGCTCGACGCTGCTTAACTTGGCTGGGGGAAAGCGAGTGCTCCGACCACTGAGCTATCCCGCTCACAGAAAATGAACAGAAAAAATAATCATGGATGGTGCTGCTTCTTTTTTTGTGGCAACGCGCTCTCCTCGGAGAGAGGACAGCCTGAATTTCACGTAGAAAAATCAATGTCGTGGCTTAAAGTGGTATGCAATACAGTACAGTACAGTACAGTACAGTACAGTGCAGTGCAATGCAATGTAATACAATATAATGTAGTACAAAACAATACAATGCAATACAGTACAATGCAATACAATACAATGCAATGCAGTACAATTCAATGCAATACAGAACTACACAACACAACACAATACAATACAATACAATACATGTATACAATACAATGCAATGCAATGCAATACAATTCAATGCAATACAGCACTTTGTTGTTGGCATCCGTCTGTCTCGGGAGACAATGGAGAATGCGCCGTGGGTCAGTCAGTCAGTGGTGGAACTGCAGCGCCGACTGTGGCTGTAGAGCCCAATCCTGGAGCGGCAAATCCTGTTGCAGGTGTTGCATGTGAAGACGGAGTTGTCTGATGGTGCTGACTCCGCTCTCCGATGTCTGCGTGCTCGTCTGTCTCCCCACTGCTCCTCCCTCTTCTGCTCTGCTGTCTTGATGGCCCACCTGGTAGTGGCTCGCCAACTGCTGCGGTCTGCTGCCAGTGCTTCAAGGCCTGCTGGTGCAATGCCACCCGCCTTTAGATCAATACAGCACTACACAACACAATACAATGCAATACAATATATGTATACAATACAATACAAGACAACACAATCCAATATAATACAGCACTACACAAAACAACACAATACAATACAATACAGCACTACACAGCACAACACAACACAACACAATGCAATACATGTATACAATACAATACAACACAACACAATACAATACAATACAATACAATACAATACAGCACTACACAAAACAATAACACAAAACAACACAACATAACACAATACAATACAGCACTACACAAAACAACACTACACAACACAACACACAACAATACAATACAATACAGCACTACACAAAACAACACAACACAACACAGCACAACAACAACACAACACAATACAGCACTACACAAAACAACACAACACAACACAGCACAACACAACACAATACAATATAGTACTACACAAAAACAACACAACACAACACAATCCAATACAATCCAAAACAGCACTACACAAAACAACACAACACAACACAATACAATACAATACAGCACTACACAAAACAACACAATACAACACAACACAAAACAACACAGCACAACACAATACAACACAATACAGCACTACACAAAACAAAACAACACAAAACAACACAACACAGCACAACACAATACAATACCATACAGTGTGTGCTCCCCTAAAGGAGAAAAACACTCTGGAGGTGGAGTGATGCTGGCCTGTATGGCGAGGTGCCTGAACAAAGCTGCACATCCACACTTCTCCTCCAGTGTGTTCCTACAGTCCCATCGTGAATCCCGGGTGGGACAAGCGAAGGAAAGTGCCTGTTCGGCGTGAAACCCAGAGTGTTAGGCTGGGGAACAGCCAACAACAGCAACAGCAGCAGCAACAACAACAATGAGACCAACAGCAACACATATACCAACAACAACAAGCTCGCTCACTTCAAGTACAGAAAAGGGTAAGGAAAGGTAAAGGAGTCCCATAACCTATAAGGTCGTAGGGGAGCGAGGCGTCAGAGACCTCACTTCTCTAGGGCCAGCATATTGAGGGCGGCGCCCATCTCCTCTCCCTCGCTGCTTTACCTTCCCTGACCCTAAAGAGGGCAGGTACCCATTTACAGCTGGGTGAACTTGGGGAACTGTACTGAAGCCAAGGCGCGCAAACGGTCACCCATCCAACTGGTAACCACGCTCGACGCTGCTTAACTTGGCTGGGGTAAAGCGAGTGCTCCGACCATTGAGCTATCCCGTCCCCAAGTACAGAAGGGAAGACAAACTTAAGACTCAGGTTATATTAAGATTGAGCATATAATAATGCTGTTTAACTTATGTAGGCCTGTCTTTGTCTTCAGTGACGAATGAATGAAGGAATGAAGGAATGAATAAATGAACTACTCAACTACTGAATGAATGAATGAACTACTCAATTACTGAATGAATGAATGAAGGAAGGAAGGAAGGAAGGAACTACTCAACTACTGAATGAATGAATGAATGAATGAATGAACGAACTACTCAACTACTGAATGCATGAATGAACTACTCAACTACTGAATGAATGAATGAACTACTCAACTACTGAATGAATGAATGAACTACTCAACTACTGAAATAATGAATGAACTACTCATTTACTGAATGAATGAATGAATAAAGGAAGGAAGGAAGGAAGGAACTACTCAACTACTGAATGAATGAATGAATGAACGAACTACTCAACTACTGAATGAATGAATGAACTACTCAACTACTGAATGAATGAATGAACTACTCAACTACTGAAATAATGAATGAACTACTCATTTACTGAATGAATGAATGAATAAAGGAAGGAAGGAAGGAAGGAACTACTCAACTACTGAATGAATGAATGAATGAACGAACTACTCAACTACTGAATGAATGAATGAACTACTCAACTACTGAATGAATGAATGAACTACTCAACTACTGAATGAATGAATGAACTACTCAACTACTGAATGAATGAATGAACTACTCAACTACTGAATGAATGAATGAACTTCTCAACTACTGAATGAATGAATGAATGAATGAACTACTCAACTACTGAATGAATGAATGAACTACTCAACTACTTAATGAATGAACTACTCAACTACTGAATGACTGAATGAACTACTCAACTACTGAATGAATGAATGAACTACTCAACTACTGAATGAATGAATGAATGAATGAATGAATGAATTACAGAGTACACAATACGTGATCATGGCAATGTTTAGACAAGAGAAGCTTTCGGGTTTTTTTTTCTTTCTACTTTATAGGAAGGGAGTATTTTGCTTATAAGTCTGTGTTGTTGGTTGTTTTAAAAAAAAATGTTTGATTGCCTATTTGTTTGTCCTTGACTTTAGAGTTTTTGCTTAAAAAAAGAATAGTTTAAATTATCGAGATAAAGGAAATCTATCTATGACCTTTAAGAACAGACCGGTTCGTTGGATAATGTTAATAGGATGGCAGACTGCGAACAAGTGTATCATCAGGCTTACAGTATTTCCTTTCTAAGATCAATATGCCACATAAGCGAGTCTCTTTATCAAGGTTAAGACAAAACTTCAAACTAATAGTATCTTCTCTCTGTTGCTGTGTCTATTCCTAGCACTTTGAATGTATATCTATATGTCTATATGACTGCTTTTGTCTGTCTCCTTCTGTCAAGCACTCATGCGCACGCAGCATACATTCGCTCTCCACCCCGACCCTAGCCTAACTACTACTACACACACGCGCACACACGCACGCACGCACGCGCACGTACACACACACACACACACACACACAACACACACACACACACAACACAACACACCACACACACACCTCAAACCACACTAACAACAAACATGACCCACTTCAAGCGAACAGCAAATCGATCCCAGAAAATCTCTTCAACTCTTTTGAAAAAAACCCCACAAAACAAACCCCAGACAAACCGAACCCCCACCCCACACCCCCCACCCCACCCCCACCTCCCACCCCAGAAATCTAAAACCAGCATCACAACAACAACATACACCACCTTCACCATCAACCTTCCTCCCCCACCCCCCCCAAACACACACACACACACCACACACCACCACCACCACCACAGCCAACAACCACCACCACCACCATCACTACCACCACCATCACCACCACCGCTACAACTGTCATTCTCGTCACCATCGCGAACGACAGCGTCAACCTTGCTTGCCGCAGCAACAGCGATAGCAGCAGCAGCAACAGCGATAGCAGCAGCAACACAGCAGCAACAGCAGCAACAGCAGCAGCAACAGCAGCAGCAGCAGCAGCGAGCGTGTTGTCAGCATTAAGACGACAGTGGGCACAGCCACCCAGCCGCAAGGGACTGAAGGTGTGCGTGCCGGCCAGATTGCGATAGTTGGCGACAGCGCCTTCCTCCCTGTCAAACCCCGCCAAAACCTGCTCCGTGTCACAGTCGTCGTCGTCATCGTCGTCTGCTGCTGCTGCTGCCGCGCTAAGGCTATAGCCTAGCCTAGCCTAGCCTAGTCTAGCCTCTTTAGCTTTACTCGAGTGAGGGTGGGGAGTTTCCGACGATTGTGTGTGCGTGTGTGTGTGTGTGTGTGCATTTGCATTGCATTGCATGCGGAAAGCGACATGGAAGAGATTTCTGCTCCAGAGACGGGATTTCCTGTGTACATTTAATTGAAAGTGCAAGTGAAAACGGGGGAGGAGTGGATGGGTAGGGTTTTTTAGATGTGTTTGATTAATTAGCTTTCTGGTTGTTTTCTTTCTCTCTCTCTCTCCCTCTCTTTCTCCACTCCACCCCACTTCTCGATTTTTGTGAAAGGCGGGCAGGCGGGCCTTCCCCCTCCCTCTCTCCTCCCTCCCTCTCTCTCTCCCCCACCACCCGGTAAAAGATCGGATGGGATCGGATGAGAAGCGGCAAATGTTACCGTCTGGAAGATAGCTGCTAGCAGACGGCTTGTAGCGGTGCGGAGAGCAGCTGGGGGCGGACGGAGTCTGTGTCCGGTGTGTGTTTGCCTCGTCTCACCTGCCTGGCTTACCTGTGCAGCAGCCCGTCTCCCGCGCCCAAAGATGCCAACGCCGCGCGCTGGAACTGAAGCCAGCGGGGAAGTAGGAGTGGGAGGGTCAAAGGTGAGCTTGGCAGCTAGACTGGGAACGGAGTGGGGGAGGAGGGTGGCAAGCGTTCTTCTCACCTTGCCGCCAGTTCATTCATAGTCACACCTGGTGCCTGAGAATCGTAGTGCAGGCAGGCACAGGCAGGCAGGCATCAAGCGCTCTGAGCTGCCCTAGGCTAGTAGTAGTAGTGGTGCCAAGCAAGCAGAGGTGTGCTGTGTGGTGTGCTGACTGCCCTGCACAAGATTATGTCCTAGGCACTGCCCCCCCTCCCTCCCTCGTGTCATCATCTCTGGCGTGGGGATTTACTGTGCCTATCTCGGGATTTGTTGGGTTTTTTTCAAAAAATCTGTGGTGTTAAGAGTTTGATCGGAACCTGAGTTGTGTAGGTGTGGTGTATATATATATCTAATAATTATAATAGACGTCGTTGAGTTCTTCGTTGATGCTATTCAGATGACATCATCAGTGATTGTGTTTCCTAAGTGTGGTGTGTATTAATCTGCGTGATCACAGTTTTCTGTTGTGGTTTGTGTTCGATATGATTTTGTGAGCTATATTTTTTTTCTTGTTTGGATGTATATTTCTATCTATATAAAAACAAACCTGCATTACGCATAGATTTCACGATTACACATCAGTGTGGAAAAAAATATTTAAAAAATCATCACTGGCGCTTCACTCGAGCATGTTCACAGGATTACACAGTGTAAAAAGCCAGAATCTACACACAGTCCACTCACATCCAATCCCCATCCTGCCTTCAACCTCCTCCAGTTTCATGGGATGTGGCGATGCTTCCCTGCAGTCCTGCCAACAACAACAACAACAACAACAGCAACAACAACAACATCAGCAGCAGCTGCCATGCACGCTGCAGTGTGTGAGCTGAAGCCGTGCATGCTGCAGAGGACCAAGGACAGAGCACGAGTGTAGGGGCCATCCTCCCCTTGTCCTCCACCATGTCCGAAGAATCCAGCGGTCCCAGAAGCCTGCCCTCAGACCTGGGACCCGAAATCTGCGTGGTCCTGTGCGATGACAACGACCTGGAAGGCTGCTGTGAAGACATCTACCCCTACCGAGACCCTGCCAGGCAGCCCCCCAGACACAAAGACCAGGAGGAGAGGAGGAGGAGGAGCAAGAAGAAGAGGAAGAAGAGGAAGGAGGAGGAGGAGGTGGAGGTGGAGGTGGAGGAGGAAGAAGAGGAGGAAGAAGAAGAAGACTGCCAAGGCCACATCATGCTGCCTCCTGACGAAGAAAGTCGCATCGGGGGTGGGGGTAGGGGTAGGAGTGGGAGTGGGTCTTGCAGTCGGCAGAATTCCGGGAAACGGCGCTCTGGGGACCCAGGGGGGGAGAGCCAGTGTCCGCGGCACAGTGCCTCCTTTGGAGTAGCGGCTGAGGACGAGGAGGAGGAGGCCGATTCCGAGCTGCCCTTTCCTGGATTCGTGGCCAAAACCTGCTACCACTTCAGCCAACGACACTGGCTCCGCTTCCCCTGCCTGCGACTCATCACTTGGCCATATCCTTTTAAAAAATATATATATATTGATGAAAAAAATTATATCAATCATCATAATGGTAAGGTATTGTGCAGGTTTTGGTTGGGTTTTTTTTCTATAGAGGGAGTCAGGTCTATTCTGCAATCAGGTAAGTCTGTGTATTGTGTGATGTCCGTTCTGTTGTGTGTGTTTGTGTGTGTGTGTGTGTGTGTTGATTTTTTTGTTTGCACGTGTGTGTGGTGTGTTGTGTGTGTGTGTGTGGTGTGGGAGTGTTCATAAACGCACAGTGTATATCTATATTTAGTTTTATTATTGTTCATATCATGGCATGGCCGAAAATATATTTACAATCTTCAAAGCAACAACAACAAAAAAGAGAGAAAAGTTCCCCATAGCTTTAGCCGAAATAATACTGAGCGAGAGAGAGACAACCTCTGAGAAAAGGCAAAACATACTTTCTCTGTCTCTGTCTGTCTCTGTGTGCCTACCTGTCAGTCTGTCTGTCTGTCTGTCTATCTATCTATCTGTCTGACTGTCTGCCTGCCTTCCCGCCTGCCTGCCTCTCTCTCTCTCTATCTATCTGTCTGTCTGTCTGTCTGTCTGTCTCTCTCTCTCTCTCTCTCCTCTCTCTCTCCTCTCTCTCTCTCTCTCTCTCTCTCTCTCTCTCTCTCTTACCCACACCCCGCCCACATTCTTCTTCTTCTTCTTCTTTGCAATTCTTCTTCGCAATTCTTCTTTGCAATTCTTCTTCGCAATTCTTCTTCTTCTCTCTTCTTCTTCGCAACTCTTCTTCTTCTTCTCCGCAACTCTTTCTTCTTCTTCTCCGCAACTCTTCGTAATTCTTCTTCTTCGCAATTCTTCTTCTCCGCCATTCTTCTTCTTCTTCTCCGCAACTCTTCTTCTTCCCTCTATTTCCTGCAGGTCTCGGACGTTACATTCCAAGCTAAATAATTCTTTATCCCGTGATGCTGTTTCTCCATAGATCATTCTGACACAGCATCTTCTGACGGTTCGCTGATGCTCGTTTGTCTTCTGCCTCATTAACACTCTCCATGAGCCAATGTAGGCTTCATGTTCTGTTTGGAAAGGGGAAGAATCCTTTTTGTGTGGTGGTGGTGGTGATGGTGATGGTGGGACAGGCAGGAGGGGGGGGGGGGGGGGGGGGGGGGGGGGGGGGGGGGGGGGGGGGGGGGGGAGGGGAGGTTGAGAAGGAGAGGCGGGTATTTGTAAACTTGAAGAGCAAAGTCGAGGTACATTCAGGTACCGCTTACACCGGAAGTCGTTCTGTGTACTTCCGCTCCGCTAGCAGTGTGTGCATTACCTCTTGGGGAAAGGGGTGGGGGGAGAAGGTGGGGGTGGGGGTGCTGTGCGGTACACGATGGAGTGAATCTATCTATCTATCTGTCTGTCTATGTATCTATCTCTGTGTGTGTGTCTATCTATCTATCTATCTATCTATCTATCTATCTATCTATCTATCTATCTATCTATCTATCTATCTATCTGTCTGTCTGTCTGTCTATCTATCTATCTATCTATCTATCTATCTACTCTCTCTCTCAATGTCTGTCTGTCCGCCCGTCCGTCCGTCCATCCATCCATCCATCCATCCATCCATCTATCTATACAATAATACAAAATCAAGGAAATGCTGGCGATATAAAGATATGGACAGTGGCAAACGAAGCGAACAACAATTATATCATGTTTGTTGATATTCTCTGTAGTCTTTCTCCGGAAAGGTAGGGAATGAGTAGATTGTGATAGAATGAAACAAGAGGAAAATGACTTAACTGAATTTTGAGTGCCGGCCTTCATATAATATTGCTTATATTTGTTTAATAATTCCTCTATTGTCAGTTCTATGTTTCGAGATTTCTGTTCCTACTGTATTATACGATGTCTCTCAATATGCTGCCCTTTCGCAAAAGTTTGAAGAAGGCAAAACACACACGCTCATTCTCCACGACATCATTGAAGGAAAAAAACCAGGATAATGATTTGATAACTATGATATATTCATCTGCTTCAAACAAGGACATCGAAAACTAAGAGCAAGGCAAGTCGTTTTCTACTTACATACCCACTGTGTATGCTTTGTCCACATCACTTTTCAGTGAAGAGTCTTGGTTTGGTACGGATGAACAGCTGGAATATACATCACCTTAAGATAGAAAGAATCAACACGCAAAAGCATTCTCTGATTTCCACCCACTATACCAGCTTAGAGGAAGACAGAAATCCGGTTTCAGATTTGAACTTAAAAAATGGCGTATCAGATAACACGATTCTTAAAATAAAGCAAGCAAACAAACAGAATCTAAACAAAATGCTGAAATGAATAAACACCTAACATCTATTTCCCCTCCATCCCTTGTCTGTTTAGGAGTTCAGCATCATCATGAGTCAGCCGGAATAG
>CM054135.1:89990181-89995181 GCA_028751875.1 Rapana venosa
TGTTGTAGTTTCGAAGCCTGGGGTCGTCATTTAGCGCTATTTTCCGCATAAAGCATGACTTGACAAATTTCCTTGACTTGAAGGAAATAAAAGCTGTCTGCCTGGCAGCAATATTGATAATCCTAATGTCAGGTGAAGCCCTTGAAGGTTGCCACTCTGGTGAGGACTGGTTCTTATCGTTGCTTCTTATGCAGAATCTGTGTGTGTGTGTGTGTGTGTGTGTGTGTGTGTGTGTGCGCGCGCGCGTGTTTTCGTGTATGTGTGTGTTGCTTCTGTGTACCTGTGTGTGTGTGAGTGTGTCTGTGTGTCTGTGTCTGTGAATTCCTGTGTAGCAACACTTCATGCTGGGTAGTTGGATGCATAATTCTGTTTACCGAAAGATGTAAAAGATGGTGGATACGTCCACAAAAACCCCAAAATGTAAAACATTTACAATGCCGGCAAGAAAACTTCCCTTCAAATAAACCTCAACCAACTTACCTACCATCCAACAAACCAACCTACCAACCTACCAAGAATCCAACCAACCAGCCAACCAATCTACCAAGAAACCAACCAACCAACCAATCTACCAACCAACCAACCAACCAACCCCTACCAACAAACCAACCAACCAATAAACAAATAACCAACCTACCAACAAACCAACCAAGCAATAAACAAACCAACAACCAACCGACAAACCAGCAACCAACAACCAGCCAGCAACCAACAACCAGCCAGCAGCAATCCATTAAAAAAACCCAAGGAAACAAAAGTAAAAGGTGGGGTTGGGAAGAAGATAATTAATTAAGAAGAGAATTCATGGCACTATGTCTAGTGAGGTGTGGAGAGAATGAATAGAAGAGGAGGAGGAGGAGAGAGGGAGAGAGGGAGAGGAGAGGGAGGAGGAGAGAGGAGAGGGGAGGGAGAGAGAGGAGAGGGGTGAACCTGAAGAGTTTCTTGTACTCGGCCTTGGGCTACTTACAAATATGTTGGGAGAGAGGGGGGGGGGGGGGGGGGGGGGGGGGGGGGGGGGGGGAGATAGGCATCATAGCAGAAAACCATTTTGAGAGAGAGTCTTAATTTCCAAACAGAAATAATGACACATTGATTTAAAAATGGCCCGTGTTTCAGTGTATGCTATTTCATTTGATTACGACTTTTATACAGTAAGAATGTTTAAAAACAACATCTGCAGGAGATAGATGAGAGAGGAGAGAGAGAGAGAGAGAGAGAGAGAGAGAGAGAGAGAGAGAGAGAGAGAGAGAGAGAGAAGAGAGAGAGATTCGCACACACACACACATACACACACACCCTTCACACACCATACACACATACCGCCTCCACACACCCCCTATCACACTACACTCACACACTCATGACATACCCCCCTCCCCTACCTACACGCACACGCGCGCGCACACACAACATGCACACACATACCCCCTCACAACCCCCCCCCCCCTCACCCACCGCCCCCCACACACACCACCTCTTACCCCCCCCCCCCCACCCACCACCTTCCACCACCACCACCCCCCCCCCCCCCATCCCTATCCACCACCACCACCTCCCACACCCCACCCATCCCCCACTAAAAATCCACCCATCCCTCACCCCCCCACTATATCCACACACATTCTTATCACATAAACCCTTAGACAGCCACAAAGAAAGACTAAACAACCTTCCCCCCACCCCCCACCCCCCCACCCACCCCGTCCACCTACACCCGCCCCCCCCCCCCCCCCACCACCACCCCCTACCCCCCTCCAGAGACGTTACACATAGGCACTTACAAACCTCAAGCCCCCAATCCTTTGATTAGGCATTCATCTCATCCCATCCCATCCCATCCCATTCCATCCCCCCTCCCTCCAAGATTTTACTCATTCTTCCCACAGAAGTAGTAGAGAGAAGGAAGCAGAATGCGCGGCAGGCCTTAGCCTATAATATTATATTAGGCCTAGCCTAGCACACACACGTGCACCGCGCTAAGCCGAGAGCAGTGCAGATATCATATGACTTGCTTGCAGCTTGAAAACTACGCTAGGCCTCCAAAAACCGAAACCCTGAAAACGACTAGGGTTTTAAAAGGGATAACAGAAAGGATGCTCCCGCAGCAGAGGGAAAGCAGCAAAGTAGTAAAATTAAACAGTAGTTACAGCCCCACAGCAGCAAAATAGTTTAAAACATTAGCAGCAAAGCGGAAAGGAAAAGAGCAGCACCCAACAACAAAATAGAAAGGGGTCTTTTTGGTTTTCCCATGTTTTAGCTAAAAGGTGTGTGTGTGTGTTGGTGTGTATGTTTTGTGTGTGTGTGTGTTGTGTGTTGTGTGGTTTTGGTGTGTTTGGTGGTGTTGTTTTGTGTGGGGAAAGTGTGTGTGTATGTGTGTGTATTTTTGTTGTATTGTTATGGGTCTGGTGGTGTCTTTTGTAAAAGTAGGAATGTATGCCATGAGGGATGGGTGGTGGGGAGCATGCATCTTTGTGTACTTTTTGCGTATTTTGTGTGTGTGCGTGTGTGGGGAGGGTGTGTTTTTGGCGTGTTTTGGTGTGTGATGGTGTGTTTCTGTATGCATGTTTTTGGGGTGTGTGCACGAACGAAAAGCCACTTTAAGGGTGTATATATTTTGTGTGTGGGCGCGCGCGCGGGGTGTCGGTTTTGTGAATTTTGCGCGCGCGCCCACACACGAAAAGTTTTTAGGGCCTTTGAAGTGTTTTATTTTTAATCCCGATGGAAGGGGAAGGGGGGTGGGGATGTTTTAAAAGGGAAAAGAGAAAAGGGAAGAGAGAGAGAGAGAGAGAGGAGAGAGAAAAGAGAGAGAGAAGAGAGGAGAGAGAGAGAGGGGAGAGCGAGAGAGGAGAGAGAAGCCCCCCCTTGTTTAAAGTATGGCCCCTAAGGAATGTGGGCGGTTGGTGCCCAACCCACCCCTGGCTAAATTCTTAAACTGAGCAGGGGCAGGATACCAAAAGGTAGGGGGGCCCCCCCCCTGCAGGAGAGAGAGGGAGAAGAGAAAAGGAAGAGAAGAGGGGGAAGGAAGGGGGAGAGAGAGGAGAGAGAAAAAGAAAAAAGGGGGGGAAAAAAAAAAAGGGGAGAAAAGGAGAGGAGAGAAGAGGGAGGAGAGAGAGGGGGGAAAGAGAGGGGAGTGGGAGAGAAAAGGAGAGAAGGGAGAGAGAGAGAGGGGAGGGGAGAGAGAGAGGGGAGAGAGGAGGGAAAAGGAGGGGAAAAGGAGAGAGAGAGGAGGAGAAGAGAGAGAGAGGGGGGAGAGAAAGAGAGAGAGAGGAGAGAGAGAGGAGGGGGGGAGAGAGAGAAAGAGAGGAGAAGAGAAAGGAGGGAAGGGGAAGAGAGGGGAGAGAGAGAGAAAGAGGGGGAAAGAGATAAGAGAGAGAGAGAGGGGGGGGAGAGAGAGAGAGAGGAGAGAAAAAAGAGAGGGAGGAGGAGAGAGAAAAGGGGAAGAGAGAGAGTGAGAGGGGAGAGAGGAGGAGAGAAAAGAGAGGAAGAGAGAGAAAGAGGAGAGAGAGGGGAAAAGAAAGAGAGGAGAGAAAAAGAGAGAGGAGGGGAAAAGGAGAGAGAAAGAGAGAGAGGGGAAGAGAGAGAGAGGGGGAGGGGAGAAAGAGAAGAGAGAGAGAGAGAAAGAAAAGGGGGGGGGAGAGAGGAGAGAGAGAGAGGGAGAGAGAGAGAGAGAGAAAGATGAGAGAGAGAGAGAGAGAGAAAAAAGAGGAGAGAGAGAGAAAGTGGAGGAGAGAGAGAGAGAGGGAGAGAGAAAAAGAGAGAGAGGGAGAGAAAGAAAAGGGAGAGAGAGAGAGGGAAAAGAAGGGGAGAGAGAAAGAGAGAGGAGAGAGAAAAACCTGAACACTAAAAAGGGGTTTTATTGTACTTGGGCCGGGGGCCCACTATACAAACTTGGGGGAAAGGGGGGGGAGGAAGACATAGCAAAAAAACCCCCCCCCCCCCCCCCCCCCCCCCCCATTTTTTTTCCTTTTCCCATTTTCAATTTGCAAGATAGGGGTTTACCCCCCAATTTCTTCTAGTCATTTTTTCATCCCCATCTCACTTTAGCATTTAAAATCATCCCCCAACCAATTTTCATTTATAGCATAGCGCAGCCGTATATAAACAAAAACCATCATTATTTTCATTTTCTAATCATAATTTCAACATCATCATCTTCATATCAAGGGATCACCATTTTCTACAACGAAATAATCATTTTCGTCACGATTATCATTTTCAATCTCTGCATCAGGGTAAAAAATATCATCTTCATCATCTTTTTCCTTTTGTTATCTTCAATTTATAATCATTGTCTTTCATCTTAAATTTTTGGGACTTTCCCCATCTTTAGTTACCGCCACCATATCACCTTCAACAACAAAACCCGTTGCCTCCCCACCATCGCCCCCCCAGAAATCTACATAAACATCACCTTAAAACTTTTCCATCATCTCGTCATCCTCCCCCTTAAAACTTTCAAACATCTTTAAATGTCCTTTCAAAAATAAATAGATAAATAATGAAAGAAAAAAAAAATTTTTTTTAAATTTTCTTTTTTTCACACCCCCCACACACACACAAACAAACCCCAAACTTACGCTTTTTTGGGTTTTTGAAATTTTGGGCTTGTTTTTCCCCAAAAACGGTTTTGCAGTTTTTTGTTCGGGTTTGTTTCAAATTTCTGCTTTTCAGTCTCTAATAATCGCCCCATCGCCCGTTAGGGAAATTTTTTATTATAAAATTTAAAAATTTTGTTGGAAACTTTTTTAAAAATTTTTTTGGGGTTTTTTCGAATTTTAAATTTTCTGGGGGGGTTCCATTTCTTTGGGTATTTTTTTAAAAAAAAAAGTGAAAAGCTCCCAAAAAGGCAGAAAAACCCCCCCGATAGCAATTCAAATGTTTTAGATTTTTCCTCTTTCTCTTTTTAAAGGGTTTATGCTTTGCTTAAAATGTTTGCTGGAAAAAAGTAAAAAAGAAACGGGAAGAGGTGGTTACCCCCAGTTTCCTTGTTCAGTTTCTGG
>CM054135.1:90000181-90002681 GCA_028751875.1 Rapana venosa
CAATAGTTGTTGTCTGAGCCTTTGATGATGATGATGATGATGATGATGATGATGATGATGATGATGATGATGATGGTGATGAAGAAGAAGAAGAAGATCAAGATCATGATGATGATGAAGAAGAAGAAGAAGAAGAAGATGATGATGATGATGATGAAGAAGAATAAGTTAAAGATGATGATGATGATGATGATGCTCATGATGATGATGGAGAAGATGATGATGAGATAAAGATGATGAAGAAGAAGAACACGAATTGCGAAGAAGAAGAATTGCGAAAAAAGAAGAATTGCGAAGAAGAAGAAGAAGAAGAATTGCGAAAAGAAAAATTGCGAAGAAGAAGAAGAATTGGAAAAAAGAAGAATTGCGAAGAAGAAGAATTGCGAAAAAGAAGAATTGCGAAGAAGAGGAATTGCGAAGAAGAATTGCGAAGAAGAAGAATTGCGAAGAAGAAGAATTGCGAAGAAGAATTACTAAGAAGAATTACGAAGAAGAAGAAGATTTTGCGAAAAAGAAAAAGAAGAAACCCCCCCAACTTTTTTCCGTATAGCAACTGCTCTGATGCGATCATTCACCTCCTCTGGGTGACTCTATCTTGATAATCATCTGGTACAACAATATGTTGTTTATGCGGGCGTTCTCCCTCAAGGCGGTGACTGTCCTGTCCTGTCCTGTCCTGTCCTAGGTTTAACCTTTATGGTTGGCCAGGGTGTTGATTTCTCTACGGGTCAGAAACTTGGCGGGTCATCAACACCAGCTCCTCCAAGATCCAAACCTTCATCAACGGATGTCTCCGGCAGATCCTTCATCTCAGATGGTTCGACAGAGTGCCAAGTACCGACCTGTGGATGAGAGCGAACCAACAGCCTATAGAACTCCAAGTAAGGCGGCGAAAGTGGTGTTGGGTCGGCCACACCCTACGGAAGGAGCCTTGCAACATCACCAGACAAGCGCTCGAGTGGAACCCGCAGGGGAGAAAGGAAGAGAGGGCGCCCCAAACAGACCTGGAGGAGAAGCCTGCATAGTGAGCTGAGAGACTCCAGCCTGACGTGGGAAGAGGCCAAGACCCTTACCAGAGACAGGAAAAGGTGGAGGGACGCTGTTGAGGCCCTATGCTCCGCTAGGAGCTATAAGGACTAAGAAGAAGAAGAAGGGTGTTGATTTGTACGGAGAAGGACAGGAAGAATTGCTTTTGAATCTGATTTTAATCTGTGTAATACCATGGTTGCACAGTGCTCTTGTAATCTGAAGGGTAACTTTTAACGAGATGGCAACCCTGATAGGGCCTCTGTGGTCGGTGGGGCTTTAAACAATACAATTGGATCGGAATGGATTGGATTGGAGACATAACAGCCCTTATAGTGGCCTCTTTGGTTGGCGGAGCTAAAACTAATAGTAATGGATTGATTGGATAGTATCGGATTGGATTGGATTGGAGATAGAACAGCTCTGATATGGCCTCTTTGGTTGGCGGAGCTAAAAATAATAGTATTGGATTGGGTTGGATAGTATCGGATTGGATTGGAAAGTATTGGATTGGATTGGAGATAGAATCTTCCTGAAGCAGCTGTTACCGAACAAGTTTGTTTCGATGCCATATCCCATCTTTCATCAATATGGACAGTAACTGCGTGAGAGACGTAAAGAGTGAGTGAGTGAGTGAATAAATGAATGAAGGAATGAATGAAAGAAGGAATAATATTTTTACAAGGGTTACAGAAAAGCATTCACATTTTTTTAATCATCCAACTCCCTGCCTTGATTAAGGACTAACACCACAAAAACACATAAAAGCAAGACGTTCAGATAAAGACAGAGACAGACAGACAGACACACAGAAACAGACAGACACAGACACACAGACTCAAAGGGGGGACGGGATAGCCTAGTGGTCAGAACATTGCGCTCGTAATCTGACGACCCGGGTTCGATTCCCGTTCAAGGGGAATTTTTCCTCTGGAGTTAACATCGGTGCAGACTCCACTCTCCCCAAAAGTCTTTCGGATGAGACTATAAACCGAGGTCCCGTGTGCGAACGCACACAGAACATCTTGCGCGCATGTTAAAACTCGTTCCGCTTTTCAGGAGAGTAGGCTATTGTGTTGCCGGTGGGAACAGATGACAGAATTTACAAAACCGCATACACACGGGGACTGGATGTAAGAAGAGCACATTCGTGCTTATTCCATTATCCTCGATATAAAAGAATAAAAACAAAAAAATAAACAAATACAGCATACAAGCACACGATCAAAAGAAACTCCAAACCTTAGGGTAGACAGAGAGAGACTGACACACACAGACAGAGAGACAGCCACATAGACAGAGAGACAGACACATAGACAGAGAGACAGACACACAGACAGAGAGACAGACACATAGACAGAGAGACAGACACATAGACAGAGAGACAGACACATAGACAGAGAGACCGACACACAAACAGAGAGACAGACACACAAACAGAGAGACAGACACACAGATACAGAGACCAACAAAC
>CM054135.1:90012681-90025181 GCA_028751875.1 Rapana venosa
TCCCCGCCGTAGGGATACATCTTAATAATAACCCAATACTTAATACTCTCACACAGTAGACACAAAGGGAAATAACCTTTTCAAAAAAAACCCCCAAAACAACAACAAAACAAACAAATAAAAGACCCCCCCCCAAAAAAAAAAAAAACAGAAAGGAAAAAATAGAAAAATAAACAACAACAAAAAACAAACCCAAGAAAAAAACAACAACAACCAAACTTATAAAGTCAGAGAGAGAGAGAGAGAGAGAGAAGAGAGAGGAGAGAGAAAATGACAATGACAATGACAATGACAAGGGACAAATTCTTTTATTTCGAGGATAATGAATAAGCATACATGTGCTTTTTACATCCAGTCCCGCCGTTAGAGAGATGAGAGAGAGAGAGGAGAGAGAGGAGGAGAGAGAGAGAGAGAGGATGAGAGAGAGAGAGAGAGAGAGATGAGAGAGAGAGGGGTATTTCCTCTCGACTGTTTAATTACCCTGAGTGATTTTTTTTTTTTTTTTGGGGGGGGGGGGGGGGGGTTCTTTTTTCAAGATAGACTCAGTCTACCTTAACTTTAAAAAAAAAAAGTGGGAGGAAGGTGTGTGTGTGTGTGTGTGTGGGGGGGGGGGGGGGGTGGTGGTGAGGGTAGTGGGGGAAGTAGGGGGAGGGGGGGAGAAGTGAAGGAAGGGGGAGGAGGGGGGGGTGAGTATTTGTAGAATTATCGATTCGTCCGCTAGCAGTCCTAGGTCTGTCTTTGTGTGACTTTTTTTCTTCTTTTGCCTTTCCCTGTCTGTGTTATTGGAGATGTTTAGATCCTCTGTCTGTCTGTCTGTCTGTCTGTCTGTGTCTCTGTCTGCCTCTGTCTGTCTCTGTGTCTTTCCCTCTCTGTATCTCTGTCTCTGTCTGTCTCTGTCTGTCTCTGTGTCTTTCTGTCTCTGTATCTCTGTCTCTGTCTGTCTGTCTATGTCTCTGTGTTCTCTGTCTCTGTCTCTCTCTGTCCCTCTGTCTCTGTCTGTCTCTGTCTGTCTGTCTCTCTTTCTCTCTCCCTTATTATCTCCCTTTATTGACTTATTAAGTTTGGTTGTGTTATTTTTCTTGGCTCTGTTGTTGTTCTTGTTCTTGTTGTTGTTGTTTGTCTGTTTTTTCTCTTTTTTATCATCTTTGTTGGTTTGGTTTTTCCTTCTCTTTTTTTGTTTGTTTGTTTTGGTTAAGTTTTTTTGGGGGGGTGGGGGTGGGGGTGGGGTATTTTTATGGTTTTCTTTTATTTTCTTGCTTTGGGGGGGGGGGGGGGGTTGTTGGGGGGGAGCTGTTTTGAAAAGGGTTATTTCCCCTTGTTTTTATTGTGAGACTGTATAAGTATTGGGTTATTATTATTAAGATGTATCCCTAACGGGCGGGGACTGGATGTAAAAAAGCACATGTGTGCTTATTCATTATCCTCGAAATAAAAGAATTTGTCATTGTCATTGTCATTGTCCCTCTCTGTCTCTCTCTCTCACTGGTGTCTCTACTGTCACTGTCTTCTCTCTCACTGTCTTTCTCTCTGTGTCTCTCTCTCTGTCTCTCTGTCTCTCTCTCTGTCTCTCTCTGTGTCTCTCTCTGCGTCTTTTTTTCTGTCTCTCTCTCTGTGTCTGTTTTTCTGTCTGTCTCTGTCTCTCTTTCTCTGTGCCTTGTCTCTTTCTCTACTGTCTCGTGTGTTGTCGATCTCTGTCTCTGTCTTTGTTTCTGTGTGTGTGCTTTATTTCTGTAACTTTCTTTCTTTTTTTAATTTCTTCTTTATGTGAGTTTCTACAAGAAAGTTTGTATTTTTTCCCCTTTACTTCTTAGTTTTTGTGTCATAGTTTATGAGTGTGTACGTCAGACGCCTGTGGGTTTTTTGTGTTTTTTGTTTTGCTTTATAAAAAAAAAGTTTGGTTTCCATATTTCTGACTTTCCTTGTCTTCCTCTTCTTTTCTCTGTCTGTCTGTCTGTCTCTCTCTCTCTGTCTGTCTTTGTCTCTCTCTCTCCACGCACACACACACACACACACACACACACACACACACACACACACACACACACACACACACAGACACACAACGTTAGATAAAAACAAAAACAGTATTTTCTTCCCACTCTGATGCCCTCAGAAAATAAAAATTTCGTTCTTTCACTGTCTGTCTCTAGCTCGTGTTTTTATGTGTGTCTGTCTGTGTCTGGCTGTCTGTCTCTGTCTATCTCTGTCTCTCTGTCTCTGTCATTGTCTCTCTGTCTCTGTATCTGTCTGTCTGTGTCTCTCTGTTTCTGTGTCTGTGTGTCTGTGTCTGTGTCTCTCTCTGTCTCTCTCTGTCTGTCTGTCTCTCTGTCTGTCTGTCTATCTGTCTGTCTGTCTCTCTCTCTCTCTCTCTCTCTCTTCTCTCTCTCTCTCTCTCCTCTCTCTCTCTCTCTCCCTCTCTCTGTCTGATGCTCAAATCCAGTCAGTGAGATTTGTAAGAAAGAGAAACAAGATGAAAAAGCTATTGCCAGAATGCTACTGGCCACTTAATTTATGGCAACAGAACTCTTTACGTACAGCTTTTAAAGGAGAGAATTGCTGTGTTCTCTGTCTCTAAGCCAATCCAGGCTACAACCTTTGTTAGTCATTGATGTAAGCTAAATATTAAAGGCATCGTTTTATTGTTTTTAATGCTTTACAATGTTAATTTGATATCGTCTTCGTCCAGAACGAACTTGTAGCGTAGTAACCTGCTCTCTCTTTTGAAAACAATCCTCTGAAGATGGAATGTGGTTGCCTATAATTATTGCGAGGTTCTTGAAAAGTATGCCATACTCACAAACTTCTCAACCAGTGTGTACTTACAGTCGCATAATGATCCCGGCCCAGTGAGTCAGAGTGTGTATCTTCTGGGTAAACCGTAGAGTGTCAAGCTGGGGAACGCGCAACAATACCAACAGCAAAGCAACAAACAGCACCATCATTATTATTCTGTGTCTGGCATCGACACGCTTTCCAGAGAGCAAAGCTTTGTATTGCAGGAGAATGAAAGCTATCCACAAGTGTTCCTCTGTTTGAAGACATATCTATTTTTTAGCATGCAGAGATTATTGGTAAAGCAATGTAATGGTAAAGGCGTTTTTGTAGCCTGTGCGGTCATTGGAGAGTGAGATGCCAGAGACCTCAGTATCTCTTAGGGACCAGATTATTGAGGGCGGCGCCCATCTCCTCTCCCTCGCTGCTTTACCTTCCCCGACCCTAAAGAGGGCAGGTACCCATTTACAGCTGGGTGAACTGGGGAACTGTACTGAAGGCAGGGCGCGCAAACGGTCACCCATTCACTCAGTGGTGCTTAACCTTAGCTTGGGGTGAACAAGTGCTCTGACCACTGATCTGTCCCATTACGTACGTACACCCAACGCCTTACTCCCCAACGACCGCAAATTGTTAAAAGAAACCTTTACCTTCACCTTACTTTCTCGATGATTTAAAGGAGTAAAGGTAAAGGCGTCCCATAACCTATAAGGTCGTAGGGGAGCGAGGCATCAGAGAGCTCACTTCTCTAGGGCCAGCATATTGACGGCGGCACCCATCTCCTCTCCCTCGCTGCTGTACCTTCCCTGACCCTAAAGAGGGCAGGTACCCATTTACAGCTGGGTGAACTGGGGGAACTGTACTGAGGCCAAGGCGCGCAAAACGGTCACCCATCCAACTGGTAACCACGCTCGACGCTGCTTAACTTGGCTGGGGGAAAGCGAGTGCTCCGACCACTGAGCTATCCCGTCCTATCCCGTCTCTCGATGATTTGTGTATGCTAAATAAAGAGGAGATCATAGGTAGAAGATGGAAAATAAGATGTTGTTGTTGTTGTTTGTTGTTTTCAAACATCTTTGAGAGAAAGAACATGATCGACAATACAGTGAAGACACAGAACTGTGTGATATCTAACTGTTCAACTAGGAGTCAGCGGGAATCTAAATTAATTAAAGGAGTATATATGTAAGGCGATTGGAAAGGCTGTAAAACTTAGCGAAACATACGAATGTTGCAGAAAGCTACAGCCATACACATACAGATTCAAAGTCATGTCATTATTAGCAAATGACATTGGTCTGATCAAGAAAGAAAACTTCACGTTGTTATCAGAGTCTAATAATTATCAAGTATTTTTCTGAGAAGCATTTGCAAAAAAAAAAAAAAAAAAATGGATCTGCGTCCGCGTACACCTTTCACCATGTACATCCTCTTAGACCTGCGGACATAAAGATGTGATAGTTGTTGTTTTTTTTCAACAAGAAAACTAGAAAAATAAAAATAAAAAGGAAAGCAACGACCGACCTCTCTCTCTCTCTTCTCTCTCTCTCTCTCTCTCTCTCTCTCTCTCTCTCTCTCTCTCTCTCTCTTTCTCTTTCTTTCTCTGTGATAGTGGTTTTTTTTGGACAAGAAATCTAAGAGAAGAAAAAAAAAAGAAGGAAGCAACGACCCTCTCTCTCCTGCCTCCATCTCTCTGTCTCCCTCTCTCTCCTCCCTCCTCTTTCTCTCCCTCCTTCACCCCCCCCTCACTCCTCCCTCCTCTCTCTCTCTCTCTCTCTCTCTCCTCCTCTCTCTCTCTCTCTCTCTCTCTCTCACTCGTTTCAAAACCTGGTGAATGCGTTGACATTTGCGACAAAATCGATGTTCTGTTAGTGCACCCGCCTCACCGGCTAACCAAATCTCCACCAATCTCCGCCCGCCTCTCCGTGTTCTGGGCAGCACATTTCCCCCCCGCTTCCTCCCTCCCTGTCCCTCCCTTATCCCTCCCTATCCTTCCCATCCCTCCCCCCCCCCCTTCACCTCCACCCCCTGCCACCTCTTCCTCCTCATCATCTAAGAATTCTGTTTTCGCGACACCCCATCCCTGTCGCTAACCTCATCTCCATTTCTCTGAAAGGAAGCCCCCCCCCCCCCCCCCCCCCCTATCCCCACATCATATACATGGCAGTTTTTTCAACCGTATGGTTTCTTCTTCTTCCCTGTCTTCCCTTCTTCTGCTTTTCATGTGTGCACGCACGCGCGCGCCCCAAAAACACATACACACACACACTCATGTTTGCATACATACACACACGTGCACATTTGGAAGCATGCGCAAGAGAATGCTCGCATTGATATATAAAATTTATATATATATATATTATTATATATATATATTATATATATATATATATATATATTATATATATATAAAATTACACACACGTGCGCGCACACACACACACACACACACACACTGAATCTGATCACAAACTACACGTTCCCCCCCCCCCCCCCCCTCCCCCCAACACACACCACACACACTCACACCTGTCCGCGCACACACACACACACACACCACACACACACACACACACACACACACACACACTACACTCTCCACAAAACAAAACACACACAACTACACCCCCTCCAGCCCCCCCCCCCCTACCCCCCTCACACACAACACCCCACTCCCCCCCCCCCACACCCTCCACACACACGTACTACACCAACCCCCTCCCTCCACCCCTCCCATCCCCCCTTCCTCTTTTTCCACAACAACAAACACAACACACTTAAAACTCCCTACACTCCCAACACAGCAACGCAGAAGAAGGAGAAGAAGGAGGAAATGTTATCGATTACAACCTCGCAAAGCATACCCTGTGTATTTCCCCCCCTCCCCCTCCCTCCTCCCCTCTCCTCCCCTCCCCCCACCCCCCCTCCCCTCCTCCCCTCTCCCCTTGCAGCTGTTACCACGACCAATGGGGCAGAGAAAAGGCAAAAAAATCATTGATGTTAGGGATTGAATAATTGCGTGTTCGCTTCCTTCTCACTAGTCACCCTTCGTAGCCGACAGACGTCGAAAGAGCTTGACAACAAATGTGAGCACGAAATAATGCGTGAAATGACGTGTGTCTGGCGACAGCTGAGCAACAACAACAACAACCAATAAGTGGTTAAAAAAACCGATAGAGGCAAACAGACGAGAAGGGAGGGAAAAAACCCAACCCGTACACATTCTCCCAATCTGGTAGCGAAAGGATGAAAATGTATGTCTGAATCTCCTTTTAAGAAATTAAGTATTTATATTAGAGCCAAAACAGGTTATCTCCAGTGCGCTCAGTGAAGGAGATAACCTGGTTTAGCTGTGGTGTAGCGTTATATTGTTTTTTGTGGTGTGTGTGACTGTTGAAGAAATGCTGATGTTCAGTTTCGAAGAAAAAAAACCATAATTATAACTCTGTCTTATAGAACTTTTACGTTCTTTCTTGTACTCCTCCTTCCCACACCCCCTTGACAAAACTGTATGCACACGGGGACTGGATTTTTTTTTTTAAAAAGCACACGAGTGCTTATTCAATTATCTTCCAATAAAAGAGTTTTCAAAAACCCAAGAAAACCCACTCTGATCACTGGTTAAAAAAACAAAGAAAAGGAAAGAAAGAAACAAAATTGTCAGCCAACAAATAAAATAAAACAATATAAAAACGCAAAAGAACCAACATCCATCCATCATCCACAAACATAATGTACAAAAAACCCAAAGATTTTAAAATTAGATATAAATACCCCAAACAAAATCACCCAAACAACCTCAACAAAATCAAAGAAGAAAACAACAACAAAATCCCAACAAAACAACAACAAAAATTCCTGTAAAAAAAAACCCATTCAGAATAAACCTTTACGAAAAGGTTTCGAACCTAGAATACCCTTTCCCGGAAATATCCCCAGAAAACAACACAACCAAACCGCCTCCATTATGACCTTCCGGAACCAATAAGTAGACACGGTAGTAAGATACAAACGGTATACCATTTCTGGTCTTTCTTCAATCCCAGGGGAGGGGGGGGGGTGGGGGTGGGGGTGGGAAGGGCACTCTTTTGGTGCCAGAGAGCTATTCCAGCATCCAGAAAGGTCGTACGTAGAACCAGTCTGACTGGTCAGCCAAGCCAAACCGGTTTAGTGCTAATATTTGCACTTTCGGAAAAAAAACCCACACCCAACCAGTTACCAGAGAGATTGAATAGTGGTTATGAAACGCGTTCAAAAGTTTAACGTTGTGTTTGTGTGTGTGTGTGTGTGTGTGTGTGTGTGTGTGTGTGTGTGTGTGTGTGTGTGTGTTCATGTGTGTGTGTGTGTGTGTGTGTGTTCATGTGTGTGTGTGTGTGTGTGTGTTCATGTGTGTGTGTGTGTGTGTGTTGTGTGTGTGTGTGTGTGTGTGTGTGTGTGTGTGTGTGTGTGTGTGTGTGTGTGTGAGGTTTGGTTGGGGGAAGGGGATAGGAGGGATGAAGAGGGTTGAGGGACCATAGGTCAGAAGGTCATTTTCTGTTTCCCCCCAAGTCAAAAAGTAGCAACAGTCTTTTGAAATAGTGTTTGTTTATAGAAAGCACACTTAAACATGCGTGCAAGCGCTTACTCACGCACAAATATGGGCATGTACACACGCGGAAATATGCACACACCTACACACACACGCACGAATATGAAACACTAAAACAACCATTTGGATTTAGTTCACATGTGTGGGTTTTTGTGTGCATGCGGGCGTGTATATATTTGTGCACGCGCAAGTGTGTGTACGTGTATGTGTGTTTATGTACGAGTGTGTCTGTGTAATCTCAAAGAGAGCAAAATGGAGAGAGAAAAGAAACAGAGACAGATTGAAACAACAGCCATGGAAACAGACAAACAGATATAGTGTAAAAGATACACACACACACACACACACACACACACACACATACACACACACACACACACACACACACACACACACACACACACACACAGACAAACACAAACACCATCAGAAACAAGAACCTGGTTGAACTAATTGAAAGCAGACAAAACGAACAAAAACACAACACAAAGAACCAAATGTAAAAAAAACCAACACAAAACTGAATGGACTTTTATTTCGGGAAAAAAGCCAGCAGTTCAAATGGAGAGGGATCACGCCATACAGCAGAAAGCAGACGACATCAAAGCCCTCACCTTCATTCTCTACTTTCACTTTGATTAGTGCCCGCTGCTTTCATCTCCCCTCTGACCCATTCCTAATGCCGAAGCTGCTGCTGCTGCTGCTGCTTATGCTGCTGTTGCTGCTTATGCTGCTGTTGCTGCTTATGCTGCTGCTGCTTATTATGCTGCTGCTGCTTATGCTGCTGCTGCTTATGCTGCTGCTGTCTGATCTAGCGACCACATATGTACATGTATACACAGTTTCAGTTCATGAACACACTTTTTCTTCTTCATTGACCCCTCAGACAGCAACTGCTGTTGCAGCTGCTCCTGCCGTCTGATTTAACGACCACATAATGTACATTTATAGGTAAAAAGGTAGGTAAAGGAGTCCCATAACCTATAAGGTCGTAGGGGAGCGAGGCGTCAGAGACCTCACTTCTCTAGGGCCAGCATATTGAGGGCGGCGCCCATCTCCTCTCCCTCGCTGCTTTACCTTCCCTGACCCTAAAGAGGGCAGGTACCCATTTACAGCTGGGTGTACTGGGGGAACTGTACTGAAGCCAGGCTTATTTCATGAATACGCTTCTTCTTCATCAACCCTCAGACAGCAACTATTATTGTCTGTCATATGAGCAAAAATGCGTTTCGCCGCCATTAAATGCCTGTCATGTCAGGCCCAGCACATACGACTTTGGCGTAGGAGAAAATTGTTTTCTTTTAAATCTGTCTGCTTAAAGAAAGCCAGGAGAATGATGGACCAAGAAGGCATAAAACAGACAAGAGGAGGTGACAGGAAGTAAAGGAACGAGGCAGAAACAAAGGAGGGATAGAAAAGAGGGAATTCCTAGCACAGAATTTCTCCAGAATGTGAGGAGGCTATTTCTACTGAGAGGACTCCATGATTTACGCAAATGCATAAGCGTATGTGATGATAAAATAGGGTTTGGTGGAGAGAAATATAAGATGAATGCAAGCAAATGCTGTATAGTAGTCAGAAAACAAAAAGGCATGGGGTGGGGGGTGGAGGGGGATGTCCACACTGAATGAAACAAAGTGAAACGTGAATAGAACAATACATGCATGTGAACACACAAGGAGGGAAGGGGGGGGGGGGAAGAAGAGGGAGAGAGAGAGAGAGAGAGAGAGGAGGAGGAGAGAGAGAGAGACAGACAGACAGACAGACAGACAGACAGACAGGACAGACGACACAGAGCAGACAACAGAGACAGACATCACACAGAGGCAAATACACAGAGAGACAGATGCAGAGAGAGGAGACAGACAAACAGACAGATAGAAGACACACAGACAGAGACAGACAGACATAGCTAGACAGAGTGAGAGGCCTACTGAGAGATGGAAAACAAACATTATACAGACAACAGAGAGAGAGAAACATTATGAACCAAAAAAAAAATCTTTTTCTGATTAGGAGAACAGTAACAGTAAACAAAAGGAGATGCAAATGAAAATGGACGTCAAGACAACAAGCTAAAGAGAAATGGATAAAAACAACACCCCCACACCCACACACAAACACGCACAAACAAAACAAAGACAAACAAAACAAAATAAACAAAACTAAACACAACTAGATAGATAGATAGAAACACAACTTAACGTAGTAGTAAAAGAATGAAAGTCTAAAAACAAGAAAGAAAAGCTCAGCAGCCAAGTACACACACACACACAGAGGATCATGCTATGCTGTGGGAGGCAGACGACATCAAAGCAGTTACCTCCCTTCTCTGCTTTTACTTTGATTGGTACCCACCAGCTCTCATCTCCCACCTGACTCATTCTTTCTGCTGCTGTTGCTGCTGCTGTTATTACTGATGCTGCTACTACTGATGCTGCTGCTACTGCTGCTGCTGCTGCTGCTACTGTTACTGCTACCGTCGCCTACAAGTTTGGCACCACATCGTGTACAAGTACACATTCATTTGGCTAATGGTGCCAGCTGTATAAACCTAGTTGTCTTTTTCTTATTTTTCGAAAAGGGAGAATGACAGAACTGAAACTAAAATCCTGCATAAATGGTGCTTCTGATAACATCATGGAAGTTAGGTTGATTCTGTTGTCTCTGTGTGTCCTGAAAGACAAGAATGCAGGTACCTAAATGGTGGGGTATGGGGGGGGGGGGGGAGAGATATTGCATATGCAGAAATCTCACCATCAGTAAACCTTGGAACACTAAGCCAAAGAACAGGGAAAATTCGTCCCTTTAGTACCATTATGCACAATAGTATTATATGCTGTTTTGTATAACTCTCACCTTACCTATCCCGTAGTGTATGTGTGTGGACGTGTGTTTGTGTGTATGTGTGCATGCACGCATGTGTACATGTATGTGCGAGCATGGTCCTTGCAGAATGAAGATTGAACTAATGATGATTTTACAACCAACTTCCTCCACAAGTTGCAGTCCTCCACTTTCCATAGTAATTAGTTTCACTCAAGGCCAGCCCGTTCTCATTTTCCCCCAAAATAAACGAACCAATCCAAATAGAAAAATCAACAAAGCATCAAGAAGAAACAATTCCAAACAAAGAAAGCTTTTCTTTTCTTTTCATTCCTTTTTATTCTCTGGGTTCTAATCTTCTTTTGACAAACCGCAGCAAGACACAATCACTATGGAAACAGCCGAACAGCTAGCCAGTTGATAGGGGAACCACGCTGTACAGTATTACTAGTAGGAGGCAGCCGACATCAAAGCCCTCACCTTCATTCTCTGCTTTCACTGTGATTAGTGCCCGCTGCTTTCATCTCCCCCCTGACCCATTCCTAATGCCGCTGCTGCTGCTGCTGCTGCTGCTGCTGACTAGGCTGCAGTGTGGGTGAACCACGTGAACGTAGTACACACGCACGCGCGCGAGCACATACATAATTATGCACGCACGCAAACGCGCGCGCGCGCGCGCATACACATGCACGCACGTACGCATACACACACAGAGGTGTTGCGTGTGTGCATGGTATTTTTTGCCTTTGTATGAAGGAGTTTTTTGTGCTTGTCTGGGTTCATTTTTTAAAGTACAATATTTTTGTTTTCAACTTGTTTCTTTATCTTCTTATTGTATTTTTGATATCTTTGAAAATGTTGTGTATCACTAATTTTCCGAGGTGTGTGTTTGTGTGTGCGTATGTGTGTGTGTGTGTGTGTGTGTGTGCGCGCGCGCACGCGCGTGTGTGTCTGAGTATCTGTGTGTGTTGTACACATACCTGCTCATGCATATGTGCACACATATGTGTGTATGCACAAGTGAGTATGCGCTAGTGTATGTGTGTATGTGTGTGCGTGTGCCTATGTGTGCACACACACATGCGTGTACAAGTCTATATGACACAATTTTAGAACTAAAGCACTGACATGTGGCACTAGATGCACCTTCCCTATGGAGAGATGTCTAAAGCTAGGTGTCATAAGCCACAGTCACAACACTATCTTCATGTCCTTAGTACCATTTGCTGAGAAAAAACGAACCAATATCAACATGACAGTTGTTGCTGCGGTTGCACATTTATTTCCCAGCCTGAACATCCCGGGCATCATTCACAATAACTATACACTCTGTCTGATTCATCCCTCCTGGGAATCGCTGTGAGACTGTAAGTCACAGGTTTTGAGCGTACGACTCTTTACTTTGCCACATAGGCACCTATAATTCGACTTCAGAGGGTGTTTTCTTTCCTCTCCTGTGAAGGGGAATACAACGTATTGTACTAGCAGCTTGCCATGACTGAAGGTAGGCTCCACCTAATAACTATATCAGAGCATAACAACACTTTGATATGGATCTTAATAATAATAATAATAAAAATAATAATAATAATAATAATAATAATGTATGGAATTTATATAGCGCTAAATCTTGTAAAGCAACAAATCAAAGCGCTCAGATGACTTTTTTTATATGGAGGATAATGGAATAAGCACTCATGTGCTTTTTTTACATTCAGTCCCCGTGTGTATGCGGTTTTGTACATTTTGTCATCTGTTCCCATCGGCACACAATGGCCTACTCTTTCGAAAAGCGGAACAGGATTTAACGTGTGCACAAGATGTTCTGCACGCGTGCGCACACGGGGCCTCGGTTTATAGTCTCATCCGAAGGACTTTGACATTCAGTTCGATTTTTTTGTCAAACTGGGAAGAAAGGGCGATGCTGGGAATCGAACCCAGAACCTCACGATCTACTTGTTGGCAGGCAAACGTCTTAACCATCCTGCCACCTTCCTTTATTACTTAGCTGACATCAGCAGCAGACAAAAGTGATGCCTGGAGCAGAGAGACCAGAATGGAACCTGGAACCTCTCAACTTGAAGCCTGGTCCAGTACCTCCAGACCACCGATCCACACATTGCAGGATCATTCTGTTTCCAGCCACATCTGCTCCAGAACGCCACAGCCAATAGCAACACCTCTGCTGCATATTCGCAGAAAATAGCAAGGGTAGCGGGCCCCATATGATAGTCATCATTGCATCCCGGGGTGATTTGTTACGGAGGCAGAGGTTTTTACACATGGCAGCCTTGTGTCTGCAGCCTTGCAGAGG
>CM054135.1:90027681-90030181 GCA_028751875.1 Rapana venosa
GAAGCGAGCAAGCAGGCAAGCAAACATACATACATACACGCATATAAACATGCAAGCACTCCTGCATTTTGTCTGTGTCTGTTTTTATATGTCTGTCTTTTTGTGCATCTGTCAATATCTTTCTGTTTCTATGGAGTTTTTTCTTTGTCTCTCTCTGTCTCTCTCCCTGCCTACCTGTCTACCTGTCTTTGTCTCTGTATCTGTATCTGTCTCTGTCTGTCTCTTTGTCTGTCTCCTCTGTTTCCCCATATTCATTCCCTCGCATGAACGCACCATTTTTCATCATCTACGTGTTTGTTTTTGTCTTCTCATTTGTCAAATTTCAAATTTATTTTCATTAAAAAAAAAAAATTCTAGATGGTACAGCTTGTGTCAGTGTGGCAGTCTGTGTCAGTCTGTGTCTGTCTACGTGTCTGTTTCTTTGTCTGTCTGTCTGTCTGTCTGTGTCCTTTATCTCGTTCTGCATTCTCTTGTCTTCTTCTTCTTCTTCGTGGTTTCCTTCTCCTCCTCCAATCTTCCTTCTCATTTTGAGGCTCTTTTCATAATGACAAAAAAACCAACCCCAAAACCCCCCAGTAAGATTTATTATCCTAAAATAACAACAAAAATCATACCAAATCTGGCAAAGGGAAAAAGTTGATCTTTCCAGTCGACTTGTGCTCAAAGAGCCAATATTATTATTTTCTGTGGGAATCATAACTTTCACTTTTATTTTTATTTTTTTATTTTGTTTCTTTGGCGTATTTATTCAATGTGAATACTCCATAACAAAAAAGAAGCGTGACCAGTTAATAGAAGTATTGATGATGGCGATAATAATATAATTTTTAAAAAATGATGATGACAAAAATAAGAATGATGATGATGAAAAAGAAGAAAACTCAGAGCGTGCTCCTTGTGTCTCGGGGACAAAGGCAGCACCTTCTTTGGCCACCTCAGTCTTGTACGGAGCAAGGTCTGGAGCGGCGTAGGAGACCAATCCGTGCATGGCAGTTGCTGGCACTGTTGCTGCAGGCCAATTTTATTGATCCTGGATTCGTGGCCTAATGATGATGATGATGATGATGATGATGATGATGATGAGATGATGATGATGATGATATGATACTACTACTACTACTACTACTACTACTACTACTACTACTACTACTACTACTACTACTAATAATAATAATAATAAAAGAGGGGAGGACGACGACGACGACGACGACGATAATAATGATGATGATGGTGATGATGATGATGATGATGATGATGATGGTGGTGGTGGTGGTAGTGATGGTGGGTTGCTGCTGCTGCTGCTGCTGCTGCTGCTGATGTGATGCTGCTGATGATGACATGGTGACAATCAAATATAAATACCAATAATAATATCAATAATAGCTTATATAATGATAATAGTAACGATAACAGGGAGCAGAAGAAGGAGGAAGTGGTGGAGGAGGATATGCGAAAAAAGCATGTTTATGAATTTGTGCACTTAAGTCCCGTACATTTACAGTACTTGACATCAAAACATACATCCGACTGATCTAACACTAGCAAAAAGGTTTGCATACATACGCGTGTGTGTGTGTGTGTGTGTGTGTGTGTGTGTGTTGTGTGTGTGTGTGTGTGTGTGTGTGAGCGCACGTGCGTGCGTGCGTGTGTGCGTATTTTGAGAAGGTGAAAGTCACTTGTCTCGTTCAACTTTATCTTAAAGAACTAAACGAAATTATAATAAAGGAGAGAGATGAAGAGTTTAGAGAGAGAGACAGAGACAGACAGAAAGATAGACACACACACACACACACACACACACACACACACACACACACACACACACACACACACACACACACACACACACACAGAGAAACACACAGACAACACACACACACACACAGACTGAGAGAGAGACAGAGACAGAGAGACAAAAGACAAACAGACAGATAGACAAAGAGAGAGACAGAAACAGACAGACAGAGGAAAACAGACAGACAGACAGACAGACAGAGAGGAGGATGGTGGGCAGAAGATGGCTAGCTGGGTATCTTTAATCTGCCAAAGCCAACCATGTATGAAATAAAGGGAACGGCGGAGACAAAAAGGCAGCGAGAGGACATTAATAAGAGTGCTCTGTTCTTTTCTCTCTTCTTTTCTTCCCTCCCCCCCCCCCCCCCCCTCTCTCTCGCTCTCTCTACCTCCCTCTCTGTCTGTCTGTCTCTGTCTGTCTGTCTGTATATCTCTCTCTCTCTTTTTTTTTGGTTGTTGCTGTTGTTGTGTTGGGGTTTTTTTGGTTTTTGGGGGGGTGTGTATTTGTTTGTTTTGGAGTTTTCTTTTGTTTGTTTATTGTTGCTTTTTTAAAAGTTGTTTTTTTCTTTCTTTCTACTGTGTGAGAGTATGAGTATTGGGTTTATTATTAAGATGTGTCCCTACGGGTGGGGACTGGATGTAAAAAAAAAAAAGCACATGAGTGCTTATTCATTATCCTCGAAATTAAAGAATTTATCATTGTCAT
>CM054135.1:90032681-90037681 GCA_028751875.1 Rapana venosa
CTAGAGAAGTTGAGGTCTCTGACGCCTCGCTCCCTTACGACCACAAAGGTTATGGGACACCTTTACCTTTTGAATTCGCTATATTTGGTTGGGCTATTATTCACTTGGTTGATGAGTCTGTTGAGAAATATCAAACCATATGTTCGTTTTGTTGTTGTTGTTCTTGTTGCTGTTGTTGTTGTGTGGATTGGGGTTTTTACTGTATCCTTTGGAAAATTTCTGATTTTACTGCATTATACTTTCATCTGATCAAAATCTATCTAGTGCAATAATTATCAATTAAAAAAAAAACCCAGGTAAGGACAAAAAAAGGGGGGGAAAAGAGTAAACCAAAACTAAAGAGAAAAATGAAAATAAAAAACCACAAACTCGCGCGATGCACGCACTCACCACACACACACACAGACACACACGCAGACCCCTCAACACACACAGAAACACACACCACATACACTACACCACACTCACACACACACACACAGACACCCCCCCACCCCCCCCCCCCCCCCCCACACAAACCCACGCACAAAGACCCCCAAACATACACAACACCTACCCCCACCTCCGTACCCCTCCCCACCCCCCCACACACACCCTCATAACACATATTGCTGGGCCTCTTTTGACATATATTGTTAACACACAACCGCTCAGACAGATATTTGTTGTTTGATTTTGTTGTTGTTGTTGTTGTACATACACATTACGTGGCTCGTGACTCGACGGAATCAATGGGGACTGGTTGTAGCTAGTTTTCTTCATTTTCCTGGGCGGATGTGCATGCTATTCTTTTTGTTTTCAATGTTTTGTTATGTCATTTATGCACATTGCTTCTTCTTGTTGTTCTTGTTGCTCTTCGTGTTGTTGTTCTTCGTTTCTCCATCTCTTCTTTTTTTTCTTCTTCTTCTTCTTCTTCTTCTTCTCTCTTCTTCTTCTTCTTCTTTCTTCTTCTTCTTCTTTCTTCTTCTTCTCTCTTATTCTCTTCTTCGTCTTTCCTCCTCCTCCCTCTCTCTCGTGTTTCCTTCTCTCTCTCTCTCTCTCTCTCTCTCTCTCTCTCTCTCTCTCTCCTCTCTCTCTCTCTCTCTCTCTCTTCTCTCTCTCTCTCCTTGCTCTGTGTGTGTGTGTGTGTGTGTGTGCTTGTGTGTGTGTGTTGTGTGTGTGTGTGTGTGTGCATGCTTGCTTGTACATGCGTCTGCGCACGTGCGTGTGTGTGAACGTGTTTCGTGTGCGTGTGTTCGTGCACCCGCGCATGCGAGTAGGTATCAATGTATGCGTATGCGCTCTCAGAAAGTACGTGCGTGCATGAGGTATGTGCATAACCCTCGTATCCTTCTCTTCCCCTCGGCTCTCCTCTGTTATCTGAAACTTCTCTGTCATTCTGTTTGCTTCTTTGTCAGTCCAAGGAAGCTAATCCTCTCCTTTCCCCCTCCCCTTCCTCCTCGCGCCCCCCCCCCCCCCCTCCCCCCACCCACCCCACCCCGCACTCCCTCAGGCTTTGTGTGATGCTGTTTTCACAGAATCGATTTTGTCCTCAATGTCCAGGCGGTAAACACACCATGGCCCAATGGTGACTGGCAGTTACCAGACTCTTAGCAGACTAATCTCAGTGTTTGTTTCATCGACCCCCCCCCCCCTTTCCCCCTTCAAATTCCCTAAAGAGGAAGATACTTTTGTATTGACGTGTGCCTAAAAAAGTGTATTTTCCTTCTAAGCCACTGAAAAAGTCCTTCGAATGAGACTATAAACCGAGGCCCCGTGTGCGAACGAATGCAGAACATCTTGCGCACGCGTCAAATCCTGTTCCGCTTTTCGAAAGAGTAGGCCATTGTGTGCCGGTGGGAACAGATGACAAAATTTACAAAACCGCATACACATGGGGACTGGATTTAAAAAAGCACATGAGTGCTTATTCTATTATCCTCGATATAAAAGAAGAAAAATAAATAAATAAATAAATAAAACGAAATGATTATTAGGAAACAAAGTGAGTTAAGTAGGGCTACAGTAGTAAGATCATCATATTTATAAAGACATAAATGAATTAAAAGAAAGGGAAACAGGAACATGGGTGACTTTCTGTTGTTCCTTAAGAAGAGCTTCGATGTTCACCAGTGGTAAGATTTTGCGTATACAACTGGTTTGGCCTACCGTGGAGGTAGCCGCATTTCAATTTTTTTGGGGGGAATGAGTGATTCTGAAATTCAAGACAAAAAGCCCAATGCGTTACCAACTGTGCTTTGAACGTCAATTATTTGAGAATTAACGGTTTGGTTGTTGTTGTTTTGGGGCTGATTTTGTTGCTAGTTGTTTGTGTCAAGTCAAGTCAAATTTTGCTTCCCAGATGGTAAATTGTGTGTGCGCGCGCTGTGTGTGTGTGTGTGTGTGTGTGTGTGTGTGTGTTTGTATGCACGTGTGCGTGCGTGCGCGCGTGTGTGTGTGATAGCGTGTGTGCGTGTGTCTGTGTTTGTGTTTTGTTTGTCTCATGCTGTTCTGGCTCCCTGATCTGTTAATTGGTCATATCTTTATTTTTACATTTACATCTACTTTTTTTGCTATTTTTCTTTCTCTTCTCCGCCTACTTCATTCTGCACATAATCAAGTATTTCTTGATATTTGGCATCTCCATTAGTTTTCCTCTTTTCTTCCTGCATCCATAAATACCTCACCCCCTTGTAATCTTTTCAGGTTTTCTTTATTTTAAAATTTCACTCACTGTTCCCTGTTTGCATAGCTCACCTATCAAAAATCACCTTAGAAAGAAAAAAAATCAGAATGGTGTTGTTTTTTTATTGCCATAAAAGTCACATGGACTTCTTTGACACAACGAAATAAACTTTTCATAATTCAAAACAACGCATTATTCATTGGTCAGTGTGTCTGAAACGATGTGCAAGAAAACATCATGTTGCATTCTATCTTATTCAAATATTTTTCTCCGTTTTTCTTTTTTCAAAACAGGTACAAACATACTTAATTATTTCGGCATAATGATTATCATCGGTTAAAATAATCTTGCTTCTTTCTTTCTTTATCTTCTCCCTGTACTATTTTCATCACAAATTATAATATTACCCGCACACACATATCAACACTGTTATAAATCATAAGCAGGGAAGAGAATGTTTTAGTGGTATGCAGCAAGGGGGGGGGGGGGGGGGGGGGGGGGGGGGGGGGGCGCAGGGATGGAGGGGGAAGGAGTATCTGGAAGGAGAATGACTCAGCCTGATCTGCTGACAGGATGGTTTTGCCTTGAACTGCAAAATAGTTCCAGCATTGGCTTGCTCATGACAGAGATACAGGGATGTGTATTTATTTATTTATTTTGTTGCTGTTGTTTTTGTTTCTTGGTTGTTGTTTTTTATGCATAGTTTTGTATGTAGGTTTCTGGGTGTTTGAGAGAGTGTGTGTGGGGGGTTGGGGGGTGGGAGGGGGGTGAGAGTGGTGTGTGTATGTGTGTCTGGGGGGTGGGGGTGTACTCTGTCTGCCTGTCTGTCTGTCTCTTTCTCTCTGTCTCTCTCTGTCTGTCTGTCTGTCTGTCTGTCATTCTCTTTTTGTCTGTCTGCCTGCCTGTCTCTTGTTCTCTCATTCTCTTTCTGTCTGTCTGTCTATTTTTCTGTGTGTGTGTGTCTCTCTCTCTCTCTCTCTCGCTCTCTCTTCCTTTCTCTTTCTCTCACACCGCTCAGCAAATGAAAAAAACAACAAAAAAAGTAACAAAGAGAAAAAGAGACAAAGGGGAGCGGCCAGACAGTGAAATGTGAGCAGAAGAGAGAGAGAGAGAGAGAGAGAGAGAGAGAGAGAGAGAGAGAGAGAGAGAGAGAGAGAGAGAGAGAGAGAGAGAGAGAGAGAGAGAGCGAGAGAGAGAGAAGAGAGAGAGAGAGAGAGAGAGAGAGAGAGAGAGAGAGAGAGAGAGAGAGAGAGAGAGAGAGAGAGAGAAAACAAAGTGTGTGTTTCTCTCATTGTGCCTCTTCCAATAGAGGTACAGTGCTATGTCATCAGGTTTTGTGTGTATGTGCGCGCGCGCGCGTGCGCGTGCGTGCGTGCGTGCGTGTATTTGTGTGTGTGAGAGTGTGTGTGTTTTGAGGGGAAAGGGGGAGGGGATCTCTTTTCTTAGCATTTTCATGATTGCCTGCACTCTTGCTTGGATGAGTTGATATGTGTTTGTTTTGTTTTGTTTTGGTGTGCTTTTTACCTGCTTGGTTTGGTTTGGTTTTGTGTGATTTTGTTTTGTTTCGCTTTTAGTTCGTTTGGTTGATTTCTATTTCCTTTTTTTTTTTGGTATGGTTTTATTCCGTTTTATTTGGGTCTCTCTGTCTGTCTGTCTGTCTCCCTCCCTCCCTCCCTCTTTCTCTCTCTCTCTCTCTCTCTCTCTCTCTCTCTCTCTTCTCTCTTCTCTCTCTCTCTCTCTCTCTCTCTCTCTCTTCTTCTCTCTCTCTCTGTATGTCAGTATCTGTCTCTCCCTTTCTTTTGCTGCCCACAGATAAAGGCGCATATGTGGTGTGTGTGTGTGTGTGTGTGTGTGTGTGTGTGTGTGTGTGTGTGTGTGTGTGTGTGTGAATGTATGTGTATGTGTGTGTGCATGTGCATGTATGTGTATGTGCATGTGTGTGTGCATGTATGTGTATGTGCATGTGTGTGTCTATGCGTGTGCGTGCGTGCATGTATATGTGTGCCTATTTCTGTATAATTATGCGCGTTCAATTATGCCTCCTGTCCTTCCTCTTTCCTACTCTCTTGTTGTTATCTTTCCCTTCCCTCTCTGTCATTCTGCTTGCTTTCCTGTCAGTCAAAGGAAACTAACCCTTCCTCCCTACTCCACTCCCCCCACCCCTCCCCACCCCCCTACCCACCCACCCACCCATCCAGCCTCCTCCCTCCTCCTAACTCCCGCATGCCTTTGTGTGATGCTGTTTTCACAGAATCGATTTTGTCCTCAATGTCCAGGCGGTAAGCAGACCATGGCTCAGTGGTGACTGGCAGTTGCCAGACTCTTAGGCAGACTA
>CM054135.1:90045181-90047681 GCA_028751875.1 Rapana venosa
TTATACTAAGCAGCAAATCAACACCAGTGATGGGCTTTGCTCAATTTTTCGTGATCACAAAAGTGTTGTGGGGAATTACTACTTGCGAACTATTCCATATATATATATATATATATATAATATATATATATATATATATATATAATATATAATATATATATATATATATATATATATATATATATATATATATATATATATAATCCATATATATTATATCTACAAAATATCAAAGTATGGCAAAAAGGGTAAACGTGTTTTTAAGAGACAAAAAATCTGAAGCCTTTTGCAAAAGTAAGTACAGTGCAAATATCGTAAGCCAGACTTTGAAAACTTTTCCCTAATGTCAGTACAAAGCCACTGGGACTTCAGCACACCGTCTCCCTTACCCTTACCAGACAACATGGCAAAGCAATAATACCTTGGCCCCCAAACTTTCCGAAGTCTGGTGAGAAAGTGTTTGCCCGTGGACTGCAGGCCAGACTGGAAAAGTAAATGCTGTCTTTAGTATGGCTACCTGACTGTCTCTTGTTTCTGATTTTACGTAGATATCACCGTGTCTTTGCTTATTTCTGTCTGTCTGTCCGTCTGCTTGTCTGTCTGTCTATCTGTCTGTCTATGGACCTATCTGTCTGTCTGTCTATCTATCTATCTATCTATCTATCTATCTATCGACCTATCTATCTATCTATCGACCTATCTATCTATCTATCTATCTATCTATCTATCTATCTATCTGTCTGTCTGTCTGTCTGTCTGTCTATCTATCTATCTATCTATCTATCTATCTATCTATCTTTCTATCTGGTTGGCTGGCTGGCTGCCTGGCTGGCTGGTTGGCTGGTTGTCTATCTGTCTGTCTACCTGTCTGTCCTTCCGTCCGTCCGCCGTCTATCTATCTATCTACCTATCTATCTATCTATCTATCTATCTATCTAGCTATCTATCTATCTGTCTGTCTGCATGTCTGTCTGTCTGTCTGTCTGTTTATCTCTATATCTGTCTGCCTGCCTATGTATCTGTCTGTCTAATTGTCTAGCACATAAACGTGAACACGCTTCTTTTGTTCATAGGCAATGGAGTTTTCATCTATTTCCTATGTGTTCTGTTTTCCTCTATACACTTACTTTTAAGCCATTCTTCTAAGAATCTCATTTTTCCTGAACGAAACCTTGCAGAGACAACAGTATTTGTTATTTTATATCTGAACCGCACGGCACTTAAGTCTATATTTATATGTTTGCATGCACGTATTGGCATTGAAAAGTTAGGGAGTCAGAAATGAGGAAGAGGAATAATGAGCATGCAAAAAACACAACGAAGTAGCACAATGATTGATTATCACTAACTACCTTGAGCAAATTATTATTTGACTGCAGGCATCACCAATTAACGAAAATACAGTATAATCACTTTTTGACAAGAAATCATTCACATATAGATCGACATATGTGGCTATGTACTGTACTGACCTGCTTTTCTGAAGTCAGTAGCTCCAATTTCATAAAGCGATATCTGTACCCTTAAAGTACTGTGCGATACAGTAAAGAATAGAAAAAAATTAACCACAGTCAAATATTGTGTCTTATTGTCTTCTTCATATGATCTTCATACTGAGTAGCAACTCAAAAGTAGTGACGGACTTTTCAGAAACCATTTTCCTGTCGCTTAAGGTGTGTTTGGAAACTACCACTGGCTATATAAACTATTTCATATGTGCTCACTGTACCAACAAGTATCAAAACATAGAAAAAACGAGGTAGCGGTAGTAAGAAAACAATAACTCTGAAACCTTTTGCAAAAAATGAAGCCCATGCAAGTGTGGCAGACAACATTTCAAAAACTTACTTATGCTGTCTTTGCAAATCTGTTGGGACTTCAATAAACCGTCTGTTCGTCTCCTTGCCGTTAGCCGACAAAATTGCAGAGGACTGGTAACTGGTACAGCAGGAACAGTAAGCATGTCTCTCTCAGCACACCAAAGCTTTCTTGAAGTCTGGGGACAGAGTGTTTGCGCGTCAACAGCTGACTTGAAGGGGAAAAGTAAATGCTATGTTTGATGCGACTGTCTGGGTGCTTCTTGCTTCCATTTTTTAAAGCATATATATTTAGTGGTGTGTCTCCAGTTTTGATAGAGTTATTGCTTGATGGATTAAATGATTGATTGATTGATTGTTTGGTTGGTTGATTCATTTGTTTATTTGATGCACATGAGCATGGATACGGTTTTATTCTCAATTAGGCACGGAAGTTCTGTGGGATATTTTTAGATCATTATTTTCTCTTGGTTTTATCTTGTCCCATGTATCTATTTTTAAAGTCTGTTTCTCTTAAGAAGTTGATTCTTTATGAGTAAAACTTTGCACAAACAGCAGCTGTTTTGTTTTGGAATTTTGAAATGGCTAGTACCTGGATTTCTGATACTGTCTTAGCTACAAGAGTGTGTGTGTGTGGAGGGGGGGGGGAGGTGAAATGCAAAAATAAAAAGACGAAAGAGTCA
>CM054135.1:90052681-90070181 GCA_028751875.1 Rapana venosa
GGGAGGGGGGGGGGGGAGAGAGGGAGAGAGAAAGAGAGTCAGACGCAGAGAGAGCGAGAGAGAGAGGGATGGGGGGAGAGACAGACAGACAGATAGAGACAGAGACAGAGGGACAGAGACAGGGAGAAACAGACAGACAGAAAGTTGGACAAACAGACAAACATAAGACAAACAGACACCCAGACAAACAAACAGGCAAATACAGTCAATCTCTTCATGCCTAACTTTTTTCTGTTAGGCTATGTTTCTTCTTTATTTATAACTCAGTAACTACCTCTGTCTGTCTGTCTGTCTTTCTGCTTGTTCTGTCTGTCGATCTGTCTGTCTGTCTGTCTGTCTCTGTCTCTCTCTTCTCCATCTCTCTACTCGCCCCTCTCTCTCTCCCCCTCTCCCCCATCTCGCTCTCCCTCACTCACACACACCACACACCACTCCAACACACAACACACCACACACACAACACACAACAACACACACATACACGCAAACTTACACACAAAAACACACACACATACACGCAAACAAAAACACACACAACACACACATGCACGCAAACACACACACACAACACACTCACACACACACAAACACACACAACACACACACACAAACAACACACACACTCAACACCCACACACAACACCCACACCCACGTACCCACACCCACACACACACCCACAACACACACACACACACCCACAACACACCACACCACACACACACACACACACACACCACACACACACACACACACCACAACACACACACACACACACACACACACTACACAACTCTTCCTATTCCTCTCTCCCCGAGGATACAAGCAGGAACAGACCTACAGTCCCAGCGCAGTCTCATCCTGACATGTCTGGCATTTTCCCTAGTGGTGGCTCCACAGATTTCCCTCCAACCCCCACCCCCCCCCCCCCCTCCTCCCGGCAACCCCCCCCCCCCATTCCCTTCCAATCTCCCCACCCCTCCCTATCCCCATCCCCCACCTGCCATCCCCCCCCCCCCCTTCTCTTCACCACTCCCCTATATCTCACCCCCATCCCCTTACCTACCATACCTCCTAGTTGTGATTCAGACTGAAAATTCAAGACTATCTCTGCTGACTTGAGACGCACAGACATATACATGCCTGTACACGCGCACGCACACACACACACAGACACAGACACACAGACACATGCACGCCTACAGAGACATATACAGATACGCAGACATATACAGACACACAGACACAGACACACTTACATAGACACACACACACACAAACACGCACCTACACACGCACCCACGCACGCGCACACACATGTAGAAAGAAAAGAAAGAGAGAAATGAAGATGGAAAGAAAGACAGGAAGGAAGGAAGAAAGGAAGGAAGGAAGGAAGGAAGAAAGAAAGAAAAGAAGAAAGAAAAGAAAGACAGACAGAAAGAAAGAAAGAAAAAAAAAAAAAAGAAAGAAAAGAAAGACAGACAGACAGAAAGAAAGAAAACACAGAAACGAAAACACCCACCCCACCGAAAAAAACACACCAAACCAACAAAACAACCAGAAAGCTTTTTAGCTAAGGTTCTGTTGCTCAGAAGAATGGTGCCATATTGGCTTGCAGACAGAAAATAACTCATTGCGAAAACAAAACAACCCCAACACGAAGACAAACCAAATCAGACCAAACAAACCCAAACAAACCAAACCAAAGCAGATCAAAACAAACCCAAACAGACCAAAACAAACAAAACCAGATAAAAACAATCAAAAAATAGAATCAAACCAAAACAGAGCAAAACAAACCAAAGCAGACCAAAACAAACCAAAAACAGAAACAAGCCAAAACAGAGCAAGACAAACCAAACCAAACTAAAAACAGAAACAAACCAAAACTGACCCAAACAAACCAAAAGCAGAAACAAACTAAAACGAAACCAAACAAGCCAAAACAGACCAACATAAAGCCTAACCCTCTTCTCCAGGAAAAAAAAATTCACATGCTGTTAAACTGTATGTGTGCGTGTGCGTGCGAGTGTGTGTGCGTGCGTGCGCGCGCGTGTGTGCGCGCGTGTGTGTGCATCTCTGTGCGACTCTGTGCATCCATATTATAGAACATTTTGTCAGAGAACAACAGAAACATGAAATCGGCAGTTTCTTTTCCTTTCACCAGTCTCCACATCGAAGTTTACGGCCCATCTTTGACTCAAAGTCACTATAGTCATATTCCCTGTTCCACTGAACCAAAGAGTTATGCTTACTACTTCCCAGCGCATGAGCACGCGATGTTTAATAACCCAACACATCGTTGTTGTTCAACTAGCAGTTTGGCAGCAGAATGGGGTTTTGTTTGAGGCATTTTTTGTTGGTAATTTGGAAATATACGTTCTACTCTTTAATGTCCTGCCCCCTCCTACCTCAACCCCAACCCCTGCTGGCCATTGCACCAGAATGTATATATGCATGAAGAGACCAGGGAGAAAAACCCAATACATCGTTGTTGTTCAACTAGCAGTTTGGCAGCAGAATGGCTTTTTGTGTTGGGGGGGGGGGGGGGGGAAGGTTATTGGTAATTTGGAAGATGTTCTATTCTTTCTTTAATTTCCTGCCCCCTCCTACCTCAACCCCAACCCTGCTGGTCATTGCACCAGAGTGTATATATATGCATGAAGAGACCAGGGAGAAAATCCTAACTGGTTTATAAATCTGAGCAATTTTGTTCAGTTCAAATTTCTGTTTTCATTGATTTGGCATTTATTCGTATTCTTATTCTGTCCCCCTTTTCACACACCACAAAAAAATGGACATGCTTATTTTTATGTTCAGTATTCCCTCGTTTGCTAAATAATTTTTCATCTGCGTTCGAGGGTCTCTGAAATGTAATTGGATTGCACCAAATTGCAGCATAAAATATAATCTGCAGAATATGTACTATTTCACTCTGTTTTCAATTATCCGTCGCTTAGCTGATTTAACCAGAACAAGTCCTCTCCTTTTTAATGCTGCTTAGAAATCAATTTTAGTAGAGCTGTGTGAGATACCATTGCATAGAAAGATGTTATTTTGACCTTACAATGTGCCTGGTGTGTGTGTAAGTGCGCGGTGTGTGGTGGTGTGTGTGTGTGTGTGTGTGTGTGTTGTGCGTGCGTGCGTACTTGCGTGCGTGTTTATGTATGTATGTAGTATGTATGTATGTATGTATGTATGTATGTATGTATGTATGGTGTGTATGTATGCATGCATGCATGTACGTATGTATGTATGCAGCATGCATTATGCATGTATGTATGTATCGTAGTATGTAGTGTGGTATGTATGTAGTATGTAGCTAGAATGTATGTATGTATGATGTATGTATGTAGTATGTATGTAGGGTGTGTACGCGCGCGTGTTAGTTAGCTACCCATCCAAGAGAGGACAAGAGAGAGAGAGAGAGAAAAAAAAGCAGGGAAAAAACGAAGAAGCAGGAAGTTTGGAAGCGACAGACAAAAAATACTGAGGATGACTGCTACTAGCTGCTAATAAATGAGACGGATAATACACTAGTGTTTATTTGGGGGAGCTCCGTCTTCTCTGTCTGTCTGTCTGTCTGTCTGTCTGTCTCTCTCTCTCTCTCTCTCTCTCTCTCTCTCTCTCTCTCTTCTTCTGTCTGTCGTCTGTTCGTTACTCTCCTCTCTCCTCTCTCATCTCTCCTCTCTCGTCATCTCATCCCTCTCATCTCATCTCTCCTCTCCTCCTCTCTCTCTCTGTGTCTCTGTCTCATCTCTCCGTTCCTTCATTTCTTTCTTTTTGGTTTTTGTTTTTTTGGTGGGTTTTTTTTGTACAGCAGTTCAGCTAGCTGTGTTTTTGTGCTGTGTTGTTTTGCTATGTTATGCTCTGGTATGCTGTGCTGTTGAGTAGGTGCAAATGTGTAAATGGACACACACACACACACACAAACAGACACACACACACACATATATATATATATATATATATATATATATATATAATATATATATATATATTTGTAGGGAGAGAGAATGAGAGATATAAATATATAGATGAGATAGATAGATAGACAGGAGGGTGATGAGATGGTGATAGGAATGGGGGGGGGGGGGGGGGGGGGGGTTGGGGTCTGGTTGTGTGTGTATGTGTGTGTGGGAGGGGGGGTGTCTGTGTGGTTGTATTGTGGTGTGTATGTGGCGGGAAGGGGTGGGGTGGGGTGTTGTGTGCGTGTGTATATTGTGTGTGTGTGTGGAGGTGTGTGTATCTGTGTATGTCTCTCTGTGTCTCTGTGGTCTCCCTCTCCCCCTCTCTGTCTGTCTCTGTCTGTCTGTCTGTCTGTCTTCTTCTCTCTCTTCTCTCTCTCTCTCTCTCTCTCTCTCTCTCTCTCTCTCTCTCTCTCTCTCTCTCTCTCTCTCTCTCTTAAACTCCAGCATTGGGAATGTGTTCGAGCGGTTACGCATCTCTTGCGGAAATATTGTTCTGTAATCAGAGTAGCTTTCAAAATCAGAATGCCATGTTACGAAACATTGATTTTTCTTTATCCAAATAATGTGGCTAATTACGCGTGTGTGTGTTGTTTGTGCTGTGTTTGGGTTTGCGGGCCTGTGTGTAGCTGCTATATTGTGGCTATTATTGGGCGTTCACATTTAATATATCATTTGTAGCTTGAAAACACAATGAAGAAGAAATGAAGGAGAGATAGGTAGATAGGGAGAGGGAGAGAAGAGAGAGAGACAGGAGAGAGAGAAGAGAGAGGGAGGAGGAGAGAGAGAGGAGAGAAGAGACGCAGAGAGAGAGACAGAGAGAGGAGAGAGAGAAGAAGAGGAGAGAGAGAGAAGAGAGAGAGAGAGAGAGAGAGAGAGAGAGAGAGAGACACAGACAACAGGATACAGAAGACAGAACAGAAGACGAGACACAGACAGAGAAGAGAGACAGAGAGAGAGATACAAAAAAAGAGAAGAGACAGACAGGACAGAGATACACAGAAACAGACAAACAGAAGAAGAGAGAGACTAAAGCACAGAAGAGAGAGAGAGAGAGAGAGAGGGAGAAGAGAGAGAGAGACAAAAGCACAGAGAGAGAGAGAGACAGACAGACAGACAGACGGACAGACTGACAGACAGACAGACATAGGGACCGAGATAGCAACAGAAAACGAACCAGAATCACAAAAAGACATACACAGAGACAGAGACAGAGAGAGACAAAGGAACTCAGAAAAAACAAAATTCACAAAAGACAAACCTACATGCATACAACAACTTAATATTGCAATTTTTTGACGACGAAGAAGAAGACATTATGCAATTCAGTTACCCACACCCAATAATGTTTTTTTTAATAAACTACAACAAAAAACCCTTCCCTACACCGCAAAATTAGAAACAACTAGCATTAAAAGAATCTTTCTTCTAAATAAAAAAAATGACCTAGTTATTGAATTTACCTCCTCTCTTCCATCAATCTGTGGTTTGCATAGGAACCAGAAATTCCGTTTGTTAGGCAGAAGAACATCGAGTGTGCTTGTGTGTGTGTGTGTGTGTGTGTGTGTTGTGTGTGTGTGTGTGTGTGCGCGTGCGTACGTGCGTGCGTGCGTGTACGTGCGTGTGTGTGTTGTGTGCGTGCGTGCGTGCGTGGTGGTGTTGTGTGTGTGTGTGTGTGTGTGTGTGCGCGCGCGTGTGTGTGCCCTATTTTTACGATCAAGAAGACCACCTTTCTATTTTAACACGTCTCCAACATTAGGAAAAAGAGGTATTGATTGGAAACGAGATCATAAGATTCGGGTCGAGCTTTTAAAGGCGGGGCTGGGTTGCAGTCTCACACTCTTCGCTCGTTCGTTCTGTCTTTGTTAAGGAAGGAAGCGAAGGAAGGAAGGAAGGAAGGGAAGGAAGGAAGGAAGGAAGGAAATATGGAAGGAAGAAAGAAAGAAGGAAGAAAAAAGGAAGGAAGGAAGAGAAGGAAGGAAGGAAGGGAAGGAAGGGAAGGAAGGAAGGAAGGGAAGGAAAGGAAGGAAGGAAGGAAGGAAAGAAGGTAGGAAGGAAGGACGGAAAGAGAGAGATTTTTAATTTATTTTATTCTATTATTTTATTTCGACCATAATGGAATGAGCACTCATGTGATTTTTTTTATCCAGTCCCCGTGTGTATGCAGTTTTGTAAAGTTTGTCATCCGAGAGAGAGAGAGAGAGAGAGAGAGAGAGAGAGAGAGAGAGAGAGAGAGGAGAGAGAGAGAGAGAAGAGAGGGAGGGAGGGAGAGAGAGGAGACAAGGAAAAATTCTTTGTTGACAATGACAATGACAAATTATTTTATTTGGAAGATACTGACTAAGCATCCATGTGATTTTTTTACACACTGAGAGAAAGAGAAAGAGAGCGAGTTAGAGAGAGAGAGAGAGAGAGAGAGAGAGAGAGAGAGAGAGAGAGAGAGAGGAGAGAGAGAGAGAGAGAGAGAGAGAGAGAGAGAGAGAGAGAGAGAGAGAGTAAAAACAAACCTGTCTTTGCGGGAGCGAATATTACAATAGATGTAAATTCCTGACTGTTGGGGTATAGTTTGTGGGTGGATGGGTGACAGAGGTGTTGTGTTGTGTTCATTTTTTTCCTCGTTATTCTTACAAGCCGTAGTTTTCTTTCTTTTATCGTTGTCTGTCTATTTCTGTCTTTATCTGTTGTCTCTGTCTAGTCTGTCTTGTTGTCTCTGTCTTTATCTCTGTCGCTCAAAATTACTGTCGGGATGAGTCTGTCTATTATTATGGATGGCACAATGCTTGAAAAAGCCACACTCACAAACTTCTCATCACAGTCTCTCGCGCGGTGATTTCTAGGTATGAAAAGTGATACAAAGTGCAATACATGGTTATTCTAGGTGACCCCTTGGTGTGTTAAACTGGGGAACGCCCAAAGTGATTAACAAAAACTACAAAAAACAGTAACAACAAATGAAACAACAGCTACTACAACAACAACTAAAACAACAACAGCAATAATTTCAACAGCAGCAATAATGATAACAACATCAGCAATAACAGCAACAGTATAAGCAGCAACAACAACAACAACAGCAACAGCAGCAGCAACAACAACAACAACAACAGCAAAAACAGCAACAACAACAGCAGCAGCAGCAGCAAGATTAACAACAACAACAGCAACAACAACAACAGCAGCAACAACAACAACAACAACAACGACAACACCACCCACCACCACCCACTACCACCACCACCAAGCACCACCCCACCACCACAACAACAACCACAACAACAAAAACAACAACTACAACATCAAAGTAATAGATAGTGTCTGGTAAGAACCAAGTCCAGTTGACCCAAATAATTTTGCAAGGCTAATGTACCACCCACGGCGACTGTACGGTAATTGGAAGATTTTAACCCCCCCCCCCCCCCCCCCCTCTCCCCCCCCCCCCCCCCCCCCCCCCCCCCCCTCTCTCCTCTCTCATCTCTCTCTCTCTCTCTCTCCACTCCCACCTACAGCGCCAGCACAATCTATCTAACTCGTCTGCTTCAACCCGACCCCATTTGCATTATCTCCTGGCTTCATTTTCTTTTTCTTTTTAAACTGAGTGCTGAAATCCAAAGCCTGTCTCGTAAGGAGATCAGATTTTTATATTGGAATACTTACAAAGTAATTTGGACTTACAGTGGGTGGGGTGGGTGGGTGTGGGGTAGGGGAAGAGTGCTGACTTTTGTTGTTGTTGTTGTTGGTGGTGTTGTGTTGTTGTTGTGTTGTTGTTGCATGTTTCTTAGCTAACATCTTGGGGATTACCCAGAATATAGCTACAACTAAAAATCACAGCAAGACTAGAATTACACTTTGGATGTGGATATATATATATATATATATATATATAGAGAGAGAGAGAGAGAGAGAGAGAGAGAGAGAGAGAAAGGAAGAGAGAGAGAGAGAGAAGAGAGAAAGAGAGAGAGAGATAGATGGAGAGGATAGTAGAAGATAGAAAGAGAAGGTGAGTGAGAGAGAAGAGAAGTAGTAGAAAGATGAGATAGATAGAGAGAGAGAAGAAGATAGATAGATAGAAAGAGAAGGATAGATAGATAGAGAGAGAAGGATAGATAGATAGATAGAAAGAGAAGGATAGATAGATAGAGAGAGAAGGATAGATAGATAGAGAGAGAAGGATAGATAGATAGAGAGAGAAGGATAGATAGATAGAGAGAGAAGGATAGATAGATAGATAGATAGAAAAGAGAAGGATAGATAGATAGAGAGAGAAGGATAGATAGATAGAGAGAGAAGGATAGATAGATAGATAGAAAGAGAAGGATAGATAGATAGAGAGAGAAGGATAGATAGATAGAGAGAGAAGGATAGATAGATAGATAGAAAGAGAAGGATAGATAGATAGAGAGAGAAGGATAGATAGATAGATAGAAAAAGAAGGATAGATAGATAGAGAGAGAAGGATAGATAGATAGAGAGAGAAGGATAGATAGATAGAGAGAGAGAGAGATGGAGAGAGAGGGAAGGATAAATAGATAGATAGATAGAGAGATAGAGAGAGAGAGAATTATATATATATCGCAGCTTTTCGCTATAGAAGCAACCATACTCCGTCTTCATAGGATTGTTGTTGTTGTTGTTGTTGTTGTTTACTCATTTAAAGGACAGAGCAAGTTATTATGCTGAAGTAAATCTCAACATATCACTTTAAAAAAAACAACATAACAACAAATCAACGTTACATTTGCCACTTTGCTAACATCAATGGCGGACAGGGCTGCCTTGGGTGAACTATGTATGTTTGTCCGTCGTGTCCGATGATGACCTCCAAAACAGCAGAGGAGGCAGCCGCTGTTTTGGAAACTGGGCAGAAATTTGATTATAGTGGAGATGCCTTGCCCACAGTACATCCCCACTCTCTCGGCCAAGTGGGCATAAGGACAGTCAGCGTTGGAGATGTTCTCCATAGGCCAACCAGCCCCCCAGGGCTGCAGCACATAAGGACTGTGCGAGTCAAGCTTCCTAGTCAGAGAGTCATAGTCGACCAATAAAGACTAAGCTGTAAAGTGGAATTCCATGAGTGGGAAAGAAAGCCACTGGTCATACAGCCTCTCACTTTGCTGTTGCCCCCAGCGTCAATGGTTTAATCAAGAACTGTGATACAGCCCAGGCGCTGACGGCATGGATGCTAAGAAAACACGGTATGCACGCAGAAAATTCAAAACAACAGAACTGCCTGACACGTTTCTTCAAGACTGTAAGCACTTGTGATTGAGAGCAAAGAGGAAAAAAAATCCCAAAATAGTGGCGCTGTTCTTAGGCGACTTCTTCTTACCTGCTAACACCCCCTCACGTCTAATGGAATAAGTGATTGATGGATGTTGACGAACGGAAACAATGACACGCCATTTCTTTTAATGACACGAAAGTAGCAAGTTGATGAGCATAGTGACATGTTTATAGCCGAAGTCATGACATTTATAGCTCCAGCTGACACAACCAACATCAGTGTATAGCAGGCACAGACAAGCCTGTAGTAAGCAGCTCTTTCTGTCTCAAGAGACAACGTCTGCTCCTTCTTTCACTTTAGTCCTTTTTGGGGAGCAATCTCTGGAATTGCTCAGCAGTCCAAGTATGTGCCCCCTCTCTCTCTCTCTCTTCCCTCACCCTCCCCCCTCCTCGCTACGCCCACCCTCCAAAAAAATAAAAGAGAAAGAAAAGAGAAATTCCAAAGCCACATGCACCTATTCTGTTTTCAGTCTACGAAAATCACATGAAAGAAATTCCTATCTATCTCTTCAAACAGCTTTGTGCTAAACATTTGAAGAGAGAGAGAGAGAGAGAGAGAGAGAGAGAGAGAGAGAGACAGAGACAGATACAGAGAGGGGGAGAGAGAGAGAGAGGGGGGGGGGGGAGAGAGCTAGCTTAGTATTTCAATGTGCATTGGCTTTAGGCCACAGTACATATAGGTTGGGGGATGTGGGCTGATGATTGAAAATGGAAAAAAAAGCCAAACATTCATATCAATATGGAAACCAAAAGTACCAACATGTATCGACTATAATTATGAATGGAATCATAATGCATCAGAGCCAAGAACTGTCAGAATATAACCGACTGCCAGAGAGAGAGAGAAGAGAAAGAGAGAGAGAGAGAGAGAGAGAGAGAGAGAGAGAGAGAGAGAGAGAGAGAGAGAAAAGAGAGAGAGAGAGAGAGAGGAGAGAGAGAGAGAGAGAAGAAAAGAGAGAGAGAGCCAAAATTCTTCACTGATTAAAAAACAAAGCAAAACAAAACAGAGAGAGAGAAAAGACAGACAGACAAGACAGACAGCAGAAGAGCAGACAGAGACAGACAGACAGACACAGACAGAGAGACAGAGTCAGACAGACAGACAGACAGACAGACAGACAGAGAGGCTTGTTATCCTTAGCGACTTCAAAGACATTCTTGAGGAAGTCAGTCAGGTGGGGAGGAGGAGACTAGGCCAGGCTGGGCAGACAGACAGACAGACAGACAGACAGACAGACAGAAGTTGCTCCCCCCCCCCCCCACCCCCCCCCCCGACCCCCCCCCATCCCTAACCACCACACCTCCCTTCCTCTCTGTCTGTCTGTCTGTCATCAGCATCTGTTCACAACTGACAACAGACTGACTCCCGTCCAGAAGGATAGACTAGCTGCTAGGAGGAGTCTCTTGTCTTCTGTCTTCGTTGGCTTCTTTCTGCGTTTGTTTGATGGTTGGTTTGTGTGTGTTTGGTTGTTTGGCTGGTTGTTTGTTGGTTGGGTGGTTGGTTGGTTGGTTGATTGACTGGTTGGTTGGTTGCTTTCTTACTTTTCTTTTCTTTCTTTTCTTTCCTGTCTGTCTTTTCCTCCTCCCTCTCCTCCTCCTCCTCCTCTCCTCCTCCTCTCCTCCTCCTCCTCCTCCTCTTTCTTCTTGTTCTTGTTCTTGTTCTTCTTCTTCTTCTTCTTCTTTTTCTTCTACTACTACTACTACTACTACTACTACTACTACTACTACTAACAACTAACTACTACTACTATCTCATTCTTCTTCTTCTTCTTCTTCTCTCCTCCTCCTTCTTCTTCTCCTCCTCCTCCTCCTCCTCTTCTTCTTCTTCTTCTTTTTCCTCCTCCTCCTCCTTCTTCTTCTTCTCCTTCTTCTCCTCCTCCTCCTCCTCTCTTCTTCTTCTCCTTCTCTTCTTCTCCTTCTTCATCTTCTTCTTCTCCTTCTCCTTCTCCTTCTTCTTCATCATCATCATCATCATCATCTTCTTCTTCTTCTTCTTCTTCTTCTTCTTCTTCTTCTTCTTCTTCTTCTTCCTCCTCCTCCTCATCTTGAAACGACAAAGGAGGGAAAAGGCAAGAGGTGTGTTAGAGCTTTGAGACAGATTTTCATTATACAAAGATAAGTGTGTACTTTTGTTTGGAGACACAGAGAGAGAGAGAAACAGAGACAGAGGGACAGAGACAGAGATGACAGAGATGAGAGAGAGAGGAAGAGAGAGAGTTAGAGAGAGAGATGAGAGAGAGAGAGAGAGAGAGAAAGAGAGACACAGGGAAAGAGAGAGAGACAGAGACAGGCAGACAGAGAGACAGGCAGACAGAGAGAGAGAGACAGACAGAGAGAGAGAGAGGAGATACAGATTAAGCAGACAGAGAGACAGACAGATAGACAGAGAGGACAGACAGAGACAGACAGAGACAGACAGACAGAGGTAGAGAGTTTTGGGTTTGCACACTGTTCTCCTGTCAGTATGTCTCCGTGTCTGTCTCTCTTTGTGTGTGTGTGTGTGTGTGTGTGTGTGTTGTGTGTGATGTGTGTGTGTGTGTGTTGTGTGTAATTGTGTGTGTTGTTGTTTGTGTGTTGTGGGTTGTGTAGGTGTTGTGTGTATGTAGAGTGTGTGTTGTGTGTGTGTTGTGTGTGGTGTGTGTGTGTTTGTGTGTGTATGGTGTGTGTTGTGTGTAGGTGTGTGTGTGTTATGTGTAGGTGTCTGTGGTGTGTGTGTGTATGTGTGTGTGTTGTGTGTAGGTGTCTGTCTGTGTGTGTGTTGTGTGTGTGTGTGTGTTTGTGTGTAGGTGTCTGTCTGTGTGTGTGTGTCTGTCTATCTGTCTGTCCGTCGTTTGTCTGTCCGTCTGTCTGTCTGTCTGTCTGTCTGTCTGTCTCTCTCTCTCTCCCTCTCTTCCTCTCTCCTCTCTCTGACGTGCCATTTTTAAGTCACACAAAGCAAGCAAGAAAAGTTTTTTTCAGCTTAAAGAGGCGAGCGCAGAGAATGTTATGTTGTAGGATTTTTCAGTAAAACAGTTTAGATCTACGTTCTTTCCTGAATGCAAATAAAAGGGTTTTAAGAAAGGCCTTTGAGAAAAAATTCTTTTTATTTTTATCTAACTTTTTTTTCCACTTCAGCTCGCATTTTTTTTCAATGATTAAGAGAGAGAGAGAGAGAAGAGAGAGAGAGGAGAAGAGAAGAAGAAGAGAGAAGAAGAGGAAGGATGGGGGGTAGGGGGTTTTTGCCTTTGGTGGAATATTCCGAAAATGGTGACCTAATTTTTGTGGTCCCCCCCCCCCCCGTCAGGTTAAAATAACAAAGAGAGCATTGACTTGATAAAAAAAAGAAGAGGAGGGGGAAGAAGAGTAGAAGGAGGAGAATGGGAAGAAGAATTGCAAAGAAGAAGAATTTGCGAAGAAGAAGAAGAAGAAGAAGAAGTAGAAGAAAAGAATAACAACAAAAAACAACAAAAATAAAAATTTCGAAGAAAAAATTTGCGGGGAAGAATTGCGAAGAAAAAGAAAAAAGAATAACAACAACAAAAACAAAAAATAACCACACAAAAAACAACAACACCCTCATACGCACACACACGCACAAACACACACATGCATACAACACACACACACTCACAACCACACACACACACACCCACACACACAAAACCCAAACCCAACCCCAACCAACCAACCAAACCCAACCCACCATTAAACCCAACAAACAAACAACAAACAACAAAAAACAAACAAACAAACAAAAAACCAACAAGAAGCAAACTTGCAAGAACCCCTTTTCAACCATTCCCTTCCACAGAAAACCACAATGCGGGGAGAAATTTCGGGGTTACACACCCGCATTAGCTCGGGGGTCAGTATATTTGTATAAGTGCGGTCGGAAAAAATTGGGTTTTTTCACAGATTTTTTAAAGTATAAAAAAATGCAATTGTGTCTTTTTTGGGAGGACAAGAACACAAATCCCCGGTAGTCCGAGAAAGTTTGAAATGATCCCCAAAATGGGGATTGCTTATTCCTCAGTGTTGACCCCGCGCTGCATATCCGGCAAGGAACTAGCAGACGAATAAGGACTGAAAGGGGTACAGTGTTTGCGAAAATTTTCCAAACAAATTTCAAATCTCCCAAATTTTTTAACACACATGTTTTTTGAGTCAGAGGTAGTCTTTTACCAAAAAAAGTTTGTTTTTGGTTGGGGTTTTTTTTGTTTTTTTTTTTTTCTTGGGGGGGGGGGGGGGGAAAACATTTCTGTGGCTTTTTTTAGTAAGTGCGGTATGAATAAAAGAGTATAGGGGGAAAAACTCAGAAGGAAAAGTGCGAATTTTAATCCGGTGGCAGCCCCGTAATACCCCCGCCCGGCTGCGTTACTGGGGTGGTGTCAGGGGTCTGGCAGGCAGTATAGCCTCACATCCCTCCCACTGCATACTCTAATCCCCCCCTCACACACAACACACCCGTCAGGCAGGCGGGAGACAGGGAGGGAGGCAGGGAACCCCATTCCCCCTTAACAATGTAAAATTTTGGTCAAGCTTTAGGGACAGCCGGGAAGGAAATGGGGCCCAAATGGTGATGTATTTTTGGGGTGGGTTCCCCGGGGCCCGTGGCCCCTCCCCCCCTTTCTTTACCAAAATATGGTGTTTAAAAATGGTGGGAAAATTATGGGGTTTGGTTGGGTTTATTGTGGGTTTTGGGGGGGGGGGGGGGGGGGTGGGGGGGGTGGGGGGAGGGAAAGGGGGGGGGGGGGGGGGGGGGGTGGGGGGGGGAGGGGGGTTTTCAAGAAATTTTTTTAAACTTGAATTGTTTTTTTGAAGTCTAAGGAAAGTTTTTAAGTTGGTTTTTTAGGGGAAACCCCCGAAGAAAAGTTGACGTTGTTTTTAGCAAAAATTTTGAAAATTTGTTTGTTTGTAAAAGGCGCTCTTGTTAACAATTTTTTTGGGTTTTGGGATTTTCGTTCCCGTTAAAATGGTTTTGGTGGTTTGTTTGGTGTGTTTTGTGTGGTGTGTGTGTTGTGTGTGTTGTTTTTTGTTTTTGTTGTTTTTGCCCCCCTCCTCCTTCTCTTTGTCTGTCTGTCTTCCCCCCCTTTTTTTCCCTCTTTCTCTTCTTCTTCCCTTTTCTCCTCCCCTCCTTTCCTCTCTCTCTCTCTCCCCCTCTCTCTCTCTTCCCCAAATTTTTTTTCTAACCCCCCCAAATTTCCCCCTTTTTTTCCCTCCCCTCTTCCCTCTTCTCCTTCTCTTTTTTCCCCTCCCCCTTTTCCAAAAAACCCCCCCAAAAAACCCCTTGTTTTCCCCCTGCCGACCCCTGGGGGTCACGAAAGGTATCAATCACTAAAACCCGAGACCCCCCCCCCCCCCTTACCCCCCCCCCATTTCCCCCCCTCCCCCCCGCCCCTTTTCCTTTTCCGTGAAACCCGTGTGGGGGCCCCCCCTGGGGTGGGGCCTAACATCCCGAGGGGAAAAAAGGCCAAGAAGACCCTCCTTTTCCCTTTGCTTTTCCGCCCCTCCCTGGGGCAAAAAATTTCCCCCCATTTGTTTTTTCCTGGGCTTTGGGGGGGGGGTGGGGGAAAACCCAACAACGATCCCCGCCTTTCTTGTTGTCTTCTTCTGTTTCCTTTCCATCCCCTTTTTTTTCCTCTTTTTTCTTTTCTTCCCCCTTGAAGGGGTGGGGGGGGGGGGGGGGGGGGGGTTGGGGGGGGGGGGGGGGGGGGGGGGGGGGGGGGGGGGGGGGGGGGGGGGGGGGGGGGGGGGGGGGGGGGGGGGGGGGGGGGGGGGGGGGGGGGGAGGGGGGGGGGGGGGGGGGGGGGGGGGGGGGGGGGGGGGGGGGGGGGGGGGGGGGGGGGGGGGGGGGGAGCATACAAACATACGATCTGCCTGCTCCCCCATTTTCTTTCGATCTTTGTCTACTTTTCTTTCTTTTTTCAAACATATTTGCTATCGTTTTCCTTCCTTCCTCTCTCTGTCTCTGTCTCTGTCTCTCTCTCTCTCTCTCTCTCTGCAAACAAAAGATATGGAGTACAAAAGGATGGGCATCGCCAAGCTTTCGAAAAGAAAACGCTGTTCTAAAACTCAGGTCTTTTTTTTATATTGCTTTTTACAAATTTAAGCATCGTACAAGCAAACCATCTAATAAAGGTATTATTAGGGAGGTCATTTCGTTTAAAGCACAAATCCAGCCAAATATAAGAATGATTTAAAGCATAAATTTAACGACATATTTAAAGGCATGATTATGCAATAACATTAGACACGGGGGGGAAAATAGATACAAGACCTGTTCTGTTACATATTTACAACGAAAGAAAGAAAGACAAGACAGACATTTAAAAGATAAGAAAGCAAACGTGAAAGAAAAAAACCCCTCAACCCATGAATATATGAACGCAGAAACGAACAACCCAAGGTTTGAATGGACGGATGCATGAATGAATGAATGAATAAATGAATGAATGAAAGGGGAAGAAAAAAGGGGAAAAACACTAAAACATGTTTGAAAACAGACAAAAATATAAAGCAAAATAAAACACAACTTTTCTGTCTTTAACAAACGACACATACCACAGAAATATTGACAGAAAAAAAATCCACATTAAAACAAAACACACATGTCAACTAACTCTACACAAACTAGCTATTACGTAACACCCCCTCCACCAATTCTACACCATTGAGAAACCATAACACACACACACACACACACACACACACACACACACACACACACACACACACAACACACACACACACACACACACACACACGTAGACGTGTTCAAACTTTTCATCAAAGACAATGTCTCAAATCACACTACACAAATGGAGGCAGTAGGGTGGCTGAAGATAGATTCTCTTTCACTCTCTCCAGTAGACGTCTGCATCAATGCCAATTACCTAAGGGGAGACGAAAGGAAATCTGTTATTTCACGGCACACACTAGACACAACACACTAACTAGGTCACCATTGAGCAGACATGTCAATATTTCGGTCGAACCTTGAAAGGGACTTTCTACTTTAAAGAAAACAACAAAACAAAGAAAACAACAACCAAAACAAAAATGCGAAATCAAACAAGTTCCCTGCTTAGATTTTAAATAGTTTCCAGAAAGAAAAAAAAAGATCACCATAACGCGAAATGTCGAAATAGAATTAGATGTAAAAGGTGATTTTAAAAAAAGTGTGTAGATAGTTTTGTTATTATTGTATTACAATTAGTGAGGATTGTAACTTAGATGCGCTCGCACGTGCGCACACACACACACACACACCCCAACACACACTCACCGGCGCGCGCACACCCCACAACACACAAAGCACGCACGCACGCGCGCGCGCGCCCCACACACACACACACACACCACAACCACCACCACCACCACCAAATTAACAACAACAACAACAACAACAACAACAACACAACAAAAAAAGCAACAACAGAACTACCAGACAAACCTTACTACAGTAATACACAAGATAGAAGATGCGTATCTGCTTTACTCTGGGTAATGGTGATGATAATGGTGATTAGAATAACCATAATGGGAATGACGATGACGATGGTAAAGATGGTAATACTCATCATCATATCATCACCATCATCATCACCATCATCATCAACATCAGCAGCAGCAGCAGCAACAGCAGCAGCAGCATCTGTGTTATCCTTATCATCGCTCTCCCTTTCCATAGTACCCTGTATACCCAGACACGAAACTGATGCTGAAGTAGTTTGACATCCAGCAGCAGTTTAAGAACCAGGGTGTAAATTCCATCAGTGTCGCCATGGAGTGATGCTGTAGGATAGAGGCAGATGGCAAACACGGCTCCATGCCTCTACCAGTTGTTTGTATGCACGTATCAATAACACAGCATCTTCACAGAGGGTAGGGAGGGGGTCTCTGCTATGTGAAAGTCATAGATGGTTGTTGTTGTTGTTAGTGGTGATGGTGGTGGTGGTGGTTGTGAGGGTAAAAGTGGTGGTGGTAGGGGTGGTGGTAGTGGTGATGAACATGTGAGTTGTGTTGATTTTTTTGTTGGTTCTTTTTAAAGTCAAGGTGGTTTTTGTTTTTATTCGTTTCAAAATTAGCATTAAGAAATTTTACAAATTAAATTTGCTATTTTCATAACAAAGAGGTTTCACATCACAGTTCCTGCCTTCCTGATTTCAAACCATGAATCGGGCCAGTGTTAGTCTAGAAACAGCAAACTATTAATTTTTCCTCACGGAAGTAGTTTTCACTGCACACTAAGTACACTTTTCAAGAAAGGTAAAAA
>CM054135.1:90072681-90092681 GCA_028751875.1 Rapana venosa
AAAAAGCTCTACAATCCTAGGTCAAGTTCAAAACTTACTGGTTTAACACACTGCCGAACATTTCAACCCGTCACATTTCGACAGAAGAGGAACAGGCTGGACGGGCACAGCTGAAGACTATCGACCACAGGGCTATTCGACTGCTTCACGAGTCAAGCAACTCGGAATCAACAACAATCCGAGATAAAACAGTGTATTTTCAAACGAAATGTCCCCCCACCCCCTCATCCCCACCCCATGGGGATACCAGGGGCCTATTAGTATCAGCACCTTCTGGAAATTCTGTGCTTGGCATTCCCTCTTTTCTATTTCTCTTTTTGAAGCTGCCTCGATCATTTTCTTCCTGTCACCTCCTTCTTGTCTGCATTTTTGCCTTCTTGGTTCATTCTCCTGCCTTTTTGGGGGGGCCAAAGAAACGCTTTAAAAAAATAATAGCAATTCTCTGGCATGCCTAACAGTGGGATGCGCTAGTGCTGACCTGCCAGGCGCCTAACGGCAGCTCAACGCATTTTCGCTCATAATTATTATGACAGACAATAGTTACCATCTCAGCGTTCAACGAAGAAGAAGAATTGCGAAGAAGAAGAAGAAGAAGAAGAAGAAGAAGAAGAAGAAGAAGAATTGCGAAGAAGAAGAATTGCGAAGAAGAAGAAGAAGAAGAAGAAGAAAGAAGAAGAAGAAGAAGAAGAGAATTGCGAAGAAGAAGAAGAAGAAGAAGAATTGCGAAGAAGAAGAAAATTGCGAAGAAAGAAGAAGAAGAAGAAACGAGAAATCAATATAATAATAATAATAATAATATATGGAATTTATATAGCGCTGAATCTTGTAAAAAACAAACAAATCGAAGCGCTTGCACTCAATCATTTACAGGCATGCAACTCTCCTTAAACATAATGAGAAATCCATGCGCGCGCACTACGCACGCCGACACGCACGCACATAACACACACACACACACACACACACACACACACACACACACACACACACACACACACACGGAACAACACTTAGACGGTGAAAGATGCTGTTGAAAATTAGGGACAGATATGTGGGGGAAAGTCTCAGATAGGAAATAAAGTGTGTTTTGAGGCTGGATTTGAAGGAATCAAGTGAAGGCTTTTGACGAAGTGAAAGAGGGAGGTCATTCCAGGTGGATGGACCAGAAACAGAGAAGGAGCGACGGCCAACAGTGGTTTGTTTGAATCTGGGTGTTCGAAAGCACAAAGTATCTGCGGCGAACGAAGGGAACGGGATGGAGTGTACAGGTGAAGACAGTTACAGAGATAAGAGGGTTGCAGATTTGTGGAGACATTTTGAAACAGAGGGTATTGATTTTATACCTCAGTCTTTGTGAGACAGGCAACCAGTGAAGAGATCGCAGAAGAGGAGTGATGTGTTCAGATTTTTTCTTTCTTAGGACCAGTCGAGCTGCAGAGTTTTGTATGCGTTGAAGAGAGTGGATAGATGATGCTGGTAGGCCAGCCAAAAGAGAATTACAGTAGTCTAAACGTGAAAGAATAAGAGATGTGACAAGCTTGGAAGTTTGCATCAGTGGACAGATACTTGCGAATCGCGCTTACGCGCCGTGTAATTGATAGTAGCAAGACTGGCAGGTCTGGGTGATGAATATTTTCATAGAGAGTGTGTTGTCAAGAACTACTCCTAAATACTTCACAGAGTTGGACAAAGGAACTGACGTATTGCCGAATTCTATTGAAGTTTTTGTGATAGAGGAAAGTTTATGTTGGGTCCCTTATGAGCATGGCTTCGGTTTTATCGGCATTAAGTTGTAACTTGTTCTGAGTCATCCAGTTTTGAATGTCTTGAAGGCAGTAGGACATATTTGCCAAGAGGGAAGGCAAGTTTTCAACATATCGCTGCACTGAAGTTGAGTATCATCGGCATAGAAATGATGATCAATAGGGTGGTTGTTTATTATATGTGAGAGTGGAGCCGTGTATAGAGTAAAGAGAACAGGGCCCAGGACTGATCCCTGCGGGACTTCCACATTCCATTTTGACAGGTTTTGATTGAATTTTGTTTACAATAACTTTCTGGAACCGGTCTGTGAGGTATGAAGGTAAACCAGGTGAGGGCTGTGCCATTAATACCAAACGTATTTTGGAGGCGAGAAAGAAGAATTGAGTGATCTATGGTATCAAAGGCTGCAGATAAGTCAAGAAGAGTGAGGAGGGAGATTTTTTCCTGCATCAGAAGCAAGTAGAAGTGTATCTAAAGTATGGACTAGGGTGGTTTTCGGTGCTGTGGTTGGGGCGATAGGCAGACTGAAAAGTGGGAAGAAGATCATTGGAATGAAGGTGACTGTTGAGCTGTTTGAGAACAACTTTTTCTAGTACTTTAGAGATAAAGGGTAAGTTTGAGACAGGCCTATAATTCTTCAGAATGTTGGGATCGAGGTCGTGCTTTTTCAGTAGAGGTGTGACTATTGCTGTTTTAAGAGCTGATGGAAAATTTCCTGACTGAAGAGATGAGTTTACTATTTTAGTGATAATAGGCACAAGTTGTGGAAGGCATTGTGAGAAAACAGGAGCAGGTATGGGATCAAGGTCGCATGATTTTATAGTCATTTCCTTCAGAATTGTCATGATTTCTTTTTCACTTGTGGGATGGAAGGAAAAGAGAGGAGTGCCAGTGAACTGGGGGTCAGGAGGCGCAGGCTGGAATTGAGTTTGATCAAGTCTGGAGCGTATGTTTCGAACTTTATCTGAAAAGAAGGCAGAAAATATGGATGGAAGTTCAGACAGGCTGTGGGTGTTAGGCAGAGGAGTTGTTTTTGCAGATCCAAGGAGATTTGAGGTGAGGGAAAAAAGACATATAGACATATATAGACATCGACAATCTTCAAATGACCATCCCCGTCAACTCAAGTTTATGAAAACTGAAAATAATCGCAACTCTGCTATGTCATACGCTCTTTCTGCTATTTGCCATGTCATACGCTCCTTCTGCTATTCCTACTGTTCTATAGAAGAATCCCTGGTCTGTCATCGTCAAAGTTTAATGGACCCAAATCACGGGAGCAAGGCGAAGGGGAAGGCTTTCTAGAAAGACGACGTCTGCTTCTTAGCATCAGCTGCAGTTCATAAAAGCGAGCGAGCTCTGAAGACCCAGACAGCCCTAATGGTCTATTTCCTGCCATCGATTAGGTTTGGCAAGGGCGATGTCTATCATATAGACGAGATGATGGGGATCCGAAAGACGGTAAAAGGGAGGGACGGGAATTTCGCGCAGTAGGGCTATTGTCTGGTCTGGGTTTGTAGTACAGTACAGTGCAGTGCAGTGCAGTCAGTCATTGTCTCTTATTGCCCGTTTCTTTTGGAGAACAGTTTCAGTTTGGGGGAATGGTTATTAATTTTGTTTCTGTGTTGTTTGTTTTTTTGTTTGTTTTTTTGTTTGTTTTTTTGTTTGGGTGTGTGTGTGTGTGGGTGGGTTTTGGGGTGTGTTGTGTGGGGGGTTTGTGTGTGTGTGTGTTTGTGTGATTTGGGGTGCTGTCAAGTTGCGGTTGTTTGGGAAACGGGGTTTTTTTTTTTAGCGAGAAAAGCAACTGTGCACAGACCCACAAGAAAGCATAACACCGCGCGAGCACCACGCACGCCCACCACCCATACCACAGACACGAAACACAACAACACAACACACCCCCCAACACACACAAAACACAACACCCAAACAACAACACACACACACCCAACCCCAAACACACCACACACCAAAAAACACACACACACACAAAATCTGTTTTAAAAACGCCAATGTTGGGGGGCGGGGGGTTTTTTTGTCTGCTTTTTTTTTTGCTTTTTGTTTATGCATTTATTACCAACATCCAGTATAAGATTTTATTTTTTTTAATATGTTTTAAAGTCAAAAATAAGGTTTTTTGGAATCACGATTCTGAATGTGAAAATGTTTCTGGGGGTTTTTGTTTCCTCGCTTTAATGTTCTTTTTTGTTGCGGGGGCATAGTATTGGGGGTGGGGATATTAGTCCTTGACATCATTTTCATCCGCACCACGCATCACCTCAAAGTCAAAACCCTTTCCCCCCCCCCCCCCCCCCCCTCTTTTCACCATAATCATAGCTGCAGGGCTTCAAAATAATTTGATTTTTTTTAAACAAACGAAAAATTGCTACTTCCATGCCTTTTCTTAAAGTTTTTTCCTCTTTAGATTAGGCTCTCTCTTTACATCAATCCTTTTTTTTGTTAATCTCTTGAGCAATTTAAAAACCCCTCCAGCACAAAAAAAAACACAACAATTTCAAATCCCCTAACCCCAAAAAACCCCCCCCCCTCCACCTTCCCCTCCCCTTCCCCCTCCTTCCCCTCCTCCCCCCCATCCCCCCCCCCCCCACCCCCACCCCATCCCCTTCCCTCATCCTTTCCTCCAACCCAACCACCCCCCCGCCCCACCCACCACCCACCTTTCCTTTCACTCGAACTGTTTGACAAAAAAGAAGAAATAAGATGTGGAGGAGAGTAGTCCACGACATAAGGTTAGCTAGCTTGCAAGCAATGTCTCATTCGTCGTGCTGTGCTGTGCTGTGCTGTGCTGTGCGCCTGCCAGCTGTTCGTTTGGTTCATGAAGCAAGAATAGGAACATCAATACTGAGCTCGCTAGCTAGCAGCAATGCTTGCTTGCCTGCTGCCTGCCTGTGTGCCTGCTGCTGCCTGTCTGTCTGCCTGCCTGCTGCCTGCCTGCCTGTCTGTCTGCCTGCCTGCCTGCCTGTCTGTCTCCTGGTTTTTGTTTCATGCTCGTTGCTGAGTTCCTGCTGGTCCTTCTTGTCCTCCCTGTGTGTTGTTTGTGCTGTGTGCTGTCGTGTTGTGTGTGTTGTGGTTGTTGTGTGGTGTGTGTGTTTGTGTGTGTGTGTGTGTTTGTGTTTGTGCGTGTGTGTGTGTGTGTGTGTGTGTGTGTGTGTGTGTGGTGCTTCTGTGTGTTGTGTGTGTGTGTGTGTGTTGTGTGGTGTGTTGTGTGTGTGTGTTGTGTTGTGTGTGTGTGTGTGTGTGTGTGTGTGGCCTTTCCTGTGTGTTGTGTGTGTGTGTGTTGTGTGTGTGTGTGTGTGTGTGTGTGTGTGTGTGTGTGTGTTGTGTGTGTGTGTGTGTTTGTGTGTGTGTGTGTGTGTTGTGTGTTGTGTGTTTGTTGTGTGTGTGTGTGTGTGTGTTTGTGTGTGTGTGTGTGTATGTGTGTGTGTGTGTGTGTGTGTATGTGTGTGTGTGTGTGTGTGTGTGTGTGTGTGTGCGTGTGTGTGTGTGTGTTTGTGTGTGGCCTTTCCTGTGTGTGTGTGTGTGTGTCTGTGTGTCTGTCTATATCTGTATGTCTCTGTCTGTCTTTCTGTCTGTCTCTGTTTCTGTCTGTCTGTCCCTGTCTCTCTCTGTCTCTATCTACCTGTCTGTCTGTCTCTGTCTCTGTCTCTATATGCCTGTCAGCATGTGTCTGCCTGTCTCTGTCTGCGTGTCTGTCTCTCTCTTTGTCTGTCTCTTAATGTGTTTGTCTTTCTTGTCTGTCTCTCTCTCTCTCTGTCTCTCCCTTCCTCTCTCTCTCTCTCTCTCTCTCTCTCTCTCTCTCTCTCTCTCTCTCTCTCTCTCTCTCTCTCTCTCTCTCCTCTCTCTCTCTCTCTCTCTCTCTCCATGGCCTGCCTGCCTTTTCGTGAAATATTGATGAGTATAGGCAGCCGTTATTACCGTGATTGTGAGTGTGTCGTATGTGTGTGTGTGTGGAGAGAGTGGGATGGGATTGAGGGTTGGGGGGTGAGTGGGTGGGCTGAGTCAGGAGTTTGGAAGTGTGTGTTTGTCTGTCTGTCTGTGTGCCTGTGAGTATTTCCTCAAAAAAAATACACGACAGAAAAAAAATTCTTGATGATCATTTTGCTTCATAAATATCGCTCAAAGGTTTAATGAGTAGATGTACAGGGAAATCTGCGCCATGTCTCTTTTTAAATATCATTTCCATTAAAACAACATCTGGTCATGGGACAGAGAAACTTGCAATATCAACCCCCCCCCCCCCTTCAAACTCCCCCAACCCCCCCCCCCCTAACCCCCCCCCCCTAACCTCCCCCCCCCCAGCCCCCCGAAAAAAACAAAACAAAAAACCCCAACCAAACCTGAAATAAACAACCACAACCCCCCCACCCCCACAACACCAAAAAACACCACAAAAACACAAAAACAACAACAATATGATTAGAGGATGATTAAAGAGTTTTTGACTTGACTTGACTTGACTTGACAGCAACAAAAAAAACCTTTTTACAAAAACACCACAAAACCCCAAACAAAACGACATTGTGGACTAACTCAAAATGGACCCTCTATCAAATTGAATCTGTGGGATCCCAGCTGTGCTGTGGTGTCGGTGGGAAGGAAGGAAGGAGGATGGGGGGGGGGGGAGGGGTGGATGAGGGGTGAGGGAGGGTTGCTGGGGGAAAAGGGAGTGGTGGTAGTGGTGGGATTAGTTTGCACGCAGTGCGATCCCTCCTGAGAAAAGTCAGACTCTTCGAATCTGGGCGCAGCAGTAATTCAAGCTTTGAAGAAGCCGCTCGCAGAGACGTGGCAGGCAGAAAGAAAATAATCTGTTGACAGACGCCAAGCTGAGACAAAGGAGAAGTGAGACTGGCACACATGTACGTACGCGAGCGAGCAAGCACGCGAGCAAACAATCAGACAGACAGACAGTACAGGTAGATAGAGAGAGAGAGAGAGTAGAGAGAGAGAGAGGGAGACAGAGAGAGAGAGAGAGAGAGAGAGGAGACAGAGAGACAGAGATACAGACAGACACACAGATGCCCAAAAACGAAACACATACACAAGAGACACACACACATAATAACACACAGAATAACACTCACACACACACACACACACACACACACACACACACACACACACACACACACACACACACACACACACACACACTCACCGTTGAGGGGATATCTTCCCCTGGAGTTAACGTCAGTGCCGACACCACTCTCCCCAAAAGTCCTTCGGATGAAACTATAAACCGAGGCCCCGTGTGCGAACGCACGCAGAGCATCTTGCGCACACGTTAATTCCTGTTCCGCTTTTCGTAAGAGTAGGCCTTTTGTGCCGGTGGGAACAGATGACAGAATTTACAAAACCGCATACACTTGGGGACTAGATGTAAAAAAGTAATAAGTGCTTATTCCATTTTCCTCGATATTAAAGAATAAATTTTTTTTTTTAAATTAAAATAAGCTCACTAACACACACACACACACACACACACACACACACCACACACACACACACACACACACACACACACACACACACACACACACACACACTCACACACACACACACACACACACAAACACACACACACACACACACACACACACACACACACACACACACACACACTAACACATCCTCACACACACTTTGGGTAAAAAAGGTAAAGGTAAAGGAGTCCCATAACCTATAAGGTCGTAGGGGAGCGAGGCGTCAGAGACCTCACTTCTCTAGGGGCCAGCATATTGAGGGCGGCGCCCATCTCCTCTCCCTCGCTGCTTTACCTTCCCTGACCCTAAAGAGGGCAGGTACCCATTTACAGCTGGGTGAACTGGGGGAACTGTACTGAAGCCAAGGCGCGCAAACGGTCACCCATCCAACTGGTAACCACGCTCGACGCTGCTTAACTTGGCTGGGGGAAAGCGAGTGCTCCGACCACTGAGCTATCCGTCCCCTTTCCAACTTTGGGATGTTGTCTAAACACGACACCTGTGGGGGGGAAAGGTGTCATCTGTTGCTACCGGCACACACAGGCCTACTCTTCCAAAAAGGCGAAACGGGATTTTTAACGTGTGCGCAAAAATGTTTCGGTTCATAGTTTCTTCCGAAGGACTTTGACATTCAGTACGATAGTTTGTCAATCTGGGAAGAAATGGCGAGGCTGGGAATCGAACTCAGACCCTCGCGGTTTACTTGTTGGCAGGTGAATGCCTTAACCTCTCTGTCACCCTCCTTCTTGTGTCGCGCATATAGAATAGTTTGTACGGTGTGACCCCTTCTTAAGAAGAAGAAAAGAAAGGACAGTGGACAAGATAGCTTTGTGCATCCCCATCTGTTGTCCACGTATTGTGTTCAAGCTGTTTCCTTAGATATTGGCTGTGGTAGCGAGCAAGATAAATGTGCATTGTTCACAGTATCGGTAGGATGGTTATCTATAGTTTTTCGAATAGATTGAATATTGGATCCCACTGTTATACATGGATAGTCATAAGTGTGTGTTTGTGTGTGTGTTTGTGTGTGTGTGTGTGAGAGAGAGGGGGGGGAGGGGAGAGGAGAGAGAGAGAGAGAGAGAGAGAGGAGAGAGAGAGAGAGAGAGAGAGAGAGAGAGAGAGAGAGAGAGAGAGAGAGAGAGGGAGGTGGGGAGGGGTTAGAGAGAAGACATAGTTTAAGACCCACAAACATGCACTTCCTTCCATTTCAACGTACTGTATTTTCATTACATGTTTGTTAGGAGCTTTGTTCTTCACGCTAGTCTACACCTAGTGACCCCCCCCCCCCCTTCCCTCACACACACACACACACACACTTCGAGCAAGCCAGGTGTTTACAGAACCAATTCTCAACAGCAGCTTGAAATTCCGTGTGTACATTTTCCTCCTTTGATAAAAGACAATACTCAATGATTGTGAGACCTGTGAGTGCCACCGCGTTTCCCTATTAAGAATTCTTGCCAGTAAGCACAGACCCATTGTGAACATCGGTGAGAAATCTTTCAGTAAATCTACAGACACCTTTGTTCTCAGTAGAAAATGTCTGCCAAGAAACTTGGACTAAAACCACGACACTTCACAGATTTAAAGGTGCAGACTGTTTGAGCTAACACCCTCTACCCTCACAACCTCCTGTTAGTCTTTGTTTTCATGATTTTCTTCTTCTTCAAGTGTCCGGTCTGGTCCTGCAGACATCGACGATCATGGCTCTCCATTCTTCCCTGTTCTCGGTCCCTCTCATGAGCTCATTGTTGGTGCCCTCTTTTTTTGATTTTAAGTGGGGATAAAACGTGTTTTATTTTTAATTTTTATTTTATTCTTTTATATCGAGGATAATGGAATAAGCACGTAAATGCTTTTTTCTTACATCCAGTCCCCGTGTGTATGCGGTTTTGTAAATTCTGTCATCTGTTCCCACCGGCACACAATGGCCTACTCTTACGAAAAGCGGAACAGGATTTAACGTGTGCGCAAGATGTTGTGCGTGCGTTCGCACACGGGGCTTGGGTTTAGAGTCTCATCCGAAGGACTTTAGGGGAGAGGGGAGTCTGCACTGATGTTAACTCCAGGGGAAAAAGATCCCCTCCTTGTTGTGGCACTGTACGAGAAAGCTGAGTGACCTTTCACCTTCTTAGGCCTGGAGGTATTGATTGGAAGCTGTCTGGGATGTAGGCTGTAAAGCAAGGCTGTCTCAGGAAAAAAGGCCATTTTCCTGTGATATCACGTGTGCTGAAAAGACACACCTTGCATTTCTCCCTTCTTATCTGCAAGCGATCAGGGTTGATCCCCAGGTGTGGAAAACTCAGGAGCAGCTTAACAAGCTTGCTGCTGATGGCTTTGTTCCTTAGTGGAGAGAAAGGGCAGGAGTGTGTGTGTATATATAGAGACTTCTAAAGGAAGAGTTGGATGTCTGTGGGGAACAGACGAGATAAAGTAGTTATGAAGCTGGTTGTGTCAATGTTACCTTTCCCTCTTGCCCCTTTATTGACTGTCATTTGCCTAGAAAACATCTACCTCATAGCACTTTTTCCTCCGGCTAAGATCCCAGATACAGTTATATAATTATGGTCTACAGCGAGAAATTGGCAGCTGTCAATTGAGCAACGAGTATTGATTTTTTTAATAAATTAAAATACTCACATGCTAGTCATGTTAAATAGAGAAGGCTTTTAAAGTGCAGCTTTTTTTTTTTTTAAATGAAGATGCCAACATTATTTTCAGAAAGATTAAAGAACCCACTATGCAATACATTAACATTTTTGTTGTAATAATGTTACCACTTTCGTTCACCTCATCTACTGGTTGTCTTATTCTTTAAATAAAAAGACACTGTTCACTTAAACCAATGCAAGCCATCTCCATTTTAGTGATAAATCTGCTAGTATATTTGAAGTTCTCTCCACAATCTCAGAGCGAAATCTGTCAGTGAACTTGGATCAGAACCAGACCTGCACAGAGACAGACCCAAAGACCCAGACAAGTTGACCTCACACCGCCACCCCTTTACCCAGTTTCTCCCGATCTCCTGTGCATGCCTTTAAAGGGTGATAAAACGCTTGGTGGCACTTTAGCCTGAAGGCTGAAGCACTCTTCATCTCTCTGGCCCTGAAGCCATTGGCTGCAAGCTGTCTGGGGAGTGGGTCATGATGGCTTTCTCAGGAAGGCCGCTTTGTTTGATCTGATGCATGCTGCAAAGACACACCTCGAATTTCTCTCCAATCTCATCTGCGAGTGATCGGGTTTATCCTCAGGTGTGTGAGGGAGCTCTAAGGAGCAGCCTAACAAGCTTGATGTGATCAGCTGTGTTCCTGTAGTGCAGGGCAAGGGGCAGAAGTGGCAAGACTTGTAACGGAAGATTGGGAAACCTGCAGGGAAGAGAGAAGATTAAAATAAAAATAGTTGTGAAGCTGTTGTACCATTGTTACCTCTGCACCCTTCTTCCCTTATTGATCATCTCTCATCATATTCTGCCTCCTGGCAAAGATTTAGATGCCGTGAATGTGAATATAGATTGCGATTTTGGTAGTTCTGAACTGAACTGTCAGAATTGAAGCTTTTGATTTATTAAAAGACACACGTTTTAGAAAAAAAAAAAAAAAATCCGCGACTAGATTAAAAATTAAGTTATCTCTGAACTGAGCTACCAAGAGTGTTTTCAAAATAAGAAGAACAAAAACCAAAGCAAAAACCCCCTGGCAGTTCTAGTATTAACATCTATATTTTGTAAATAAATACACTACTCATTGCTTGAACCTACACGAGCCACCTCCATTTTCAGTGAGAAATCTACCATTTAACTTGGACCAATACCAGACCCAAAGACCCAGACAACTTGACCTCACCCCCACCCCATTCCCCCACCCCCTTTCTCCCAGTCTTCTCTATATGCTTCCAAAGACTGATAAAATGCTTCATGGCACTTTAGCCAGGCGTCTGATCCAGTCGTCTGCCTCTTTAGGCCTTGAGCCATCGATTGCAGACTGCTGTTGGGGAAGTGGGCTATGAGGCATGTCTCAGAGAAGCCACTTTACTGTGACCTCACGTGTGCTGAAAAAGGCACATCTTGCATTTCTCCGATCTTATCTGCAAGTGATCAGGGCTTGTCCTCAGGTGTGGAACTCTAAGGAACAGCTTAACTAGCTTGCTGCTAAGGGCTATGGTTCCTTATGCAGGGAAAGGGAAAGAGAATACACAGACTTATAAAGAAAGTCCCAGAGCCTGCAGAAAAGAGAGAAGATGAAGAAGTAAGTCCTGGAGCCTGCAGAAAAGAGAGAAGAAGAAGAAGTTGTGTAACTGTTGTAATCTCATTGCTGCTACATCTTCTTCCTTTGGTTCTTGTGATTATCATTCAGTTGGGATGGTCTGCCTCATTTCATTCTTCCTCCTTGCTAAAATTGACATTTTGGGCGTGAGTTAAAAGTTAAGTTGTTTTACTTGATTATAGTTGCTGATTAATGGACTTGAATGAATTTTGATGGAAAAGCGCTAGGCTGAAAGACTGATGGTATTTGGAAATATGCAAATATGTTTAAGAAGCTATAGTATACAACTATATAATTTGTTGATATATAAAAATAAACATGTGTATGTGCGGGTGTATACTTATAAGAGAGAGAGGGTTTGGTTTATTTGAAGATACCCATTGCAACTTGAGATATGAAGAGAGAAAAGATGTTAAAAGTGATAAAATATACAGATGACTAATTCATCCATCACTGCATACATGACCGAATCCACCCATCTGAAAATAGTTCAACAGATTACATTATAAAGAAGATCAAGAACATCTAGAGACACACATCTTAAAGTTGTCTACTATTGATATTCAAAGGCAACATAAGGGTTTCGTGTACTAGAAGGAAAAACAAACAAACCTTTTTATGCAGAATAGTAACTGTTCTTTTTCATATAGGGGCTAGCTTCCTTGCATAGCACACTATGATATGCATAGAATGATTATACTCATTCAGCAGAATCTCTACTTAAAACAATCTTCAGCCTTACAACATTCGCTATGAACAAAAGCTGAAAACAGAAAGATGTACACCGACCCACAGACAGGGCAAACTCTGTCCCTCGCACACAAAAAAGCACACCAGCCTGGGCTAAACCCAGTTCCTCAGAGACCCAGAGACAGACAATCAGACAGACAGACAGACAGAGTCAGAGACTGCCTGGCCTTAATCCCTTTTTGCCATTACCCTGGCCATTCCCAGGGGCCAGACCCAGAAGTGTCGCCGCACTAAGTGAACAGCTTGAGTGACCTTCTCCATTCTGGATCACAGCAGAGGAACCAGTAACCCTCTGGTGTTGGTCGGTAAGAGTGGGAGTAGGTAGGGGAAGGAGAAGGAGGAGGAGAAGGAGATAAATGGCATCTCAGGAATGCGCTTTGATTGTCAGCTCTCTTTCACTGAAAGAGCAGAGCATCCATTTTCTTCTCGTGTTTATTTCTTATCCTGTCAGGATTTATGCCAGAAGTCTTTGAGATAGCGCTGAATGGGTTCCCTCGAGGGCCGGGGCAGTGTGTGTAGATGCTGCTAATAGATAGGTTGTTTTCAGAAGGGAGAGAGAGAGAAAGAGCACAGCATAGAAAATGAAGAAGTTGTAAAGTTGTTCTGCGGCTGCGCTCTATTATGGTCTTTGACACTGAAAACCCATTTATTTTCCTTTACCACATTTTCACATCTTGGAGATATTGGGATCTCCTAAAACATGGGCTCTTGAATCATCTGTTGCTCTTTTGAGGTGCGATGCGTGCCACTTTTTGACCGCTTTCTTATTTTTCTATGTTTCGTTAACAAAATGATGTTATTTTCTTGTCCATCTATCATCACCTTAGGTCTGTGGCTTTTACACTTTTCCATACTCTGATTTTAATAGCTGGATGGTTGAGTTAAAAAAACAACAACAACTAGTAATAGGACATCTTTTTGGCAATATTTCTTCCGGATGAGTTGGCTGTTTATATGTGTGTTTTCTTTTGTTTGGATTCTGTGTGTCAGATGCGCTCCTTAAAGCAGTTAATTGGCGGTGTTCATCTACCCAGGAGGGAATCGATGAGAGTGTAATGTCCCTCATACATTTTACATTTGTGCATTTGAGTGAACTAATGAGCACAACAGATATTCATCTAATACAAAACCCTACCACTGGCGAAGCATTGGGTGTATGACAAACAGCATGGTCATGTTTTTCCACGTCACTCATTACTGACAGTAATTACGTGGTCTTCCACGTGCATATGAATGATGTTCTGCTTACACATTCACACTACAGCATGAAGGCATTGGCAGGTCCGTTCATGGTCTGACATGACAGATGGTGAAAGTCTCGACGCTTAGTCTAATAAGAATAAGATAATACACATACAACTGGTCCGATTTCCTCTTTAGATTGTATCCACAAGTATGTCTACAGGTATGTGATACATATAAGAGAGCATATAAAACCGAGTAAGCTCATACCAGTTTGATGGAGCCGAATAATTCGTTTCCTGTTATTTTCTCAACATTTTGAAAGTTTTCAAAAGATTACTTTCAAGTATTTCTTTCTCTAACGCTCTGATTCCAGAGGAAAGCCCGAGTGGATTAACCCTGACTCCCCCTATGGGATGGATATTCAGACCTACAGCTACTGCTGTGCACAGTAATCCTGTCTACGACAGCCGCCTCTTCAAACACTGAGAAATCCGCTGACAAACATGGCTGAAGCCACAAAACCCCCGGGACCCGAAGATGGGGGCTGGATGCCCTTTTGTCTCAACCTCCTCCCCAAGCCCTCAGGAACAATGACAAAAGGTCCTCGCTCTAAGCCTCTGACCCTATGCCCTCTGCATCACTTGGCATTGATTGGAGTCTGTCTGCAAGGCTGGAGGTCATCCCTGCTTCAGGACTACTCTCCTCTTCTCTTCTTGTCTGCCCGTCTCTGCTGAAAAGGCGACTTCATTGTCTTCTCTACTCTCGCATATTTATTATTTATTCTGACTCCATCCCCACCGCACACTGACAATTCCCGCATTTCTATGGTAGAAGCAGACCTGCCATGTCCACCTGTCCACCTCTCAGCATAATTATGTTCCTATTTTCACAGGTGTGCCCTGGAAGCAAGTACTCCTCCCCTCTCACTTGTTATGTCAGCAAAAAATATTTCATGTTGTAGGTCTTGGAAGACATCTTCGCTTTTTCGACTGTATACTCTATCAGCAAATTGTATTTCTCTGTATTGTCAGTAAACGTATCATTTCTCTCTATCGTTATTCAGTCTGAGTTTTTCGTAGTAAGGAGAAATTCACAAAACAGGTGGCCTATTCTGAAAGTTAAGTTGGGGATAGGCAGGATGTTGATTCGGATGATTTTGTTGTTCAAAGAAAATTGCATTGGTAGTGTGTAAAGTTGTCCTATTGTTCCCCATGAAAATGGGGCAAGACTCTTAACTTTTTTCCTCTCGTGACATTGTATTTTTCATTGGAAGTTTTAGATATCCCTAAAAATGCTTTGGTTTATCTGATATGTTCCTACATTATACAGTCATGTATAATGTGCAGCAGTTTGTTTGTATTCTATGATATTTTCCTTTCTGACTATATGATATTACAACGCTAGCTTTACAGCATTACTCATACAGTAGAAACCTTTATACAGACAGTACACTGTGGCCATAAAGCAGCTGTGCATGTGTAGTAAAGTTGAACTGACTCTGACCCTGGCTACAGTGGCATTTGAAGTATAGAAAGCGATCATGGGCTAAAACAGTTTCCCCCACTACCTGTGAAACCATCGCTGTCCCTGATAAATGTTCATTTACAAAGTTTCAAACGTTTGCAAAACGACTACTTTCTGTGGTGATTATATGTTTGTCCGTCGTGTTCGACGATGACCTGCAAAACAGCAGAGGGGGCAGCTGCTCTTTCGGAAATTGGGCAGAAATTTGAATACAGTAGAGATGCCTTTCCCACAGCACACCCCCACTCTCTCGGCCAAGAAGGCATACGGACAGAGAGTGTTGGAGATGTTCTCCAAAGGCCAACTAACCTCCAGGGCTGCCTCACATAAGGACTGCGCAAGTCAGAGAGTCACAGTCGATCAGCAAAAGAGTAAACGGTGTAGTAGCCACCTTTCGGTCGGATGGTGTGGGGGTCAGTCAGGCAAACCTGAGGTTTTACATTCTGTCCTAGCAGTCTGAAATCATTGCTAGATTCTCTGTGGTGCCTGTTGGATTAAACAGGAATATGTCTACAATATTTACAATGTCCAAGGCTGTCTTAAGTGCAAATCTGAATGCTTTTATTTCAAATTCACTTCAGATTCAAATCATTATTGCCAACGTCTTTTTCTTATAGGATGAAAGATAACAATAAACAATCTAAGATAAAACAGAAATGAATTTAAGATAAGAAGAAAGAAGGGCAGACAATAAAATTTAATTTATTGTCATCCTTTCTGTTTGGTTTATCCATCACGCACGCGCGCACACACACACCACACACACACACACACACACACACACACACACACACACACACACACACACACGCACCCCACACACACACACACACACACACACACACACGCACGCACACACACACACACACACACACACACACACACACACACACACACACACACACACACACACACTGCTGGCCTATCATCTAATAAAATCAGTTGCTCTTGCTCTCTGCTTCCACAGCTGACCTTAATAGAGATTTATTGCTGAAGGCAGGAAGGAAGGAAGGCAGGAAGGCAGGAAGGAAGGAATAAAAGTAACAAGGAAGATAGCTGGAAATAAATGATAGTTCGATTTTTGCTGCCACCCAGCCCCCTAGCCCTTTGGTGAACGCTGTTTTTTTCTTCTTTTTTTTTCTTTTTGGGGTCTATGTTTCTCAAGCTCTTTCTTCTTTTATCCCTCCAATTCTGTCTCTCTTTCTTTATATGTTTTTGCCTGTCTATCTGTGTGTCTGGGTCTGTACGTCTGTCTGTCTGTCTCTGTTTGTCTGGGTCTGTCTGTCTGTCTTTCTGTTACTGTCTCTCCCTCTCTCTTTCTCGTTCATACGTATTTACCTGGACAGAATTTAAGAATGGGCTTTGGCCAAAAATGTTTATTCTGTGCATTGAAGATCATTCATTCATTCATTCATTCATTCATTCATTCGTTCATTCGTTCGTTTATTCGTACGTTCGTTCATTCATTCATTTTTTGTTCATACGTTCGTTTGCTTGTTCGTTCGTTCGTTCGTTTATTTATTCCTTCGTTCCTTCATTGATTCTCTTTCTCTCTCTCTTTCTTTCTCTTTGTCTGTCTGTCTCTGTCTGTCTGTCTGTCTGTCTGTCTGTCTGTCTCTCTCTCTCTCTCTCTTCTCTCTCTCTCTCTCTCTCTCTCTCTCTCTCTCTCTCTCTCTCTCTCTCTTCCTCTCCCCCTCCTCACCTTCAAACACACCCCACCCCACCCCACCCCACCACTAACATCACCATTTCCCCAAGTATCAATTCCAAGCGGTTTCGTCACAAGACAACAAGACATTGACGTCACTCCGACAAATCCATATCGACAATGGTAATTGTGGTTGCAGAGGTGATCTTACTGGCGATGTCTATTTCGAAACGGCAGATGCGCTATTAAGTTGTTGAAACAGATAGCAGGAGCCTTGTATTTCTGGTGCAACAAGGCGTGCGATGCTGCATTAAGGATCTCATTTTGGAGTCATGCCATATTATCTCGCTGCTGCTTGGTTCCAGAGTTATCTGCTGTTTTATCCCTCTTGGGTGTATGTTCATTAAAGATTAGAACGTCAAGAAACGAGCCAATTACTGCATTCTTTTCTTTCCCTTCGTAATCGTCTGCGGTTTCTGTTTTGGTGCATGCAGTTTACTGCATGTTTGTTTTAGTGTTGTTTCGTTTTGTTGTTTGTTGTTTGTTTGTATGTGTAGGATTTTTGTTGTTGTTGGTTTTATGGTTAGTGTTTGTAAAGGTTTTAGTAGTGTGCATGTTGGGGCTTTTTGTGTTTTTATTATGTTTTGGGATGTTTCAGCACGACTTTGTTTCATTTTGCTGTAATCTTTTATTTCTTGCCATTTACAGAATATAGCTCATTCATTGTGAAAATCTACAGCAATTTACAGTGATTAAAATCTCATTGTTTCTGTTTTAAAGTAACATCTAAGTTCTACATCACTATTGTCTCTCAATGCTTTTACCTTTATCTTTGTAGCAAGATAAAACAACAAAAAAAGGAGACAATAAATAATCTGGGCTAGTTAAACCATCACAAAAACATACAACTTCCGATAAAAAATAAACAAACTCAAGTCTTGAGAACATCTCTTAAACAAGCTTTCTTGTAAGAGGAAAATAAAGCATCTTACGAACTTCTCTAACTGTATCCTTTATATGGCATGGTATTTTACTGGAACATTCTAAAAATGTCTATGGTTAAAATAAAAAGATAATCTGGGACAGTGGATGGAAGGAATTCAGAATCACGAATCAGGTCAAGTCAAGTCAAGTCAAAAACACTTTAATCATCCCATGAAGAGCAATTACAATACTGACAGGCAGACTGATACGCATCAAAAATCTCAAAAGACACAAAAAAGCTATATTTCATATTGGTTAAGACATTCCAAAATGACTTCAAATAAAAATGTCACGAACACACACTCACAAACACACACGCGCGCATTTGCACACACACACATACACGCATACACACATACACACCAATTGTGAACACAATGTAAAAAAAAAACATTGACTAGAAGACATAAAATCTTATTATATACGCTCGTACATACGCAACACGTACACGCGCACGTGCGTGCGTGTGCGAACACACCCACGCACACCCACACCATATACCAATGTATGAATTCAATGTTTTGAAGACCATTGACTAGAAGACAGACTTATTTCTCTCTCTCACACACACACACACACACACACACACACACACACACACACACACACACACACACACACACACACACACACACACACATAATTATGTATTGACTGTATGTATGTTTGTCCGTCGTGTCCGATGATGACCTCCAAAATAGAAAAGGAGGCAGCTGCTACACTCATAGCAATGACAATCAGGCAAGTAATTCAGAGAAATGTAAAAACTAGGTTGTCAACATCATTGTGTATTCAGAATTCGAATGCTTACTGGCACAAATGATGAAGTGCACACTCCAGATTATCATTCTCCATACAAGATTTATCCTACTGGCATAAACTAGACAAGGGAACAAGAACTGGTCCATCACAGCGAAATCAAAGGTGCGCTTACTGCTTCCGTGGCTGGTCTTTAATGGAGATTTATTGCTAGGGTGCCAAAGAGGAAGGAATGTAGGAAGGAAGGAAGGAGGGAAGAGAGGAAGAAAGGAAGGAAGGAACGTGGAAATGAATGGTTGTTCTACGGTTTGGGGCTAGATATTTATGGGTGAAGGCTGTTCTGTTCTTTTTTGTTCAGACTCAGCTCATTTTGTAAAAAAAACACCCCCCCCAAAAAAACCTGGAATTTCTTTTCTTTTATAGTTTCTGGTATCAGTGTCTGTCTGGTCTGCCTATCTGTCTTTGTGTTTGACTGTCTGTCCGTCTCTCTTTCTGTCTGTCTGTGCATGTTTTTTTCTGTCTGTTGTTTCTTTCTTTTCATCTCTGCCTGTGTCTATATCTCTTGTCTCACTCTTTCGATTTGTATGTCTGTTTAGTTCTCAGTCTATCTGTCTATTTGCATGCCCATTTGTCTGTTTGCCTGTCTCTCTCTCTCTCAACTATAACATTCCACATCACACCGCCACCATTACCATCATCACAACTCGTGCATGCTTGTACTTCTCCTAACCATCAAGTATCAGTAAAGATAAACTCCATTCAAGACAGCCACACTAAATAGTGAAAAACAAAATCCAAAAATCGTGATTCGAGATAGGAATTTTCCTAATGATGAAAAAGAACACAGAACAACTCGAGTGCTATCAAATCTTTCAAAGGATAATGACTGTAATTTCCGACGCAGCCAAGCTTATAAAATGGCATCCATTATCTCTGCTGGTGTCTAGAACTCTGTCGGAAGTCTTATCTGACATTCTTGGTATCCTGGATGCACTTTCTCGAAAGGTGAAAGTGTCAAGAAGACAGCCAATTAAAGCGTGCTTTCTCTGTGATCATCGCTGGCCCTTTCAGTACAGTCTACCACGTGAAGACAGACCTGGCACCAGCTTCTTAGAGCTGAGAGTTTGATCTGCCAGTTCTGATACATAGACATGGTGTGAGGTTTGAGCGTTCTAAGGTGTTGTCTTACGTATCTCAAATGTTGCATGTTAACGTGTTCTCAATTGAAATATTGAAGTGTCCTTGAATACTATGGCAAAGTTTAGCTTCCATTATCATTGATGGTATTTTGGATGGAAATAACACAAAACTTGATTTGTTTATTTGGTTGCTTGTTTGTTTGTTTGATTTGTTTGTAACTATGTTGAATTCATGTTTTGCTTGTTATTGTTTGTGTAGACTGTGTTTAGTTTGTTTTGTCCCTTGTTGGTGAAATAGTCTTTTTTTAAAGCGTGCTTTCTCTGTGATCATCTCTGGTCCTTTCAGTACAGTCTACCACGTGAAGACAGACCTTGCCTTTTCAGTTTTAGATCTATATGTGTTTGCTTGGTTGTTTAATTGTAAAGCCCTCATTTCCGTTTTCGTTTTAGACTTTTGTGTGGGTTGGTCTTTTATCATTTTTTG
>CM054135.1:90095181-90100181 GCA_028751875.1 Rapana venosa
TCCTGCCAGTGCCTTCAGTCCTTTCCTTTTATATGCTCATGCAGAAGATCAAATATGCACGTTAAAAATCCCGTAATTCATGTTAGCGTTCGGTGGGTTACGGAAACACAAACATGCTCAGCCTCAATCCCCGACGTTGGAATGCGGCTACCTTCATGGTGAGCAAAAAATGGTTACGATTGATGAACCTTGGAGCTCGAGCCGAGGAACGAAAACAAAACAAAACAAAACAAAACAAAACCAAACCTCTCTAGATCATAGACAGTCACTGTCCGACTAGGAATGAGTTCTTTCCTCGTGAATGAAAACGAGTGTACAGTTTATTATGTGTGCTAAAAGCTTGACATGTACGACGACAATCGCAGTCTAACAATCCAAAGCATACTGTCATCATAATGTAGGCCTTGGCATTTCGTCCACATCGATAATCGATACAAAGCTTTAGGGCTGGGCTGTAAGGCAAAGTGATTGTTGTGTATACTGTTGATTATTTTTGCAAGATATAGCGCTTTATAAATTCAAGTTATTATTATTATTATCATTATTATTTATTATTATTATTATTATTATTATTATTATTATTATTATTACTATTATTATTATTATTATTATTATTATTATTATTATTATTTGTGGTATCTACATCACAGCAGATTTTCAGCTTCCACTATATTTGTGATCAGTGGGATGGAATGTTGAATGTTCATGTCATGTTTAATGTGTGTAACAATTATGGAATATTGGTTCGGCACGGTAAACAAAAAGGCATTAATGTATGAGATCGTGATGATTGTTAGCTTTGTTATTATGATATGTGTTGTATTGTGTTGTGTTCTGTTGTGTTGTGTTTGTTGTGTTGTGTGTGTTCTGTTCTGTTCTGTTGTGTCGTGTTGTTGTGTGTTTGTGTGTGTTTGAGTCTACTTTGCTTCCAGACAATTAGGTTTGTGTAATTGTGTAGTTGTGGGTACATGCCTTTGTGTCTGCATACGTGCCAGCGTGATTGCATTGCGCATAATTATGTGTACGCAAGTGTATGTGTGCATCCCTGTTTGTGTGCATACAATTATTGGCTCAAACAGCTAAAAGGTATTGCTTCATTCTCACGGATTTGATTATATTTGCATCAATTTAAAGAAGAAGAAAACAAAAAAAAACCACCACTGCACCTGATTCAATTAAAAATCTCTCTCTGTCTCTCTCTGCCCCTGTGTCTGTCTGTGTGTATGTCTCCCTGCATCTGTCTTTCTTTAGCTGTCTCTGTCTGTCTTTCTGTCGCTACGTGTCATTCCCTACAAGCCATTTGCAACAAGCCATTTGACACCAGCCATTTCCCTACAGGCCATTCAACATACGTCATTCACAAGCCATTCACCACGTCATTCACAAGCTATTTACAACAAGTCATTCCCCACAAGCCATTTACAACAAGCAATTTTCCCCACAAACCAATTACAACAAGCCATTTACTCACAAGCCATTTACAACAAGCCATTTACAACAACCCATTTTCCCCACAAGCCATTTACAACAAGCCATTTACAACAAGGCATTTCCCACAAGCCATTTACAACCAGGTATTTCCCACAAGCCATATCCCCACAGGCCATCTACAACAATTCGGCACAAGCCATTCTCCACAAGCCGTTTAGCTTACAACAAGCCATTCCCGAGAAGCCATTCCCGAGAAGCCATTCCCTACAAGCCATTCCCTACAAGCCATTCCCTACAAGCCATTCCCTACAAGCCATTCCCTACAAGCCATTCCCTACAAGCCATTTACAGCAAGCCGTTCACTAGTCATTCAAAACCCATTCATTAGCCATTCAAAAGCCAGTCATTAGCCATTCACAAGTCAGTCATTAGCCATTCACAAGCCAGTCATTAGCCATTCACAAGCCAGTCATTAGCCATTCACAAGCCAGTCATTAGCCATTCACAAGCCAGTCATTAGCCATTCACAAGCCATTTGCCACAAGGCCTTTGCCACAAGCCATTCGCTACAAGCCATTTACAACAAGCCATTTTCCTGCAAGCCATTTACAAGCCATTTCCCCACAAGCCATTACCCCACAAGCCATTTACAACAAGCCATTCACTAGCCATTCACAAGCCTTTACAAGCCATTCCCCACAGCCATTCGTCATAAGCCATTCCCCACAAGCCATTCGTCATAAGCCATTCCCCACAAGCCATTCGTCATAAGCCATTCCCCACAAGCCATTTGCAAAAAGCCATTCACATCAAGCCATTTCCCTCACAAACCATTTTACCCCCACAAACCATTGGCCACAACCGCCAGTTCCTAATGACGCACCTCTTCTCTGCCACAGTGATGCTGAGAGGACACCACTTGACACGTGTAAATAAATGCCAGAGGGGTCGATTCCAGCCAGTGCTGACCTACATTCCCGCCCTTCCCCTCCCGTTCCCTCCCGCCCTTAGTTTGCACTTGGCTGAAATAATAGCGAGGGGCTGGAGCCTTGTTTTCTTTTGACTGCAACTTGTGGCATCACTGAATGCCTGGCATCTCTCTCTGTCTCTCTCTGTCTCTCTCTGTGTCTCTCTGTGTCTCTCTGTCTCTGTATTTGTCTCTGTTTTCTCTGTCTCTCTCTCTGTCTTTGTCTCTCTGTCTCTCTGTCTGTCTCTGTCTTCTCTCTCTCTCTTTGTCTGTTCTTCTCTCTTCTGTCTCTCTGCTGTCTCTCCTCTCTCTCTCTCTGTCTCTCTGTCTTTCTCTGTCTCTCTGGTTCTCTTCTCTCCTCTCTTCTCGTTATCCTCGTCCTCACATGTCACTTTGCTCTTTTTGTCCCTCTACTGCTCCTTTCTCTTCTCTCCCCTCTCCTCTTCTCCTTCTCTCTCTCCTGCTCTTCCCTCTCTCATTATCTCAACGCACATGACAAAGGTAGCACTTGCTACTTTTCTAATGACCTCTACTGTCTTCTTGTTCTCTTCTGCTCGCTATTTTTCTTTTCTTTCCTGTCTTCACACCAACATAAGCAACTTTAGCTGTGTTCTGTGCAACCGAAAGTAGGTTACCTGTAGTACTTTCAAAGTCCTTAAAATGAACGCAGAAAGTCAGAGTGCTTCCACATATTGTTTACATTGTAAGAGCAATGAATGGGTTTGTTTTTGTTTTGTATTTTGAGCAGCCAACATTATTAGCGAAAGACTGTGTAGCTGTTTGCTGATGCTACCCGGACAAGTTTAGGAGTCCGTGATAATTATTCTTCAAAATCTTACGTGAAATATATAGTTTTATAATGTACGTTTGTGACGGGAGAGTTGCAGAAACGATATGTACTTAGCAGGAAATCCGAGACTTTACTCCTATAAATAGGATATGATGCTGGTAAAGTATACCATGAGGCGTGCGGTATGACATATATGCGGTATTGTACACTTCATTGCATCTCTTTGAAAAAAATATGAAAACAAAGAGAAAACATTATTTTTGCTCTTTTTTGCTTCAGATTTGAGGAGAAAAGATCACGTTAAAAATAACTTCTTTTTAAAAAGAACATCTTGCATTCCTGAACCATTCCAGCCTTGCTTTTCTGTTGGAGTTTCTTTTGGCTCTGGTATAAAGGCCAACTCCCTCTGCACGAGAGCAAAATTGAATCAAAGTCCAGCGAGAAAGATTGCAAGCAGCCTGTTTCTGCAAAAAAAAAACCTCTCGTGTGTTCGCAGGGGAGAAAGCAGATGCCAGAAAAGCCCAGAAAAACCCAAGTTTCAAAGGATACAGCAGGTGGCTGATCAAGGTATGGCAGGAAATCATAGTTGTTTTCCTTTTTTTGTGTTTTCACTGATGGAGAGCGGGGCTATTTCGGAACTTTGAATGAATATTTTTTTTAGGAATAGCACAAAGCGGAGTATATTTAGAAACGGTGCAATTTGTGCTGAGAATGATTTTTAATTTTTAAAAAAATATGTGCAGATTGAAGTTTTCCACCTGAGGTTGTCAGCTTGTTTGCTAACTTCTTCTTTCCTGCAAGTGGCAGGGTTTATGTTGACCCTTTTCTTTTAACAGTGTGGGGATGAGTTGTGCCAACTGTTTTTACCTGTTTACATAATTATACTTTGATCCACATCCTTGCGACCTCAGCCTTGTTTGATAGATGGCTGGGGAAAAGATTTGTTATAAGCCCGACATATAATGAGTAGATACTGACCAGTCGACATCTTCGGTGTTGTGATCATTTTTACGAGTGTGGACATTTGTATGCGGTCTATAAATCATACAGTCGATCATTCATCCCTGAAGAGAGAAACAAAAGCTTCATCTATCAGTCAAAGGCTGCTTCTGCAAGCATTGTGTAGGATGTTTCGGGCGATGTTTAAGATGTAGAAAGCGTTTCCAGGTTTGAAGTTTTTTTTTCAGATTTACGTATGCAAATCTAGCACTGAGCTGAAATCGGAAACGGAAAGTTTTGTTTCAGATATTATTAATTACATTCTTGAACAGTCGTTTCCGTTATAGAGTGTTCCCTGGTTATTTCACATAGGAATCACCATGAGGTAACAAGCACACAATAATCGGAAGATTGAATGTACGGCGGTTTAAATGTCATACTCCAACGTCAGATTGTGTTTGTTCTTTTTTAGGAAATGACATAACTTGTTGTTGAAGGAGTTATCCCAGCATAACGCATCTAACCATAAAAATTACTGCAATGTACGCCTTGCAAGTTGTTTAGGCCTGGCATTGGTAAAGCAAGTCAGATCACTATCAACAAGTTTGTCACAACGAACTTGAAACCGCAACAAACGTTATTGAAAAAGTATACACAACGCTGTTACGATTTTATGGGATATTGGTTGTATGAAGAAACAGATATCGACTTTATAACCAAGCAATACGAGAAAACATTTACTTTGTTGCTTTACTTTCAAATCGATTGCCAATCCCTGTGTTTTGCTATACAATCCGAAAGTCCAGAACCCATATCTGCATATGTATAACTAACCTTCCTGTCTTACACTTCAGCCAAGATGCTATTTTATTT
>CM054135.1:90102681-90112681 GCA_028751875.1 Rapana venosa
TTCCCCCAGTTCACCCAGCTGTAAATGGGTACCTGCCTCTTTAGGGTCAGGGAAGGTAAAGCAGCGAGAGAGAGGAGATGGACGCCGACCTGAATATGCTGGTCCCCTTGTGTCACTTTACTTTTGACCTTATAATTATGAAATCTCTGCCACTCTCTCTCTGTAAAGTCTGTCGCCAAAGTGACGTGTTAGTTTTATCGTAAATTTTCATTCATTATTTTCTGTATCATTGTTTTAGTTATTGTCATAGAAAGTGAATCGATGCAGTGTACGTACGTACTGGTTTTCTATGAAGCGGTCATGTTGCAGTTTGCCCTTAACACTTCACTTTTTGCACTTACCACTACGCTTTGTACACTTAACACTGCACTTTGTACACTTAACACTACACTTTGTACACTTAACACTACATTTTGCACACTTACCACTACACTTTTTGCACTTACTATTACACTTTATGTACTTACTACTAGACTATCCACACACACCTACCCCATACTGTCTGCACTATCTATCTATCTATCTATCTATCTATCTCTCTATCTATCTATCTATCTACCTTGGCTTCAGTCTAGCCTATGATCCATCCCTTTGAGACACGACCCACCTTGTCACTCATCATTACAAGCTTGATAAGGACAGTGTGAAGAAGAGATGAAGGCAGCAGCGGCAGCAGCGGCAGCGGCAGAGAACTTGTCAGTACAGGGAACAGACAGAGGATGCTTTCTTACCTCTGGCTGTTTACCGGTGTGCCCTCAGTGCCCCTTGCCCCCTGCTGATGTAGGTGACCACCCATAGAGAGGAGAGTGTGTCCTTTGACCTTTATTGTCGTTTTCTGTCCCTCACTCCCCTCCCCCCCCCCCCACCCCCCACCCCCTCCTCCTCCCTTATCTTTTTGCTACAGTGGGAGTAGGTGGGGAAGGGATTTTCCAGAAAGCAGAAATGTGAGGGAGTTGATGTAAGCGGAACATGCGAGTGCAGTATGCATGCGCATGTAGAATATCTAAATAAAAGGCCATACCAATACCAGTACCAATGCTTTCTTGTCTTTATGAATGGAAAAATTCATGTCATTTAAAAAAAAAAAATAATAAGAACAATGGACAGAAAAAACTATCATAAAAGGTCATCACAATCCAGTCTTAAAAATTCCGTGCACGCGCGCACACAAAAGATACGCTGAAAAACACGCAACGGGCACATGCATGTACTGGAGGCACTCACGAACACACACAACTTTAGGTACGCATGCATGCGCATACATGCTGATGTGTGCATGACGGCGTGGAAGTTTACACATACACACAAGTGCACATGCACATACGTACGAACACACACGTACACACGCATTTACACATATAGTTACCACCCACATGCACACGGTCTTGGACATGCGTGTGGATAAGCATGCAGGCAGATAGCCTAGTGGTTAGAACATTGCGCTCGCAATCTGACGACTCGGGTTCGATTCCCATTCAAGGTGGATATTTTCTCCTGGAGTTAACATCAGTGCAGATCCACTCTCCCCTAAAGTCCTTCGATGAGACTATAAACAGAGGCCCCATGTGCGAACGCACACAGAATATCTTGCGCACACGTTAAATCCTGTTCCGCTTTAGGTAAGAGTAGGCCATTGAGTGCCGGTGGGAAGAGATGACAGAATTTACAAAACCGCATACACACGGGGACTAGATGTAAAATGCACATGAATGCTTATTCCATTATCCTCGATATAAAAGAATAACATTAAAAAATGAAAACACGTACACACGCATTTACACATATAGTTACCAACCACATGCACACGGTCATGGAAATGCGTGTGCATAAGCATGCAGGCAGATAAAGACAGACGAGGTGAAGACCAGCACACGACAGCAAACTGTGCACACTGTTAAAATACGCTGCCCGAATGCCTCAAAACACGCCTTTGTCCCTTCCCAAAGTCTTGGGTAGGTGAGGGCAGCTAACAACACCCCATGCCTCACATTCTTTCCACTGTCTGGGGAAAACCCCTGCCCCACCTCTTTCCTACCTGCCCTGTTTGACCAAAAAATACAAAGAAAAAGAAATCACACCTAAAGCCAAAGGAATGTGTGTGTATGTCTGTGTGTGTGCGTGCGTGCGTGTGTGTGTGTGTCTCTGTGTGTGTGTGTGTGTTTATGTGTGTGTATGTGTGTGTGTCTGTGTGTCTGTTTCTGTGTGGTTGTCCGTGTGTTCGTGCATGCGTACCTGTGCGTTTATGTGTGTCTGTGTCTGTGTGTCTGTGTGTGAGTGTGAGTGTGTGCGTGCGTTCTTTTTTTTTTCTTTGTCTTTTATATCGAGGATAATGGAATAAGCACTCATGTGCTTTTTTACATCCAGTCCCCGAGTGTATACGGTTTTTGTGAATTCTGTCATCTGTTCCCACCGGCACACAATGGCCTACTCTTACGAAAAGCGGAACAGGATTTAACGTATGCGCAAGATGTTCTGCGTGCGTTCGCACACGGGGCCTCGGTGCGTGCGCGTGCGTGTGTGTGTGTGTGTATGTGTGTACCTGCGCGCGCGGGTGCGTGTGTGTGTGCGTGCGTGCGTGCGTGTATGCATGCGAGCGTGCGTGCGTTTATCTGTACGGTCATTGTGGGTGGTCACTCCCCTCACCAAAGGGCGCTAAGTGTGTGCCAGTGAACTGGCGGAGAGGGGCAGGCAAGGCTCCTCCATCCTCCACTCTAGGAGTTTATTGACCAGCTTCCTAGCACAGTGCAGCCTCCCTCCTGTCCCTGTTATCCTGTTTGTGTGAGTGACAGGGAAGCGGTGTCCCTAGGGCACTGACTGCTAAAGGGATAACAGAGAGTGTGAGAGTGAGTGTAGGGCTGTAAGCGTAGGGTGTAAGCGAGTATTTAGATAGAGATATAGATGAATAATATATATTTAATAGTAATATGATATATAATAATATATATATATATATATATAATATATATATATATATATATATATATATATATAATATATTAAGATGAAGAATAGAAGATAGAAAACAGAATCGAGAGAGAGAGAGGACATTAAAACAGTGATATCATCACTTCGCTTATCCCCCAGCCAAGTTAAGCAGCGTCAGCGAGTTACCATTTTGATGTACCGTTTGCGGCCTGTGCTCAGTAAGTTCCTCCAGTGGCACCCTGCTAAATGGTACTGCCTCTTTAGTCATGGAAAGTCACGAGGTCAGAGCAGGGGTCCGCCTCAATATGGGGCCTAAGAAGAATGAGGTAAAGGCGCCCCTCCTACGGCCTTATAGGGTTAGGGCTCCTTTACCTTTTACAAACGTTTTTTAGATATGAGGCAAGGGCTATATCATCATCCCTATATATATATATACCTTGCCAGTGAATATCATCATAATAGCATCACACTCATCATCATCACTCACATCACTATCATCACTCAGTAGCAGTAGCAGCGGCAGACAGGTTGCCCTAGTTTTTTTGGTCTCATGGAGAACCTGAGTCAGAAGAAGCAATCTTTTTTTGTCTCGATCTCTCTGTCAGAGGTGTCGTCAAAGAACTTAGTAAAGGGCAGCCCTGTCCAGTCCTATAGTGAAAAGAAATCTGACCTGTCTATTGACAGCTATCCTGGTTAGTTCCTTGCAGGAGGATCTTGCTGTGTGTTGGGTCTGCTAAAAGGTATACTAGGTAAAGGCGTCCCCATGACTTATGTGGTCGTAGGGGAGCGAGGCGTCAGAGACCTCAACTTCTCCAGGGGCCAGCATATTGAGGGCGGCGCCCATCTCCTCTCCCTTGCTGCTTTACCTTCCATGACCGTAAAGAGGCAGGTACCCATTTACAGCTGGGTGGGTGAGGGGGGGGGGGGTGCTGTGTGTGTATGTATGTGTGTGTTCATGTATGTGTTGCATGCATACTTATGTCTGTCTGAGTTATTTGTGCATAGAATGTGTTCGTACTTGTACATACTATGGACATATGCAAGCCTTCCTACAACAGCCTTTTATTCACAAGCTTATCCAGTTTCATGTACTGCAGTTACATTTTCTTTTGCCTCACATTGTGAAGAGCCATACGCTCGCTCTCTCCACCCTCCTCTCACCTCTCTGAAATGTCAAAAGACTTCAGACACTGTGGGTGGCCACAGCGGCAGCAAAGAGGGAGGGACCACAGAACGGGTACGCCCGTCCCAGTTGAGGTGAGAAAGTATCCCCTCTTCTGTACTCTGCAGCCGTCTGCATCCTATTCTGTGTGGGTGAAGGATGCTGAGATCATTATTACATCAGACAACTTCAGAGTGGCGGTTTACATAAAAACAATACCAGATTATGCTAAAACATATCTGTATACATTTGGAGAAGGTGGGCTGTTGTACGGTTTTATTACCATCACTGTAATAGCTATCGACTGAGAGTGGGTCTTTCATGAGTGCATATCGGATGTGGATTTATTGCTTTTTGTTGTTGTTGTTGTTGTTGTTGTTGTTGCTTTGATTTTACGTCTGTTCACTCAAAGTGATAGTAAATGATTGCTTTTTGTATGCATGTAGTTACACAAAAGATCAGAAACCATTTTAAATATTTCTTACATGCATACAAAACGCAATAATTCCGCATCTGATACACACTCTGTTTGCAGAACAGGAGAGCCCAGTGGATTGTGGTTAAAAAAGTACACATAGTTATCGAGGATGTGTCAACCCAGATCAGAGTGTTCAGCATATTGATGTCTTCATGTCAACACTGCATTGAGTTGACACGATATCGGGGGAGGGCGGTTGAACATATAAGATGTAGTAAACGACCTTGAACACTGAAACAAAAACTAGCACAACATCACAATGATTTTGCACACCACGGAAATAGTTATTTATCAAAAAACAGAACCAACAACAAAAGGTCCGAAATGTCAAAAATAATGGTTTCCAGCAGTGTGGGTGGTCACAAAAGTAACTCACAGACCATGGAGTGGGTAAACCCCAGAAAACAATGTGAGATGAGAAACCATCCTCTCTGTATCTGCCTTTATTGACAGTATATCCTGTAGCCTTCTGCTTCCTCTCGTGTGTGGGTGAGTGGTACTGAGATGATTACTGCCTCAGACAAAGTTCTACCATCAGAGTTATGCTGCGATGGTATCAGTGTTGTCTCATGTGCAAGCAGACCTTTTTCAAGGGTGCGTTATGACAGTCAAGTTTGTATTGTGTTTTCACATCTGCAGTTTTCTGTGTGGTTGCCGTTTCAAATCATTGCAGTGTGGATAATATCTTTTCTAAGATTTTCTAGGTTAGAGTCAGAGAGAGAAAAAGAGATGAGTCCCTCTCCCCCCCCGACACACACACACACACACACACACACACACACACACACACACACACACACACACACACACACACACAACGCACGCACGCACGCACGCACACACACACGCACACATCAAAAGTCTCTATCTCTCTGTGCCTCTGTGTGTGTGTGTGTGTTTACGTGCATGGATGCGTGCATGTGTGTATGCATGTGTGTGTGCGTGCATGCGAGTGTGTGTGTGTGTGTGTCGGGGGGAGGGGTATGTCTGCACACACGAGCATGTGCAAACCTTTTTGTGATTGTCTTCATATCTATTGGCTGTAACTGAAATCATCTCCCAGAGCTTTGCCACACCAATGCATTTATATTAAACCGCTACGCATTGTACAGATTCATAGCTCATAAACCAACACATTGCTTACTTTACAGAACAAGTTTGTTTATCGGTTGAACACACCCAGGGGGCTGTACTGTATGTATGTATGTATGTATGTATGTATGTATGTATGTATGACTTGTTATGTCATCAATCACTATTGTTACTATAAACTTTGTTCAAGGGAAGTCTTGCATCATGAGTGTCTGCTATCGGAAACAAAGTCTAGCTGTGAAAGTGTTTGGTGTACAAGTCTGCAGGCTATGTGTAACGACCAATGAAGTCGGCATTTTCCTTCATCCTTTGTGTGACAGTAGCATTTGCTATGGGCGTTATCCTATAGACAGAGAAATATAGGGGAGAAGAAAAAAAGTATAACAAGAGAGAGAGAGAGAGAGAGAGAGAGAGAGAGAGAGAGAGAGAGAGATGGACTGAGAGACAAGAAACAGATAAAGAAACAGACAGAGACGTGACAATCAGAGACAGAGAGAGAAAGAGAGATGAGTCACACAGACACACACAGAGACAGAGATAGACACAAGACACAAGACACAAGACACAGACACAAACACAGACACACACAGAGACAGAGATAGACACAGACACAGGACACAGACACACACACAGACAGAGATAGACACAGACACAAGACAGACACAGACACAGACACGCACACAGACAGAGATAGACACAGACACAGGACACAGACACAGACACAGACAGAGATAGACACAGACACAAGACACAGACACAGACATAGACACAGAAACACACACACACACACACACAGAAGGAGGTAGAAAGACAAAGAGGTTCACATAATTATATTATGACAGACAGAAAAGAGGCCCCACAGAGACAAACACTGTTAGAAACAGCAGAAACAACTAATGCAGGAACAAATCGACAAACAACATTGAAACAAACATTTTGTCATAACAGTTTCATAACTTATATGATATACCATTATTTTCTTTAAGGCTCCTTCTCGTGTATTTCTACAACCTTAAGTCTCATGGTCAGGTATTGTGAGAAACATTTTTCAAAATCGTAACTGCAAATTGAACCGGACAATCAATCAATCAATCAATCAATCAATCAACCAAACAACCAACCAAACAGCCAACAAAACAACCAACCAAACAAGCAGCCAACCAACCAAACAAACAAACAACCAACCAACCAATCTATCAGTCAATTATTGATAAATAATTAATAAATAAATGAGTTATTCCGTCTTCAAGGTCTAACATGCCCCGTAGTTGACAATACCTCACAGGCTATTTGAGGCACAAGCAACAACACTTGTAAGATTGTTTACCTCTCGTTCTTTCTCAAACACTCAGACAGTAACTATTGTTATCTGTCATATGAGCGAAAATGCGTCACGCTGCCGTTAAGCGCCTGACAAGTCAGGCCCAGCGCATCCGACTTCGGCATGGTACTATCGCATATTATAAGCTGTCATGCACAGACTGGTCTGCTGACCCACTCCAGACGCTACTAAAAACCAGACTTATGAAGCCAAAGGAAGCGTACAAAGCCATTGTCTTCCGAAACAAAAGGAGCCTACTGCAATAATATACAAACAATCTAGCCTGCAGAAGTAAGAGATTTGCAATGTTGAGACGGGTTGGCTATAGCAATCTGCAAAAAACAACAAAACAAACAAACAAAACCTACATCACTTCATAAAAAAACAATTTATAACCGTTCAAGCAACTGTTTTGATTGTGAAAACAAGTGTTGCTGTAATCTAGATGCCGTAAAAAGAAAAAAAAACAGAGAAAAAAGTTATAGAACTCCTAAATCGAATATTCTTTCTCGCCTCTGATCGTCTTTCCAATGGCTTGCTGTGTTTGCCTATATGGCGAAGCTATCTCAGTGATAGTTCAGCAGAAGTGTGTCTTCTAGAAAGATGTTTCTGTCTCATCAGCTCCATCTGATTCTATAGAGCAAGGAGTCTGAATTACTGCGTATGTTTGTTGCGTGTGAGAGGACTTAGTCATGATGGGCGTAGGCATACAGACAGAGCGAGAAGAAAAGGTGACACATGTATGGAGAGAGGGAGATGTTTTGAGGTGGGTTTTAAAAAAAAAATTCTTTTATTTCGAGGATAATGGAATAAGCACTCGTGTACTTTTATCATCCAGTCCCCTTGTGTATGCAGTTTTGTACATTTTGTCATCCGTTTCCACCGGCACATAATGGCCTACTCTTCCGAAAAGCGAAACGGGTTTTAACGTGTGAGCAAGATGTTCTGCGCGCGTTCGCACACGAGACCTCGGTTGAGAGAGAGAGAGAGAGAGAGAGAGAGAGAGAGAGAGAGAGAGAGAGAGAGAGAGAAGAGAGAGAGAGAGAGAGAGAAGAGAGAGAGACAGAACAGACAGACAGATCAATAGACGACTAGAGAAATAGACACGCAGAAGCAGAAAAAAAATATAGTAAGATAAAGAACGACAGATACCCAGAGACAAACAAGTTGACTGACAAACAGACACACAGACAGATAAACAGGTAGCGAGAGAAGGAAAGAGCGATACAGACACAGAAGCAAAACGGATAGGAAGAAGAAAGAAAAAAAAAGAAAGTGAGAGAGGGAGAGAGATCGAAGCCAAGAAAACACAGACATATCACACAGACATATCGAGAGAGTCCACTCAAGAATAAAAAAAGAAATACAGACAAGACGACCAGAAAGACAGCAGGGACAGACAGATAGACAGACAGACAGTCAGACAAACATGCAGAGAAACAAAACCAAACCCACCCACCCCTATCAAAAATGAGTGTGACGTAACGCTACAAACACAACCTAACCATTAGTTCACTGTGTGTCTTTCTCACCCGTAGCCACCTTCCTTCCCACCCCACCCCCACTCCCTTACCTCCCTTCCCTTCCTCCACCCTAACAAACAAACAAAAAGCCCCAACACCGAACAGATAAATCAGTCTATAGCCCCTTGATTACCCAAACGCCTTCCAAATAAACTCATCCTGTGGGCTCTTTGAAGGGGGCTGGGAGGCGTGTGTATGTCTTTGTTTGGGGAGGGAAATGAGCGGGCCCAAAAGTCTGATAGATGGGGCTGGGCCTTTGCAGACATGTGACAAAGAGGGTGGAGTCAGCCTCGGAAGACTGCTGATGTAATTTAGGAGAAAAGGACAAAAAAGTATCCTCCCCTTCTTCACCCAATACCTCCTCCCCTCCTCCTATCTTTCTCCTGTCCCCATTATTCCATCCCCCACTTCTTGTTTGTTAGCGGAGTTTCCTATAGCCAGCATGACGTCCATAGTCTATGGAAGGGATTCGTCATTCTTTATTGTACGCATCTTTTGCCTTTGGGAGAGATAACCAAAAAAAAAGAAGGGTGTTGTGATAGATGGGAATGGTTCGTGTTCCTCTACGGGGACCTTGACATACAGTAACTAGCAGTCTGTAAACAGAGTGTATGGAAATGCTTGGTATGGCAGGAATGCTCTTTACCACGTCAGGCAGACGTTGTATAGCAGTCAGCTGTTTGGTGCTCTGGCGTTTCATGCATTTGCACCATTCTCTCTTCTGCTATGTTTGCCTTCCTTTATTTTAAGTACCTGACAATCACTTGCTGTCCTCCTGTTAAAGCAGCTTTTGAGCGTGGTTACCAAGTGAATATGTGACCGTTTGCGCGCCTTGGCTTCAATACAGTCCCCCAGTTCAACCAGCTGTAAATGGGTACCCGCCCTCTTTAGTGTCAGTTGAGGTAAAGGGAGAGGAAGGAGATGGGTGCCGCCCTCAACATGCTGGCCCTAGGAGAAGCTGAGATCTCTGACATCTCGCTCCCCAACGACCGCATAGATTATGGGAACATCTTTACATTTTACCTTTAATCTTTGTAGACGGCTATTGAATCTGTGTCAGTGATTTCTTGGCCTTAGTATCAAAAAACACTTCAGAGAGATCTATATCTACATTTATTTGTTGAAAATTAATGTTTTGTTTCGCTCGCACGAGAGCATTTATCTTTCCATGGAGAACTCACCATAATGCACACATTCACATTTACACAAACACACACACACACACACACAGCTCCCCCCCCCCCCACCCCTCCCGACCGCCCCCCCCCCCCCCCCCCACTACATTCTGAAAAAAAAATCCAATTCAAACAGCCCCCCCTCCCTCCGACCGCCCCCCCCTCCCCCCCCATACATTCTGAAAAAATATCCAATTCAATCCCCCCCCCTCTACCTCCGACCGCCCCCCCCCCCCCCCCTCCCCATACATTCTGAAAAAAAATCCAATTCAAACAAACAAACAAATAAAGAAAAGACACAGCTCAAAAGCTATTTCTGGGAAC
>CM054135.1:90120181-90127681 GCA_028751875.1 Rapana venosa
TCTGTCCCTATCGCCATTACTTGTTGCAAGATTGATCTTTCTCCTGTCTTTTCTGTTAGAAATTTTATTGAACATCAGCGTGTATTGTTTTGTTTTTTCTTGTCTTTTCTGCTATAAATCTTACAGTAATTCAGTGTGTATTATTGATTTTATTCTTGATTTTTCTGTTAAAATTTTTTATTGAAGATCAGCGAGTTTTGTTAATGTGTTTGTTTGTTTGGTTTTTTCTGTTATAAATTTTATTGAAGATGAGTATGCATTATTGCATTATTTTATCGTTTTTTTTCTTCTGTTAAAAATCTGACAGTAGATCAGTGTGCGTTTTTAAAAAGTTGTAAATGTCTGTTCTGTTACACATTTGCCTGAAAATCAGTGTATTATCAATTTTGAATATCTTGTCTGTTAATTTTTCTAATTTGTTATTGAAGATCAGTGTGTATTTTGATTTTTGAATATCTTTTCTGCGAAACAATTCTATTGAAGATCAGTGAATATTATTTATTTTTAATGTCTTTTTTGGTAGAAATTCTGTTGAAGATCAGTAAGTATTATTCGTGTTTATTGTCTTTTCTCTTATGGTAGATCACCGTCTATTGCTTGTAGAATACAGCAGGTGGGATCTAGTTTTGATCATCTATCCTTCTTTCTCTCTGATCCCTACGAGCATGCTGTGTAGACTAGAATATTGTATGCTGAACTCAGTGTTGTTTACGCATTTTTGATAGCACTAATGCTGGTAAACTGTATACTAAAACCAGAACGATTTTATCCAAAGATATTGTAGAGAGCAAATATACATCGTTCTTCTTTCTGTTCGTCTATCGGTTGCTCTGTGCATTTACTTATTTATCTTTTTATTTTTTAAAATTCTTTTATGTCGAGGATAATGGAATAAGTACTGATGTGCTTTTTTACACTGTCATCTGGCCCCACCGGCACACAATGGCTTACTCTTACAAAAAGCGGAACAGGGTTTAACGTCTGCGTAAGATGTTCTGTCATTGTTCTTTTTTCTGTTCGTCTAGTGTGTGTGTGTGCATGCGTTCGTGCGTGCTTGTGTGTGCTTGTGTGTGCTTGTGTGTGTGTGTGTGTGTGTGTGTGTGTGTGTGTGTGTGTGTGTGTGTGTGTGTGTGTGTGTGTGTGTGTGTGTGTGTGGACACGTGATTTTATTATTTTTAAATGATACCCTGAACATGATGCTACGCATAGTTCTTTAACAACAAAAAGCCCAGTTCAAGCACACTCATCAACCTCTTGTTTCGTTTCAACCAGAAAAATATCATTTTCCGAGCCAAATAGCGTACTTTGGCTGCACAAATCAGAACAGTATTGTTCATATCGATATTGACAATATTTCCACAAGTTCAGTCTCGTTTCAAAATCTCTCAATAATTACGTAACTCGAGTATCAGACATATTCTCTTCTTGAGAATAATCATTGTTTTGCTAGCTTGTTCCATTTTTTTGCGATTGTTGCGAATGAAAATGATGTTTGGATGGAATGAAAATGATGTTTGGATGATTTTTGTGCAATTTTACATGGATGGATGTTTTGCTAAGATTCTTGTCTGTGATAAGATTTTACAGCTTATGAAACTAAAGCCTATTTTGACTCAAATTCTGGGCCTTTTTTCTGTTTATTATACTGCTGTCCTTTTCATGGAGAAAAATCAAGGAGTTTTTGCGGTTGGAAATGATGATCTTTTAAACTTCATTTTCTTTGAATGATGTGTATTCCTTGGTTTTTCAAGTGTCATTTCCAACGTCTTTGTTTCTTCCTCTGCCTTATCGCCTGTGTATATGTTTCGCTCTTTCTCTATCTTGAAGTGTGCAAGGAGTATTCGATATATTAATGTGAAGTATTTCTGTGTTTCTAACAGAAAAAAGTGTTGTTTTAACTTTGAGCGAGATCGCGTGTATGTGATGGTTTTTTTCCACACACACATATACACACATGCACGCACACACACACACACACACACACACACACACACACACACACACACACACACACACACACACACACACACACACACACGTGTGTGTGAATGATGAGCGTGTCCAAACATTATCAAAATGCAGCAGTATGAAAAATGAGTGTTTTTGTTGGCATCAGATTGTTTATCTTTCTTCTATCTCTTTCTCACTGGAGTAAACATGTCCTACAAGCTGAGGCACCTCTAAGCATGCTTGAGACAGAACTGTCACACAATGATAAAGAAGAAGATTAAGATGACATTTGTTAGGGCGCAGTTTATGTGCTGTGTGGGTGCGCGCGTGTGTGTGTGTGTGTGTGTGCGCGCGTGCGCGTGTGTGTGTGTTGTGTGTTTTGTGTGTGTGTGTGTGCGCGCGTGCGTGTGTTGTGTGTGTGCATGCGCGCGTGTGTGTTTGTGTGTGTGTGTGTGTGTGTGTGTGTGTGTGTGCGCGCGCGCGAATGTATGTGAGTGTTGTGTGTGTGCGTGCGTGTGTGTGTATGTATGCCTGAGTGTAAGTGTGAGTGTGTGTGCGTGTTGTAAGTGTCTATGCATGTGTGCGCGCGCGCTCGTGCGTCCACATCTGTAGGTGTACTTACATCTGTGTGTGCATTCAACCAACACTATTTTTGGTCATGCACACATGATTACTCTCCCCGTCCCCAAATCTGAACTCTGAAAGAAAAGTATGACACACACGTTAAAACATACAAAAAAGAAGAAAATAATAAATGCAAAAATGTAACCTCTCTAACACCACTTTCAAAACTCTCTCATCATCTTTTACAGATATTAACCCAACGATCCCCTTCCCCCGCGGCCCCTCCCCCCCCCCCCCCCCCCCCCTCACCTTACAGACGATCTACCCCAGGTATGTGCCAGACAGATGAGGAAGCAAAGGTCTCGTGGTTTTCCCTGAACTGGAAAGACAAGGCAGCTTCACTCTCACTCATCTGTGCAACCTCTCAGCCCTTGTACTGATAGATAGGAAGAACAGATAAGGTTCCAAAGTTTCGCTCTATCATCCATGCCAATATTTTGTTTGTTAGTTTGTTTTTTGTCTTCGTAGATGCCAAAGTTTTCTTCCTGATAGGGGAGAAGAGTGATGCCAGAGCTTGAGGTGTGCACCTCCTGGCCTTTTGAAAGAGAAGGTTCTAGATAGCTGGTTTATGGGCCTGGTGGATAGACAGACCTGCGTGGAATGTTGGTTGCCATGCACGGTCAGGCAGTCTGTGCATGCAGTGTGCTCTTCTTTGCCGTCATGGTCATGGTCTGTAGCTGGAAGTGATTCCTTAGAACTTATTGCACACACAGTTGCTACGGTACTTACATGGGGTAGGTGATTGTTCGTGTTTGGTGCAACATGCGAGTGTGCTTTTTGCTATGTGCGTCAAGGTGCTTGTGACAAGGTGATAAGTTTGGAGTGGTGATGATTGTTTGGTAGTCTGATAATTGTGTGCGTTTTAATCTTGATCACATCTGAGTGAAGATTATGATTATATATCAGTCGCGCACACTTATTATGATCAATAAGGTGACATGATCTAGTTTGCCATCTCGCTATACTTTATAAGGTGTGGTTTGTGTAAGGACTGAAAGACTGTCTTGGGCATGAATCATTTCGTAAAGCCCATTTATCTTTGAAGACCGAATGGGAAGTTAGATGCTTACAACCTGGTTAATGAATGAGTATAGAAAAAAATCCTTACTTTGTAAACAAAGAAATAAACAAACATTACAAAAAACAACCAAGCAAACCAAAACAACACAAATATTTCCCTTCTGTTTATGCACTTTCACACTGACACAATTTTACAAAACCCAGAGAGGCTACCTGAATCCTGTCTCCATGCTATGGTCAGGAATAAGCAACGTGCAAACACGGACAAAATTTAACATACGAGAAAGCTTAAAACAGTCAACTTCACAGTGCTCTGTTGAAGAACTGTTTCAAGGCTGACAAACGACCACATCAAATAAAAACTGTTCTATGCATTTAGCACACATCCGATAGAAAAAAAAAGGTTCGTCTGCTTGTGTCAGTGAACAAACGTTAATGCCGAAAATACTTTTAGGGACACAGCACAGCGTCTGGCCTTAACTCTTCTGACCAGACCTGACGTTTAGAGATAAAGAGGGATAATGGTATGTAAAGAGGAATCTGCTTCACTTTTCAGACTGTCTAGCAGACAGTCCTTTCCAAGGTACCAGACCAGGTATAATAGGCCAAGGCAGGAGGTGGAGGGTTGTTGGTGGGAGGGGAGCGGGAGGGGTGGGGGGATACCTTTGCGGTGTGGCTTTTTGGTGCGAGAGAACATGTTAAAATGTTTTGGGTGAAAACAAGAAGTGAAGTAGCTGTAATAGATAGCCTTTGAGCTTGCTAAGTGAGTGAGTGGGGAGGTGATGGATCAGTGGATGGTTTGCTAGTTTCTTTGGGGGTTGAGGTTGGTTTGGTTGAGTGGCTTTGGTTGATGAATGATGACTTGGTGAGTTTGTCGGGTTGTTTGATTTAGTGGATTGACTTGAATTGAATAGATGAATGTGTGTGTTTGTGTGCGTGCGTGCGTGTGTGCGTGCGTGCGTGCGTGTGTGTGTGTGTGTAGGGTTGGTTGGTGAGATGGTTGAGGTTAGTTGGAAGTGGTTAGTTGATTTATTGATTGAGTTAGTCAGTGAGTAAGGGAAAACAGAATGATGATCTGTATCTTAATTTCTAGATCAAAGAGCAAAAACAGACAGCATGCATTAACCTAACAAACCTTTCTCGCTAATGCTGTCTTCTATTCTGTATAGAAAAATACCTCAGCCATGCACAAGTGTTGCCATCTATTACAACAAGAAGAAACAAGAAAAAAGAGACACACACAAAAATCCCTGATAAACCTCGCTCACCCACCGCAGAGAGAAAGCGATCAGATTCTATTTTCTGCAAACAGCCTTGTTTATAGCAGCAGGCAGATCAAGATGTCTCGTCTGTTGATCATTTCAACAGTGCCCATGCAACCATACACCTTTGGCTATGTTCTTCCTGATTCTGATCTCGTATCATGATCCCTCAAGATTCTTGCATTCTTGTCTCAGCCCACACATGCTCCGGCTTTTTAGATCCCCAGGATCAGAAACGATCCCAGATCCCCCCACCCCATCCACACCCCCACCCTTTATCACGTTTCTTTATCTCCGGCATTCGTCTATCTACCCTTCTCTTACCCTTCTTCTTCTTCTTCTGTTCTTCTTCTAACCGCCAAATATTGACACGTGTCACTTTTTGTCTTTCGTGAAATGTCAAAACTGCACTCCCTTTCTTTCATTCCATTCCTCTTCTTCCATTCCAATCCGGGCGTGCTGGTAATATTTGGTTAACCTAATTTCTCTCTCGCCTGCTACAACAGAGCTTCGTATTGCAAGCTTGATTAGCTGTCTTGGTAATGCTTGTCAGTATCACATACATGGACAGAACGAAAGGGATGAGATTTGAAACGAGTGTTAATGATTTGATAGTTCTTGCTTAGGTTACGTAGCTGCTTTTGTTACTTGTGCAGTTGTTGTTGTTGTTGCTGCTGCTGCTGCTGCTGCTGCTGCTGCTGCTGCTGCTGATGATGATGATGGTGATGATGATGATGACGACGATGATGATGTTGCTGCTGCTGGTGCTGCTGCTGCTGCCGTGACTGGTTGAGCAATTGTTATCAATGATACTGTTGCTGTTGCTGCTGCTTCTGCAGGTTTTGAAGAAAGCTTTCTAGTTGCTTTTGGAACATAGGTATAGGTATGTAATAGGTATGAATAATAGTCAAGGTTTTATATCTTTTTTCGTAATTTTTTTTTCTGCTGCTACTGCTACTACTGTCACTGCTGCTGCTGCTGCTGCTGATGATGATGATAATGGTGATGTTGACGATGACGACAACAGCAACAACGACGAGGACGACGACGATGATGATGATGATGACGACGACAGAGATAACAATAATCATAAGGATGACGATCACAGTAATGACAACAATAACGGCAGTAACATTGCAAAAATGTTAGCGATGTCTTTTCCCTCACACAGTCATGTTTGTCCCCACCACTCCTGCTGCTGCAGCAAGATTGACAGATTTGCGTGGTTTCCTATTTCCATATGATATCAACACACTGAAGGAGAAGTGTGTGTGTGTGTGTGTGTGTGTGTGTGTGTGTGTGTGTGTGTGTGTGTGTGTGTGTGTGTGTGTGTGTGTTGTTGTTATTGTAGTTGTTGTTGTTGTCTTCAATTTAACGTCTGTTCACTCTAAGTGATATTAGACGGTGTGTGTGTGTGTGTGTGTGTGTGTGTGTGTGTGTGTGTGTGTGTGTGTGTGTGTGTGTGTGTGTGTGTGTGTGTGTGTGTGTGCAAGTGTGTGTGTGTCTGTCTGTCTGTGTTCACATGCATGCATTGATGCATGAATGCACACTTGTATGACAGTGTCTGTATGAATTTGTATATTAGTGTGCGCGTCTGCACATGCCCACCTGTGTGTGTTTGTGCCCGCATGCGCGCACGCGCGCGCGTGTGTGTATGTGTGTGTGTGTATGTTTGTGTCTGTTTCTGTGCGTATCTGTGTTTGTGCGTACGCTGAGGCGTGTGCATGTGCGTGCTTGCCTGCCTGTCTATCTACGTGCCTGCATGTGTGTGTGTGTGTGTGTGTTCGTATGCGCGCGCGCGCACACGCACACGCACACACACACACACAAACATACATGTATGTGCGACCATGCGTGCGAGCAAAGGTATCCTGACCAGTAATGTGATTGTGTGTGCATGTACTGAATCGATCAAGGCAGAGGCAGCAGCTACAGGGACAGAGGACGGTCAACATAGCTCAACTCTTGTCCTCCTCACCTCACGTGTCATATCTCTCTCGTCCCATCCACCCCTCTCCTGCTCCCATCACCCCCGTCCCCCTCCTCTCCTCTCCCTTTCCTCCTACCCCTCAAAGTCCCAGTGCGTGCAGCACGTGCGTACGCGTTGCTATGGTTAGTGACCCCAGGTGACCCCGAATCCAGGTCATCTCTGGACAGCTCTTTGGCTGTGTGTGTCACCCTATGTTGAAGGCTGTGATGGGGTTGACTGTACTGGTGATGATTGTGATGATGATGATGATGATGATAGAGAGAGAGAGAGAGGGAGAGAGAGAGAGAGAGAGAGAGAGAGAGAGAGAGAGAGAGAGAGAGAGGAGACAGACAGACAGACTGACAGACAGAGAGAGAGACAGACAGACTGACAGACAGAGAGAGAGAGGGGGGAGAGAGAGAGAGGGGGGGGGGGTGATGGAGACTCAGGACTGTAAAGCCACTGGCCTGTATTCAAGGGAGTACAGATTTAAGAAAGGAATGGTAAATCAAACAGCATGGCAGACATAGTAACATAACTTTTGACTTTGTACACCAGTGCATCAAAATGAATGATATTCCTCAACCAAGAGATTTCGGACTTGAGTAACTGCAATGCGGAAACAATATGTATCCATTTCACTAATATACTTCTCTCTTTCAAAAACAATCTTAA
>CM054135.1:90140181-90157681 GCA_028751875.1 Rapana venosa
CCTGCGCCACCAACCCCCCCCCCCTCCCTCCCTTTTTATTATTATTACTATCGTTTTCTTTTTTATTCTGTGTCTTTTTTTGTTATTCGTTCACTTTAAACAAAAATTTGTTGGTGTTTTTATATAATATATATATATATATATTTTTATAGCTGAGCAGCATCATTCCTTTCATTCCTTATAGACGGTGCTTTAATCTTCCGGTACCCATGCCAGAGTCTCGCTTGCATTAATTTTGTCTCCCTTGGGGAATCGTCTTAATAAACAAGATGAGATGATTAATTAAAAGGTTTTTGTAGGAGGATGGGTAGGGGTGGGGGGTAGGGAGAAGTGATGTAGCACGTCGGAGAGTGTGTTGTGTGTGGTGGGGGGGGGGGGTGGAGGGGGGGGAGGGGTTTCGTGTGTGTGTTGGGTGGGGGGGGGGGTGGGGGGGGTCGGTATTTAGTGTGTGTGTGTTTTGTGCAGTGTGTGTGTGTGTGTGTGTGTGTGTGTGTGTGTGTGTGTGTAGTGTGCGTGTGTAGTTGTGTGTGTTGGGGGGGGGGGGGTATTTAATGCGTGTGTGTGTGTGTGTGTCTGTTTGTCAGTCTGTTTCAGCCTATCTGTCGGTCTTGTCTCTGTGTCTGTCTGTCTCTTCTTGTGTGTGTGTGTGTGTGTGTGTGTGTGGTGTGTGTGGTGTTCTAATTTGTTCTGTTCCTTCGAGGATAATGAAATAAGCATTCATGTGCTTTTTACATCTAGTCCCCGTGTGTATGCAGTTTTGTAAATGTTGCCTTTCCTTCCCACCGGTGTGTGTCAAAGTCAAAGTCAAAGTCAAACTTTTATTTTCAGATGGTACATTGAATAAGCAGTGCATTTGCTTTTTTTCATCAAGCCATCTATCTAAAGAAAGAAAAAAAAAGCGAGAAAAAAGTGTGTGTGTGTGTGTGTGGGTGCACGCGTGTTCATAGTGCATACGTGCCTGCGGTTGTGTGCTTAGACAGTAAGCAGCAAAAGATAAGAGGCAAAAGAAAACGAAAAATATGGATGTATACAAAATAACCAAATATTCTGCTCACTATTGCTGCTTCCAAAAGACGAAGAGACACCTTCTTATGGTTTAGTTCTTATCATTTTTTCCCGATTTTTTTTATATTTATTCAGAAAAGGAACATAAAAAGATAGACAAGTAAGAGGTTTATTGGCAAATTTCCCCAAAATCTCCTGCTTTGTTAGTTTTTAGCTTTTCAATACTTTTTCTTACTCTGTGTGTGTGCACACGTGCGTGCGTGCGCGCGCGCGTGTGTGTGTATGTGTGCGTGCGTGTGTGCGTGCGAGTATCTGTGTGTCTGTGTGTGTGTGTTGCCCTTGTAATTGTTTAGCCAATTCCTAGAGATGCACTATATAACTTGACAGCCGCATACACGTAGATTGCGCTCTATTAGAAATAATTGCCGCTTACTTTTTGTCTTCACCAAAAAGGAAGAGCAGACAAGCTAGGCTCGTTTTCTTCTGGATAAACTGAAGGAACATGACGGGGCAGAGCAAAAAAAAACAAACAAAAAAAACAACAACAACGTCTGTGCCAGTTTGTAAAAGAATGATTCATTTTATTACGACAAATCTGTCTGTCTAGCTTGTCCGTTTGTTTGTTTTGTTTGTGTGTTTGTGTTTGTGTGTGTGTGTTTGTGTGTGTGTCTGTGTGGTGTGTGTGTGTGTGTGTGTGTCTGTCTGTCTGTGTGTTTGTGTTTGTGTGTGTCACTTCTCTCTCTCTCCCTGCCACCCCCCCCCCCCCCCCTCTCTCTCTCTCTCTCTGTGCAAATTGTATGTCACCGTCTGTGCCTCTGTCCCTCTCTGTCTCTGTCTCCCTCCCCGCCCCCCCCTCTCTCTCTCTCTGCAAATTGCGTGTCACCGTCCGTGCCTCAGTCTCTGTCTGTGCCTCTGTCCGTCTGTCTCTCTCTGCCTCTCTCTCTGTCTCTCTTTGTCTGACTGTCTGTCTCTGTCTCTGTTTCTGTTTCTCTGTCTGTCTCTCTCTCTCTCGCTCTCTCTCTCTCTCTCTCTCTCTCTCTCTCTCTCTCTCTCTCTCTCGCTCGCTCTCTCCCTCTCTCTCTCTCTCTCTCTCTCTCTCTCGCTCTCTCTCTCCCTCTCTCTCTCTCTCTCCCTCCCATTATGCCTTTTCAAACACATAGTGACTGTTACACGGTTATTAATCACAATATATTTACGTCATTTATGTCCCTCTGTGAATGCACATATGTATATGCATATATGCCAACCTAGCTGCGTGCATGCATTTGCACATGCGTGCAATTCTGCGTGCGCGCGTGCCTTTCATGTGCGAGTCTGGCTATGGGAAAAAAGGAGACGGTTAAAAAAGGAGGGGAAGAGGAGAGGAGAGAGAGAGAGAAGAGAGAGAGAGAGGAGAGAGAGAGAGAGAGAGAGAGAGAGAGAGAGAGGGGAGAGAGAGAGAGAGAGAAACAGCGATAGACAGATAAACAAAAAAAGAGAAAAACACACACACGCATACACGCACGCACGCACACACACACACACCTACACACACACACAAACACATACACACACACACGCACACACACACACCTACACGCACACACACGCAAGCACACACACACACACACACGCAAGCACACCTACACACACACATACACACACACACAGAAAGAGAAAACGAATGTTATTTCAAAATTTATGGCAGAAGCAAACTGACATAGGGAAAGACAGACACGGAGAGAAAGAGAGACAAAGCTAAAAGAGACACAGATGGAGACAAGCGAGGAGCAGAGAAAGAGACAGAGACATGTATCAGGGTGACCGCTGTGGGCAAGTATCGGAGGAGAGGAGGAGAGGGGGAGAGGAGGAAGGAAGGGGGGACTGGGGGTGGGGTGGCGGTGGGGTGGGGGTTCGGAGGGAGGGGGGGTGGGGGCAAATCTTCGACGTCATTTGTACAGCTTTGATTTCTGGCAAAGACTGACAGAAAGATGGATATCTCGGAGAGGAATCTGCATTGATTTCCGCAGGAAATGGCTTCCCGTGATCTTTCTTCTTCTGCTTCTTCTGCTTCTGCTTCTTTTTGTCATTCTTCTTCTTCTGCTTCTTCTGCTTCTTCTTCTTTTTGTCATTATTCTTCTTCTTCTTCTTCTTCTTCTTCTTCTTCTTCTTCTTCTTCTTCTTCTTCTTCTTCTTCTTCTTCTTCGTCTTCGTCTTCGTCTTCGTCTTAGTCTTAGTCTTCTTTTTGTTTATCTTTCTTCTTCTTCGTCTTCTTTTTGTTTGTCATTCTTCTTCTTCTTCTTCTTCTTCTTCTTCTTCTTTTCTTCTTCTTCTTCTTCTTCTTTCTTCTTTTTTTTTCTTCTTCTTTGTCATCATCATCATCATCTTCTTCTTCTTCGCAATTCTTCGCAATTCTTCTTCTTCGCAATTGTTCTTTTTGTTCGTCATTCTTCTCCTTCTTCTTCTTCTTTTGTTCTTTTTTCCCCACCATTCTCCTTCTTCGCAATTCTTCTCTATTCTTCTTCTTCGTCTTCTTTTTCTTCACCATTCTCCTTCGCAATTCTTCTTCTTCGCAATTCTTCGCAGTTCTTCTTCTTCGCAAATCTTTATAATTCTCCGCAATTCAACTTTTACTTTCCAAAACCTTGGCCATGTGAGACACTGTTTTTTCTGTTTCACTTTCCCCCTCCCTTTTCCCTGCTTCTCTCTCTCTCTCTCTCTCTCTCTCTCTCTCTCTCTCTCTCTCTCTCTCTCTCTCTCTCTCTCTCTCTCTCTCTCTCTCACTCTCACTCTCTTTCTCTTTCTCTCTCTCTCTCTCTCTCTCTCTCTCTCTTTCTCTTCTCTCTCTCTCTCTCTCTCTCTCTCTTTTCTCTCTCTCTCTCTCTCTCTCTCTCTCTCTCTCTCTCTCTCTTCTCTCTCTCTCTTCTCTCTCTCTCTCTCTCTCTCTGCTTACTTAAATAACTGACACCTCCTTTGGACATACCATTCTTTGCTTACTTCAATTACTGACAAGGCTTTTGGCGAGATCCATGTTTCACTTACTTCAATTCCTCTGAAGTCGGAGTATAGCTGCCTATATGGCACAGTACTTAAAAAATTAAACCCAGTCGTACAGGAAAAAACTTCTCAGTCAGTGTGCAATTTCAATCTCACAGTGATTCCCAGGTGGGATGAGCAAGTCAGAGTGCACATTCTGGGTGGTCCCCAGAGAGTTAAGCTGGGGAACGCACAGCAACAGCAACAAGTTACTTCAATAACTGACAAAACGGTTAGCCAGGCCATTCTTTTGCTTCCTTGAATAAATGACAAACTAGTTGGCCTGTGCCCCCTTTTTTGTTTTTTGTTTTGCTTTCTTCAATAACTGACAAAAAGATTTTTGCCCGAATAGCACTTTACCTACTTCAATAACCTTCACACAACTTTTGGCCAGAACCATTTCTTGTCAATGTGTGTGTGTGTGTGGTGTGTTGTGTGTGTGTGTGTGTGTGTGTGTGTGTGTGTGTGTGTGTGTGTTGTGTGTGTGTGTGTGTGTGTGTGTGCGTACAAGACAAAGTCTGAAAACTGAAGTCTGGAAGGACTGGTTTGTGTAAAAACCGATGTAAAAAGTCGACTAACATCAATATTGGTAGATTCTGTCTGCGGAGGGGTTTGTTTGAAGACTGTGTGTTTGTGAAAAGGGGTTTCCAGCCAGTGGTATTGACCACGAGGTCGTACAAGACCAAGCAGAGGGCTGGACCGTTCGCGTCAGCTCGTCCATTGTGGAGAGTGATGTGATGGTCATTGCAAGATCGATGTCTCTCTGTCTCCATGACTGTGTCTCTGGCTGTCTTTTCGTGTATGTCCATGTCTGTCGCTGTGTGTGTGTGTGTGTGTGTGTGTGTGTGTTCTGTGTGTTGTGTGTGTTTGTGTATGTGTGTGTGTGTGTTTTGTCTGTCTGTGTGTGTCTGTGTGTGTGTGTGTCTGTGTGTGTGTCTGTGTGTGTGTCTGTGTGTGTGTCTGTCTGTGGTGTCTGTCTCTGAGTGTCTGTGTCTGTCTGTCTCTGTGTGTTGTGTGTGTTTCTGTGTGTCTGTGAGTAGGTGTCTGTGTGTGTGTGTGTGTGTGTGTGGTGTGTGTGTGTGTGTGTGTGTGTTTTGTGTGTGTGTGTGTGTCTGTCTGTCTGTCTGTCTGTCTGTCTTCTCTCTCTCTCTCTCTCTCTTTTCTCTCTCTCTCTCTCTCTCTCTCTCTCTCTCTCTTCCACCCCCTCTTTGTGTCTTACTTTCTTACGCCTGCCCCCACCCTCCTCTGTCTGTCTGTCTGTTCTCTCTTCTCTCTCTCTCTCTCTCTCTCTCTCTCTCTCTCTCTCTCTCTCTCTCTCTCTCTCTCTACACACACAAACACACCCCAAACACACACACACACACAGAAAAAATCTCTCCCACCACCTACCTCGTCATAGGCTTACAATGACGTCATGGACTTAATTACCTCAGCAAGGTTTCTCTTAAAGCTCCCTATCCACCCACCCACCCCCACTTACTACACCCACCACCCACCCTCTCCTAACCATCCAGCCTCCACCCCCCCCCCCCCCCCCCCCCCCCCCCCCCCCCCCCCCCCCCCCCCCCCCCCCCCCAGTCTCCAATCTCCCTATCTCCTCCCAACATTTCTTCCACTTTCATAAAGCATAGGCTTAGTAGAGTCTCTATCACATCCTATTTCTTTTTTCTTTCTTTTTTCGAACTAAAGTCTGTAGCTAACTTTAGATTTTGCTAGTCAGATAGTAGAGAATGAAACAATGATCATTGCAGGACTCTGCCATTGAAGACGGGGGAATGGGGGGGGGGGGGGGGGGGGGGGGGGTATGGGGTGGTGGTGATGGTGGTTTGTGGTGGTGGGGGTGGGGGTGGTGTGTGTGTGTGTGTGTGTGTGTGTGTGTTGTGTGTGTGTGTGTGTGTGTGTGTGTGTGTGTGTGTGTGTGTGTGGCTATGGCTAGTTGGAGGAAGGAGAAGAGGGAGGATGGGGAGAAGGGGTGGGAAAGTGGTTGGGGTGGGGGCTGGGGGTGGGGTGGGGGGTGTCGAAGGAGGAGGAATCTCAAGAATTGGAGCTACTGAGTTTTCACTTTTAGTATTCTGTTATGTTTCTTTGCTGGGTTTTTTTTAAACATGGTTCTTTGTTCGTTTATTTGTTTGTTTGATTGATTGACTGATTGAATTTGTTTGTTCATTTGTTTGTTTGGGGTTTTCTGTTTGTTTTAGAACTAGGTGAATACAATGCGACTAAGACAAACAGAAATGACTATCTGTTCACACAGACAAACACAACTTTTCGAAAAAGAAAACAACAACAACAACACACAAACAAACAAACAAACAAACAAACAAACACGGCAACTGATATTTTATTCAACATCTTTTCACCACTTCTAGCATTAACACAAAGCTGTAAAAACAAACAAAACAAAACAAAAAGCCTTAAACACAGAGCAAACTCAATTACAGACGAAAACAAACACAGGACCTCAGCAGACAGATCACCAACTACCTACCACCGGCTGTAGCCAGCTGTCAACGGATTGACTACTATGTCGTGTCATCCCCATCTTGATGTCATCTCAAGACAGTCTCGTGTCATGTTGTAGGGGCAGGTAATCCTATTACCAACCAGCAGAGTGACGGGAACGTGGCTCCTGGGAAAACAGGATGGTCTCCCTTGAGTAATCGAAGGCGGATTACTGGAGAAGTAGACTTGACTGAGGGGAGGGGAGGGGAGGAGGAGGAAGAGGGAAGAGAGAGAGGGAGAGGGGAGAGCGAGAGAGAGATGAGAGAGAGAGGAGAGAGAGGAGAGAGAGAGAGAGGAGAGAGAGATTTCATGTTCCCCTTGGGGTTTTTTCTTCAAATAAATCTTGAAATCTTGAAATCTTGAGAGAGAGAGACAGACAGACAGAGACAGAGAATCGGAGTTTGGAAGAAGAATAGGGGACTAAATTAACTGTAGCTGTGATAGTTATACATCTGATTATTAGCGTCAAGCTGTTCAATATTGATTGTTATTAAGTGAAATTTGTTTAAATCACTTACCGGAGACAGAGACAGACAGACATACAGAGACACAGACAGACAGACAGACAGACAGAAGAAAGAAAGAAAGACAGACAGACAGACAGACGGACGGACGGACGGACGGACGGACAAACAGACAGACAGACAGACAGGCGGACAGACAGACAGTGAGATCTGACCCATGATTATGCATGTAGCCTATGGTTCTGATAGCAAGGAGGCAAAAAGCCCCCCAATGATTATGCATGTAATGAGAATCATGCCAGTCTTCTGACATTTTGGGTAATAAGTCGTTAGATTTATTGTTTGTTACCTTGGTGTATCTTTCCTTCTGGTTTTGTTCCTCTATTTCTTTCTTTCTGTTCTTTCTTTCTTTCTTTTTGTCTTGTTGGTTTTTTTTGTTTTTTTTTCTTTTTTTTTTTTTCTGTATCTTTTTTCTTCTTCTGTTTTCTTTTGTTTGTTGTTGTTTGTTCCTTTCTTTCTTTCTCTTCTTTCTCTTTCTTTCTCTTCTTTTCCTTTCTTTCTTTTCTTTCTTTCCTTTTTTCCTTTTATTGATTTCGTCACTTCTATCTGTGTTCCATTCATTTCATTCTTTGTTTTCCATCTTTTTCTCTCTCTTCTCTCCTCTCTTCTCTCTCTCTTCTTCTCTTTTTCTCTCTCTTCTTCTCTTTCTTCTTTTCTTCTCGTCTTCTTCTTATTTTCTTTTCTTCTTCTTCTTCTTCTTCTTACTTTTCAAATGTTTTCTACTTTTTAAAAATACTATTTTTCCTTTTTATTTGTCTTTTTATGGTCTTATTTTTCTTTTTGTCTTTCTTTCTTTTTTAGTTTTTAGTTTTTCTTTCTTTATTTTGTATCTCCCCTTTTCTTCTCATTTTCTATCAACAACATTTTTAAATATGCATACTGACCTGATGTTAAGTTATGCTCATCACTCACGGCCGGACATGAATTGATTTGAATCGGTTCTCTTCTCTTTCAATAACACATAAACAACAAAAACAAGGACAACTACAATGACAATTTATGCAGATCAATACCCAAAGAGCAGATATCAGGACATTTTGAATGACGGAGACAGTGAGTTTGAGTAGGGGAGGGGGTGGGGGGCTTATCAGTGGGTAGTAGGATATCATCTGCTTTTGACGTCATTACACAAGCGCTTTACGTCATTTCATAGCGAGGGATTACTAGCTGGAGCATCAGAAAGGGGGATGTCCTGAAAGGGAGATTGGGTGGAAGGCAGAAGGGGAGGGGTTGGGGGGAAGCAGGGGGGAGGTGGGGTGGGAGGGGAGGTGATCCCTTTTAACAGGATGGGTTCTTTTAGTGTGTTAGGTTTTGTGTTTGTGTAAAAAAAAAAAAAAATGACGCTTGATGAATTATGATATATATTTGTACAGAGCTGTTGAATTTATTTTATTAAGCAGTTTATTTGATTAGAATGGTGTGTGTGTGTGTTTGTGGTTGTGTGTTGTTTGGGGTGGGTGTGAAAGGAAGAAGAAGAAGAGGACATATTTTGATGAAAGAAGAATTGCAAAGAAAAAGAATTGCGAGTAGAAGAACCCACGCGACGACGACGACGACGAAGAAGAAGAAGAAGAAGAAGAAAAAGAAAAAGAAAAAGAAGATCAAGAATATGAAGAAAAAAGAATTGCGGAAGAAGAAGAAATTGTGGGGGTAGAAAAAGGAGGAGGAGGAGGAGAGGGAGGAAAGGGGAGGGGGACAACAAACATCAAAACACAACAACAACAACAATTCATCACCACCACCGCAACAACAAACAACACAACAAAACGAAGACAGAAACGCATCAGCTGCCCCTGACACTTAATTACTTCTAGAAGCGTCACTGGGGACTAACTAGGACTATCGGCAAGGGGGGAAAAGAAAATACCAAGTGATGTCGCACCGATTATATCAAAGGACAAGACGGTTTCTTTGTTGTGGTATTATCCGGGGGGGGGGGGGGGGGGGGGGGGGGGGGGGGGGGGGGGGGGCAAGGTTTAAGGGGGGGGGGGGTGGTGGGGGCGGGGGGGCCTGACGACTTGGGTTTTTGGGGGGGGGAGGGGGGGGGGTAATACGGATTGGGGAAAGGGGTTCCCATCATTTGGGGTTGTTTTTTTGGACACGAGTCTTCGTGATTGTGCTTAGGCCCCACTTGAGCTGATAAGATTTTCGTATTTTGGTAAGTAACTCTGGGTATCTTTTCTTCCTCTCTTCTTCTGTTTCTTCTGTTTCTTCTTTTCTCTTCTTCTTTCTTTTCCTTTTTTCTTCTTCTTCTTCTTCTTCTTCTTTTTTTCCTTCTTTTTTTTTTTTCTTTTCTTCTTTTTTTTTTCTTCTTTTTTCTTCTTTTTTCATTTTTCTTTTTTCTTTTTCTTCTTTTCTTTTCTTCTTCCAAAAATTCTTCTTCTTCTTTTTCTTCTTTTTTCTTCTTTTCTTTTTGGGGAATTCTTCGAATTCTTCGCAATTCTTCTTCGAATTTTTTCCCCTTTTTCTTCTTCGAATTCTTCTTCTTCTTAGCTTTTTCGCTTTTTCTTTTCGATTCTTCGCATTCTTCTTCTTCGCTTCTTTCCCTTTTTTCTCTCGTTGGTTTTTTACACCGTCGATTTTTTTTGGGGGAAAAAATTTAAAGGCCCAAAGCCCTTTTTGGGCTCCTTTCGGGGTTTGGGGCGTACAGTTGGGGGTTTCCCGGGTTATCCCCATCACCCCAAACAGTTTTCCCTTCAGGTCGCGGGAAAAAAGGCGTGCCGCATAAAATCTTCCCGCAAAAGGTGAAAAAACCCGGGTTCCCCCTTTTCAGAAGGTGGGGCCATTTTTTCCCGGTTTGGGGAAGGGAAAGAAAAATAATTTATTTAAAAAAAGTTGCTTTCCCAAGGGGGGGGCTCGTGAAATAAAAGCACAGGAGTGTTTGTTTCTTTAAACCTCGAAATAAAGAAGAAGAAAAAAAAAGAAGAAGAAGAAAAAAAAAGAAGAAAAAAGGAAGAAACAAAAAAGAAGAAGAAGAAAAAACAAAAACAAAAAAAGAAAAGTAAAATGAAACCTCTGAAGGTTAGGTTTCCCCAAAATTTTTGGTTTTCTTTCCCCACAGGAAAACAGGGAAAAAAAGGGGAAAAACGAGATGATCGGGGATATAATATTGGAAAAATTAATTATTCACGTTTAAATTTATATATATATATAAAATATATTTATATATATATGAAATTCAGTTAAAAAAAAGTAAAACCTTTTTTAGATTTTTGGGTTTCCCCTCAAGTATTGGTGTTGAATGGGAATGTTTGAAGATGGCTTTTAAAAAAAAAAAAAAAAGCAGAGGTCACCCTAACTGAAAATAGAAGAAAAAGATGATTTAAATTTAATGTAAGAATACAGAATGCTTCTCCTCCCCTTTTTTCTCCCACCCCCACCCCATTACTCTTGCCCCTGTCTTTTGTCTGCCGTTGTCCCTCCCCTTCTCCCCTCTCTCTTCTTCTCTCCTCTCTCTCTCTCTCTCCTTCTCTCCCCTTTCTCTTCTTTTCTTTTTTCTTTCTCTCTGTCACACACACACACACAAACCACAAAAACCCACACAAAACCCCCAACACGCACACACACACGCACCAAAACAACCTTTTACCTATTACCCCTTTTTTTTTAAAAGGGACAGGACGTTTTAAAAAAAAAAACGAAAAACCCCCCCTCCACCTCCTTCCCCCCCCCCCCCCACACCAGGCACGACGCACTCAGCACCCCCACAAAAACACACACTGGCACTTACAACACACACACCCCACACAACACCACCCCAACACACACGATACAGCACGGAAAAAACCCCCACTCGCCCCCTGACACCACCCACCCACACACAAAGAGGGAAAAAACCAGAGCGGGTATCTCCGATCAAAATGAAAAATTTTTAGTCTGTCTGAAATTTTTTTCCCTTTTTCCCGTTTTCCTTTTTTTTTCCCAGCCTTTGTTTTGCAGTTTTCTGCAATTTTAAACAACAAAAGCAAGATCATCAAAAGAAAGACGGAAACAACCCCTACTGATAACAGGGTTTTAGGAAGCAGTTGCGTTTATATAAAAAACCCGTGGCATCAAAAGTCACAGCAGAGAAAAAGTGGTGGCGCTTTGTTATTTTGCTACTTTTTTGTTTAAATTTTTAAGGGGCAGGAAGGGATGCTCCGATTTCTTAACCCAAAACTTTTTTTATTTTTTACCAAATTTAAAAACCCGGGGAGATTTCGTGCGTGAAATTTTTGGGGTTTTCCTCCACGGGGGGGGGAGCGCGTCGCCCCAAGAGGGAGGGGCCCCCTTTTATTTTTTTTTTAAACTTATTTTCAGTTGTTTTGGTCCCTATCAGAGTGGCTTTTTTTCTACAAAAAATTTTTCCAAGGAAAAACCCTTTTTGTTGCCCTGGGTTCTTTAACGTGCGCTAAATAAAATTTTGTGTTTAAAAACCCGGGACCTTGTTTATGTTCATTCGAAGGACTTGCACCCAAAACCACCCCTCATTGGGTTTTTGGATAGGGGTGGGGGTGGGGGGGTTTTGGCCCCCCAAAAGGGGTTTTTAACCACCCCACATTTCCGACCCCCGGGTGTTTTTTTTTTAGACCCTGTTTCGTTACCCCCAGACCAAAGATCCCCCACCCTGGCGAAAAGTGGTCATTTTCAAGGGGGGGTGGAGTTGAAGGCGTCAGTGAAATACACAAAAAAAAGGAAAGTTTGGCGCAGGCCCTTTGGGAACGCGGTTTGAATGGGAAAAGATCGAAGTTGCTTTTTAAAAAAAACCCGCGGGGAAAAACTTCTGGGTCCCGAATTATCACACGTGTCCTTTTTATTGCATTGATTGACTTAAAATTTTTCAAAATTACCCATCTTTTTTGGGGAAGGGGGATTGTACTTAGAAAAAAATTTTTTTTTAAAACATTTTCCCAAAAAGGGTGGTTTCATTTCTTTAGTTTAAACAAACGACAAACTAGCCCCGAAAATGTTTTTCTTTTACAGAGACCCTAACAATTGTTATACTTTGTTTAAAAAACAAAGCAAAAACCAAAAAATTGTAAGTTTTGTTTTTATTTATACGCTATTCCAAAAGCCATTTTTTGAACATGGACGAAATTTAAAAAAAAAAAATTTTTTTTATAAGAAAACAGAGCAACCAAATTTAAATAGAAAAACAGTTTTTTCTTAAGCACCCTTTTCCCTTTTCTAAAAAAATATAACAAATTTCATTTTTTCATTATATAAAGGAAAAACCCCGCCCCCCCCCCCCCCCCCCCCCCCCAAAAAAAAAAAAAAAAAAAAAAGTCTTTGAAGAAGAAAAAATCATTTTAATCCCGTTGGAGGTTTTATTCACCCCCCCCCCCCCCCCCCCCCCCCCCCCCCCCCCCCCCCCCCCCCCCCCCCCCCAAAAAACCCCCACCCCCCCCACCCCCCCCCCCCCCCCCCCCCCCCCCCCCCCCCCCCCCCCCATTTTTAAAAAAACCCAACCAAAAAACCCCCCCCCCCCCCCCCCCCCCCCCAAAAAATCCCCCCCCCCCCCCCCCAAAAAAAAAAAAAAACCCCCCCCCCCCAAAAAAAACCCCCCCCCCCCCCCCCCTTTCCCCCCCCCCCCCCCCCCCCACCCCCCCCCCCCCAAACCCCCCCCCCACCCCCCCCTTTTTTTCCCCCCCCCCCCCCCCCCCCCAAAAAACCCCCCCCCCCCCAAACCCCCCCCAAAAAAACAAAAAAAAAAACCCCCCCCCCCCCCCCCCCCCCCCAAAAAAAAAATTTTTTTTTTTCCCCCCCCCCCCAAAAAATTTCCCCCCCCCTTTTTTTTTTAAAAAAAATTTTTTTTTTTTTTTTTAAGGGGTTTTTTTTTTTTTTTTTAAAAAAATTTTTTTTTTTTTTTGGGGGGGGGCCCCCCCCCCTTTTTTTTTTTTTTTTCCCCCCCCCCCCTTTTTTTTTTTTTTTTTTTTTTTTTTTTTTTTTTTTTTTTTTTTTTTCCCCCCCCCCCCCCCCCCCCCCCCCCCCCCCCCCCCCCCCAAAAAAAAAAAAAACCCCCCCCCCCCCCCCCCCCCCCAAAAAAAAAAAAATTTTTTTTTTTTTTAAAAATTTTTTAAAAAAAACCCCCCCCCTTTCCACCCCCCCCCCCCCCCAAAACCCCCAACCCCCCCCCAAACCCCCCCCCCCCCCAAAAACCCCCCCCCCCCCAAAAAAAAAAACCCCCCCCCCCCCCCCCCTCCCCCCCCCCCCCCCCCCCCCCCCCCCCCCCCCCCCCCCCCCCCCCCCCCCCCCCCCCCCCCCCACCCCCTAAAACTTTTCCCCCCCCCCAAACCCCCCCCCCAAAACTGCCCTAGGTCTATGACTTAACTTAGAATCTCTACAAAACGTGCAGCTGTTCTTTTTCTTTTTCAAGATCACATTTTTGGCCTTTTAGTTTCTCTTACTTTGACGTGTTGATTATACTTGGCATTTCCATTCATCAGTTTCATTTTCTGAGATATTGGTAAGGAAAATCCCAATATCTGACATCCACACATAATCTTTTTTTTTTTAGAGGAATGATGGAAAGATCAAAGCGCCATTTTGCCCAACAGTAATTATTAAGTTGGAACTGCGTAGATGATAAAATAGAAATTATTCCTTTTTTTTAAAAATTTACTCTCCTTCTGTCTGTTTCTGTCTGCCTGTTGCTCTCTCTTTGTTTGTTTGTCTGCCTACCTATCTGTCTGTCTGTCTGCATGTCGATCTACCTGTCTGCCTCTCTCTCCCTCTCTGTATAATAAAAAACGGCTTGAAAAAAACACCCAGACTGGAGATGATTAAACTAATTTTATTTCAAAGCAGAGATAAGACTTTCTTCTTCTTTAAAAAAAAAAGTGTGTGTTGTGTGTACACGCACTGCCATGTACAAGTAACGTATGCAAAACTGAGGTATGTGTTATTGAGGTAGGTTTGCTTGCACGCGCGTGATTTCTACAAGAGTTCAGGTTAAAAAAAACAACAACACACAACAACAAAAACTGGCACCACACATTTCCTCCTAAAGTCCATCGACACACCGCACATTCAATCTTTATCTACAGGTATGTTTTTATACGAGCGATATCATGAGTCAAACATGCCAGTTAAGAAAACACACACACACACTCACAAAATAACATCAAGCATAAACCAAAACGATCTTTTTTAAAAGTGCAAAGCCCTCCTCCCCGCTCACGCCCCCCCCCCCCCCCCCCCCCCCCCCCCCTGCCTCGCCCCCCCTCCCCCCCCCCCACCCCCCCCCCCCCACCCACTAAAAGAGTACTTTTGGAGTCGAGGCTCGCCTGTTTCACATTTGGCACAGGAAGTAGAGGAGGGAGAGGGATCCATATCCGGTGCAATCGGAGCGCCCTCTAGGGACATGACCCCGATTGACTTCGGCGCTCCTTCCGCTTCCGCTGCTGCTGCTGGAGTTATCCAATCTTGACTTGTCCACATTAGTGCAAGAAGATGATTTAGGTGAGGGGGGGGGGGGGGGGGGGGGGAAGGTAGGGAATGTGTGTGTGTGTGTGTGTGTGTGGGGGGGGGTGATAGTGTGTGTGTGTGTAGGGTGCTAGTGTGTGTATGTTCGGGGGGGGGGGGGGGGGGGGGGTTGCTAGTTTTATGTGTGTTTTGGGGGTGAGGTGTGTGTTGTGTGTGTGTGTGTGTATTGGAATGGGGAGGATGTATGTGTGTGTGTGTGAGTGTGTGTGGTGTTGTGTGTGTGTGTTGGGGTGAGGAGGACGTGTAGGTATGTGTGTAGTGTGTGTGGTGTGTTGTGTGTGTGTAAGTGTGTGGTGTGTGTGTGTGTTGAGTGAGTGTCTTCATCCCGCACATATTTTTATTGTAAGGAACGGTTGGTGTAGTAGGGCTGTAAGATTGATGACGTGCAATGATGGCAAATTATGATGTTTTGTGATGAATGGGATTGGTTACCTGCCCTTGCTCTCCTGTATTCCTGTGATGTGTTCATGTGAATGTATTCCTCTGTCTTTGCCTCTACCTATCTGGCCGTCTATCTGGCTGTCTGTCTGTATGTATGTACGTATGTGCGCACGCGCGCGTTATGTTTGTGTGTGTGCGCTTGTGCGCGCGCGTGCGTTACGTGCGTATGAGTGTGTGTGTGTGTGTGAGAGAGATGAGAGAGGAGGGGAGATGAGAGAGATGAGAGAGGAGAGACGAGATGAGAGAGAGGTGATTCATCACCTCTGCATTCTCTATCTGCCATTTATTGTTTTTTCGGTTTCTCTTCAGCTTCCATCACTGCCCCCACACCACCCCCCTCCCCCCCCACCCCCTCCCCCCCGCCCCTCCTACACCTCTTTGCCACCCCCCCCCCCCCAACACCCCACCCATTCCCCCCTGCTCACTACCCACACCTCCCCTATCTCTCTTTTTTATCGTCAGGGTAGGGTTGTCTGGCTTCTTCTTTAAATGGACATGGGTCACTTCTACGGCTTTTTTTGTCTCTGGGTGGCCCCTCACGTTTAAGGTTTTTTGGTGTTGTTTTTTAAAACTTATTCATGCTTTCCTTTTGTTGGGCTTTGCTTTTGCTTTGTTTTGCTTTTTGTTTGCTTTATTTTTGTTGTATTGTTTTGTTTTGTTGTTGTTTTGTTGTTGTTGTTTGTTTTGTTTGTTTGTTTGGGTGGTTTTTTTTGGGGGGAGGGGGGTTGCTTTGTTTATGTGGGATTCTTCTTATTTTGAATCTCGGCTAAAACCTTGAGGTTTTCCCAATGGTGAAGTTTTGGTGTATGCGGCAATTTATTACCTTTTTTTGCGATTTGAAACATTTTATCTTTGGTTCCTTTTTTTGTTTTGGCACAGTTTTCCATGTCGATGTCACAATCTGAAACTTTTGTTTTGTTCTTAAACTGCTGGATGTTGGATTTTACTGTAGTGTTCTGTCTCTGTCTTGTCTTTGTCTGTCTGTCTGTCTGTCTGTCTGTCTGTCTCTCTCTCTCTCTCTCTGCTCTCTCTCTCTCTCTCTCACACACACACACACACACAACACACACACACAAAAGCGAGCGCGCAGACGCACGCACGCATGCATGGGCGCTTGCACGCACACTTGTTTTGTCTCAAGAGCAGACATGTCTTCAAGCAGTGCCTGAGGTGTGCGCAGAGGTTTACAATCAAACCTCAGACTGAAAAATAAATAGTTGGGTTTTTTTTGGGGTTAAATCACAGGTATTTTCAGGGGTAAAGAAATGGAGCTTAGTTTGAGGGTGAGGAGGTGTAGGGGAGCGAATTAGCAGAAGAAGAAGAAACAGGAAAATATTGTATAAGAATGTCTGTATAGTGTTTGTTGGTCTGCTGGTCCTCCCCCCCCCCCCACCTTCACTCCACCCCCCCTCCCTTTCCACCACTTCCCATCCTCATCCCACATGTTGGGTGTGTGGGGTTGTTGTCTCAGCCTGTTCTTCTTTATCGGTCTGGTTCATCTGCATGTCTCTTCGCCTGGGTTGTGTCTTGGTTATCAGTTTTAGTGTTGTTGTTGTTGTTGTTGTTTTGTTGTGGTGGTTATCATCATTATTATTATTATTATTATTATTATTATTATTATTATTATTATTATTATTATTATTATTATTATTATTATATTATTATTTTATTTATTTATTATTATTATATTATTATTATTATTATTATTATTATTATTATCACTATCAGCATCATCATCATCATCATCATAATCTTCATCATTCTTCTTCTTCTTCTTCTTCTTCTTCCACTTCTTCTTCTTATTCTTCTTCTTCTGACAATTCCAGTATCTTTTCTTTTCTTTTTTAAATCGCATATTCAAGTCCTCTCTAGATTTGAACATCCAACTCTTTATATTCAAAGTTCGACATAATGCTGTAAAAATACTTCTGTTAACTAGTAAAAGAAAGAATTCAAGAGAAACATGCTGGTGCCATTGTTACTGAGTTCTCTTTCGGAGAAAGTAAAGATGCGCAAAATACTGAACAGTGACAAGAACAATCCAACTTCAGTTATTTAAAGTGTCAAGAAAATTAAGCAAGCTATTAAAGCAAAATAGCAGCAACTCTTACAAACCAGAAAATCCTTGCTAACCAGACAATCAGCAAATCTAACCAACACCAACCAAGCAGCAGCAACATCACCACCACCAATCGGTACGATCAAACAAATAAATAAGCAAGAAAATATGTATTTATGTAAAAAAACCAAATAACCCAACACAACCAAAAGCACACCCAATTGTTGTGAAATTAAAAACCGAAAAAATACCCAAAATAAACTCAACCACAAAAAAAACAACCAAAAAACGGGCAAGCCACCTCACTCCAAAATCCATTCCCACATTACTTCCTTTTTCCCCGTAGCCCCAACACTGTCATAAACGGAAATCTCTCCCCCAGAACTACTGTTTGCCGCTCCATTCACTCCTTGTTTTATTAGACAGCTGGGACATCGAGGCCCAGGGTTTTATTTCTCCTGCCCAACAGGGGTTTAGGGGCTGATGGCAT
>CM054135.1:90170181-90177681 GCA_028751875.1 Rapana venosa
TTTCTTATAAAGCAGAATAAAAGGATTAATTTTCACAGAAACAGAAGAAATAGTATTAAAGAACAATAGAAGGCCTTGTTTTTGTAGCTCAAATCAAAGTCTATTCATACTTGGTTGTATCAGGTAGAATTGCCCTTCATTGTATGATTAACGTTCTTTTGAATTTGACTTGATTTGACTTGATGGTCTTGGAAGTTCTTCCTCACTTTCATCCTTCTTCTTCACCTATCCTGTAGTCCCGTGGACCGTGGGGGCACCAATGAAGGGTTTGCAACCAGCTTCCTCCACTCCCGGCGATTCTCTGCTTTCCCAATCCCTAGAAAGTCTCACAGATCATTGAGTTTGTATCTGAAAGTGTATAGAGAATTTCACGCGGTACTGTAAGGTTTCTTCAAACATGTCAATAGTTAAGACGCATTCTTCTGCCTTTAACTCTCTCTCAGCCAGTTTCAGATTTTCAACGTTATTCCAATCTGTTGTTTTTTCCCTTTCCCCCTGCACCCTCCTCCCTCTGTAATGAGCTCCTAGATCTCCTGTATCCCTTCCTTGTTGTTGCTTTGTTTCCATGGCTACAAGACCTTCATTCATCTTCCATTTCACAGCTCTTAGCCTTGTTGTTGCTATGGCTGATTTCATTTGGCTGATGGCTTGGGAATTTTTTTGTGTTTTATTAATGTTGTTATTGTTTCGGGTTTTTGTTGTTGTTGTTGTTGTTGTGTTTATTTGAAATCTGGGTAGGTGGTTTTTGTTTTTGTGTTTGTGTGGTTAGTTGGTTGGTTGAATTTTGTTGTATGGTCGCTTTTTTTTTCAAACTTGAGGGTGTGTTTTTTTCTAGATAATTTCTTTCTTTTTTCTTTGTGATTATGTTTGTTCTTTTGTACAGTCATTCATCTGTGCGTATTGTATCAGGGTTTTTTCTCCTTATTTTCCCTTTTTAGTGCTATTCTGCAGAAAGTATGACTTTTTCCTGCTTTTTCATAACATGAATTCTTCAGGCATTATTTTTATCTTTGCTATATCAAGGCATTTGGCTTGCTCTTTTTGAAAGTTTCTTTCCTTTCCCTATTAATTGCTTCTAAATTGCTTGCTGCCATAGATCATTGAGGTCACAGACTTTGAAATCCAGAAAACAAATTAAAGGTACACGATGGTATATCGTGAAGACATTTTTTTTAAAACTATCAGTGTAAAGGAAAAGCAAAACCCTGAAATCATATTGATTAGGAAAGATGAAAGTTCAGATAACGTAATTTAACTATTTTGAAAAACGGATCAATAGCAACACTTTTTTTTGAAAAGTAAATACATACAATTTCCTAACAAACACAAAATCTGATAGCTAATGGACTTCTTAACAAAACCAGAGTAAGTCACAAGGACGTTTTGGAAAGAAGATGGATAACCATTTCTACACAGAGAAACGCAAGGTCTTGCACACCACTGGTATCTGACCGTGCACTGAGAATATCTAGTGATGCTCTGAGTCAGCTCTGCCTCCAAAGTCAGACACAGATGCTTTGTCCTCTCCTTTCATAGACTTACATTCACCTCTTTTTTCTCCTCATCCCTCCCCCCTCCCTACTCCTTTCCTCCAGTCCCAATTTTAGCCCCTTCCATTTTAAAGCACTCAGCTCTGCAGATGATTTGGATAACGTTCTTGGGTAATTATAGGACCTAGATTTTTATTATTAAATTTTCATTTCAAATTTTGGAACATTTTGGGAAGAGGATATTAAACATACTCCTTTAGCCATTCATCTTGTACTCGTGTTGCATTTTCTTGTGGTTTGGTTTGGTTCCCTCTGTGATTATCGAAGTTATAATTTGTGTTTCGTAATTTGCTAGTCTAAGATTACGTAACTAGTTTTTTGTTTTAAAAAGCAGGAGAGAAAATGTAGAGACAGAGAAGAACAAGGTATTATAGAAGGGTGATTTGCGAACATGCGTAAAAGAAATGTGAGGGTGTAGTAATGTGGAGATTTTGTTTGATTGAAGTGTGTTTAGAGTCAGAAATAACACATGCAAGCGTCTGTTTTAAGTTTTACTTCCATTGTCTGCAGGTTCTTGCATTTGTTAGTTTTTTTGTTTCGGTGTTGGTGGCGCTGTTGTTGTTTTGTGTTGTGTTGTTGTCTGTTTTGTTATTGCTGTTTTGCTGTGTTTCTATTTTGTTTCAAACATGTTTGCAGTCCTTTGCAGTTTTTCTTTTATCCTTTGCACAAAAGTTGTGTCTGTCATTGTGTAGTATTTTGTAGTTGTTTCCGTTTTAGTTTACAGTATTTTATTTTATTTCAGTCTCTTGAATATTTTGGGTTTGGGTTTTACCTTTTGCAATGTTGTCCAATCTTTGCAGTTCTTTTCACCCCACCCCCAAAACACACACACACACTCACACACACACACACACACACACACACACACACACACACACACACACACACACACACACACACACACACACACACACACACACACACACACACACACACACACACACACAAACACACTCATATCCTTAGATTCCCACGTCCACCCTCCTTCTTAACGAGTACAGAATCTGTGAACATTGGCTGTTGTTGCCATGGCTACCCAGCCTCCATCCATCTCCCATTTCCAGCACTGAGCAGTGCTGAGGAAGTGGCTGCACTGATGGGGTTGGCTTAGAGCTGCAACTGCCTGGCTGTCGTCTGGGTTTTGATCTGTCTTTTTTTCATGTTTATTTTTTTTGAAACTTTGGTGTTTCTGATCTTATTTGCTAGGACAGAGGGCAGGCTGGTTTCTTTCAATTTTGTTTTTCATTCGGTGTCTTTTGTGGGGGTTTTTTTGGTGAGGTTTTGGGTCGTGGTGGGTTTTTTTGCTTTTTTAAAAATTATCTGTCTTTTCTTTGTCTTGATATATTTTTTTTGTCTGTTGTTGATTTTTCGTTTACAGAGATGTCATTCTTATATTATTATTATTATAGCTGCCATTTGGTTTTAAGGACAGGTGTTCGCTATTGGTGTTGACAATGTGGTTTTCTCTTGCTGTTCATCTTCTGTATTTCGCTGCCTTTTCTTACTTTGTTGTTGTTGTTGTTTTAGTATGTTTGCATGAACTTATCCACCCTCCCATATTCTTCAAGGTGAAGATAACTAATGCCAGGTGAATTTCTTTATTATTGATGATCAATTCTGTGTTTTATTTAATCTATTTATTTATTCTTTTTATACTATTATGCGCTATAGGGTGGATAAGCGATGCTTAACTCTGTTGGTTACTGAGATTCGCTGAAGCATACCTGACCCTTACCTCTGCTGGTTTAACAGAGATACGCTATAGCGTCCCTCGACATTAAACATTCATAGCGCACGAGTCAAAGGGCGTGTGTAAAGCCAAGGCATAGAGTTGTATTCTAGAACTACCAATGGATGCAAATGTGCTGTTAGACTAGCTCGAAAAGGTTTGGATTCAGTACTAAATTTAGAGAATGAATGGGACCGAGTTTGTTTATTCGCTTACTTGCTTAATAAGATGGTATCTGTTGCGGTCATGACTGATCTTGTGCTAGATTGTTTATGGCGTACTGACATTGTCCTGATATCACAGTGAATATCTACTGTGCTGCCGCATCTGTCCATTCCATCACTACGCTTTAGAAGCATCTTGGGTGTAAAAGATCGATATTTGGTGAACTTTCTAGTATATGACAACATTGCAATCCCGATTTAGAAAACTTGATAATGTTGGAGGGGGAGGGGGGGGGGTATGATCGAGACATTTACATTTCAATAATAAAGAGAATGTTATGAACCTTTCCTGGCGATTATCTTTTTCTGCTAATCTCTAATTCTTAGATTTAACATTTGTATGTACCTGCATTACTTTTGCCTAAAAAAGGTTCTTACCATCTCTACAGACAAAGAGCATACAGGGCATATACAAGACAGCTGTTGCCAGCATAGAATTCTTAGAGTTTATAAAAAAAAACAAAAAAACATTGTGACAGGAAAAGACACTAAACATTGCATTTGTCTGGTGTACCATAAACTTTTCCAAAAGTGGAATCGAGTCAATGAACTAATAGAAAAAAGAACTTAATACCTACCCTTTTTTTCTAAACAGAGAAACGCTAAGTCTGACAGTCAGGAAGATACATTAAACAGTTCCGGATAAATCCTGAGACCTCACTGAAGTGCTTGCAATATAAACATTCTACTGCACTACCATCCCATTTTAACTAACCTACCTTCTTCAGACCTCTCACTCTGTCTTTTTTTCTTGCACCTTCTTCCTTTCACTTCTTCTATTCCTAGTTCCTCAGCTTCCTCTTTCTCTCACTCAATAACCAATACAGAGGTTTTGAGTGTGTCATCTTGTTGCCATGGCTACCAGAGCCCTCTTGCATGCTACAGCACTCAACTGCGATCTGATTTCCTTAGCTCATGGCTTGTAATTTTATTTGATTGCAATATTTTAGTTGCTTGCGTCTTTCGGGTTTTTTTTCTGATGGCATTTTTCGTATTAGCATTCCTTTGTGTGTGTGTGTGTGTGTGTGTGTGTGTGTGTGTGTGTGTGTGTGTGTGTGTGTGTGTGTGTGTGTGTGGTGTGTGTTGAATATTATATATCAGAGTATTAGGATTTCTGAAATTCTATTTTGCTATTTTGTTTGGGTTTTTCCCCCATCGCTTTTATTATCGCATTTCTGACAGCCCGTTTCGTTGCTTTTCCTTCTGTCCCTGCCTTCAGTTTTACCGTTTAATCACTCTACAGTAGAGAATATTGAAACTGGGACATCTGGGTTTACTACTGAATGGATTTGTTTGTTGTTGTTGTTTGTCTTTATTTTGTGTGTTGTTGATATATCATTTGTTATATAATTTTTCATGGCATCAATGGTGTGGTTTGTTTTTTTCCTCAATCACTTTGCTTGCTACACTTCTTTCCAGTCAGTACATGACTAAAATATCTCACAGTGTAAAATGACAAATATTGGGTTTTTTTTACACCGTTATCACAATGTTTTACACACACACACTCACACTCACACACACATACACACACACTCACACACACACACACACTCACACACACACACACACACACACACACACACACACACACACACACACACTATTGATGACTGCGTCTATTCAGAAACATAGCATTGGAACTGAATGAGCAGAGGAGAAGGTGACTTCACATAACTGACACATAAGCAGGGAGGGAGAAGAGACTGTGCGTCTCTTCATTTTACTGAGACAAGCATGCCATCCCTCAGTTTGCCGCCTTGATCCAGTTCATGGTATGGGAAGTTGTGTGTTTTCGTTTTGTTATTTTTCTTGTTGTTTTTTTCATTCTTGGCTTAGAACTCCGAGGTTCACCAATGGTGAGATTTTTGTGGCATATGCGACTATTTGTTTCGCCCACTTGTAAGGTAGCTGAATTCCGACTTCGGGAATGATGGCTTAACACGAAACTGGTGTGCATGCATTTATATTTTATCATCCATTCTTACCAGCATAAATGGTCTACGTGCTACCAAGATGCAGAACGGATGTTAACGTATACGCAATATGCTTGACATGCATGTGCACACGGGGCCTCGGTTTTTCGTCTAATCCACAGGACTCTCCGGGAGTAGAAGTCAGTTCTGATGCTACTCCCAGGAGAGAAAAAAACCTGGAATGGATGTTTCTGTGATGGCTCGAACCCAGTCTCTGTCCAGTGCTGTCAGATCGCGAATACAACGCTCTAAACACTGGGCTGTCCAGCCTCCCTGCAGTTTAAATCTGGAACGAAATTCCACTCGAATGGATACCGGGTACCGAAGCAGACAGGGGGTTTTGGGGGGGATTCCTTGGCTAGAGCTGAAAGGTTTCCCATGGTGAGATTTTGCGTATGCGATCTTGTTTGCTCACCATGAAGGTAGCCGCATTCCGACTTCGGGGATAAGTAGACAGTTGATGAACGCACGCCCTCACGAACCGTCAGATCATGAATCGCGATGCTTCTAACCACTGGACTTTTCCCCCCACCCCTTTTTTAGCAGACAGCAAGGTAACAAAGGTAGACTGTTCTGCACTCAAGTGCATCAATTCTTCCTTTACAAATCGATACAAAATCAAAGCCTTTCGGTTTTTTTATGGTGTCTGTGATGATAGTTATTATTGCATGTTTGTTTCCTTGTTCTTTTTTTTTCTTCTGATTTTCATGTTTTCATTGCTTTATGTTAGGAGATTTTCTTTTTCTTTTGTCTTGAAATCGATACCCAAAAAATCAATGCTGTCCATTAAAAAATATTTTTTTATGTGTCTGCAATATTCTTGTATGTTTGTCTTCTTCTCGTTCTGGTTTTTTTCTGATTTTATTGTTTTCTTTTCTTATGCTGGGAGATCTCTGACTTGCTTGTGTCTAGAAATCGTGAGCAGGTAAGCTAAAGGTTCATCTGGTACACAGCTAGCTTCTCTGCCAGTCTGGTATGGTGGATATTGATAGAAACATGCGACCTTCAGCATTCTTATGATATGTGTGTTTGGGTGTTTTTTTTCCGTTTGTCGTTTCTTTTCTGTTGTGGAGACAACGCCTAAAGCTTGCTGATGTGATGGGATGTGGTGTGGTGTGATGTGGTGTGGTGTGGTGTGGTGTGGTGTGGTGTGAGTGATGTGGTGTGATGTGATGTGTGGTGTCGTGTGGATGTGGTGTGTGTGATGTGATGTGATGTGATGTGGTGTGATGTGGTGTGGTGTGTGTGGTTGTGATGTAATGTGATGTGATGTGATGTTATAAAAGGCTGGTGTGTGAGCAGACAGTCCAAATCGTGATGATTAGTTAGAATATAAAGAGAAAAATCGAGTTAGTTCTGTGTGTGTGTGGTGTGTGTGTTGTGTGGTGTGTGTGTGTGCGTGTGTGCGTGTGTTTGTGTGTGGTGGTTGTGTGTGTGTGGTGTGTGTGGTGTGTGTGTGTGTGTGTGTGTGTGTGTGTGTGTGTGTGTGTGTGTGTGGTTTGTGTGTGTGTGTTTGTTTGTTGGTGTTTTTTGTTTGAGAGCATGACGGACAGAGATGTCTAAGCATGCTTCTGGTTTTGCTTGCTGTTGCATTCTAGTGTGTTTACTTGTGTGTTTCACGATAAACGTGTCGGTTTTCTCTCTGTCTCTGTCTCTGTTTGTCTGTCTCTGTCTCTGCCTGCCTGTCTGTCTGTCTCTATCTCTCTCTGTCTGCCTATCTGCCTCCCTCCCTCTCTCTCTCACACAAAGCACAGGGTGGAGTGGGAGGGTACACGTGCGTATGGTGGTGGTTATGGAGGTGGAAGTGTGTGTGTATGTCTGTGTGCGTGTGTTTGTGTGTGTCTGTGAGTGCGCGCATGTGTGCGTGCGTGTGTGTGAGCATGCGAGTTTGTGCGTGCGTGTGTGCGTGCGTGCGTTTGCGCATGTGTGCGTGCGTGCGTTTATGTGTGTTTGTGCGTGCGCGTGTGTGTGTGTGTATTTGTGTGTGAGGAAAAGATGCAGTAGCTTACACACAATTATGC
>CM054135.1:90182681-90187681 GCA_028751875.1 Rapana venosa
GTAGCTTAGTGGTTAGAGCATTTTGCATTGCAATCACGATCTGATAACGCCAAGTTCAAGCCCAGGTTCGAGCCACCGCGGGACCCCCGTTCAAAAAGACTTTTCCCCCTGGAGTTAACATCAGCGCCGACCCCACTCCCCCAGAAGTCCCTCAAATAAGACAACAAACCGAGGTCCCCTGTGCGAACACACTTGAAGAACACCTTGCGTACACGCTAAACCTGTCCCATTGTATCAATGGGGATAAATGAAAAAATTTATAAAACCGCACACGCACAGGGACTGGATGCACAACAAATCTCGTGAGTGCTTTTTTCATCGTCCTCAAAACAAACGAAAAGAAAAAAAAAAACCAAATCGATACCCTACCCAATTCTAGCCAATTCTCTTCTCCACTCAGGGGGGACGGGATAGACTGGTAGTTAGAGTGATGCATTCGTGATCTGCTGACCCGGGCTCGAATCTCGTTCAAGAGGATTTTTCCTCTGGAGCTAACTAACATCAGTGCCGAAAATCCTTCGAATGGGACTGTAAACCAGTGTCCCGTGTGCGAACGCACGCAGAACACCTTGTTAAAACCTGTTCCACCTTTCGTAAGTGTAGGCCATTGCGTATCAATGGGAACGGACGACAATATCTACAAAACCGCACACGCACAGGGACTGGATGCAAAAAAAATCTCTCGAGTTCTGTTTTTCCATCATCCTGGAAACATACAACAACAAAAAGACCCAAGTAAAATACCCTACCCAAACACTACCCAACACTCCACTCTACTCCACTCCACTTCACTTCACTCCACTCCACTCTACTCCACTTCACTTCACTCCACTCCACTCCACTATACCACCACTGCATCCAGTTTTTGCTCTCCATAGCGTGGAGTGGCGAGTCCTAAGGTCAAGGGTAACCGCCCAGAGGCCAGTGACTAATCAGGGCTGGCAGCGGTGGCCAATAAAGAGAATTGCTTCGTTAGGAGAAGTGGTGGCGTGGTCCAAGCGTCTCTTTAGCTTTTTGCTGCCCGCCAAGTTCACAAAGAGAAAGAGAGAGAGAGAGAGAGAGAGAGAGAGAGAGAGAGAGAGAGAGAGAGAGAGAGAAGAGAAGGGAGAGAGAGAGGCACAGGAGAGAGAGAGAGAGGAGAGAGAGAGAGAGAGAGAGAGTGGGGTGGGCACAGGAATAAAGAGACGGGAGAGAGAGAGACAGACAGACAGAGAGACACAACGAGACAGACAGACAGACGGAAGAGACAGACAGACAGACAGACAGAGAGAGAGAGGGAGAGAGGAGAGACAACGAGACAGACAGACAGACAGACAGAGAGAGAGAGAGAGAGAGAGATAGAGAGAGGAGAGAGAGAGAGAGAGAGAGAGATCCAATATTTTCCGATTCCGATATTTATTCATAAAGGCCATGGCCCCTTAGAAGGGGCTGTACAAGACAACGTTGACAAGACACATCCACTTTAACAATTTGTTACACACTAGCTTCACCTTTTAAACGCTTTGTAAAAGAGAGAGAGGAAGAGATAGAAAGAGAGAGAGAGAGAGATAGACAGACAGACAGACAGGCAAACAGGCAGGCAGGCAGACAGACAGACAAACAGACAGGCAAGCAGACAGACAGAGAAACAGAGAGACACAGAGCATGAGTAGAATTTCTTTTTTTTATAAGCAGCAGAAACTTCGCCAAGAATACATTGTCCAGAACACCAACAACGTAACTAAGAGCATCCGAAATGTTGTTGAACACTTTAAATGATATCGATTATTTGCCCAGAAGGTTAACACATTGCCAAAAACACCATCAGCAACACTACCCAGAGTTCCGACAACATTTTCAGAAGCAGCAACAACATGTCATTGCCAAGAGCAAAACACTGCTGAAAATATGTATTTATTGCATTGATTTGTCCTTTTATTTCGAGGATAATGAAATAAGCACTCATGTGCTTTTTCCACCATCCATTCCCTGTGTGTATGCATGTTTTGTCAATTTTTGTCACCCGTTCCCACCGGCACACATTGACCTACTCTTCCAAAAAGAGGAACGGGTTAAACGTGTGCGCGCGCAAAATCGTCTGAAATACCAACTCCATTGCTTGAAAATACCAACACCATTGCTGGAAATACCAACAACATTACTGGAAATACCAGTAAGATTGCTGAGAATGCACACACACACACACACACACACACACACATACACACATCTGATCTCATCTGGTGTGTACTTACGATCACACAGTGACTTTCAAGCAGCACGAATGAAACAGACAGAGTGCACACGTATTCGGGTTGAAACTCCCCTGGTGTTAACCCGGGGAACACACAACAGTAAATTCCAAGAGTACCTTAAAAGGGTAAAGGGTAAAGGTAAAGGAGTCCCATAACCTATAAGGTCGTAGGGAAGCGAGGCGTCAGAGACCTCACTTCTCTAGGGCCAGCATATTGAGGGTGGCGCCCATCTCCTCTCCCTCACTGCTTTACCTTCCCTGACCCTAAAGAGAGCAGGTACCCATTTACAGCTGGGTGAACTGGAGGATTGTACTGAAGCTAAGGCGCAAACAGTCACCCATCCAACTGGTAACCACGCTCGACGCTGCTTAACTTGGCTGGGGGAAAGCAAGTGCTCCGACCACTGAGCTATCCTGTCCCCAAGAGTACCTTATAAATTTTTAAAAAACCTGACTTTTCCATGCTCGGTAATCTTGCCTATAAATCACTTGCGATGGAGACAAGTGGAGCAGAATTGCTGAGTGCGGTACCTCTAGTATTCTTTTCTGTTGGTCCCTTGCATTGCATAATTATTATATCCTCTCATAAAGCTTGTACATCCCCATCAATATAAAATACAAGCTGCCCTACGACCACATAGGTTATGGGACACCTTTACCTTTACCACCTTACCCTAGCATTCTGGAACATTATGAAAGTGGCGATCAGGGAGCAGTGATCGTCTGTAGATCTCATCGCCAGGGCAGGAAGGAAGGATGGAACGAAGAAAGAATGAAAAAAGGAAGAAAGGAAGGGAAGGAAGAAAGGAAAGAGGAAGGAAGGAAGAAAGGAAGGAAGGGAGGGAGGAAGGAAGGAAAGAAGGGAGGAAGGAAGAAAGGAAGGAAAGGATGCCAGCTTGTTCATTTACCACTATGCTTACTAGAACTCTTAATTAACAGCTGTGGTGTCCCTTTGAAGAAAAGCTAGCCTCTCTTTCTTTATCTGTTTAGCTAATTTTCTTTTTACCCGTCTGTGTGTGTGTCTCTCTCTCTCTCTCTCTCTCTCTCTCTCTCTCTCTCTCTCTCTCTCTCTCTCTCTCTCTCTCTCTCTCTCTTTCAAGCAGACACATATACTCTCTCTCTGTGTCCCTGTCTTTGTATCTATCTCTTTGCCTCTGTGCTCTGTCTCTGTTTCTGTCTCGTTCTATTTGTCTCTGTCTGTCTGTCTCTCTCTGTCTTTCTGTCTGTCTCTATCTCTGTCTCTGTCTCTGACTCTGTCTCTCGCTCTCTGTCGCTCTCTCTCTCTCTCTTCCCTCTCTGTCTCTCTCTCTTTCTCTCTCTTTGTATATTTATAATCATGTGTCCAAGCATGTACGTGTGTATCTATCTGTGTCCACGTCGGTATGCGTTTTCCTATGCATATCCCTACATCAACTGTATCTGTCTGGAATCATGAACCAAACCGAAGGTCAAGTCCAAACGTCCTGTGGCATTTCTGTTTTGTGAGCATTGCCAACAGCTGTCAATCAGACCAATTAAGAGAGGAAGGGGAGGAGGTGAGGGGGCGGAAGGCAGTACCAGGGCAGAGTTCCAGACTCTGGGTGCCAAGCCAGCAAAAGAAGGAAGGTGTGAGCGACCTGTCCAATTAGAAGAAGGCTCTAGGTGTTGGGCTGATAACGAATGGATCATTAGCAGTTACCCGAATGAAGGTGGGAGGATGGGGTTTAGGCTCTCTTACACACACCCTCCTTTTGTGTGTATGTGTGATAAGATTTGTTGGTTTGGGTACATTTGGCTACTTTCTCCCCATCCACTAGACTGTGAGTGGTGGTCTGGCAAAAAAAAAATGAAGAAAAAAAAAGCCACTGTGACAGGGGAACAGTTACACAGAGAGACAGGAAAAGGAAAACAAAATAAAGGGGCGGTGCTGCTTTTGTGGCGAGGGGCTCTCCCCAAGAAGAGAGGCGGCCTGAGTTTCACGCAAATGACTCTGCCGTGACTTACAGTGGTATACAAAACAATATAATACAATACAATGCAGGACAATACAAGATGATACAATACAATGCAAAACAAAACAAAACAAAACAAAACAATACAATGCAATACAATACAAGAGCACCACTACCATGTCTTAAAAATCCCCAAATTGTTACCTAGAGCAACCACAGACACTATTGTTAAGAATGTGCATCAACCACTAACGACAAGACAAACGGCTTATTAAGGACTATTGTCATGTTAACTCCACCCTGGGGGGTGGGCGGTGGGGGCGGGAAGTGGAGCCAAAGGAGAGAGAGAGAAAGAGAGAGAGAGAGAGAGAGGGAGAGAGAGAGAGGGAGAGAGGGAGAGAGAGAGCAGCTCGAATTTCACGCCTGCCGCGACTTAAAGTGGTATGCAATACAATAGCACCAGCAGCATGTCTTAAACTCCCCAAATTGTCACCTCGAGCAGCGACAGACTCCATTGCTAAGTGCGTGTATCAACCACATTGCCAAGGGCACAACAAACAATGCTATCATTACCACGGCTGAGGGAAGGGGAGGGGGAGGGGGAGGGGGCCGGACTTTGCAAACAAATCAGAGATAATGGGGGTTGAGAATTCATGATTGCAGTACCCCAACTATCCTATCCCAGAAAGTTATGGCACTAGCAGGCAATGAGAAGAGATTTATAGAGGGTCCTAGTGCCCCGAGAATGAGGATAATGTGTGTGTGTATAAGTTGTGACATTACAGTGAGGCTAACCACAAGGCTAAAGGCTTATTAAGGACCAGTGTCATGTTAAC
>CM054135.1:90192681-90197681 GCA_028751875.1 Rapana venosa
ATTTCTCTTACCAAACATCGCAAGGAAGTCTTAAGCTACTACGAAGCATGATTCTTACCTGGGAGAGGCGATAAAGGACTTCACTTGGGGATGCTCTGTAGTTTTTAGGGTCTGTGTTGAGAGTGGGTTTAGTTTGCCTCAAGTTGTTAAGATAAGAGGCAAATGCATCCAACTCCGACTCCCTCCCCCCTTTCCCCCCTCTCCCTGCTTACCCTATCAAAGGGCGGTTACTTTCGGGACTTTTATTTCTGCTGATGTGTGGAGGAAAAAAATCCTCTTTGTCAGCAAGTTTGAATTTGGGAGTAAAGTTGCCAGTTTTGCTTCGTTTTCAATGTGCTTCATGATTCAAATAGATTTGGTTCGTCCGTTCAAAAATGGTTGGAAAACAACCGTCACATAAACAAACATCTCGCCACTGGTAAACATAGGAGCTCTAGCCGAGGAACGAAAAAATTAAGAAAAAAAGTATGTGCTTGAGAAGAAGAATACGAATAAGGGGAATAGGAGCTCAAGTCTAAGGAATCTATTAACTGTAACAACATCATTTGTACCTCCATGTTCACATCTTCAGCTGAACAGTTTTGGCAAAAGTAAACCGCTAGTAAAGGGAGACAAAAGCATCTGCAGGGATTAATTTTGCGTTACTTTCCTCGACAAAACCAGGAAACTTTTTGCTGATTTTCATTTCTTTTCCATTTCTTATGTATCTCGTTTTTCCATCCGGGTCGTTAACAATCTAGTAGCAAGAATAAAAATAATGTCCCTAAAATTATCAGATTATACGACGATGAGCTAAAAGAAAGAGAAAAAAGCTGACATTGCCTTCCTTCAAATATTAATAAGAACCACGGATACTTCCACTGCCTTCGGTATAAAAATAATAAAACCAAAAAAACCCACCCAGAACTCCTAAAAAGACTTACAGCTGCAACACATTTACAAATAACAACAACCTAGCTATGCTTATCACTTCTAATCGAATTAGGGAAACGAACGAAAAAAGTAAACCTACCGGTTCTATCACATTTCCTCCTTGGCACGATAAGGGAACACTCACGTGTGTTCCGCTGATTTATACACAGTTTTCCAAAAATCCATCCCCCTCTCCCCCTCCCCTCGCTTCCTTCCCATCCTCCTCCTCCTCCAACTCCTCCTCCTCTCTCTTCCGATAAGAGGCCATTCACCTTTCCAGGTGGTAAGCTTTTTCGACCCGGTGGACGTCTTTGATCAGGAAAACGTGTTTGCGGTGTGTCTTCTGCTCAGTCGATTTGCTGTGCTGCAGATTTGCCCCGGCCCGGGGTCAATAAGCAGAAAGGTCTCAGGGCAACAGCTCTCTGAAAGGCTTTTGTCTGCTGGGGTTGGTTATGTCACCTAAGTCTCCAGAGTGCCTTCCATCAGTTTGGGGGGGAGTAAAACATTCTGGTCTTCGTGCTTTTGTCGACAGACAATTATTATCATGTGTTCACTATTGTGTCTTATGTCATACGTTGTTGTGTCCTCATTTTTCCCCCCTTTTCGTCTTATTTGCGCTCCTTGCTTGTCGTTGCCTTCCTCATCCTCTTCTTCCTCTTCCGTCTCCTCTTCTTTCTCTTCCTCCTCCTCCTCTGCCTCCTCCTTGATCTTTTCCTTCTCAGATCTCATTTGAATTGTTTTGGGGTTTTTTTTGCTACAAAACAGAATGTCATATTTTACCTATCTGTACCAAAAAAAGATAAACAAAACCCAAAATAGTTTGACGTTATTTTTGCTATATTAAAAAAAAAATCAAAATGCTCTCTCTCACTCTGTCTTTCTCTCACTCCCCCCTCCCTCCATCTCTCTCTCTCTCTCTCACTCCCCCTCCCTCCATCTCTCTCTCTCTCTCACTCTCCCCTCCCTCTCCCTCTGTCTCTGTCACTCCCCCTCCCTCCATCTCTCTCTCTCTCTCTCACTCTCCCCTCCCTCTCCCTCTGTCTCTGTCACTCTCTCTCTCTCTCTTCTCTCTCTCTCTCTCTCTCTCTCTCTCTCTTCTCTCTCTCTCTCTCTCTTCTTCTAGCTCTTTCTCTCATGTCTCTCTCTGTCTCTGTCTCTCTCTGTCTCTGTCTTGCTCCTCTCTCTCTCTCTCTCTCTCTCTCTCTCTCTCTCTCTCTCTCTCTCTATCTCTCTGAGTTCTGAGTTCTGAGTTCTCTCAGTGTTATGTCTCTTAGTAGATCTATCTACCGGATTAGCTTTTAGGTAAAGGGAGAGAAAGCAAAAATCGATTGAAGCGGAGACAGGCTGAATACCCCCAAGTGACAAGTAATAATTATCTTTTTGTTGTTTTTAAATCATTTTCTGCTCACATGGCTGGTTTCCACTCTCGCTCTCTGGTTATCTGTCTGTCTGTCTGTCTGTCTGGTTGTCTGTATGTCGTGTTGTCTGTCTGTCTTGTTGTCTGTCTTGTCTGTCCGTGTATCTGTCTACCTCTGCCTGTCTATTCGTCTGGTTTGTCTGGCTGGCTGGCTGGCAGACTGGCTAGTCCACATGACTCCTTGTCTGTCTGGCTGGCTGGCTGCCTGCTTGCCAGTTCTCTCGCTCTCTCTGTCTGTTTCTGTCTCTGTCTGTCTCTGTCTGTTTGTCTGTCTCTCTGTCCTCTCTCTCTCTCTCCAAGTCTGCCTTGTTGTCTGTCTGTCTTTCTTCCTGTCTCTGTCTGAATATTTCTCTGCCTTGTCTGTTTGTCTGTCTCTCTGCCTGTATCTGCCTCTGTCCCTCTCTGTCTCTCTCTGTCTCTCTGTCTATCTCTGTCTTTCTGTCTCTCTTTGTCTCTCTCTGTCTCCCTCTCTCTCCCTCTCTGTCTCTCTCTATCTTTCTGTCTCTGTCTGTTTTTCTGTCTGTCTATCCCTGTCTGTCTGTCTGTCTGTCTGTCTGTCTGTCTGTCTCTCTCTTTCTATCTCTCTCTCTCTCTCTCTCTCTCCCCCTCTCTCTGTCTCAGTGTGTCCGTGCGTTTGTGAGCAGGTACTGATAAAGCAAAAACCCAACAGTCGGAAGCTTCATTGGATATTCTCGTCATGTCCCTCTTCCCACTCCCATCTTTTTTTCTGTCTCATTTCAGCAATTAGAGAAGCGGAAAATTGCATTGATTCTGTCTGGCTAGCTATCTGTCTGGCTGGCTGGTTGGCTGGCTGGCTGGCTGCTTGCTTGGCTGGCTGGCTGATTGCTTGGCTGGATGGATGTCTGTTTGGCTGGTAGGCTGGTTGGTTGATTGGTAGGTTTGTTGGTTGGTTGGTTGGTTGGTTGATTGGTTTGTTGGTTGGTTGGTTGGTTGGTTGGCTGGATGGTTGGCTGGCTAGCTGGCTGGCTGGCTGACCACTATTCCTTTTCCAATTTACTGTCTTTCTTCTATCTGTCTATATCTCCGCTAGACTCTCTCTCCCTCTCTCTATTCCTTTCAAACCTTGTGACTGTTTCATTCTCTGCTTCTCTCTCCTCTCTCTCTCTCTCTCTCTCTCTCTCTCTCTCTCTCTCTCTCTCTCTCTCTCTCTTCTCTCTCTCTCTCTCTCTCTCTCTTCTTTCTGCCATTAGCAGTCTGTTTTTCTGCTTAACTATGTGTCTGTTTCTTGTCACTTTTTGTCTCTTTGTCTACTTCTTATGTCTGTCTGTCTGTCTGTTTCTGTGTTTGTCTCTCTTTCTTTGTCTTTCTTTCTGTCTCCCTAAACCCCCCTCTCTCCTCCCTCTCCCACCTTCCGTCTCCATCTTTCTCTCTCTCTCCCCTCTCTCCCCCCCTCTTCCCCTTCCCTCTCTCTCCCTCCCTCTCCCACCTGCAGTCTCCATCTCTCTCTCTTTCTTCCCCCCCCCCTCTCCCCCCTCTCGCTTTCTCCCTTTCTCTCTCTTGTATATTTTTTTCCAATCTATGTGTCATTTTCCCTCTTTTTTGGCCTGTTTTTCCATGTCCCTGTTATTTTAGTCCATATTCGTCATTTATTATTGATTTCAACTGGAACGAGGAGGAAGGAGCGAAATATGATAAAAAGAAATAGCTGAAGAAGGCTAGCAAGGAAGGAAGGAAAGAAAGACAGGAAGAGACAGAGAAGGGAAGAGAGAGAGAGAGAGAGAGAGAGAGAGAGAGAGAGAGAGAGACAGAGACAGAGACGAGAGAGAGAGAATGAGAGAGAGAGACAGACAGTCAGACAGACAGACAGAAAAAGACAGAGAAGGGCCGAGAGAGAGAGAGAGAGAAGAAGAGAGAGAGAGACAGACAGACAGACAGACAGACAGACAGACAGATAGAAACAGATACAGAGACAGACAGACAGAAAGGCAGACAGACAGACGGGCAGGCAAGCAAACAAACTGACCGACATAGAAAACTTACCTAAGGAGAGGCGAGGAAGCCAAAAAACGAAAAACAAGGATATTTGGACCAACACAGAAAGAAATGAAGAAGGAGGGAGGATAAAAAGACGAGCAAGATGATGATGATGGGGAGGAGGAGGAGGAGGAGAAGGAAGAGGAGGAGCAGCAGGTAGAGGAGAAAAAGGAGGAGGAAGAGGAATGGAAGGCGGCGGAGGAGGAGGAGGAGGAAGAAAAAAACTACGGTCGGTCCATGTATTATTTGAAATCGCTCCTTCATATGTCAATTTTCTTGTTGGTCTTCTTCAATTTTCTGTTTTATCTAACCATATCATTTGTTCTTTCTAGTTCCTAGCTTTTCCGACATGTTCCATGTTTCATGTTTTTCTGTTTTTACCTTATAAAGTCTTGCTCTTAAGGATAGGAATTTTGTCTTGCTTCTTTGTGTACGATTTATGATTGCATTATGATCATAGGTCTAATCCGAAAGGATGTAAACAGATTGGTATAAATTTGTATTGATGTATTTTGCTCGTGACAAGGTGGAAGCCTAGCAGTGTAACTACTACAGCGTAACGGTGTGCAATGATTGCCTTTTATTCAAGAGGAAAAGCTTGTGTATGAGGAAACGATTTAGAAAAATAGAATTGTTTTACAAAAAAATGTTCAACACAAATATAAACAAAGCACAA
>CM054135.1:90202681-90212681 GCA_028751875.1 Rapana venosa
AACAGCGGGGGAAGTTTGAGGGGCAGGGGGTCATTTTAGTGACATACACCGAATACTTTAGTCGTAGGGAGTCTTGAAGTGGTGCTCCTGGCATAGATAATCAGGTTTATGGTGCTAGAGTACTGTCTCAATCTGTCTCTCTGACTATTTTGCCTGCCTGCTTGTTTGTTTGTCTGTCTGTCTTCCTGTCTGCCTGCCTGTCCCTCTGTCTGTCTGCCTGTCTGTCTGCCTGTCTGTCTGTCTGCCTGCCTGCCTGTGTGTCTGTCTGTCTTCCTGTCTGCCTGTCTGCCTGCCTGTCTGCCCTCCTGTCCCTCTGTCTGTCTGCCTGTGTCTGTCTGCCTGTTTGTCTGTCTGCCTGCCTGCCATGCCCTTGCCTGCCTGCTACTGTCTGTCTGTTCAGTCACGTGTCTGCCTGCCTGTCTGTCTGTCCGTCCGTCCGTCCGTCCGTCTGTCTGCTGCCTGCCTGCCTGCCTGTACTCCTGCTACCTGCCTGCCTGCCTGTCTGTATGCCCTCCTGTCTGTCTGCTGCCTGCCTGCCTGCCTGTCTGTCTTCCTGCCTGTCTTCCTGCCTGCCTGCCTGCTTGTCTGTCTGTCTCTCTCTGTCTGTCTGCCTTCCAGCCTGCCTGCCTGCATGCCTGCCTGTCTGTCTATCTGGCTGTTTGTCTGTCTGTCTGTCTGTCTGTCTGTCTGCCTGTCTGTCTGTCTGTCTGTCTGAACTTCTGTCTGTCTGTTTGGTGTTTCATCTCTTTATCGTTCTTTTTTTTTTTATTACCTCTTTTCTAATATTATCCTCTGGAGGAAATATGTCGCCTCTGTGTCTCTCTCTTTCTCTGTCTCTGTCCATGTCTTTCTTTTTTCTTTGTCTCTGTTATCTTTCTGCTTGTCGGTGTTTGTATACAAGTTACAGCAACATTGATAATGATAAAAACAATGACTTATTCTTATAAAGTGCAAAATCTTGTATTGACAACTCACTATCTGTCTGATTATATGTCTGTCTATCCGTCTGCCTCTGTCTGAGTCTAGGTGCTTCTGTCTCAGTCTCTATCTCTATCTCCTTCACTATGTTTCTGCCCTGTCTCTCTGTCTGTCTCCGTCTGTCTGGTTGGCTGTCTGTCTATCTGTCTGTCTCTGTCTCTGTCTCTCTCTTTCTCTCTCCTTTTTCCTTTTCATCCCCTCCCCCATTCGTCTTTTTTCATCTTTCACCCTCTGAACCCATCTGTGGATCGGTGGTCTAGAGGTAACGCGCCTGTCTAGAAAGCGAAAAGTCCGGGTCTGAAGTGTGCGGCGGTTCGTACCCCGTTTGGACCGGAAATTTGTCCCCCATCCATTAGACCATGAGTGGTGGTCTGGGCGCTAGTCTTTCGGATGAGACGATAAACCGAGGTCCCGTGTGTTACACGTAATTATTTAGCGCACGTAAAAAACCCCACGGCAACAAGAGAGTTGTCCCTGGCAAAATTCTTAGAAAAAAGCCACTCTGATAGGGAAACAAATACAGCTGCAGGAAAAAAAAGAAAAAAAAAGGGTGAAAGGGTGGCGCAGCGCTAAGTGGCGACGCGTTCTCCCGCTCTCCCCGGGGAGAGCAGCCCGAATTTCAACTTAAAGTGGTATGAAATAAAATCTGAGCGCTTTGATTTGTTGCTTTACAAGATTCAGCGCTATATAAATTCCATACATTATTATTATTATTATTATTATTAACCCCCCCCCCCTCCCACACTTTTGCCCCCCTCAACACCCCCTGTGCATCCATTTTACTTTCTTGTTTATTACCCTGGACAGAAGAAAGGAGAAAGAGAGACAGACAGACAGACAGACAGACAGACAGACAGAGATAGCGACAGACAGACAGACAGAGACATAGAGAGACAGAGAGACAGAGACAGACAGGCAGAAAGATAGCTATATAGAGGCAAAGGGAGAGACAGAGGGAGTGAGAGCGTGAAAGAGAGACAGACAGAGTGAGAGACAGGCAGACAAACAGACAGACAATGACAAAGACAGAGATAAAGACAGATACCAAAGACACAGAGAGGCAGAGAGAAGGAGAAACAATGATACAGAGAGAGAGAGAGAGAGAGAGAGAGAGAGAGAGAGAGAGAGAGAGAGAGAGAGAGAGAGAGAGAGAGAGGGAGACAGCCAGTGACAGAAAAACCGAGCTAGAGAGACAGAGAGATACAGAGACACAGAAACATACAGACAGACACAAACAGACAGATCGAAATAGACAGCCATACATATGTATTTATTTATTAATTTATTCTTTTATATCGAGGATAATGGAATTTATTTTATTTATTTATTTATTCTTGTATATCGAGGAAAATGGAATAAGCGCTCATGTTTGTTTTTTTTACAACCAGTCCACGTGTGTATGCGGATTTGTAAATTTTGTCATCTGTTTCCACCGGCACACAATGGCCTACTCTTCCGAATAAGCACTCATGTGCTTTTTTACATCCAGAAAGACAGACAGACAGACAGACAGAGACAGACATACAGACAGACAGACAGACAGACAGACAGACAGAGAGAAGCAGCAGCAGCAGCAAGGCCCAGTCTTTTATGCTTTAAGGAGAAGCTCATCATTACTTGGCTGATTAGAAGAGGTTCTGTTCCGAATGCCAGAAATGCCATGGTGCCTGGATGATTGGTTGCTTCCATGATTGGCACTGCCAGTCAGCTTCTATGAACAGTCTTTGGCAATTTTGGTGGGGAATTTTTTGTTTTTTGTTGTTGGTTTTTTCATTTCAAAAGACAAGTGTTTCGTTAGCGTTTTAGCATTGCGAAGAGTGAAACATTTTGGCGTCAAAGCAAGAGGATTTTGATTTTTGTGGACGGAATTTTTTTTTTGGGGGGGGGGTTAGGGTTTTTGTGTTTTTCTCTTTTGGGGGTAGAAGTGTGTGGATGGAAGGATGGATGGAGTGTGGAAGGGTGTGGGAGGAATGCAGGAGGTTATAGGAGGGATGGATTTGTACACTGACAAGTAGATGAATCAAGTTGAGAATTGATACAAAAGATTGAATGAAAAGGTTTGGAGTTAGATTGATAAGTCAGAGTAAATTTGTTGACAGAGAAAAAGACAACGTAGCAGTATTTTTTCTTCTTAATTTTATGAAATACTTTGACTCCTTTCTTCTATTCCCTTATGTGCTACGACTGCTGCTGCTGCTGTTGCTGCTGTTGCTGCTGCTGCTGCTGCTGCTCCTGGTGGTGGTGGTACGAGAACTACTGCTTTCAAAAGTACTGCTGCTATTGCGTATGTAGCTGCTCTTGTTCTTGTTGCTTCTTCTTCTTCTTCTTCTTCTTCTTCTTCTTCTTCTTCTTCTTCTTCTTCTTCTTCTTCTTCTCTTCTTCCTCCTCCTACTACTACTACTTCTACTACCACTTCTACTACTCATACTACTACTACTACTTCTACTACCACTACTTCCACTACTACTCCTTCTACTACTACTACTACTACTACTACTTACTACACTACTACTACCATTTCTACCATTTCTACTACTACTATACTACTACTACTACTACTACTACTACTAATACGACTACTGCTGCTGCTGCTGCTGCTGCTGCTGCTGCTGCTGCTGCTGCTGCTGCTGCTGCTGCTGCTGCTGCTGCTGCTGGTACGAGAACTACTGCTTTCAAAAGTACTGCTGCTATTGCGTATGTAGCTGCTCTTCTTGTTCTTGTTCTTCTTGTTGCTTCTTCTTGTTCTTCTTCTTCTTGTTCTTCTTCTTCTTCTTCTTCTTCTTCTTCTTCTTCTTCTTCTTCTTCTTCTTCTTCCTCCTCCTCCTCCTACTACTACTTCTACTACCACTTCTACTACTCATACTACTACTACTTCTACTACCACTACTTCCACTACTACTCCTACTACTACTACTACTACTACTACTACTACTACTACTACTCCTACTACTACTCCTACTACTACACTACTACTACCATTTCTACTATTACTACTTCTACTTCTTCTACTACTACTACTACTACTACTACTACTACTACTACTACTAATACGACTACTACGACTACTACTGCTGCTGCTGCTGCTGCTGCTGCTGCTGCTGCTGCTGCTGCTGCTGCTGCTGCTGCTTAACCTCTTCATTCATTTTCTCCTCGTCTTCATCATCATCATCATCATCATCATCATCATCATCATCATCATTATCACTATCATCATCAGCAGCAGCAGAAGCAGCACCATCATCATCATCATCATCATCATCATCATCATCATCATCATAAACATCATCACCATTTTTTTCTTTGCATTCTTTTCTTCTTCTACTACTTCTTTGCATTCTTCTTCTTCTCTTCTTCTTTTTCTTCTTCTTTTTCTTCTTCTTTGCAATTCTTCTTTCCAACTCTTGTTGTTACTGTTGTTCTTCTTCTTCTTCTCCTCCTCCTTCTCCTCCTCTCTCTTCATTTTCTGCATGCTGCAAGCACCAAAATAACTCCAGTGTACACTCTGCTTGACTTACGTCAAAAGGACAGAGGGTATATCATTACTTCAAAGAAGACAAGAAAGTAGAAGAAGAAGAAAAAGACAGAAGGAAAAGAAGACAAAAAATCCTTCAGTGATGTTCCAAGTCTATCGATCGTCTGTCGTAGAGTAGCCAGAAGAGGCTAGCAAAGTCGAAGCAGCTTCAAAAGATAGCCAGTGAAATATCACCAGGTGCTTTTTTTGTTGGTTGGTTGGTTTTTCTTTTTCTTGTTTTTTTTTTTAAATTTCTTTTTCCTAGGCCATGTAATTGCTTCGGCTTCTATCGATTTATTCTCATTCCTCGAAATGTCAAATTTCAGTACGCTCGGATGATCTTTGAAATTAGTGTTAGTGTGTTAGTGTGTGTTTGTTAGGGTGCGTGTGTGTGTGTGTGTTAGGGTGTGTGTGTGTGTGCGTGTGTGTGGTGTGTGAGTGGGAAGGGGATGGGTGTGGTGGGGTTGTGGGGGGGGGGGGGGAAGAGGGAGAGTGGGGGGGATGTGTGTGTGTTGGGATAAAGTGGGAGATCGTGTGCTTACGCGCGCGCGCGCGCGTGTGTGTGTGTAAGTGTGCGTGTGTGTGTGTGTGTGTAAGTGTGTGTGTGTGTGTGAGCCCGTGTGCCTGTGTGCCTGTGTCTGTGTCTTAGTATGGATGCATTCTTCTGACTGTGCGAGGGTGTGCGATGCGCTTGTTTACGTTTGTGTGCGTGTCTGTATGCGCGTGCACGTGCGCACATGTATACTTCCATTACTATTATATCACACAGTCACAACATCTTCCACACATGGCACAGCTAGCACCAGTCTTAATTCTCAAACAGCGCGCGCGCAAAACGAACACAATAAAACTAACATTGAAACATTTCATCTTCAGTGCATGCATGATATTCGTTTTATCTGTCGTTCACTGTTACATCCTGCATCTTGTTGAAAAAAAGTACTCTTCACTGACTAACCTTTGTATACAGAGACACAGACAAGCCTGTACCCTATCAAAGAAAAATCCTCTTCCGAACATTCATTTTATTAACCGTATACTCCAATATAAGCTAAAACCAAAATCGACTGGATTGACCGGGCAAACATCACAAGAGTGGCTGACTAATAGAGAGCCAAGTATGGATTTTGTCTGCATCCACATGAAGTCTAAAAGAATTTTAACAAGGTTTTTTGTGTGGACTACATGAGGAAAGTTTTCAAAGCGCATGCTCATCTTTAGTAACTCTGCTTTTTGCGTGTGTAGTGTGTGTGTGTTGTGTGTGTGTGTGTGTGTATGCGTGTGTGTGTATGTGTGTGTGTGTGATGTGTGTGTGATGTGTGTGTAGTGTGTGTGTGTGATGTGTGTGTGTAGTGTGTGTGTGTGTGTATGTTGTTGTATGTGTGTAATGTGTGTTGTGTGTGTATGTGTGTGTTGTGTGTGTGTGTGTGTGTGTGTGTGATGTGTGTGTTGGTGTGTTGTGTGTGTTTATGTGTGTGTGTGTGTGTTGTGTGTAGTTTGATTGTTTGTTGTGTGTTTGTGTGTGTTGTGTGTGTTGTGTGTTGTTAGTTGTTGTTGTGTGTTGTGTGTGATGACGTTTTGTACGTGTTGTGTTGTGTTTGTGCGTTCTTTTGTTTTTGTTGTTTTGTTTTTTTCTCTGGCTTGTGCGGTGTGTGTGCATGATATGTGTGTGTTGTGTGTAATGCTGTTTGTTTGTGTGTCTGCTGTGCTTTGTGTGTTGTGTCTTGGGGGGTTTGGTACATGTTTTTTTATGAGTCCGTATTCTAAGAACTTGAGTTCTGTCGTATCTGTTCCAATGACTTTCTGTTGTTCTCTACCTCTCTTCTTCCTGTAGATACTGCACCTCTCCTCCCTCATCACACTCTCTCCATCAACTACATATCTCTCAATATAAGCACAACGTCGTACTCTCTTTGTAATACATCTCTACTTGTAAATCAGATCCACTTAAAGTGGTTGCATGCAATATAATATGTTTTTGTTAAGCCGAACAGTCATTCAAGTATATTTTGCATGTCCACTGACAAGTCCAGGAAAAAAAAACTTTTTTAAGTATTGTTGACTACGATCAATACATAGGTGGGTTGTAAATAGATTTGTTTCATGGACAGCCGTAATCAAAAGACACATTGAAGTGTAACTGACAAGGAAAAAAAGCGAAAAGAAGAAAATAACAAGCAATGATTTTAAAGGTATGTTCTTCAACCTCTTCTACTTCCATGTAAAAAGAATACTGCACCCTCCCCCCCAAAACAACAAAACAACAACAACAACAACAAAACAACAACAAAAACTCAAAAAAAGCAAACAAAACGTCAGATATCTTTTGATAAGAATAACATTACTACTACTAATAAAATCAGATCCACTTACAAAGAATAGCGTTGCTAATTGTCCATAAGTAATATCGTTTTTGAATCTACAGCAGCAGCAACAGTCATTCAAGTGATTATTTTCTCTGTTCCACTGACTTTTTCAAAGTCCAGGACAAAAAAAAACTTTTTTCTAAGTTATTGTTGACGTCAGCGAGATGCCGAGGACTACATTTACGGTGGTGTAATGCTTGGGAATGTCATTGGAGATTGTCTTCAGCCGTGACAAGCTTTTAGCTGAGGTAACCCGCATTCCCCTTTAAAGGAGAAACATGTTCGCTCAAGTCCAAGTATAGCTAGTTCCATGTCGTCGTACTTCATTCGACACAGCCTTATTCGGAAACGAGTTGTGTATTGTATTGTATTGTATTGTATTGTATTGTATTGTATTGTATTGTATTGCGTTATATTGCATTGCATTGTATTGCGTTATATTGCATTGCATTGTGTTGTTTTGTATTGTAGTGCACTGTATTGTATTTCATTGCATCGCATTGTATTGCATTGCATTGCATTATATTGCATTGCATTGTGTTGTTTTGTATTGTATTGTACTGTATTGTATTGCATTGAATTGTATTGTATTGCATTATATTGCTTTGTATTGTATTGTACTGTATTGTATTGTGTACCACTTTAAGTCACTGCAGATTACTGCGTGACATAAGAACTGCTCTCCCTGGGGAGAGCGCGTCGCCACAAGAGCAGCGCCATCCGTCATTTTTTTTTCTTTTCTTTTCCTGCCTGCATATGTATTTGTTTTCCTAATCAGAGTAGCTTTTTCCATATAATTTTACTAGGGACAACTCTCTTGTCGCCATGGGTTCTTTTAATTAAGTTTACTCATTAACTATGACACACGGGACCTCGGTTTGTTGTCTCATTCAAAAGACTAGCACCCAGATCCCCACTCACAGTCTAGTGGATGGGAGGGGGGGGACTTTCGGGCACAAACGGGGTTTAAACCACCGCACGCTTGAAACCCGGACTCTTTTGCTTTCTAGGCAGGTGCATTACCTCCAGACCACACCACCGATCCACCAAACCGCTCATCCAGTGAGTACTTATGTTGATACAGTAATTCCAGGTGATAATTATGAGCGAGTCTAAGAGCATGGTGTGGACAAATACTAGCCACGTTCAGCTTGACACAGCCGCTACCAACAACAGCAACGAACGACTTAGTTTTATCAATCAAATTCTTTCTTTTTGTTTTTTTAACAACACAGCCTTCACTCTCAGCCTCCTTCGTCATTACTCCCCTCATCTACTCCTCTTTCTCCTCCTCCTCCTCCTCCTCTTCCTCCCCTGCTCTCTTCCCCGCCTCATTTCGTTTTTTGTCTTTTAGCTCCTACTTTCCACTCCATTCCCATTCCTGGAATCTGATTCCCAGCCCTCTCATTGTCTCACCTCGGCCCATATTAGTCTGCCTTTGTATGGAAAGACGATTGTGTCATAAGACGGTACTCTTTGTCTCTGTCTGTCTGTCTGTCTGTCTCCTCTCTCTCTCTCTCTCTCTCTCTTGCCTCTGTCTCTCTCTCTCTCTCTCTCTCTCTCTCTCTCTCTCTCTCTCTCTCTCTCTCTCTCTCTCCTCTCTCTCTCTCTCTCTCTCTCTCTGTCTTCGTTTATTTTCATGATGTATCCCTGATAAGGGCCGGGACTGGATGTAAAAAAATGAGTGCTTATTCATTATCCTCGAAACAAAAACAATCGATTTGATTTGATTTGATTTGATCTCTGTGTGTTTGTGTGTGTGTGTGCGTGCGTGCGCGCGCGCGTGCGTGCGTGTGTATATTGAATACGTGCATACCTCTACAGGCGCATGGGTTTATTCATTTCTAACGTAATGTACGAAGATTTAGTGTAGGTCAACAAAACAACAACAACAACAACAACAAAAAAACCAATCTAATAAATGCTCACACAATGAGATTGAAATAGCAATAAACCTCTCACCTAAAATTGACATAAGGAGGTCGACTCATTATCTCAAACTAGGTCGAGCTTTTAAAACAAAATGAAGTCTAGTTCAGATTTCTCACTGTCATTTCCTATTTTATACATTCCTTTGCTGTGGGTGTCTCTTAGTGTCACTCTCTGTTTGTCTTTGTCTGCCTGTCTGTCTGCCTTTTGGTCTGCCTCTGTGTGTGTGTGTGTGTGTGTGTGTGTGTGTCTGCCTGCCTGCTTGCCTGCCTCTGTGCGCGCGCGCGTGCGTGTGTGTGTGCCTGTCTGTCTGTCTGTCTGTCTCCCACTCTCTCTGTTTCTCTGTCTCTGTCTGCATGCCTGTCTCTCTGTCTCTGTCTCCCCCCTCTCTCTCTCTCTCTTTCCGCACCCTCCTCTCTCTTTCTATCTCTCTGTCTCTGCCTGACTATCTACCAGTCTATTTTTATTTATGTCTGTCTGTTTTTCCCTCTGTCTTTCTGAATCTCTCTTTCTATCTGTTTGTTTATCAGTCAGTCTTTGTTTGTCTGCCTGTCTGTCTGTCTGTCTGTCTGTATGTCAGTCTGTATGTCTGCCATCTCTCTCTCACTCCCTCTCTCTCTCTCTCACTCTCCTCCTTCTCATCTCTCTTTCTCACTCTCTCTCTCTCCTCTCTCTCTCTCTCTCTCTCTCTCCTCTCACTCCTCTCTCTCTCTCTCTCTCTCTTGCTTCTGACTTGTTAGCAAGCATCACTGATCTGATATGTTATGCATACAACCAGATTGTATTTTCTTGTCATTATTTCAGGAAAAAACCCAAAACCGCACGCATATTTGCACCTAGCAGCAGATGTTTGCAAATCATCAGATTGTAATAAGGGCAGTAGCAAGCGCTGGTGCACATGCTAATGTGTGTGCGTTTGTGTGCGTGTGTATGTGTGTGTGAGCGTACGGGTGTACGTGTGTGTGTGTGTGTGTGTGTGTGTGTGTGTGTGTGTGTGTGTGTGTGTATGTGCGTGTGTGTATAAGTGAGAGAGAGATAATAAGTGTGTGTATGTGTGTGTGTGTGCATGTGTGCGAGAGTTTTAAATTTAAATTTTATTCTTTTATATGGAGGATAAGGGAATAAGCACTTATGTGCTTTGTTACATCCAGTCCCCGTGTGTATGCAGTTTTGTTAATTTTGTATCTGTTCCCACAGGCACACAAGAGTAAGTGTG
>CM054135.1:90222681-90227681 GCA_028751875.1 Rapana venosa
CGCTTATAGCCTCACAGTGATTCCCAGGTGTGATGGAGAGAGAGCAGAGGAGAGAAGGAAGAGAGAGAAGATAGACAGAGAGACAATGAGACAGGAATAGAGATGAGAAGAGAGACGAGAGAGAGACAAGAGATGAGACAGACAGACAGACGGAGACAGACAGAAGATACAGAGTAGACAGACAGACAGAGACAGACAGAGACAGACAAACATACAGACACACAGACATACAGATATACACACACAGACACATTCTTGGTGACCCTTGCAGGGTTAAACCACGGAACGCCCAAGAATCGTACACCAACAACAATAACAACCAAACCGTATACAAACTGCTCCATCCCACACTGGTTGCTGTCCATCATAACGTTATCAGAACTTTCCTGACATAGAAATCCCATTGTTGTTCCATCAGATCCCTCCTGGGGATTTCTGGAATCTAACTCTGCACTGGCATGCCGTCAGGTCTTTGTCGTGCTGTGTCCGTTGAATCAAGCTGAAATGGTAATTTCGCATCTCTGTTCTGGCATCGATGTACTGCTTTGTTCGTGTGTCAAAGTCAAACTGTTATTTTCAGATGGTACATTTATTTTAAAAATATTCTTTTGTATCGACGATAATGAAATAAGCACTTATATTCTTTTTTGACATCCAGTCCCCGTGTGTATGCGGTTTTGTAAATTCTGTCGTCTGTTCCCACCGGCACACAATAGCCTACTCTTACGAACAGCGGAATAGGATTTAACGTGTGCGCAAGATGTTCAGCGTGCGTTCGGTTTATAGTTTCATCCGAAGGACTTTTGGGGAGAGTGGAGTCTGCACTGATGTTAACTCCAGGGGAAAATATCCCCTTGAACGGGAATCGAACCCGGTCGGTGTGCGTGTGTGGGGGGTTGGGGGGTGGGGGATAGTGTGAGGGGTAGTGTGAGGGGTTAAGGGGGGATGAGTGTGGGTGGGAGTGGGGGGAGGGGGTAGTGGATTTGTGTGTGTAAGTCAAAGTCAAAGTGTGAAAGTCAAAGTCAAAGTCATTTTTTAAATAATTTACAGACGGTGTATTGTGTGTGTGTGTGTGTGTGTGTGTGTTGTGTGTGTGTGTGTGTGTTTGTGGTGTATATTTGGAGATGTAGTGTGTGTATGTGTGTTTGGTGTATAGTGGGGGTGGTGGCATGTTTGCTAATGGAACATCTAGCAGTCTATGGTGTTTTGTGTGAAGTGTTCTACGGGTCCTAATTGTCCTGTCGGTTAGTTTTAGCTTGTTTTGTGTGTTTGTTCTCTCTGTTTCAATCTGTGTGTCTGTGTTTTGTGTGTGTGTGTGTGTGTGTGTGTGTCTGTCTATTTATCTATCTATCTATCTATCTATCTATCTATAATCTCTCTCCCCATCACACTTCCCCCCCCCCCCCCCCCCACTTTCTCTCTGTTTCTATGTTGCCTATGTATTTGCTTTCTGTCACTCTCTCTCTCTGTTTGTCTGTCTGTCTGTCTGTCTGTCTCTCTCTCTCTCTCCCTCCCCCCTCCCCCCCCCTCTCTCTCTCCCTCCCTCCCTCCCTCCATCTCTCCCTCCCCCCTCCCCCCCTCTCTCTCTCTATTTCTCTCTCCTTATCTTCTCTTTTGTGAATCAGGCAAAACTTGTCAGGAGAAGATAAAAACAACAGCCAACTGCCTGAAACGAGCATCTCCCTATGGAGAAGCCTTGGAACAAACTATCAGCTTTATTCGCAGCCCAGGAGCAGAAATGAATCGATTTTTACATCCGAGAGAGAATAATCTAGAGAAAGCAATATCAAACACAGGCTTAATTACAGCTACAAGAAGAGCAGTTACAATTTGGCAGAGATAATTGTTTGGGTAAACATGAAGCAAAGTGATTTTAACAAAGCAAAAGTGCGAAAGGCTTAAAATGGTTCATTTCTGACAATGTCTGATATTAGATATATATATATATATATATATATATATATTATATATATATATTATATATAGAATAGATATAGAGAGAGATATAGATATATATATATATAGCTAAGTAGATATATGTATGTGTGTCTGTGTGTATGTATGTTTCAAAGGCTTTGGTCAATCATTTTTGACATAAATGCAAATGTTATAATCTCTCTCTCTCGCTCTGTCTCTCTCTCTCTGTCTCTGTACCTCTCTCTCTCTCTCTTTCTCTCTCTTTCTCTCTCTCTCTCTCTCTCTCTCTCTCTCTCTCTCTCTCTCTCTCCCTATCTCTCTTATATCTTTCAGTCTTGCTACACACAAAACAAGAAGTGGACAACAACAATAATAATAATGACAAGATTTTTAAAAAAACCAGCAGTCGACTGTCCAAACAGACGCGTTCCTTTGAGAACTCTTCCAATTAATCAAACATTGCCAATTTGATTCACGGCAAAGGAGGAATGAATGGACGGCTATTTCCCAGGCCACAATTCTTTTAGTGTTGGGCACTAGTAGTCTCTCAATTTGCAGCCGCAAGCGCAGCCACATTAAGACACATTGAGATTATTCCAGAAAATGATCAGAATCGACCAACAATTAAAACATTAAAAAAAAAAACGGAAAATATGCAGGGGTTTAAAAGCAATAATGCAGACATAGTGCTGATATCGAAAGAATACAAAAATCTAGTTTTGTATTACGTGTGTTGTCAGTTGGTTTGTCTCTGTGAAAACTCTCTCTCTCTGTCTTTGTCTCTGTCTCTTTCTGTCTCTCTAACCCCGGTCTCTCTCTTTCTATCTCAACACACACACACACACACACACACACACACACACACACACACACACACACACACACAGAGGGAGGGGCATAGAGGTTAAAAAAGACACACGGACAGACAAAGTCAAGAAAAAAGGAAGAAAAAAAAGGACATAGACATCCAGAAAAAGATACAGCATAAGGGAGAAAAAGACACAGCAAAAGGGAGAAAAAGACACAGACAGACAAACATAGAGAGAAAGACATGGAAAGACTCCAGTTACAAATATGGTAACAACGAAATTTTTTTTAAAAAGCATACAAGAATGACAGGAACCTACAAACATAACAAAAGAAAAAAAACAATAACAACAATAATCATCATCATCATCATCATCACATCATCATCATCATCATCATCATCACAGCACTCGTTCAAAAACGTACCACAACACATCTGGTCCCACACGCACAAACAGTCATTCTATTTCCATCATGGCGGTAGCCATCATCATCATCAGCTATTGCCAATGTTCCTGACGATAGCAAAATGCTGTTGTTATTCTGCCAGACCTCCAGGGATTCTGCATCTAGCTCTGGCATTCCGTTCACTCTCCGGTATCACCGCTCAAAGCTGAGAGAATGATTGATTTATCGCATCGGAGTTGCTGGGGGTTGATGTATGTGCGATCTCTTGTGTGTATGTATGTGTTTGGGTGGGGTTTTTGTTGGTGGTGGTGGTGTATGTGGTGGTGGTATGTGTGACTACTTTTATCTAGTTATGGTTTTCATTTTATTCTTTTATTTCGAGGATTTATGGAATAAACGCTCATGTGCTTTTTCATATCCAGTCCCCGTATGTATGCAGTTTTGTATAAAAAAAAGTGTCATCCGTTCCCACCGGCCACACAATGGCCTATTCTTCCGAAAAGCGGAACGGGTTTTAACGTGTGTACAAGATGTTCTGCGTGCGTTTTACACGGGACATATGTTTAGGGGTTTATCACTGTCTCTGTCTGTCTGTCTGTCTGTTTTTCTCCCTCTATCTCTGCCTATCACTTTCTCTGCCTGTCTGTCTCTCTCTCTCTCTCCATCTCTCTTAAGGACCTTTCTTCCTTCTCTTCTATGTCTATTTGTTTACCACATAAAACAAACGACATAATGACAAGATACACACAACAGTGAACTGTCAAAACACAAACAACAAACAGCTCTCTCTTATGGGAACTCCATGAAAAACAAGATATGGTCAGTTTTTTTCCATAGGAGAGGATTAATGAATTGAGGTTTATTTCCCAGGCCACCTCTGTGTGTGTGTGTGTGTGTGCGTGCGTGCGTGCGTGTGTGTGTGGGAGGGGAGGGGTGTGCAATAACAACAGCCACTTCAGTGCAGCTAGCAACAAGGGCAGTCAAGTTTAGGCAGGTTTGTGTTGTTGTTTTTGGGCTGTTGTTAACAAGCTACATATACACACACTTAAACGCGCGTGTACACGCAGACACAAACACATACACACAGATATACACACACCATACACACATATATACATACACACCCACATATATATAAACACACACATTCGCGCACATACATGCACACACAAACACACCAACTAACAAAAACACTAACACACACACACCAAACAAAAACACACACACAAACACTCTTTCCTCTGTCTATATCTCTCTCTGTCTCTGTCTGTCCTGTCTGTCTGTCTCTGTCTGTCTGTCTGTCTCTGTCTTTCTATCCATAGGTTGAAGTTTTGTTGTCGATTTTGTAGTGGGGTTTTGTTTTGGTGTGTGTGTGTGTGTGTGTGTGTGTGTGTGTGTGTGTGTGTGTGTGTGTGTTTGTTGATAGTCCCTAATCAGTGCAAGGGCCGGATATTTAAGAAAAAGTATATGAATACTTAACTCTGTAACCCTTGGAAAGTAAAGATCATTCATTCATTTCTTCATTCGTTCATTCTCTCTCTTATGGACTCCTCTTCTCTCTCTTGCTCACTCATTAATTACCGACTTTCTCTCCCCCCCCCCCCCCCTCCTCTCTCTCTCTTTTTTCACCTTTATCCCCTCTTTGCTCTCTTCTCCTACTCTCACTGTATCTCTCTCTGTCTCTCTGTCTCTCTCTGTCTCTCTCTGTCTCTGTCTCTCCCTGTCTCTCTCTCTCTCTGTCCCTGTCTATCTCTGTCTCACTCTCTCTCACTCTCTCTCTCCTTATCAGAACCACTACACATTTATCATGAACCATCTGTTCTCACTGATAAAATAATGTTAGGTCCAACCTGGCGGTATCCGTTACT
>CM054135.1:90237681-90240181 GCA_028751875.1 Rapana venosa
ATGAATAAAGTTGTTGGGTTTTTTAATACTATATGTTACAACATGCATGGCAACAATTTTAGACTTTGCATAGTTATAAATGATTTTCAACAATATTTAGATTATATATGTTGCAGTACGCATGACGACAATGTTAGACTTTGCACGATTTTTCAATCAAATTTAGAATTCTGGATAATAATTATACGTTACAGCATTTTGGCTACAATTTTGGACTTTGCATGATTTATACATGAAATTTCAAATTATTTTTTTTTAAATAATGTAAACTACAATATGGAAGACTAACAATTTTTAGACTATACATAGTTCAAAAATATTTTTAAAATAAGAAAACGTATCCTATTTTCATTCAATACCAAACAACAAAAACCACCAACCAAACAAAACAACTACCTACTCTCCTCCACCTGTCCTCCCTCCAGAAAAAAAAGAAAACAACCTTAACTTTTCTCCACATACTTCGAACGAATCTCCATGATGGTGATTCTGCTGAACTGCATCACTCTGGGCATGTACCAGCCTTGCCTGGACGAAGTCTGCGATACTACCAGGTGCCAAGTCCTGGCAGCCTTCGACCACTTCATCTTCGCCTTCTTCGCTGCAGAGATGGTGGTCAAGATGATGGCCATGGGAGTCTTCGGCAAGGAGACCTACCTGGCTGAAACCTGGAACCGTTTGGACTGCTTCATCGTGCTGGCTGGGTGAGTAGCGGGGAGAGGGGGTGGGGGTGTGGGTGGTGGGTAGTGTGGGTGTGGGTGGGTGGGTGTGGGTGGTGTGGGGGTGTGGGTGGTGGTGGTGGGTGTGTGGGTGGTGGTGGTGGTGGGTGTGGGTGGTGGGGGTGTGGAGGTGAGTGTGTGAGTGCGTGTTGGTGGTGGTTGGGGTTGGTGGTGGTGATGGTGGTGTAGGGGTTAGTAGGGGTGGAGAGGAGTGTGTGTGTGTGTGTGTGTGTGTGTGTGTGTGTGTGTGTGTGTGTGTGTGTGTGTGTTGTGTGTGTGTGTGTGTGTGTTGTGTGGTGTGGTGTGTGAAAGTCAAAGTCAAATGTGTATTATTAGATGATACTGTGTGTGTAAGCGTGTGTGTATTTTATTTATTTTATTTTATCTTATTTTATTTAATCTTTTATATCGAGGATAATTCATTAAGCACTCATGTGCTGTTTACATCCAGTCCCCGTGTGTATGCGGTTTTGTCAATTCTATCATCTGTTCCCACCGGCACACAATGGCCTACACTTAAGAAAAGCGGAACAGGTTTTAACCTGTGCGCAAGATGTTCTGCGTGCGTTCGCACACGGGACCTCTGTGTTTGTGTGTGTGTGTGTGTGGTGTGTTGTGTGCATGTGTGTATGTATGTGTGTGTGTATGTGTGTGTGTGTGTATGTGTGTATGTATGTGTGTGTATGTGTGTGTGTATGTGTGTGTGTGGATGGATGGTTCATATTACGTTTCCAGCACTGTGTGTTTCCTAGGCATTTCTTTTTTTAATTTTTATATTGTCATCGGCAAGCAATTTTCCATTATTTTAGATATTTGTGCCTCCACAATCATGTGTGAGTATTGTGTGTGTGCGTGTTTGTGCGTGCGCGTGCGTGTGTGTATGTGTGTATGAGTGTGTTCCTTCCTGTCTGTGTTTATGTTTTTGTCTGTGTTTGGGTGTCTTTGTCTGCGTATTTGTTTCTGAGTGTCCACACTTCTTAAAAATTCTTTTATATCGAGGATAATGGATAATGCGCTTTTTTTTTTACTCCAGTCCCCGTGTGTATGCGGTTTTGTAAATTGCGTTCCTCTGTGTGTCTGAATCTCTGTGCCTGCATCGATGTGTGCGCAGGCATGCATAAGCACTTTTACAATGCTTTCAATCACACACATCCCCTCCCCTCTCCACACACATTCTTCTTCTTTTATTATAATCTTCCCATCACTAAGGGTGCTAGGTAAAAATTACACAATCTGTATGAGAGACTCGAACACAGCCGGCGTTATAATCACTCATTGACACCCGAACTCTTCAGCTGTTGGTGCCAGGGCTAGCTGTAAATTATGCAGCCCTGCCAATGCCTTGTTATCGATTGACGTATGATTGTGTGCAAACAAACTACCGATCCGATCACCGCTCTCGCTTCACAAGGCATCCATTATTCAGCGTTTAGCAGCGGGAGTGTGCAGGATGCGGAACAAGTGTTAGAGAGAGAGAGAGGAGGGGTGTAGGGAGAGAGATAGACAGAGAGAGACAAAGACAGAGGCAGAGACAGAGACAGACATAGGGAGGTGGGTGAGGGGGGAGACAGAGAGAGAGACAGACAGAGGCAGAGTCAGAGACAGAGAGAGAGGTTTGTGAGAGGGAGAGAGAAGGGAGGAAAGAGAGAGAGTGGGAAATAGTGGGGAGGGAGGGAGAGAGGGAAGGAGAGAGGGAGAGAGAGAGAGAGATAGAGAGAGATAGACTTGAAACTTGAAACTTGAAACTGGTTTAATGTGGTAGACTCCGTAAGCCCATTCAC
>CM054135.1:90245181-90247681 GCA_028751875.1 Rapana venosa
ACCCCAACTGAGGTACGGAACCATTCCCCTACCGTGCCCTGTACGAGTACTGCACTGGTGGCCTTTGAGTAGAGTTCCTTGATGGTGTGGATCAGCTTCTGGCCCATGTTGAATTTGTTCATGGTGGCCCACAGAGCGTCATGCCATACTCTATCGAAGGCCTTCTTAAAATCAATGAAGACGTGGAAGATGTCTTGTTGATGCTGGCTGTATTTCTCACACAGAACCCTCAGGTTGAATATCTGTTCTGTGGTGCTTCTATTTGGGCGGAAACCGGCCTGCTCTTCGGCGATGATCTCTTCTGCCTGTGGTTTCAGCCTGTTCAGGATCACTTTCAGCTTGACTTTACTGGCATGACTTATGAAGCTGATTGTCCTGTAGTTTTGGCACTGCTGGATATTTCCTTTCTTGGGGAGAGTGATGATGAGTGATTGGGTCCATGGTGTAGGCCACTCTCCGGTCTGCCAGATCTTGTTGCAGATACTTGTAAGGATGTCTGTCACTGCTTCTCCCCCGTGTTGGATCAGCTCTGCTGGGATGTTGTCGATTTCTGCTGATTTTCCTTTCTTCAGCGATCTAATTGCTACTTCTACTTCCTCGCGTAGAATTGGGAAGTTGTCTTTATTCGATGAGGCTTGGCTTGCAAGTACGCTGGGGTCGCCTAGCGTCTGATGATTGTAGAGTTCGGAACAGTATTCCGTCCATCTGCCAACGATTTCCTTCTTTTCTGTTAGGCAATTCCCTTCTTTGTCCTGGATGTTACTGACTCTTGCCTGTTTCTGTTTGGTGAGCTCTTTCACAATCTGGTATGCTCTTCTGCTATTATTCTTTGTCAGGCTCTCTTCGATTTCTGTACATTGTTTTCTATCCATTCCTCCTTGGTCTTCCTCATGTCTCTCCTGATCTTCTTGTTTACTTCTCTGTACTCAACTGCTCCTGTAGTGTTCTTGCTCTTCTTCAGGTCTCGTCTTTTGTCACACATATTCAAGATTTTATCTGTGACCCATGGATGTGTTTTTCGGCGATGTTTGCCAAGGAGTATGCTTGCTGTCTCAGTCATCACTGTGTTAAAACTGGTGGTCATCGTTTCGGCATCTTCTTCAAGTGCCAGCAGTGGTGCGAATTTCCCTCCTATTGTTGCTTGGAAGGACTCGGCGATGGTGGGGTCCTTCAGTCTGTCCAGGTTGAACTTGAACTGATAGACATAAACTCAACCAAATAAAGAAAGGAAAGAAGAGCAAGAGGGACAGACAGAAAGAGATTCAAAGAAAGGAAAGAAAGAGAATGAGACGTTTGAGGTTTTTTGCGTGTTTTTGAAGAAATGCAGAGGCCATACATTTTGGACGTGCCCTTTACGCAGTTTCCGCATTCCTATAACGAGAGTGCCAGTGGGCCCAATTATGAAAACCCATTGCCGTCAATACAATTTTTTACAAACATTTTTTCTCATTTTTGATCGGAATTTTTCTGTTGAACTTTTTCTTACACAATTTGTAATTTTTTCTGTATTTTTTCTTAAAACTCGTAAAGTGAGGGGGGGGGGGGGGGGGTTGATTTGTTTGAACGTTGCCTTTCTGCTGTCAGTGGGTTTTGTCTTCTTTTTCTTTTACACTTTTATGTTTCTTTCGCATTTCGGTTTTTTTCCCCTCCCCTCCCCCCTCCCCCTCCTCCCCCCCCCCTCTCTCTCATCCTCTCTCTCTCTTTCTCTCTCTCCTCTCTCTCTCCTCTTTTTCTTCCCTTTTCACATTTTGTCATTGTTTTCCTTTTTGTTTACACACATATCTATACACACATACAATACATACACACACAGATAGATATAGTATAATAGATATATAATCATATAAATAGATATATATGTAAAAGATAGTATCATAGATAGATCGATAGATAGATCATAGATAGATAGATATAGAGAGATAATCTTGTGTATATGAGTGTTATAACAGTGTTGCGCACACGCACGCACACCACTAAGCGTGTTGACACAGACACGCGCGCGCGCGTCCCTCTAAATACAGAAAGCAAACTACAGTGGCGAGTCCAATGACAAAAAAGGACAACAACAGACAGACAGACAAACAGAACAGCGAAGAAAAGACAGACAAAGACATAAAGATAAAGACAGAAAGACAGACAGGCATTAAGGCAGAAAAGAGGCACAAAGACAGACGAAAGGATAGACTGACAAAGAAAGGGGGAAAAAGGGAGGAATGAAAGAAAAGAAAGCCTCTCCAAACCCGGGGTTTTATTACAACCTTTTATTTTCGTCCACAAGCCGTCCGTCAAATGGCAAAGGTAGAAACGCAGATAGGGAAAGGTCATGTGTGTGTGGTGTGTGTGTGTGTGTGTGTGGTGTGTGTGTGTGTGTGTGTGTGTGTGTGTTGTGTGTGTGTGTGTGTTGTGTGTGTGTGTGTGTGTGTGTGTGTTGTGTGGGGGGGGGTGGTGAGATGTGTATGTGTGTGTTGTGTGGTGTGTGTGTGTGTGTTTTGTGTGTGTG
>CM054135.1:90250181-90267681 GCA_028751875.1 Rapana venosa
CCCAGTTCATTTTGATGCCTTTTTTCGAGAAAATAATTGTTATAAATATGTTCTGCTTAATATGTGTTACATTGTATTTTTCCTGTATTTTTTTGTTCTGGGGACAAAATAGTGAAATTGCAAACACTGGGATGGACAGAAGATGTCCATTCTGCAGTGTCATTTGCCCATATGGCTTTGTTTATATATTATTTCTGTTCATTGAAGTGTTCATTATGCTTTTTTTTTGTTTTGCTTTTCTGTCGCCTGCTGATGATAAATCAAGCGGAATGGCTGGCGTCCTCAGCACAGCTTGGTTTAATTGACCTGAAGGAATGAAACACTAAATCAATTTATTTAATGATGGTGGGTTTTTTCAGATTGACAGTGCTAGACATTTAAGGGGATTAGATGACGTTGATTGTAAACTGAAAATAAAGGTGATTGAAGATAACGAAATTGATATAAGGTGACAATCCTGATAGTAATGATCTTTGTCCCCCGTGGGGATGCCGGGGGGGGGGGGGGGGGGGTCTGTCAGTATCAATACCATCGCCACCTCCTGAATATTCTGTGCTAAGAATGTCCTCTTTTCTGTCACTCTCTTTGTTTCTGCCTGGTTCCTATTCTTCCTGTTACCACCTTCTTGTATAGTTTCTGCCTTCTTGGTCCATTGTCCTGCCTTTTTTATTTTTTAAATCCAGAAAGACTTAAAATATAACAAATATCTCTTATGTGGACGGATGTGTTGGGCCTGACTTGTCAGCACAACGTTTTTGTGGTTTTTTTCCCGCTCATAGAACACACAGCAATAGTTGCTGTCTGAGCGTTCAACGAAGAAGAGGAATTTGATCTCTGTAGTGGGTGGGACGGGGTAGCTCAGTGGTCGGAGCACTCGCTTTCCCCCAGCCAAGTTAAGCAGCGTCGAGCGTGGTTACCAGTTGGATGGGTGACCGTTTGCGCGCCTTGGCTTCAGTACAGTTCCCCCAGTACACCTAGCTGTAAATGGGTACCTACCCTCTCTAGGGTCAGGGAAGGTAAAGCAGCGAGGGAGAGGAGATGGGCGCCGCCCTCAATACGCTGGCCCCTAGAGAAGTGAGGTCTCTGACGCCTCGCTCCCCTACGACCTTAATATAGGTTATGGGACACCTTTACCTTTAGTGGGTGGGACTGTAAACACCATGAAATGAAATGAAACCTCTTTGATTTTTATTTTATTCTTTTATTTCAAGGATAATAGAATAAGCACTCATGTGCTTTTTTTTCACATCCAGTCCCTGTGTGTATGCAGGTTTTGTAAATTTTGTCATCCATTCCCACTGGTACACAATACCCTACTCTTCCATAAAGCGGAACGGGTTTTAGTGTGTGTGTGTGTGTGTGTGTGTGTGCGCGCGTGTGTGTGTGTGTGTGTGTGTGTATGTGTGTGTGTGTGTGTGTGTGCAAGATGATCTGCGTGCGTTCGGGACACGGGACCTCGGTTTATTACTCTCATCCGAAGGACTTTTTTGGAGGGAGTGGAGTCAGCACTGATGTTAACTCCAGAGGGGAAAAAAATCCTCTTGAACGAGATTCAAACCCGGATCATTTATTTATTTATTTACTTATTCTTTTATATCGAGGATAATGGAAGAAGCACTCATGTGCTTTTTTTTTACATCCAGTCCCCCCCCTCCCATGTGTATGCAGGTTTTGTAAATGTTGTCATGTTTCCACCGGCACACAATGCCCTAACTCTTCCATAAAGCGGAACGGGTTTTAATGTGTGCGTGCGCAAGATGTTCTGCGAGCGTTTGCCACACGGGACCTCGGTTTATTACTCTCATCCGAAGGACTTATTGGAAGGAGTGGAGTCAGCACTGATGTTCAATCCAGAGGGAAAACAAATCCTCTTGAACGAGATTCAAACCCGGATCACGAGCGCAAATACGCATCAACTGTAACCACCAGGCTATCCCGTCTCCCCCTGATACACCCCCTCCCACTTCCCACCCCCCATCCTGTCCCCCTGATCGATCTATTCACAACGCGTGGTGGTGGTGGGCTGCACCAGGTATGCGCATCCTGGTGATGCTGCTTCTGGACACTCTGCCCATGCTGGGCAACGTGCTGCTCCTCTGCTTCTTCGTCTTCTTCATCTTCGGCATCATCGGCGTGCAGCTGTGGGCGGGAGTGCTGCGGCACCGCTGCTATCTGGACATCAACACCTCGGTCTACAATGTGCCGTACGTTATTGTCGTGGTCGTTGTTGGTGGTTGGTGGTTGGTGGTGGTTGGTGGAGGAGGAGGTCGGGGTGGGGGGGGGGTTGGGGGGGGAGGTCGGGGGGAGGAGTGGTCGGGGGGTGGTCGGTGGGGGGTGGGGGGTGGAAGGGGGGTTTGGGGGTGGTTGGTTGGTTGGTGGTGGTGGTGGTAGTGGTGGTGGTTGAGGTGGTCAACACCTATGTCTACAATGTGCCGTACGTTGTCGTTGTTGTTGTTGCTGCTGGTAGTTGGTGGAGGGGGGGGGGGGGGGGGTTGTCGGGGGGTTTGGTGGTGGTGGTAGTGGTTGGTGGTGGTGATGGTGGTATGGTGGTTGGTGGTGGTGGTTGTGGTGGTGGTGGTGGTTGGGGGGGGGGGGGGTCGGGGGGAGGCGGGGCGGGGGGTTTGGTGGTGGTGGTTGGTGGTGGTGGTAGTGGTTGGCGGTGGTGGTTGGTGGTAGTGGTTGATGGTGGTTGGTGGTTGGTGTTGGGGATTGGTTGATGGTGGTTGGTGGTTGGTTGGTTGGGGTTGGTTGATGGTGGTTGGTGGTTGGTTGGTGGGGATTGGTTGATGGTGGTTGGTGGTTGGTTGTTGGGGATTGGTTGATGGTGGTTGGTGGTTGGTTGTTGGGGATTGGTTGATGGTGGTTGGTGGTTGGTTGTTGGGGGATTGGTTGATGGTGGTTGGTGGTGGTTGTTGGGGATTGGTTGATGGTGGTTGGTGGGTTGGTTGTTGGGGATTGGTTGATGGTGGTTGGGGGTTTGGTTGTTGGGGATTGGTTGATGGTGGTTGGTGGTTGGTTGTTGGGGATTGGTTGATGGGGTTGGTGGTTGGTTGTTGGGGATTGGTTGTGGTGGTGGTGGTTGGTGTTGGTTGGGGTTGGTGATGGTTGGTGGTGGTGGTTGTGGGGATTGGTTGTTGGTGGTTGGTGGTGTGGTTGTTGGTGGTTGTGTTGTTGGTGGTTGGGTGGTTGGTTGTTTGGGGGATTTGGTTGATGGGGGTTGGGGTTGATTGAGTGGATTGGGGATTGGTTGTGGGAGGTTGGTGGAATGGTGGGGAGGGAGTAGGGAATGGGGGAGGTGTGGGGTGGTGGTGCGAGGAGGTTGGTGGTGGTGGTGTGTGTGTGGTGGTTGTGATTGTTGTGTGTGTGTGTGGTGGTGGTGGTGTTTGTGTGTGTGTGTGTGTGTGTGTGTAGGTTGGTTTGGTTGGTTTGCTTTTAAGAGGTGGAGAGGGGAGTTGTGTTTGTGTGGGTGGTGTGGTGTGTGAGATGGGTGTGTGTGTGGCGTGTGGTGTGTGTGTGTGTGTGGTGTGTGTGTGGTGTGTGCGTGTGTGTGTTTTATGGTTTTTTGGTTTGGGTTTTGTTTTGCGTTGTGTGTTTGGTAGTAATGTGGGTGTGGAGGGGTTTTGTGTGTGTGTGTGTGTGTGTGTGGGTGTGGTGGGTGTGGGTGTGGGCGGGGGGTGGATGTGAGTTAAATAATACTGTTGTCATATACATTTAAATACTATTTCTTGATGTGTTTATCATATCCTTTTCTGAGTCTGTTTATGCCTTTATTCATTCATTCATTCGTTCGTTCGTTCATTCATTCATTCATTCATTCATTCATTTTCGGCATATAGTTATAAACTGTATAATTAGTATATCGCCAACGTGGCCAAACACCGATTCATTGGAGATCTTACTAGCTAGGAATACCAAAATGCCATATTACATCTGATCTAAATAATGCATGGTACTTATAATGCTTGAATGCTATTAAAGATCCCGTTTCTCTATATTTTACAACGCGCTCCATACCTTGTTTTCTTACAAACATTCCCAAACACCTCCATTTATTCAAAATCCTCCCTTTTGAAAACTTTACCTCAACTTACCTACCACACAAACACACACACACACACACACACACTCTCTCTCTCTCTCTCTCTCTCTCTCTCTCTCTCTCACATCTCTCCTTCTGTGTCCTTAACAGGGATTACGTCCGAAACAGCCTCTACTACAGACCAGCGAAAATAGACTTCATCTGCAGCCCAGAGGAGGAAGGAGGCATGAGGAAATGCACCAACATGCCGCTGTTCGAATACGAAGGCATCCGCTGTAACGGCACCGCCACGTTACACGGAAACAACACGCCTGGAAACGACTCGTGCGTCAACTGGAACCAGTACTACACCAAGTGTCTGCCCAGGGCTCAAAACCCGCACCAAGGGGCTGTGTCCTTTGACAATATCGGGTTGGCCTGGGTGGTCATTTTTCAGGTTGGTTGGTGAGGTGGGGATGGTGGGGGCGGGGAGGTTGGAGGGTAGTAGGGGTGAGGGTTGTGGTGGAGGGGGAGGGGGGTGGAGGGAGGTTGGGGGGCAGGAGCGGGGAGGGTGATTGTGGAGAGAGGAAGGTGGAAGGGGGGTGGTGTGGAGGTGATGAGGGGTGGTGGTGGTGGGTGGTAGTCGTGAAAGTGGTGTTGTATGTATTGTATTAGCATTGTATTAACGTGTGTTGTGGTGGTGTGATTTTTTTTCTCCAAGGTTGGTGTGATAGGGAAGGAAGGGGAGTAGGGGAAGGGGGGGGCGGGGATGGAGGAGGAAAGAAGGTGGAGAGGGGTGGTGGTAGTTGTTTGTTGGGGGGGGGGGGGGGGGGGAGGGTTAGTAGTAACGAAAATGGAGTTATATGTGTTGCATTGTATTGTTTTGTTTTGCATTGTATTGTACCGTACCGTACCGTATTTTATTGTATTAATTTGTATTATATTTTTTATTGCGTTATTGTGTGTTGTATCGCATTGTATTGCATAGTTTTGTATTGTATACTGCTTTTAGTCACCGCAGATTTCCTTGCATCACATTCAGGCAGCTTTCACCAGGAAGAGTGCTTCACCACAAGAGCAGCGCCACCCACTTGCAAAAAAAAACCCCAGAAAAAACCAAAACAAACCAAAGAATTCCTGTCTGCATAATTATGTGTTTCTTTCACTTTGAAACTGACTTATTTTTTTCTTCAGAATTGTTCCAAGGACAGCTCTCTTGCTCCAGAGGGGTTCTTTTACGTGCACTGAATACATATAGCAGAACATCGTGTGCACACGTTAATTCCTGCTCCGCTTTTCGTAAGAGTAGGCCATTGAGTGCCCGGTAGGAACGGATTTTTTTTTAAACAAAAGTTACAAAATCGTATACACACGGGGACTGAATGTAAAAGTGCACATGAGTGCTAATTCCATTATTATCGATATATAAAATAATACAGAAATAAATAACTAAATAGCACATGGGGCCTCGGTGTATCATCTCATCCAGAAAGACTATGTTGAGGGTTGCAGTGGTGGTGGTGGTGGTGGTGGTGGCAGTGGTAGTGGTAGTGGTGGTGGTGGTGGTGGTGGTGGTGGTAGTGGTGGTGGTGGTGGTGGTGATGTATTTATATTTGAGGGTGTGAACGACAGAAGGATAGGTTTTTGGATGATGACAGCTGAGCGTAGTAAGGGTGATGATGGTTTGTGGTGGTGATGATAGTGATAATGGTATTGGAAGCAGTGGCGATGATAGCAGGTCAAGTCAAGTCAAAATTTTATTTCCAGATGGTACATTGAATAAGCAATGCATTTGCTTTTGTTCATCAAGCCATCTATCTAAGAACAAATTTCGTAATGACTATACTAAGACACTACATTATTGCATCATTTACCATTAAATTAAACCAGCAAAAAAGAGGAAAGAATCGATAAGGAAGTACATTGAAAATACAAATTACCACATATACATATACACACACACATACTCATGCACACCTGAGCGCGTGCGCGCTCTCGTCCACACACACATTTAAATATCAAAAATGTTTTAAGAATTAAAAAAAGAAAATCATAAAATAGCATATGGGCGTGTGCGTGCGTGTGCGTGCACCCTTGAATATTTTGCGAAAATGGAAGATAAGAAGAATTATCGAGACGAGCACACCAAAGTTCAGACCTCAATTTGTTTTCAATTTTGAGCTTTTTCCTCTGCAACCTCAATGTTATGGACAACCTCAATGTTATAGGCAACCTCAATGTTATGGGCAACCTCGATGTTATAAACAAACTCAATGTTATGGGAACCTCAATGTTATGGGCAACCTCAATGTTATAAACAAACTCAATGTTATGGGAACCTCAATGTTATGGGCAACCTCAATGTTATGGACAACCTCAATGTTATGGGAAACCTCAATGTACGGCATAAACTTTGTATGCTGAAATTCACTGTTGGGTCTTTCTCCGCGACAGTCGCTTGGCATAAGAACGTGTACCTGTGCACTTTATCCAACGAAACAGATTCTTCTGAAGTCGGACTACAGGTGCTGCTGGCCTGCCTTTATGGCGAGGCCGTTACCAGCAGCTGTCCACGACAAGTAGACTTCTTATGGGGTATCTACTCACAATGATCCCCAGACGTGAGCGGTAGGAAAGAGTGTATATTTATTGTAAGTGATCCCCCATAGTGTTAAGCCAGGGAACACGCAACAACAGCAATAACAACGACAATAACAACCAGAACAACAACAACAGCAATAATAACAACAACGCAGACAATGATTCTCAAACTCATTAAAAAAAATCTTCCTTTGCAGCCAGCTTGTGTGACTGTGTTTGATGCTGATGTTGTTGCTGTGTTGTGGTAAGGTGATGGTGATGTTGTTGGTGTGTTGTGGTACAGGTGATGGTGATATTGTTGTTGTGTTGTGGTACAGGTGATGGTGATGTTGTTGTTGTGTTGTGGTACAGGTGATGGTGATGTTGTTGTTGTGTTTTGGTACAGGTGATGGTTATGTTGTTGTTGTTGGTGTGTTGTGGTGCAGGTGATGGTGACGTTGTTGGTGTGTTGTGGTGCAGGTGATGGTGACGTTGTTGGTGTGTTGTGGTACAGGTGATGGTGATATTTATTGCTGCTGTTGATGTTGTGGTACAGGGGATGGTGATATTTATTGCTGCTGTTGATGTTGTGGTACAGGGGATGGTGATATTTATTGTTGCTGTTGATGTTGTGGTACAGGTGATGGTGACATTTATTGTTGCTGTTGATGTTGTGGTACAGGTGATGGTGATATTTATTGTTGCTGTTGATGTTGTGGTACAGGTGATGGTGATATTTATGGTTGCTGTTGATGTTGTGGTACAGGTGATGGTGATATTTATTGTTGCTGTTGATGTTGTGGTACAGGTGATGGTGATATTTATTGTTGCTGTTGATGTTGTGGTACAGGTGATGGTGATATTTATTGTTGCTGTTGATGTTGTGGTACAGGTGATGGTGATATTTATTGTTGCTGTTGATGTTGTGGTACAGGTGATGGTGATATTTATTGTTGCTGTTGATGTTGTGGTACAGGTGATGGTGATATTTATTGTTGCTGTTGATGTTGTGGTACAGGTGATCAGTCTGGAGAGCTGGGTGAACATCATGTACTTCATTCAGGATGCACATTCCTTCTGGGACTGGATCTACTTCGTGGCATTGATTGTGGTGAGTACCTTGTAAGGTTGTGGTTGTCTTCAAGTTAACGCCTGTTCGAAATGAGTGATATTAGATGGTAAGGTGTGTTTGCGTGTGCGAGTGTGCGTGTGTGTGTGTGTGTGTGCTGTGTGTGTGTGTGTGTGTGTGTGTGTGTGTGTGTGTGTGGTGTGTGTGTGTGTGTGTGTGTGTGTGTGTGTGTGTGTGTGTGGTGTGCGTGCTTGCTTGCGTGCGTGCCTACGTGTAAGCATGTTATCTTTTTGGCTTTGAAGGTGCATTCGTAAGTCGTAAAGTGCATTGAGCAAGAAAAGTTCTGGCTTAAAACATTCGGCAATGTGTAGTATTTTATTGGAGGTCTTTGTGTGAAGGGAACGGGATAGCTCAGTGGTCAGAGCACTCGCTTTCCCCCAGCCAAGGTTAAGCATCATCGAGCGTGGTTATCAGGTGGATGGGTGACCGTTTGTGCGCCTTGGCTTCAGCACAGTTCCCCAGTTCACCCAGATGTAAATGGGTACCTGATTTTTTAGGGACAGGGAAGGTAAAGCAGCGAGGGAGAGGAGATGGGCGCCGCCCTCAATATGCTGGCCCCTAGAGAAGTGAGGTCTGACGCCTCGCTAACCTACGACCTTATAGGCTATGGGACACCTTTACCTTTTTACCTTTAGTAAAAGCAGAGTAAAATAAAAAAGCGACAGATTCATCATCAACTTGTCATACTGTTATTGTACGTATCTACACACCTATACATTTTTAACATGTATCATGCTTTCTCAAAACACATATTATTCCATCAAGCCAAGTAGAAACGATATAACACAATATTCACCACACACTCAGACACATTCTCATCATCTCTCTGTGTCTTCTTCTTCTTCCTCCTCCTCCTGCTCCTGCTCCACAGATCGGCTCTTTCTTCATGATCAACCTGTGCCTGGTGGTCATCGCCACGCAGTTCTCGGAGACCAAGAAGCGAGAGACGGAGCGGATGCTGCAGGAGAGGAAGCGCTACCAGTCCTGCAGCACACTGGCCAGCAACTCGGAGCCTGGAGGCTGCTACACGGAGCTGTTGAAGATGCTGGTGCAGCTGGCCAAGCGAGCCAAGCGCAAATTCCTGCAGGGTTACCGCAGACACGTGCAGAGCAAGAAACGGCAGAAAGTGAAGCCGGAGAAATCGATATCGTTGCGGCGGAAAAGGACTAAGAAAAAAGGTAGCCTTCCCGCCACCACTTGCATACAGTTCCTCCCGCCCCAGCAGCCCCCTCATGCTCACCATCGCCATTACCAGATTAACGTAGTCACCCCCCATGGGTACAGCAGCCCCAGGGCGGAGTCCTCCCCACCCGCTCCCAGAGCCAGCCCCGAGCAGTCGGACGTGGACCCCATGTCGTCGCCCAGGCGGCCCACCTTGCTGATGCTGCCGGGGAGTCGCCTCAGCCTCAACCCGTCCTCCGAGTCCATCAACAGCTTGGCTCTGGGAGCGGTGGAGGCTCTGACCCCCACCCTGCTCAAATCCCAGCGCTCCTCCACCCCCAACCACCTGGCGGCGCAACTGGCGCTGGGCGGCGTGGGGGGGTCCTTCCCTAGCGGGGGTAGTGGTCGTAGGGCTCTTGCCTCGCTGCCGAGGTGCTGGCGGCTCACGGAGCCAAAAATGCCGCGCTGGCGGCCTCCAATATGCTCCTGCACACCGAGACACAGCCCACTAAACTGCAGGCAGTGTCCGATAAAGGTGAGTAGGGAGGGCCCCAGCCTATCCCCCTTCCATCCATCCTCGTCCTCCTCCTCTTCTTCCTCCTCCTCCTTCTTCCTCCTCCTCCTCCGCCTCCTCCGCCTCCTCCTCCTCACCGTCACTTCCTTCACCACCCCCTTCAGCCTCCTGCATCACTGTAAGGGCACTGCGGAATGGATAGAAGAGAGGTGTTTGGTCTGTCTCTTTTTTCACTTGTCTGGTTTTTGTTGGTCATAACTGTCTTGTCTCGTGTGGACTTGTCATCAGTCAGTGGCGCACTCAGAGAGGGAAAAAAAGTTAGAACGAAACTACACAAGTTGTACAGTGCATTCGTGGTTTTTCAACAGACGCAAAGCTTGTGCACCTGCAAGGAGTATTTTTCTTGGATTTAGAATAGACTTTTTGTTATAGAAATGATAAACCAACGACGAAAAAGAAAACTCTTGTTTAAAATCAAAACATTTTCTTTGATAAGTTGTAAGCACTGCTTTGTGTCTTTTCAATATGATCTTTTAAACAGTATTCATTGTTTAAAGTTGTATTTTGCTACCAAGAATTTGTAGAATAACTTTCTTTAGCTTTAAATGAGAAAAATTGATCGTTACAAAGAAATGTATCAGTCATACAGTGTTTGAATTATCTTGTCTGATAGCAATTTCAGTTTTCTTTCCTTTTTATAAAGAAAAGCAAACCTCCTAAGTTATTTTGTAAACAGAACGGAGTTTGTTGTTGAATGAGATTACAGATTAATTAAGGCAATAGGATGATTTTTAATGTGCTGGAAATAAATTAAACTTTCTTTATGCTGAATTGATAGTCTAGAAAATAAATCATAGCAACAGAAAAACAATATCTAATAATAATATTAATAATGCTATAATAATAATTGATAGTAGTAGGTAGTAATAATTATAATAATGTCGATAATAATAATAATAATAATAATAATAATAATAATAATAATAATAATAATTAATAATATAATAATAATAATAATAATAATATTATTATTATTATTATTATTATTATTAATGATAATATTAAAAAATCTTTTAAAATAGCATTTGCTTTTGCTATCGAGTATAAGCTTGTGTGATTAATCTCATTTGAGAACACTAACTAGTTGCATGTATTTGTATTTTACTTAATTAAATCGAAGATTGTACTGCTACACCTCTCTGAAATGGTAATGGCACCCACTGAAATCAAAACATATTTAAAAGCTAAGGGGCTTTGTCGGAACCCTGAAGTATGCCTCTTGCTGTTCAACTGCCCTTGGATTTCAACAGAAAATGATAAACTCTCTAAAAAAAACCCACCTGCCCACCAAAACTGCTCTCAGAATCAAAGCATGCTTATTTCTAGCTTGCTTATCGATGTACCTGGAATGCTGATGCTGTTTATTGAAAGCGTCTTACATATCTATTTTCTTTAATCTTTTTTGGATGGTCTCTTTTTTTTATCTGTAGTTTTAGTTTATTTGCGACTTTGTTTCTATTTTTACTGTTTTCCCTTTTATTCTTTTTCCCAAACTCAGATGAAAATAAGTTTAATTTGGTGTTCAATGTGAATTATTATATGTAATCAAATGTAATTATTGCGGCTTTTCTATGAAAGCATGAAAGATACTGTTTGCTGTAACAAACTCAGTTAGTCGGTGTTTCAATAGATTTTTTCAGAGAGAGAGAGAGAGAGAGAGAGAGAGATGGGGCACAGATAAAAGAAGGAAGGTAAAGAGATATTTAGGTACAAATTAGTTTTCCATAAATATAGACTAACTCTTCTGTCACCTTCTAACCCATGCATCCACTGCCTACCCTTACCATATATCTTCCTTCTTGTCTAGAAAATATTACATTATCCTACAGAATTGCGTCAATTAGTTGGGGGTGTTCTTGCGCATTTTAACAGCTATGATTATGCGTTACCAAATGACAAGCCAGAGCCTACACATGGGCGAAAACGGTAAACGATGTAATCAAAAGACAGCAACAACAACAGACATAGCACCCTGCATGTGCTTATCATTATTTTGCATACACACACAAATCCTCATACAATCAATTATCTTGTAAGAAATTGTCCCTTTTTGAAAATACTTCTATCCATAACATTTTCCGAGAGTTTTACCTCCCTTCTACAACATTTTTGCTGATAACTTTCGTAGTTTGGGAAGAAAGTATTTAAGAATGATAAAAGACTGTCTGGAATTTTGCATTTTTATCTGTGCTAACAGTGTTTCAGATGAAAGGAGAAGGATTACAAATCATAGCCTTTGGTGCTTGTTTGTTTGTTTTTTAATAATGTAACTCACAAAATACTCCAAACCCCCGGCCCCCTTTGATATTCTTTAATCTCCATGGCAGTTATCTCCCATTATATATTTGTTGCCTTTTATGCCTCGTACTATTGTACATAACTGTTGAAGTGAAGAAATAAAAGGCTGACATTCTTGTCTATCGATTGGCTAAAATTGGTATTTATAGAGGACATTTTAAGAGGAAGTCAAGTTTTTGTTTGTTTAGAAACTGTCTTAGGGTTTACACTGATACACATTCACAGATGCGGCCTATAACCATTCACATAGAAGAAGATCCTAATAAAGATAAGAATATAGATTCATAGTCATTCACCCTCAACATATTATGTTCTACTCTTTAAAAAAAAAAAAGTCATATGAGAGAAAAAATTGCACGTTAGGTGTGTGGTTGCAAATATTTTATTTACATACTTATGGTTTTAACAGCAGCAGCAGCAGCAGCAGCAGCAGAAGTTAGTAGTAGTAGTAGTAGTAGTAGTAGTAGTAGTAGTAGTAGTAGTAGTAGTAGTAGTAGTATCAGCTGGAGCAGCAGCAGAAGTAGTAGTAGTAGTAGTCGGTGGCATAGCTGTAGTTTTGGAACAGTAGTAATAATTGCAAGAATGCTGCTTTTTCACCTTGTTTGTATGTTGTCGAATTTTCATTTGTTATTTCCTGTTTAACCCTTTTCATTTCTGGTTTCATTGTTCGTGTTGCAATGTTACCGTGTGCCGTGCATAATGCGTTTTGTGAAATTGGTTTCATTGTTCTCTTGTAGAGTAATGCTTACTTTTTGTTTATTCCCTGCTTTCACTGTTGCTTTTGTCTCTGTTAGTTTGCCTTTTAATTTTGTTTTTCGTTTTTAAGCTTTTGCTGTCAAAAAAGCTATTTTTCTGTTCGCATTCTAAAGGCTATTTTTTTCTGTTCGCCTTCAAAAAAGCTATTTTTCTGTTTTATTTCAACCCAATCTTCCCTTTAAGTTTTCGTCCTTTTTGTGATTATTATTTACCACCTCCTTATTTAGAAATGGCCTTTTTGTGTAAACTTCCCCTTTTATTTCATTTTCCTGTCCATGTCCCTGTTTATCCCCTGTTTTCACACGTGTACACCTTCCCATCTTATCCTGTGAGAGCATCACAGACCCAAGGGCAGCGAGGCAAGGCCTAAACCATCAGACATGTTTGCCGACGTTCCCAAACGTAAGTCCTACGTTGCATCGTACTTAATCCAAAGTTTCGCCATCCAGAAGTGAAATACCTCTCTCTCTCTCTCTGTCACACACACATACACACTGCTTCAAGGTTTCATGCTAACTGTATGTGCCATTACCATTTCAGTTCCAAAGTGATCCATGTCATCATTCATGTACCAACCAGACTGTGTCTTTTTTCCCCTTTCATCCCATCTTGAAAACAAAACAGCATGAAAGTCATGAATGAATATTGTTTGTCTGTTGTTGTTTTTTTTGTTTTGTCTTTTCTTTTCTTTGTGAGCAAGGGGAGGGAGGAGAGGGGGTGGGTAGGGGGGTATATTGTGCGAGGTATGTCGTGGTTGTAAAATCCAGAACTGAAGAAGAGACAAAGAAACAGACACGGAGACAGACTGACAGGTAGACAGACAAGCAAGTGTACCTTCTATATTTGAGAATGGTGGCTTAAGCTGTGTATTTAAAAGTTGTAAAAGTAGATTACAATGATAGTTTGCAAGTTTGACGGTGTTTACTGGGTCGATTTACCCAAATTAACCTTCACCATTTGCTTCAAATCTGGCAAGTGCTGGTTTACATCAGACATGAAGTGGACATCTTTGATTTTGAGAACAATATTCTTTAATTTAACCTTTGTACTAGCTCGTACTGCACTACAGCTTGGTGGTACAAAGGGAGAGGCTAATGGCTGAGTGGGTAGCCGGGGAAAGACAATTTGGAACACTGAGTGAACAACTGCTCAAAGGGAGTTAACAGCTTCCATACTGGTCAAAGCAGAATGACCAGTGAGAGGAGATGGGCGCCGCCCTCAATATACTGGCCCCTTGAGAAGCTGAGGTCTCTATTGCCTCGCTCCCCTAGGACCTTATAGGTTATGGGACATCTTTACCTTTGTTAGAATGTGCAGAACATTGTATTACTGTCCTTTAGATTCGTGATCATTGCATGCCAACATTATTATATTTTCTATTAGGGATCAATCAAGACATACATCAATTTAATTATGAAAAAAACATATATTGGTTTAAAGGTTGTTCTGAATTTGTATACGGCCTTTAGATGTTAGTTTTCCTCACGAACAACCCACAGGCATGGTAAGGTTGGTCTCCATTGTAAACTTGTTTGTTGTTGTAGTGTATTTTTCTTAGATGATTTGTAGGTCAAGGTAGGACTCGTTCGTATAGCTCAATTTGATTTAGATTCCGTTCCAGGTACCCAAACCTTTGAATATTACCTGTGTTGTGGGTGAAAATTGACTGATCTGCATAATCATTATCTTGTCAGTTCTGAGGGTGTTTGTATCTGTCGGGCCTGGATGACAAGTGTAAGAAAGATGTTAGGTGTTTGGGTGTTGGGTTTTTATTTGTATTTCTCTGAGCTGCTATGTATAATTGTTAGTCTTACAAGATCACTGTTTCGAAGTAAAATATATTTTAGATACTTCTGTGGAAGTTGCAGGTCGATTATGGTGATCATAACAAAGAGGAGGAGAGCGACGACGACGATGGTATTAATGATGAAGAAGATGATGGCAGTGAATACTCGTCGTCATAAAGTAGTGGTAGCAGCAGTCGTAGTAGTCGTCGTATTATTGTTTTTGTTTAACCATGATGATGATGATGATGATGATGATGATGATGATGATGATGATGATGAAACGTCGGTTTGCTTCTGCTGCTGGTTTCGGACAGTCTCTGTCTCTGTCTGTCTGTCTCTGTGTCTGTCTCTGTGTCTGTCTCTGTGTGTCTATGTGTGTGTGTGTGTCTCTCAGTCATTCTCTATGTGTGCCTGTCTGTGTGTACGAGTGAGACGTGTGCTCTTTCTCACGTACGAAAGTTTTGTGCGCCTACGCATTATTTTTAGGTGCACGTATGTGTGCGCCTGTCTGTTTCCCAAAAAATGCATATTGGACCCAACACGCGCGTGCGCTCGCGTATGGTTGATATGTGTATGTGAGAGTGTATGCGAGTATGCATGCTCCCCAACACACACACTCGCGGTCTGCACGCTCTCATAAGTGTATACATACCCGCTGGTTACGGCATATCTTCTTTTTTATTTCATTTATTTTATTCTTTTTTCATGTCGTTTGCACATCAGTGTCTACACTGTGTTTCCAGGCCTTTTTGCAGACAACCTGCTGATGGACATGGTAGTGGCCGACAAACACCTCAGCACGCAGTACTCCATGCAAAGCGAAGCTGACACCCACCAAAGCCATTCCGAACACGACGACAATCACAGCGACAAGCTACACAACGACGACGGCGGCGACAACAACGACGGAAGTGGCGCTGGAAGCGGCGGCGGCGGCGGCGGCGGCAACGACGACCACGATTCCTCGTCTGAGTCGGGGTCCGAGTCAGGGGAGGAAAGTGAGGAGGAGAGACGAGGAGGCCCAAGTAATATCTGTGGTAGTGTGCTCCCTTGAACGCCGAGGCTTTTTTGCTGATTTTTTAGTTTCTCTGGTTCGGTTTGAGTCGTTTGAGAGTGTCTCATTGTGTAGGGGAGAGGGGGTGGGTGGGGGGGGGTGGTTGGAGGGGTGGGTGGGAGCGGGTTGGTGGGTGAGGGGTGATGGGTGGTGGATGGATGGTAGGTGATGGATGGGGGTGGTGTATGGGTGGATGGGTAGGTGGGTGGGTAGGTGGATGGATGGATGGTGGGTGGGGTTTTGGTGGATAATGAGATGATGACTATGATGGATGGATGGATAGGTAGGTGGTGGGTGGGTGGGTGGATGGATGGATGGGAAAACAAATACATAGGTGGATCTAACAGACCGACAGACACAGACACACACACACCGCGCGCGCGCACACACACACACACACCACACTTCCCGACACACACACACACCAACAAACCAACAACACTACACACTTCTCCGCACTCTTACAAGCTGTTCCGCTTTTCCGAAGAGTAGGTCATTGTGTGCCGTGGAAACGGATAACAAAATTTGAAGAAAGAAACTGCATATACACGGAGATTGGATTTGGAAAAAAAATGCGCATGAGTGTTATTCCATCATCCTCGAAATAAAAGACTAGATCAAAAATGAACACCACACACCACAACAAACACACACACACCACACCCCACACAACACACACACACACACACACACACACACACACACAACACACACACACACACACAACACACACCCGATCGCGCGCATTTACATGCAAGCAAAAGATACACTGCAGTTCATAGGGGAAGATCATTTTAAGACGAGATGTATCAATATTGTTGGTGTTTTTATAAAAAAACAGTTGATGGATATTGATGAACACAAACACAATGAGACACTCTGAACGTGTTATCTTACCCTATAATTTAGTTATCTATACACAGTTATCTCTAGAGTTATTTTTGGCTCACCTGCCGATAATTTTGTTTAGTTAAGTTGAAGATAGCTGGTAGTATAATCATAGCATTTTGTTCGATGGCGTCCTCAATGTCATCTATATACGCTTATTGGTGTCACTATATTTGTGTTGTATATATATATATCTTCTTTCACTATTTAGACTGAAGCACAGTTATTGTTTGTTCTGTGATAGTAAACCTTGGCATAGAAAGGCTTCTTGTAGACACAGCATATTATATAATAAAATGGTTGATCTAACAGCTCGAGTAGTTTCCCTTTGACTGGATGCTGTTGACGTTTGTTTTGCTGTTTTCATCTAAAAGATGCCGTAGTATGATATACGACCTTATGGGATGCCTGGACAGTAGTCTGTGGCATTAACCACATCAGAAGTCCCGATATAACCATTCCAAGTTCATTAGAAGCTTTCAATCCAGTTGCCTAATCGTAATTTTGATGTGCTTGTATGTTAGGTCTTTGTATAACCAATTTAAAAATCAAGCTTAATTTCCCTTTTGTTTTGCAGAAAATATATCTGTTGTACTTGAGTTCCTTCCGTTCACTTAAGCCTCGAAATGTTTCTATAACCACCTCTTTTTGGGTTTATTTCTTGGCAGATTTAACTCTGATTTATGTCGTCTGCATGCGATATTATGCCAGACTATTCTCTGACAGATTGGATAGGAACTTTTTCTCAGATTTTCACTCTGTTTGAATGGCCAGACCTCTGGGTTTCTATTGCACACTGCATGCATGATGTCGCCACTAACTCTATGAATTTCTCTTGTGTTTGGGAGATGTTGCTCATTTTTTGTTTTCGTTTTTTCCCATCTAACTATTTAGTGGAACAGCAGATTATTCAAAGTATTATTTTTGTTGTAGTTTTGTGCATGATATATGGATTCCCTTTATAACACAATATGCAAGTAGTTGGTGCTGTCTCTCACTCTGCTTTTGAAATAACGAATTAAGAAATAATATTGTATTAGTAGTTGGCTTTTTAATCTGGTTTCAAATAAATTGCATATCATATGCATACACAAACAAAATATTGATACTGATTGGGGTTTTTTGTGTAAACGACTGATTACTTTTGTCTAGGGCTTAAGTTTTACTGACTTTTTTGTTTAAAATATCTGAGATGGATAAAGGCTTTATTGGAAAAAGTAAATATGTTTGTTTGTCTGTATGTATGTATTGTCTG
>CM054135.1:90272681-90330181 GCA_028751875.1 Rapana venosa
TATGCAAAAGATGTGCGTTAAATTTCACTTTGAATTTTCTGAATAATGCTGGTTTCTTTTATTTCATTATTTTTAGTTAGCCTGAGTTCTTTTAAAATCTGTTTGTTATGTTGTGGATTTTACTTCACAAAGATTTGATTTGATTAATTATTTTGACATGTTCATCTACAACACTGAAAGATAATTATTATTTCCAAACAAATGGACAGAGTTATCCTTTTGTATATGAATGCTTCAGTACTTTGTTCGTTTACAATGAACATATTTTATTTCCATAGCAAGTTTAGTTCTTTGCCAAAAAAAATATTTCTTACGTAAAGTATATGTGTCACTTTTTTCTTTTTTTATAAATATTTTTCTTTTATTTCGATTTGATCACATTGTCACAAGTTTTGTTTTCAGCATTTTTTGGTTTTCTTTGCTTAGCTTGATTTTTTAAGTTTTCACCTGTTTATTTTCCCTTTTTTTCTTCTTTTTCGTTTCTTTTTTTCATTTTAATAGCTTTCGTTTCTTCTTGATTCTTCACTTTTGAGTTACATTTTTTTCACGCATAATGACAAAAATGCATTTCTTGATATTTATCAACTTTTGTCATGATGATGCTTACTTTAAAGTCACTTATCATTATTATACCAGGTTACATGTTGTTTAAAAGAAAAAATACTAACTATAATATCATGATAAAGTAGGGCATTTTCACAATCACTCGCAACACTGTTCTTTGGTTTTTCTGTATTTTTGATTTTTGGTTGTGCCTTTTGATTCATTTGTAGCATTCTGGGAATGAACCTATTTGGCTGCAAGTTCTGTAGAGAGGTCAGACCGGGAGCTCGCAAATGTGATCGGAAGAACTTTGATTCCCTCCTGTGGGCCATAGTTACAGTGTTCCAGGTACTCTTTACTTCCCCTCCCTCCCCCTACCCCCCTCATCCCTCCAAGACTCGCAGACTTTGCATTCCAGCCACTAAGGCATGGAGCCTGCATGGTGATGCTAATAACTATACCCCCTCCTTCCTCCCCCTGCCTTCCTGTGGTGCGGAGTGTTGCCTTTCTGTTGATTCTTTCTGTGCTGTAGATATTGTATCCATGGACTGTCCACATACCATATCTGGATGAACTAAACGTTGGTCTTCGTATATTACTGTGCGGATAGTAGAGGTAACCTGTGTTGAACTGGATCAGTCCTCTCTTTTGTGTCTTTGTAGTCAACTGCCGTCTGTACGTAAAGACAGTTTCTACTGTATTACGTTAGCCAGCAACCAACACCCCCCCCCCCCCTCCATGTCCCTCCTCCCTGGCCCTTCCACCATCTTCGCCCCTTCAGTTCTGGGTGTTTCTTATTTGAAATTCTAAGTTTGTTGATTTTTAAACCAGGACAGTTGGAAGCTCTTAGAAGTTTGAATTTGCTGACTTGAAAACTCAAAGAGAGAGAGAGAGAAAAAGAAGAAAAACTTTGTTTTTAGAAAAGTAATAGCATTTCCCCTTAAATATTTGATGCAACAGTCTTTAGAATCAAGAAAAAGTAAACTTTAAAAGCCAATGTTTTTGACACCAGTTAATTCAAATGTACTGGTATGAGTATCAAATATGAATTAGTGAACACTTCCCTACTAGTCTGTGCATTTAACTTCTAAGAAGATGAAGGGAAAGAAATCAGTAAGCATTTCTTGGCATGGTTTTGTTGAAAAAGCATTATTTCTTAACCTGCCTGAAAATCTTTTGTCTCTGCCGTGTGTCTGATTATTTACCTGGCCTTACATTCTAGACCATTTTCCAAGAAAAAGGTATTTTTAAGTGCAAGACGTATTGTGACGAGTGCTTCAAAGTATTCTGTTTAGGTTGGTAGATACAGGCCAGAACATTAAAAAGGAACCTCGTTGTATTTCTTAACTGGTCAAAATCTGCTGAAGAACTTTACTGACACAGAATTTGGGAAACTATAACAACAATTCAAAGCAATGGTAATCTTTGATTCTCTCTAAATCCATTTCATAGAATCCGCCAGTTTCTATTCAAATCAAATGAAGATACCACGTGATGGTATTCAGCCAGACAACCTCCATTCCCGAAATGTTTTCTTTTGTTTTATTCTCAAAGCACTCAGGGTCAGAATACTGCCTTAAATCCAGATATCCTCTTGTTGCTAAGAAACTATTTTTAACTGGTAAATCAAAGAGTGAATGCTTCTTCATAATAGTAGCTCCAATTTTGGTTGGAAGTGCATTTAGCATTGCTGATATCAGCACCAAGAAAGAAAGCTTTGTATTCTTCTGGTTATCAGTTTAGAGTCGAGATAGTGGCTGCATGTTAGTAGATAGCTGTCATCAGTGAGAACCATATTCACCTTTCCAAATGTGTACTCAAGTACTCTATATCGTATGCATATACAAAGAATGCATTTTGCTTTGAAATTGTAGATAGACACTGAACACAGCCTGCAGAAGTTGAACTCAGACTGCTTGATGGTACCTTGCCTATACTCCTGAAGCCTCTGTGGGTTAAGTGACTGGGTAGCTTTGTGTGGCGCTTACTCTTGTGTGGCTCTTTCTTTCGTTCTGATTCTGGCACCACTTGCACGGCTTCTTCTTTGGTTTGTGCACTGCCGCCTTTGCATGCTTCTTTGTTTCAGCAGTTAGACACAGAGATGTAGAGAGGAGCGGGTAGTGGTCAGCTCAGTAGATATCTGGATGGTCATTGCATATAATACATATTCTGTGATGCATCAGCATTGATATATGGATGGTCATTGCATATATATTCTGTGATGCATTAGTATCGATATACAGTCTGTGTCATTTGTAGTTCGTGTACAACACGTTGAACTGAATCTTGCTGTTTTTATTGCAGGCTAGCACAAACGCTAACTCAAGCTTGTAAAAGAATGTTAAAGCTAGACATGTCTTAGACCCTCAATACTGACGAACCACAACATTATCTGACTTTGTACAGGATTTTGCCAGCGTTACTCTTGCTAAATGCAAAATAGAATTAAGTCGTTGTCCAATTGACCATGATACACTACATCGAAATGAAACTGAATATCTCCTACAATAGTTTTCACCCTTTAAATACTTATTTCTTTTCCCGTCCCTTTATTGTTGCACAAGAATGTGTACGTGTATGATATCTGTTTAGGACCTTACTTCTTGCAGTTCATTGATGATAATCTATGCAGACACTTTTCCTATTGCAATATAAAAGTAAGGCATATTTTTTTAATCTCACTTTAAAGTCAGGTGCCAGTGTAGGTACTCCAGATGGTCCTCTTCATGACAGTCGTGCATACTGGCCTGAGGGTGGAGCTGAACGTATACAGCTAACCGAACAATACAGAAACTGCATCAACAGAATTGCAGGATACCTATTGTGCTCTTCCCAGACCAGTTTGTTCCGTGTTAGCACCAGACACGATAGTGTGGCATTATCAGCGCAACCTTTGTTTTTTCCCCTTCACAATTTTCCTGTCAGACTTGTCATCGGAGGAAATGGTTAATTTCGTCACCAAGGACATATGAAACAAAATGAGGAGCTACTTTAAAAGCAATATTTTGGTTCGGTCTACTTCCATTTTGTTAAGATGTACTTGACACCACTCACTAGACTTACTAGAAAGTTTGTAAAGTTTGGTCAAGTATCCATCTATATAATTGTGCATCAGAAGCACGCAAACCTGAACTGAAAAGACCCATCCATGTATTCTCTCTGAGCTGACCACACACTCCCTATACCTAACTCCCCCACCACGCCCCTCTAAGTAAACAAAAGGGCATGTAAGGAATGATGAACAGTAAAAACAAAACAAAAAGAAAAAGAAACTTAAAGACAGAGGAGACCTTCCCTGCGTGACCTTCATCTGTGTTTTTGCTTCTGCTTTGTCCCTCTGCGTGGCGGCATGCAGTATCCTAGGCATGAGTGTCTTTGGTGGTAGATATTGTGCCCGCCCTGACGGCACTCGATGCTCCTGCCACGACCGCTTCAATGCCTCCAGCGGCTGCGTGTCCGATCGCGCCAACTTTGACAGTCTGTTGTGGTCACTTGTCACCGTCTTTCAGGTTAGTCCCCTGTCCTGACCTGTCCTGTCCTGTCCTGTCCCCCAGCCCTGGGCCTTTGTGGTCTAGCAGTAAGGCTCTTTGCACAGTTATAAGCCATGATCCATTACCATGTGACAGCGACGGTTATTCTAATGGACGGAGATAATGTCATTTTTGCAAACAAAGTGTGTGTGTTGCTTGTTGTGTGTGTGTGTGTGTGTGTGTGTGTTAGGGTACTTGCGCACAAGTCATGCGGTAAGGCGGCGAATTTTTAGTGGTATCTTTAATAGTGCGCTCTATTTGGTGATAAAGCCTGAACCCCATTCGATTTTAAATTATCTTTTTGGAAGCGTAGACAGCTTGTCGTTTTCAGAACAGATAATCATGAAAGTCGCATTCTATGACAAAGAGATTCATTAAAATAGGATATGTGGCAAGGATGTTGAACACAAAGCAATACTGATCTAAGCCATGCACTTGCTAAACTATAGCATGACTGCCAGTTGCATGATTTCTAATTTGTTTGTTGATATGGCATGTGGCAAAATAATGGAATATTTATTACTGTCGTTTGTAATTAACATTTGTTTGCTGATATATCATGTTGCAAAATGATGGAAATGCATTACTATCGTTTGTAATTGCCATGTTTGCTGATAATTATGTTCTGTGGCAAGATAAGGGCATATTCATTACTATCGTTTGTAATTAATATTTGTTTGCTGATATGGCGTAAAGCAAAAAATATGGAATATTAATACTAAAAACAGCCAACGACTATGACCGCTTTGCGCAAAACAGTAGCTAGTACCTAGGCTGTCTGAAAATGTTGTGCAGTTTGGGAGGGCGACTGTGGGAAGGAGGGAAGGGGGGGGGGGGGGGTAAGCAAAATATGCAGCGCTGACTTAGTCAGGCGACACAATCTTGTAGTCTGGGGGTGGTGTGCACTGGGCCTAGTCAGGCAGGGATTTGAGTGGAGTCACTGACTGGTGTGTGGCGTATGACATGCTCTGCATTTTTTGTTGTTGTGAATTTCAGTTCTTGGTGCACTAATGAGATTATGCTAAGTGCACGTACATGCATATATTCGTAAACACACACACACACATACACAGCAAGTGCGCAAGTGCTAAAAGATTGTTTCACAGTATAAAAACAAAGAGGCAACAAAGTTAAAAGCAACATTTTGGATCAGAATAAGCCGACACTTTTCTTCACATGCGCCATGATATTAACATCTAAAGGAAACAACTTTTAAAAAATGAATTACCGTTCTTTCCTTCCTCTATACCAGGGGAAAAAAGTAAACGCTCATTCATATTCTCTGATAATTATTACATTCATTCCATTCACATCACGTATGAAATATCCATTTTTGTATCAGATGAAGAACTTGATTAACTTCATTAAGATTTCTTTGCTCTTGGTGCAGACAGAAAAGCTTTTTAGAAAAACAATTGCAATAATTAAGCATAAAATTGTCCGGTTTAAGCTTTGGAGTGCCAACACGTGTGTCATGGTTTCATGATTGTTTCAACCCTGTACTCTTACAGAGATTTTGAAACATGAATTTTATGGGTAAGAATCTCCCAGTCTGTACCTCTGGAAAGCCTGAATTGTAGTGGGCTATTCTTGAGCATGGGGTGTCGTGGTGGTTTGTTTGTCTGTCTGTCTGTCTGTCTGTCTGTCTACCTACCTACCTATCTATCTATCTGTCTATCCGTCTCTCTCTCTCTCTCTCTCTCTCTCTCTCTCTCTCTCTCTCTCTCTCTCTCTCTCTCTGCGTGTGTGTATTTGTGTGTGTTTTATTCATTCATTCATCCATTATTTTATTATACTGGAATATCGCTCGTGTGTTTTCTTTTACATCAAGTCCGCGTGTGCGTGTGATTTTGTAAATTGTCATCCGTTTCCACTGGCACAAATGGTCTGCTCTTCCGAAAAGGTGGAACAGGTTTTAACGTGTGCCCAAAATGTTCTGGCTGCGTTCACACACGGGGCCTTGGTTTATAGTCTCATGCGTATGATAGATGTGTGTGTGTGTGTCTTGGTGTGTGTGTGTGTGTGTGTGTGTGTGTGTGTGTGTGTGTGTGTGTGTGTGTGTGTGTGTGTGTGTGTGTGTGTGTGTGTGTGTGTGTGTTTGCGCGCGCGCATGTTAGCGAGTAAGCATGCCTCTCTCTTTCATAACCTTTTTTTCTCCTTATAAACATTTTGACGTCAGTAAGTAAATGAAAAACTTATTTTGAAAAAAAAAGGAATATTGTTCTTTAGTAAGGATGTGTATTGAAGACACACATGTTTTGCTGAATGACGGTATCTTATTTGAAAGTGACCAACAATGATGATTCATATTTTTAACATTGAACGTATATTTCTACTAAACTGTCTGATGTTCTGATCCAGTCCCTGTTGCTTAGTCTTTAGAGCTATACTTGCATGTGCTTATGAATTAGACTAAGACTAACCAGTTGTGTATGGTGTGCTTCTGGCGTAACTTGACATGCATTCAGTTCTTGGGAAGAAACTGGTAAAGTCATAGTGAAAGCGTTGAATGTTTATTTGTACAATAATTTACAACCATTTAACATCTCTGTCTCTCTGCCTCTGTCTCTGTATCTCTATGTCTCTCTCTTTCTCTCTCTCTATCTCTCCACACGCACTCACTCCCACACACAAACCTCCCTCTCCCCCCTCTATCTCTCTCTCCACACGCACAACCACACACACTCACGCACACACCTCCCTCTCCGCACGCCCGCTCCCCCCCCCCCCACCACACACACACATTCACACGCACTCACTCACTCACACACATACACACACTCACTCACTCTCACACACACACACTCATTCACACACACTCATTCACTGACACACATATACACACACGCACACACACGCACGCACACGCACACACCCAACCCCTACCCACTACATACTACCCACCCCTTTTACATTCCCACACCATCTCACCCATCCCCCACACACCACCTTCCATGTACAACACCCCCCCTCCTCCACACCCACCCATACCACCCACCAACCCATCACACCCTACCCAACCCACACCCACCCACTCACCCCACTCACTCACCCACCCACCCCACACCCACCCACCCACACCCATCCAACCCACCCATCCCACCAACCACCAACTCTCACCCACCCACAATCACCTTCCCACACCACCAATCCCCCCAACCCCACCACCTCCCCTTTCACCCAACCTACCACCCCCCGTCCTAATCCCCCACCCCAAAACACACACACACACATTTATCCACATACACCCCACCTCCACCCCCCACCCCCTCACACAATGACACACGGGATAACCTAGTGGTTAGAACATTGCGCTCGCAATCTGACGACCCGGGTTCGATTCCCGTTCAAGGGAATATTTTCCCCCTGGAGTTAACATTGCTGCAGACGCCACTCTCCCCCAAAAGTCATTCGGATGAGACAATAAACCGAGGCCCCGTGTGCCAACGCACGCAGAGCATCTTACGCACACGTTAAATCATGTTCCGCTTTTCGTAAGAGTAGGCCATTGTGTGCCAGTGGGAACAGATGACAGAATTTACCAAAATGCATACACACGGGGACTGGATGCAAAAAAAAGCATAGAAGTGCTTATTCCATTATCCTCGATATAAAATAATAAAATAAAATAAATAAACACTGAACTGACTTGGCCAGTGTGATGATGTAAAAAAGCACACACGTGCTTAGTCCATTATCCTCGATATACAAGAATAAAATAAAATATAGCAAAATAAAATAAAACTGACGTGGCCGGTGTGGTGATGTGGGGGATGGTGGGGGCAGGTGCTGACGCAAGAGGACTGGAACACGGTGCTGTACAACGGCATGTACTACACCTCGCCCTGGGCCTCGCTGTACTTCATCGCCCTCATGACCTTCGGCAACTACGTCCTCTTCAACCTGCTGGTGGCCATCCTGGTGGAGGGCTTCTCCACTGAGGTAGGGGGGAGGAGGGGGAGCGGAAGGAGGGGGAGCGGGGGGGGAGGGAGAGCGGGGGGGGGGGGGGGAGGGGAGCGGGGGGAAGGGGGAGCGTGGGGAAGGGGGAGCGGGGGGAAGGGGGAGCGGGGGGAAAGGGGAGCGGGGGGGAGGTTTGAATGGGGAGGGGGGAGCAGTTGGGGGGAGGTTGGGTGAGGGGGATGGGGTTGGGGGGGGTCGAGGGAGGGTTGGGTGCGTGGGGGATTGTGGGGGGGGGGAAAGTTTTGGGTGGGTTGGGGTGGCGTTGCGTTGGTGAATGTGGGTGGGTGAGTGGGTATTGTGGGTGTGGGTGGTATGGGTTGGTGAGTGGGTGATGGGTGGGTGGCGTTGGGCTGGCGTTTGGTTGGTGAATGTGGGTGGGTGAGTGGGTTGTGTGGGTGTGGGTTGGTGAGTGGGTGATGGGAGGGTGGTGTGGGTGGGTGTGGTGGGTGGGTGGGTGAGAAGGGGTGAGTGAGTGAGTGGGTGTGGGTTGGTGAGTGCGGGTGTGGGTTAGGTGGGTAGGTTGGTTGGGTGAGTGTGGGTGGGGAGGGGAAGGGGTGGTTGAGTGGGTGGTTTGGGGTGTTATGGGTGGGAGTGATTGGGTGGGTGAGTGGGGTAGGTGTGTGGGGTGGGTGAGTGTGGGTGGGGTGGGGTGGGTGAGTGGATAGATGGATGAAGGGATGGAAGGGATGAGTGGGTGGGTACGTTGGTGGATGGATGAAGGGGTTGATGGATGGATTGATGGATGAGTGAATGGGTGGGTGGGTGGATAAGTGAAGAAAGAACGGAAGGACGGAATGAAGGAAGATAAAGAGAAGAGAAGAGGAAAGTAGGGAAGAAAGGAAGGAAGGGAGGAAGGAAAGAAGGAAGGAAGGCAGATAGAAGGAAGGTAGAAAGCAAGGAATGAATGAAGATAGAAGGAAGGAAGGAAGAGGGAGGAAGGAAGGACATAGAAAAGAAAGGACTAGAAGGACGAAAGAGATAAATTGAAATGATGACTTACGAGCAATAATGATATCTACTATCTTATTTTACTGCTTTAAAAGACTTCAACACCTTTAAGGGTGTGTGGGTGGGGGGGGGGGGGGGGGGGTAGGGGGGTGCCTTTTTCTTTCACTTTCTTCTTATCATTCTTAGTAGAGATCTATGTTAATCTCAAATTTTTAAAGCACAGAAATAATTATTTTCTCTCTCTTTCTCTTGCTCTCTTTCTCTCTCCCTTTCTCTCTCCATTTCTCCCTTATCCTCACTCCTCCTCTCTCTCTCTCTCTCTCTCTCTCTCTCTCTCCTCTCTCTCTTTCTCTCTCTCTCTCTCTCTCTCTCTCTCTTTCCCTCTCTCTCTCTCTCTCCTCTCTCCTCTTTCTCTCTCTCTCTTTCTCTCTCTCTCTCTCTCTCTCTCTCTCTCTCTCTCTTCTCTCTCTTCTCTCTCTCTCTCTCTCTCTCTCTCTCTCTCTTCTCTCTTTCTCTCCCTTTCTCCCTCTTCCTCACTCTCTCTCTCTCTCTCTCCCTCTCTCTCTCTCTCTTTCTTTCTTTCACAGGATGAAGACAAGAAGCGGGAGAAGCAGAAGGAAGCAAGAGGAAATAGAAAAGGAGGAGAAGGAGAAGGAGAGGCAGAGGCTGGCGGAGAACAACAACATCGCCGAAATCCACAGGGATGCTGACAAACTGACGCTGTCTGGATCCCTGGACCTGAAGAACAACAAAGAGAAAGGTCAGTCTGCCCTGATGGTATTGGGCGTTCCCGAGATGAACACACTTGGGGGGTTTACCCAGAATAATGCACTCTGTCTTATTCATCCCACCTGGGAGAATCACTTGTCAGACTGTAATCATTCACTGGATGAAAAGTTCGAGTGTGTGACTGTTCAGCAAGTGTTATACAGGCTGCCGTACTCTGACTTCAGAGGTATTGTTTTACCTTTAAAGGAATACAAGTTGTTACGCTGAAAGCTGGACATGAATAAAGACAAGATCAACAAAACGTTTTTAAGAGTAACATATTTTAAAGGAGGCATTGACACATCAGTAACTGACAAAGCTTTTTCGACCTGGTATAGTGATGGTGATGAAATCCTCAGAGGCCATAGTGTGACTGCCAATATGGCGAGGTACTTGAAAACGATCACGCAGATTTCTCATCCTGCGCACACGTTAAATAGAGTAGGCCATTGTGTGCTGGTGGGAACAGATGACAAAATTTACAAAACCGCATACACATGAGGATTGGATGAAGAAAAGCACTCAAGTGCTTATTCCATCATCCTCAATATGAAAGAATAAAATAAATTTTAAAAATAAAATATGGTCTCCCAGAGTGATTCAGTGAGCGGGACGGTGAATATTCCGAGTGATCTCTAAGTATTTATCTGGGGCAACGACCAGCAACATATCCATCTTTAGGACATGTGTCCGGCATGTTACAGGACATTGACATTGCCCAACATGTTCATCACTTTCATACGCCTACTGGCAAGAAAATGAAAACTCTCACAACCCCAGTTGTGAAATCTTATATAGTTATTCATTTTAAACTTTTTGGTTCTTGTGGGGTTTTTTGTTTGTTTTTGATGTTGTTGTTGCAACGGGTAAGGGATAGCTTAGTGGTCGGAGCACTCGCTCTCCCCCAGCCAAGTTAAGCAGCGTCGGGCGTGGTTACCAGTTGGATGGGTGACCGTTTGCGCTCCTTGGCTTCAGTACAGTTCCCCCAGTTCACCCAGCTGTAAATGGGTACCTGCCCTCTTTAGGGTCAGGGAAGGTAAAGCAGCGAGGGAGAGGAGATGGGCGCTGCCCTCAATATGCTGGCCCTAGAGAAGTGAGGTCTCCGACGCCTCGCTCCCCTACGACCTTACAGGTTATGGGACACCTTTACCTTTTTTGTTGTTTGCAGAGATAATGTACAGATATTGCTTCATTATTAAAAACCCCTCTCCTCATTCCACGTCTTCTTCATCTGTCTACAGAGAAGAAAATGAAAGCCCTTCCAGCCCCAGTGTCCTCCACAGCCACCAAAGAAGACAACCTCAACCAGCATCACCAACAACAGCAACAGCAGCAGCAGCAACAGCAGCAACAGCAACAGCAACAACAGGAAGCCCTGCCCCCTCCCTCAGCCCCCGAGGGGGGCCCCCTCAACCCCCCCATCATCACGCACACGGCAGCCACCCCCATGGGCACCCCCATGGCCACCCCCCAGGGCTCCCCCCATGAAGGGGCGCTGAAGGACAACAACAAGCTGACCGTCTCCGTCAACATGAACCGCAGCTCGCTGACTGTGGAGGGCGACAAAGCCAGTGTGAGTTGGGTGGGGGGGTGGTGTGGGCGGGGTGTGGAGGGTTGTTTTTAAAGGTTTGAGGTAGACATTTGGTGGTGGTGGTGGTGATGATGGTGGTGGTGGTGATGGTGATGGTGGCGGTGGTAGTGATGATGGTGGTGGTGGTGGTGGTGATGATGATGGTGGTGGTGGTGGTGGTGGTGGTGGTGGTGGTGGTGGTGGTGGTGGTGGTGGTGGTGGTGGTGGTGGTGGTGGTGGTGGTGATGATGATGATGATGATGATGGTGGTGGTGGTGGTAGTGGTGGTGGTGGTGATGGTGGTGGTGGTGGTGTTGGTGGTGGTGAGGAGGAGGAGAAGGAGGAGGAGGAGGGTGAGGGTGATAAGGATGAGGAGGAGGAAGAGGAGGAGGAGGAGAAGAAGGAGGAGGGTGAGGGTGAGAATAAGGATGATGACGATGATGATGATGATGATGAGAGGAGGAGGAGGAGGAGGAGGAGGAGGAGGAGGAGGAGGAGGAGGAGGGAAAATGAGGAAGAGGATGGTGATTACTAGTCAGGCGATGCTGGCGAGAATTAAGGCCACGACGACAACGACGACGACGACGACGATGATGATGATGATGATGATGATGATGATGACTGTGATTACAGTAGTAGTAATTGTGAATTGTGTATTGTTATTTTTTAGAGGCACTACAAATGCGTTTGTTTTCAGGGGGGGGGGGGGGGGGTTGTTTGTTTTTTGTGTTGATTTTTTTTGTTGAGGGGGGAGGGAGGGGAAGAGAAAGAATGCCTTGGACTGGTTGGTTGATTTTGATTGATGAACTGTTTGGTTGATCGGTTGGCTGGTTGATCTGGTTGACTGTTTGTATGAGTGCGTGGTTGGATGGCTGCTTGATTGGTTTGCTTCGGGTGGGACTAGCATAACTTTGCTTCGCTTTATCTCGTCTCCTTTCATGAATTCATTCTACATATGGTAACATCAGACAATCTCAACCATGGTTTTCTGTACTTCTTCTCTTCCTCGCTCCACAACCAACCCCCCACCCCCACCCCACAAACCTCTCTCTCCTCACTTCCCCACCCACCCATCCACCACCACACCACCACCCCACCACCACACCCCAAAAAACCACACCCCCAAAACAGTCCACCCTGAACCACAAAGGCTCTCCCAGACCTTCCCCACGCCTGTATCGCTCAAGCAGTCGCGGAAGCCAACGTAGCAACAGCTGGAGGTTGAAGAACCACCACCACCACCACCACCACCTTCGCAAGAAAGGGGGGTCGGGGGGCACGTCGGGGGGCTCGGGAGGGGGCCATGGGGACAAGAGCAGCCTGGTGGGGGGGGACAGCCTGTCGGACAGCGCGGCGGAGGACGCGGGGGGGAGGGAGGAGGAGGAGGAGGTGATGTCTCCAGCCAGAACTCCCAGTCTCCTTCCTCCTACAGCCACGGGGTGCCCGCCCTGCCTTCTCACCACCCAGTCAACAACCAGAGGTGAGAGAGAGAGAGTGAGGGAGGGTGGAGGGAGGAGAGAGGGAGGGGTGGGTGGAGGGGGTGGAGAGAGAGGGGGGGGTGGAGAGAGAGGGGGTGGAGGGGGGTGGAGAGAGGGGTGGGGGCGAGAGGAGGGGTGAGGGGGGTGGGAGAGAGGGGTGGTGAGGAGGAGAGGGGGGTGGAGAGAGAGAGGGGGGTGGAGAGGGGGACAGAGGGTGGGGGAGAGAGGGAGAGGGGGAGAGAGAGGGAGGGGGTGGAGAGAGAGAGGGGGGGAGGGGGGGTGGAGAGAGGGGGGAGGAGAGAGGGGGGGTGGAGGGAGGGGGATGGAGGGGGTGGGTGAGGGGGGGGGGGGTGAGAGAGAGGGTGGAGGGGGGTGGAGAGAGAGGGGGGGTGGAGGTGAGAGAGGGGGGTTGAGAGAGGGGGGAGGAGAAGGAGGGGGAGAGGGAGGCAGAGAGAGGGGGTTGAGAGAGAGTGGGGGGAGAGAGAGGGGGAGAGAGAGAGAGATGGGGTGGAGAGAGAGGATGGGAGAGAGAGAGAGGAGGGGGAGAGAGGATGGGGGAGAGAGAGGGGGAGAGAGAGGGGGGGATGGAGAGAGAGAGGGGGGTGGAGAGAGAGAGGGGGGAGACAGGGGAGAGAGAGAGGGGGAGGAGAGAGAGAGAAGGGAGAGAGAGAGAAGAGAGAGAGAAGGAGAGAGAGAGGGAAAGAGAGAGAGAGAGAGAAAGAGAGAGAGAGAGAGATAGTTATGAGACACAGGGATGTGGACACTTATTCCTCCCGTTGGGATTTCAGAGGCCTGTCAGTATAAACAGCATCCCCATCTTCTGGAAAATATGGGCTATAAATTCCCTCTTTTCTATCATTCTCTTTGTTTCTGCCTTCGTTCCTTGTTCTTCCTGTCACCTCCTTCTTGTCTGTTTTTTGCGTTATTGGTCCTTTCTCCAGCCTGTCGTTGTTGTTTTTTGTATATCCAGGAAGACTTACTGAAACTAAAGACACGGTGTTTTGAGCAGGACGGGACAAGGATAACAAGACAGACACACAGAGGTTGATAATTGAGAGAAACAAAGAGGAGATAAAGTAACAGAGACATAGGCGGGTAGATAGATTAACACTCAGATATTCCGACAGGCAAAGAAAGACAAGACAGCGGTTAGAAGATCATTCTCACTTTAGGAGGATGGAAGCATAGAAAATAATCTTTTTAAAAGTATGTGCTTCTCCCACACAATGACAATGACAATGAACAATTCTTTTACTTCGAGGATAATGAATAAGCACCCATGTGCTTTTTTACAATCAGTCCCCGCCCTTAGGGATATATGAGAGAGAGAGAGAGAGAGAGAGAGAGAGAGAGAGAGAGAGAGAGAGAGAGTGAGTGTGTGTTGGGGTGGAATTGAACCTAAGACTTCGTGGTTTTTTGTCCACCTGCTGAACTGGTGTTCGTGTGTGTGTGTGAGGGGGTGGTAAACTTATAGAATGACCTCCATTCTGTTGTCCACATCTTTAAAAAATGAAATGTTAGCATAACTATGTCACTTTATCAGCATGTGCTGGTTGTATTCATTTATTTAGCTGGCTCATGTCTTCCTGTAGATGCTACAATGCTCTTGCTTTTTTGTTTTTGTTTTCATTCGTAATTCACCGATCCTTATTTCAATACAGAATTCGCATCACATAGATAAAGCTATTCAAGTACGCGAATTGTCTCACCTCCAGAAATATAATTACTTCCCTTCCTTTGTGGAAAAAAAATAGAATGTTTGCTTGCTGATGTTGTTAGTTTGGCTGACTAAAGTGATCTAAATATTGAGCATAGATTTTCATTTGCTTCGATGGTAAACTATGTTTTGTTGGTGTTTTGGGTAGATCTGTATGGCTTTCGTTAATGGTCGATCCCTTTTCATTTCAGCTGTGTCACGTATTATTTCAGGTAATTTCATTTTCTGTGTGTGTGTGTTAACCCCTTTGTGTGACTTTTTTCCCCACAGCACGTTTTTCTGCACCCGTTTTCCTCACAACTATTAAAATAAAACCCCTCCTTTTAAACTTCATGAGGTATTTAATAATAATAATAATAATGTATGCAATTTATATAGCGCTGAATCTTGTAAAGCAACAAATCAAAGCGCTCACATGACTTTTTTTTCCACCGAGGATAATGGAATAAGCACTTATGTGCTTTTTTACATCCAGTCCCCGTGTGTATGCGGTTTTGTAAATTTTGTCATCTGTTCCCACCGGCACACAATGGCCTACTCTTCCGAAAAGCGGAACAGGATTTAACGTGTGCGCAAGACATGCGTTCGCACACGGGGCCTCGGTTTATAGTCTCATCCGAAGGACTATTTGCATAGTTATTATCGTAATTTTGATTTCGTTCCTCGGCTAAGCTTTGCGTTACCCCTGGTGAAATTTGTGTGTATGCGACCCCGTTGTTTTTGCTGTCCTTTAAGGCAGCCGCATTCCGATTTCGGGGATGATGTCTAAATACTATGGCACTAATTAGTATGCGTGGATTATTCAACTGTTCTTACCGGCACACAATGGCCTGCTCTTCCGAAAGGCAGAACAGGTTTTAACGTGTGCGCAAGATAGTCTGCGAGCGTTTGTCACACGGGGTTTAGCTTGTAGTCTGATCTGAAGGAGTTTTGGGAGGGAGCGGAGTCGGTATTGATGTTGATTCCAGGGAGAAAATTCTCTTGAACGAGTGGTTCGGTGGTGGTTTGAATCCAGGCTCGAATCGCGAGCGCATCTCTCTAGCCACTAGGCTATCCCGCCCCTGTCAAAACTATACTATAGAGGGGTTTGCAATTATCTTCACTTATATACACCTGCACACTCGCGCTCACACATAACTGTGATTTTCTGTTGTCATTATATCTATATTTATTGATTCCTTTCTCATGTATGCCTCATGATATATACGTGTTTTTCTTCTTCTTTTCTTTTAGATGCACTCACCCTATCTTTGCACACTTTAGCACAATTTTAGTCATGGGTAATTGCTGTATACGCACAACATACACACACACGCACACACACACACACACACACACACACACACACACACACACACACACACACACACACACACACAAACACACACACACACAGAGGAACGCATGCACGAACATTAAGATCAGACACTCATGCACGTGAGCACACATACATTTGCACACAGCACGACGCACTCACTCACGTGTGAGCAAACGCACACATGCATTTAAGCCTATGTTTATGTTGTTCTTAAATTTAACGTCTGTTCACATTAAGTGACATTAGACACGTATGTTTATGTACCAACATGTGTGTGTGCTCTATCCTTCAATTTCTTTTCTTCTCTCATCCTAACCTCCACCCCTTCTCCCTACTCCCTCCTCCCTCCCCCCCTCCCCACCCCCACGCATCCGCGGCCTCCGTCCTTCCATCCTGCATCCCCCCCTCCCTCCCCACCTCACCCGTCCATTTGCCTTCTTAGTCCAATACTTAATTTATTTCCAGTTTTCACTGTCTTTGAATTCTTAAGTTTCAAATCTAAGATAAACACATTTTTGCCCTTTCTCAGTCTCACGAAATATTGCTTGTGATAATTCTTTCTTTGACACCAATTTTCATAATTTTTCTTCTAATTGTGTGTTCCTCTTTCTTCTTTAATTTAACCTCTTTTCACATTATGTGATATTAGACAAGTGTGTGTGTGTGTGTGTGTGTGTGTGTGTGTGTGTGTGTGTGTGTGTGTGTGTGCACGTGTGTGTATGTGAGTGTGTGTATATGTTTGTGTGTATGTGAGAGAGAGAGAACATACATGGGCGTAGATCTGTGTACATATTTGTGTATAGTGTGTGTGTGAGTGTGCGGGCCGCATGTGTTTGTATGTGTGTGTGTGTGCACGTGTGTGTGCGTGCGTGCGTGCGTGTGTAAATGTCTGTGCGTCTGTGCATTATTTATTGTAAGATACTCCCGCGCGTGCGCACGCGCGTGACATTTTTGCATGCGTGTGTGTATGTCCGTGTGTGTCTGTGTGTAACTGTGTGTCTGTGTGAGTGTATGTGATAGCCTTTATTTTTCTAATGTGACATGTATGTTGACGATGATGATGATGATGATGACTGTAAGTATAATGTCATGATGATGATGATTATGATGATGATGATGATTATCAGCAGCATCATCACCATCATCGTCGTCATCATTGTCATTATAATCAGCATCATTATCGTTTTTGTCGTTGTCGCTGTCTTCCTATCATCACTTTCATCATACAATTGTCATCATCGTTATTTTTCATTGGTATCAGCAAACATAATTCGTCGGAATCTTTGTGTGGTTGTTTTTATCATTATTGTCAACGTGTTTTTTTTTTCTTTGATGATGATGAGGATGATGATGGTGATGATAATACTTTTCCCTGCTTCTCTCTCTCTCTCAAACACACAGACGCTCACGCACGTGCACATGTGTACCTTCTTACTCTGCTTTTTTGTTTTTGTTATTGTTGTATTAGGGGGATATGGGAGGTTGGGGGGGAGGCTTTCTATTCAAATTCTCATCTTTTTTTGCACGCATCTTAATTATCGGTTTATCAGATTTACATATATTTTCTTTCTTTATTTAACCCCATGTAACATTTCTTTTTCTCATGTTTACTCTTTAGGTGATGTTACTTCAGCAGTTGCATGCATTTCTTGTTTATTTTCTTTTAATTTCTTTTGAAATATTATATCCTTCCCTACACTTTGCGTGAATTTGGCTCTGAATTAAACTGCATGGTGATGAAATTCGTGGTTGGGCATATACGCATATGCGTGCGTGGGTGCTCGCGCGCGCGCGTGTGTGTATATTTGTGTGCGTGAGAGAGAGAGAGAGAGTGAGAGAGAGAGAATAGGGGATTAAGGTGGGTTTTTTTTAAGTAAATGGCAGTGTTTAGATAGTAAAGATATGCAAGTTGATTATTGAGGATTTACAAAATAAAGAAGCGAAACAAAAGGAAATACAAAGCGGTTTTTTTTTGGCTTTCATATAGATAGATAGATAGATAGATAGATAGATAGATAGATAGATAGATAGATAGATAGATAGATAGATAGATAGATAGATAGATAGATAGATAGATTGATTGATTGATTGATTGATTGATTGATAGATTAGGGTGTGTAAGAAGTAAAAACAATGGTGCTTCGGTACCGTTAGTGCCCTGCTGTTCGCAATTTTTCTTTTTTAAGTCTTTCTGTAAATCATTTTCTTTCCTTTTTTTCTTCATGGTCTTTCATTATTTTGTTCGTCTCTGTCTTCCATTATTTCTTTTGTTTTCTCCTTTTCTGTCTCTCCTCTTGGATTTTTGTTGTTGTTTATATCACATTGTAACGTTTTAATTTTAATACTAAGCCAAATTCTGAGTCTCCTTCTAAAATCTTCATCCTGCACATTCTTGATCAACCTAATACCAAAAACAGTATTCCGATTATGACTGAAAACAGAACCATCTTCAAACCAGTATGCTCCAATACCAGTACTGATTCCGATTTCGAACCCTTCTCTCTCTTTCCCCAGCGACTGTAACGGACACCTTCCCCTCAACAACCAACGCGCCCTGAGCCCTCAAAACTCGGTCAAAGGTCACCAAAGGACCTTGACCCCCAGGAATTCCATCAAGAGCAACCACAGCTGGAGCCGCAACAACTCCATCAGCTCTGGGAGGAGCATCTGCAACTCCTTCGAGCTGAGTCGCCAGAACTCCTTCACCAGTCACCGAACCCTCAACTCCCTGGGAAGCGGGACGTCCCGGGAAGAGCACCTCAAGGCCAAGAACCTTCTGGACCTCCCCGAGGTCAAGGTGGCGCTGGACAAGGGCGAGGGCGAGCTGGGCGGGGATGAGGAAGATCCTGATGCTATTGATGAAACGGTGAGTGTGGTTCTTTTTTTGTTTGGTTTGGTTGTTTCGGTGGTTAGTTAGTTTTTTGGTTGTGTGTGAGTTTTTATTACGGGGCAGGGAACTTGTATGTAGTGTGTGTGTGTGTGTGTGTGTGTGTGTGTGTGTGTGTGTGTGTGTGTGTGTGTGTGTGTGTGTGTGTGTGTGGTGGTGTGTGTGTGTGTGTGTGCGTTGTGTGTGTGTGTGTGTGTGTGTGTGTGTGTGTGTGTGTGTGTGTGTGTGTGTGTGTGTGTGTGTGTGTAAGGGAAAAGAGACAGGAACAGACAGACAGACAGAGATTGAGACAGAGAGACAGAGAGATTTGTAACCTTTTTTCTTCTAGCCTTTTTTGATACAGGTTTTTCTAACTCTTTCGCTTTTATTATTATATTTGAAGTGTGATTTCATCTGGTATGGTGTAATGTGGTGGACAGTAGTGTGGTGTGACCGGATCCGATGTGATATAACGTGAAATAATGTGGTATGATGTACGATCTGATGTGATGTCGTAACTGTAACTCGGCTTTGAGGGGTGTAGAGGGAGGAATAACATCGATTTTGATCTGATTTTTAATTTTTCGAACCTCATTTGACCTGACCTCAGTGGATCGTATCTAATCATTATTTTTTGGCTTGCACTTGATTTGATTTTGAATTGATGTGATGTGATGTGACGTGACGTGACATGACGTGACGTGACGCGACGTGACGTGGCGTGACGTGATGTGACGTGACGTGACGTGACGCGACGTGATGTGATGTGATGTGACGTGATGTGATGTGATGTGATACGATGTGACGTGATGTGATGTGACTTGCTCCCCAGGACTGGAACTGCTCGTGGTGTCCAGAACCCAAGGGCTGTTTCCTTCACCGCCACGAGCACTCCCTCTACCTCATGCACATGGACAACCCGTAAGGCCACACACACACACACACACACACACACACACACACACACACACACACACACACACACACACACACACACACACACACACCACACTCACACTCAAAACACAAACACCACACACAAACACACACACACACTCACACACACACACACTCACACACACAAACAAACAAACACACACACACACAACACACACACACAACACACACACACACACCTCCCACTTCTCTCTTCTGTCTGTTCATTTTTTCCCCTTTCTTTGCTTAATTGTTTAGCCTTATCTCCTATAATGTTCCCATAGTTCGTTTTGTTGTAGCTTTAAGACCTCTAAGTTTACTGGAAGCAATCAGGGAAGGGTTAGGCCTGCGTGAGGCCACTAACCATAGCGGTCTCTGCACTGCTCCTGGATCACTTTGGTGGTGTTCAGTAGTGTATTCTGACTGGAAATGCGTAGGTTACCACCTACTTAATTGCCTAGGTGCTACAACATCAGTCGCAGAAACCAGTATGAATGAGATGCCCACACTGGATGGTGACCGCCACCACGTCCCCACAAAGACAGTCCACTACCTGTTTCCAGATTTTAAGGCCTTGGAAGCTTTAGCTGAGTGGACAGAGAGTTTTATTTTCATCCTGTGGTTCCTTGTTGTTGTGGGTTTGAATCTTGGTAGGTGCAGTAATGTGGCTTTTGTGATGATAGTCGTGACGATGGTTGGTTGGTTGATTGCCTAGTTGATTGATCGGTCTGTTGATGGGCTGGTTGGTTGGTTGGTTGGTTGGTTGGTTTGTTGGTTGGTTGGTTGGCGTGTTTGTCAGCTAGCGAACCTTCGGACGGTCGGTTGCTTTGGGGTTTGGCAAGTGTAGTCTTGGAGATTTGTCAGGCTGGCTGATGGGGTGGCTAACCGGGTGTCATGGAAGAATGGTGGGTTTTTTTCCCGTTCAACCAAATGTTATCACAATAAAACAAAACTGTAGACTTAACCATTTGACATCACGGCAAAAGCAGTCTGCGTTCAAGGAATACTCTTCACGTTCATTTACTTCGGACGAATATAGACAGTGCAACTTTTTATTTGTAATTGTTTGGGGGGTGGGGGTGGAGAGGGGGTGTCTTTTGTAGGAGGGAGGAAATTATTGGGGTGTTGTTTGTTTGTTTATATTTATAGCTTGGCAAGTAAGGCTGGCTACTATTTCACTAAATCGATTTTTTTGAAACTTAAAATTGCATTTCTAGAGTTTCGCCTAAGACGTTTCTTAAACCTCAAAGTCCTTTCCACTAGTAATCATTTCTATCCGGGGCGATGTGTTTTGACAGGGTGCGCAAACTGTGCCATCACCTGATATCTCGTCGGTGGTTTGACAACACGGTGCTGTTCTTCATCGCCCTCAACTGCATCACTCTGGCCATGGAGCGGCCAGACATCCCCCCATTCAGCAAGGTGAGGCCGGCTAGTTTCCTTCATCCCGTGTGTGCTTCTCTGTTTGTTGTTGTTGTTGTTTGTTTGTTTGTTTTACACTAGTGAGTTTATGACTGGCCTAGGTGGTATTGCTTGAAATTTGGGAACTTTTGTTTGTATCGTGTAGTGTGTGTGTGTGTGTGTGTGTTGTGTGTGTGTTGTGTGTGTGTGTGAGGTGAGAGAGAGAGAGTGTGTGTGTGTGTTTGTGTGTGTGTGTGAGAGAGAGAGAGAGTGTGTGTGTGAGAGGAGAGAGAGAGAGAGAGTGTGTGTGTGTGTGTGTGTGTGTGGAGAGAGAGAGAGAGTGTGTGTATGTGTGTGTGTATGTGTGTGTGTTTGTGTACGCGCGCGCGCTAATGTTAGCCTTCTGTATTGTGGTAATTTATGTATGTGTGAGATAAATGTTTCCCTGTTTACTGTTTTAAATATGGCTTATAATTGTTTCTTGTTTGTGAGATAATAACGCATTTGAATTGAACTGAATAATTGACAGAATAAAGCCAATTTTTGGATCGTTTTTTCTTGCAATTCGTCTGGGATTTCCCCCAAATGTTTTATCAAAAGAAAAGTTAATAACTGTTTCTTCAGGTTTTTTTTAGTTTCTAAGGGGAAAAACTAAACTTTTTTTCTGTTCTTTTTTGTCATTTTGCGATTATCACTGACTTTTGACGTGTGAGCCTGCATCTTCTCTCTTCTTTGAAATTAATGAGTCTTTGTCTGTCTGCTTCTGTCTCTCTCGCCCTGTCTCGCTTTGTATCTGTCTCTGTCTCTTTCTCTGTGTGTGCATGTGTGTTTGTGTTACGCGAGAGAGAGAGAGAGAGAGAGAGAGAGAGAGAGAGAGAGAGAGAGAGAGAGAGAGAGAAACAGACAGTCAGACAGAGAGACGGACGGACAGAAGGACGGACAGACAGAGGCAGAGACAGACAGACAGAGGCAGAGACAGACAGACAGAGGCAGAGACAGACAGACAGTTATACAATCAAACAAAAGAATAGACAGGCAGAAAGAGAAAGACAGACAAACAGACAAAGACAGAGCCAGAGAGAGACAAGCAAACAAAGATGCATACACGTAATTAAAATATGCATGTGACAGATCTAGGTTTTTCCTTCATCTGCACTCATGTGGTGTTAATGGTGTCCACCTTTTTTATATTTATTCTTTTTTTTAAATCGATGATAATGGAATAAGCACTGATGTGATTTTTTGCATCCAGTCCCCGTGTGTATACGGTTTTGTAAATAGTCATCTGTTCCCACGTGCACACAATGGCCTACTCTTACGAAAAGCGGAACATGCTTTTAATGTGTTCGCAAGATGTTCTGCGTGCGTTCGCACACGAGGCCTCGGTTTAAAGTCTCATCCGAAGGACTTTTGGGGAGAGTGGAGTCTGCACTGATGTTAACTCCAGGGGAAAATATCCCCTTGAACACACCTTCTCGTCAACAGTATGTCGAAAGAGTTAAATGATTGTTGTGTTGGTTTTCAGGAGAGGTCATTCCTGACCAATGCTAACTACGTCTTTACCGTGGTCTTCACCTTTGAGATGCTGATCAAGGTAACTTTCTTTCTGTCTTTTGTTGTGCCTGCTTTTCTTTCTTTCTTTCTTTCTTTATTTCTCTTTCTTTTCTTTTTCCTCTTTCTTTCTTTTTTCTTTCTTTCTTTTCTTTTCTTTCTTTCTTTCATTTCTTCTTTCTTTTCTTTCTTTCTTTCTTTCTTTTGTTCTATCGTTCTGTCTTTCATTCTGTCTTTGATGTGAATTAAGGTTCACTTATTTTCTTTCCATCTTTCTTATTTGTTTGTTTATGTGTTTGTCTTTCTAATTTATACTGGCTTAGGATTTTTTTTAGAAATTGTCTTGCTTCGTGTTTGTTTGATCTCATTCACTTTTTCTTTATTTAAACCTTTTCTCTTTCTGACTTCCACAGAGTCATTTGAATTTTTTTCCCCTGTTTTTCTCATTTTTTTTCATTTTGTTTAATCGTTTCATGTCTTTTTCTTTCTTCCTTGTTCTATGATTTAATTGTCTTCTTTTTTCTGTTTGTCTCTGTTTGTCTTTCTTTTTTCTCGTTCTATACCTTACTTACCTCTAGTTCAATTTACCCGTCTTAAGGTCTGCTCTCATGCTCAGACCAAAAGCTGTTTCAGTTATCAATGTCAACAAGAGTGCTAAGAGCTTCGGTAGCCTAACCTGTTGTGATTTGGAACTGTATATTGAACTTGTCTTCAGCCAGAAGAAGCTGATAATCACACCAACCTTTCTTCTCCTCTATTTAAGGATGAGAGCGGGGATTGGATTGGATTGGATTGGATTGTAGGGGGTGGGGAATGGGGGTAATCTTTTAGAATCAGTGCATGGCTGTCCATGTAACGAGGTATTTGAAAAAAGCAAGCACGCAAAGTTTGGTGGGTTGTTTCTTTTATCCCGTGTGTACTTCTCTGGCATCACATAATTTTCAGGTATGATGAGTTAGACATGGTGGTGGTGGTGGTGGTGGTGGTGGTGGCGGTGGTGGTGGTGGTGGTGGTCTTGTTGTGCAATTGTTACAGTTACACCTGCTACAGTATGGCTGGTTTTCTTTTTATCACCAACCAGCAGCACATGGGAAAACTCATCATTACACTTCTCGGTTTACAATAGTACTGACTACAACTGTTTCTGCTGCTGTTGCTGTTTCTGCCAGTGTTGATGATGGTGTTGTCGCTGTTGTTGTTGTTGGTGGTGGTGGTGGTGGTGGTGACGGTGGTGGTGGTGGTTCTACTGTCGTTGTTGCTACTGCTGCTGCTGCTGCTGCTGCTGCTGCTGCTGCTGCTGCTGTTGCTCCTCCTCCTCCTCCTCCTCCTACTCCTACTACTACTACTACTTCTACTTCTACTACTACTACTACTACTTCTACTACTACTACTACTACTACTACTTACTACTACTACTACTTCTACTACTACTACTACTACTACTACTACTACTACTACTACTACTACTACTACTCTACTACTTACTCTACTACTACTACTACTTCTACTACTACTACTACTACTACTACTACTACTACTTCTACTACTACTACTCTACTACTACTACTTTCTACTACTACTACTACTACTACTACTACTACTACTACTCTCTACTACTACTACTACTACTACTACTACTATAACTACTACTACTACTACTCTACTACTACTACTACTGCTGCTGCTGCTGCTGCTGCTGCTGCTGCTGCTGCTGCTACTGCTGCTACTGCTGCTACTGCTACTTCTACTGCTGCTGCTGCTGCTACTACTACATACTACTACTCTACTACTACTCCTACTGCTGCTGCTTGCTGCTGCTCTACTACTAATCTGCTGTGCTGCATGCTCTGCTTACTACTGCTGCTGCTTGGTACTACTACTGCTGCGCTGCTATAAGATGCTACTTCTGCTGCTAATCTGCTTGTGATGTTGCTTCTGACACATCAGCCGCTGTACAGCTGCTGCTTTCTGTATGCAAGTTTGCCCAGTGTCTTCCTGAGTCACAATATAATATAGTGCGTGTATATCCACATCTCTATCTCTCTCTTGACACATAATGTAGCGTTCGTGAGGTCTTTTTTCAAAAGAAAAACAAAAAGCAAGACAAAGAAACGAAACAATCGACAGAGTTTGCCAGTGTTGGCCGTTCCCCAGCCTCAACACCCTGAAGGTCGCCCAGAACATGCACACAGGGATTCTGACGAGGTTACAATGTTGATGCCATCACTGCCTGTGCCCAGGTGCTGGCCAAGGGCCTGGTGTTGGGCAAGCACGCTTACCTGAAGAGTGGCTGGAACGTGATGGACGGCTTCCTGGTCATCATCTCGCTGGTGGACATCCTCATCTCCCTCACTGCAGACAGCAGTCCCCGCATCTTCGGCATCCTCAGGGTCTTCAGGCTCCTCAGGACGCTTCGCCCGTTGAGGTACAGGGCTGTAGGGGTGTGGGGGTGTAGGGGTATAAGGGAGTGGGGTGGGTGGGGTAGAGAGGGGTTGAGGATTGGAGTAAGGGTAGGTTGAGGTGTGGATGGGTGGGTGTGGGAGGGAAAGGTGGGTGAACGGGTGGTGGTGGTGTGATGGGGTGGCGTGTGTGTGTTTTACAAGTTATACAAATGTGTAATGATGATAATAATAATATTATTATTATTATTATTATTATTATAATAATAGTAATAATAATAATAATAATAATAATAGTACTAGTAATAATAATAATAGTAATAATAATGATAAATGGAATTTATACAGCGCTATGTCTTGCACACACAAATCAAAGCGCTTGATTTCAAGTTATATTGCGCGCGCGCGCACGAGTGCGCGCATGTGTGTGCATTTTGCAGTGTATTTTTATTCTTTTTTTATTTTTTATTGGTACATTTTCTTATTAAGTGTTTAAATAATGTAGTACTTCAATATTATCATTAAGAAATTTTAGTTCCTAAATAGATGACTTGATGAAAAAAAAGCAAATGCATTGCTTAAACAGTGTACCATCTGGAAATAAAAACAAGTTGACTGACTGTGGTCGGCGGGGCTATAAACAACAGGATTGGATTGGATTAGATTTTGACTTGGGCACTACCGTGAGTGTCTATTCTGGCATATTTTTAATACCACCAGATTTTTATTTCAGTAATTAACTTAACAACCAACCGATTGACCTCTTGACTGTCCAATGTACTAGTAAGCTAGCTTGCTGATTTAATATTCAGAAACTGACTGAAGACGGGATGTCTGAAAGAAGAGCCCTAGATTATCATTATGATTTCTATTTTGTTTTACTGGACAAAAGCAGAGATAAACTGGATAGGTGCTGTGTATGGTCCTACAGGGTGATCAGCAGGGCCCCAGGTCTGAAGTTGGTGGTTCAAACCTTGCTGTCCTCACTACGGCCTATCGGCAACATCGTCCTCATCTGCTGCACCTTCTTCATCATCTTCGGCATCCTTGGCGTACAGGTTAGCTCACCGACACTTTAGCTGTGTTGTGTTTGTGTGTGTTGTCAATTTATTGTTGTTGATCAGGTGTTTTTTTTCGTTCCTCGGCTAGGGTTCTGATGTTCAACGATTGTGAAATGTTATATATGCCGTCTTTTACCCATCGCTTAGGTAGCCGCATTCCGACTTTTGGGGATGAATGACGATTTCTTTTGGTTTGTATCATTTTAGCTGCTAGTTCTGCTCACTGTTTTCTGCTTTGTTGGTCCATGTAACGGTAACCTTTTGTGCACATAATATGTGCACATAATAAATATATATTATATTATAAGATATTTCTTCATGTGCCACCTATCATTACTTTGGATCCACTTTGCCGACCGCTCCTACCGAAGACAACGGCGACGAAGATGATGATGAGAATGAGGACGATGAAGGTGACAGGCGAAAACAAGTACAAAGATGATGACGTTGCCTACAACCAACACAATAACGGAAATGATGACGACAATGAAGACGACGACAACGACAACGACAACAACAACGACGACAACAACGACAGCGACAGAGAAGAAGAAGAAGAAGAAGAAGATGATGATGATGATGATGATGATGATGATGACGACGACGACGACGACGACGACGATGACGACGACGACGACGCTGACGACGACGACGACGACGACGATGATGATGATGATGATGACGACGATGACGACGACAGCGACAACAACAACAACAACAACGACAACAACAACAACGACGACAACGATACTGATGATGAAGACAACAACACCAACAAAAACCCACTCTACTTTGGCTGGGTGATGTGTTGCAGCTGTTCAAGGGGACGTTCTACTACTGCAAAGGCCCCAGTGTGGACAAGGTGGCCAACAGGAGCCAGTGCGAGGAGGACAAGAGGAACCTGTGGGTCAACCACAAGTACAACTTCGACAACCTGGGACAGGTCAGTCAGCCACACAGACAGACAGACAGACAGACAGACAGAGAGGTCAGTCACACAGACAGACAGACAGACAGACAGAGAGGGGGGAGATGAGAGGGTGAGAGGGAGGGAGGGATGGGAGAGAGAGGGGGGGGAGAGGAGGGGGGGAGAGGGGAGGGAGGAAGGGAGGGAGAGAGAGAGAGAGAGAGAGAGAGGAGGAGGGAGGAAGGAATGGAGAGAGAGAGGAGGGGGTGAGAGGGTGAGAGGGAGGAAAGAATGGAGAGAGAGAGGGGAGGGGGAGATATGTGGGTGTTGAAGGCAAACCCGCAGGCAGGCAGACAAAGTCACAGGAATAAAACACAAAAATTAAGTAAAATCAATTAATTTAGATATAGGAAACTACACGAATGAGCATGCTCAGCAAAACTGAGAAGTAAAATACACAATTAAACAAGCAAACAGACACACAAACAAGCAAATAGACGGTACATAATAACAGTATTCTATTTCTCATTTATTTAACCAATTGTTCGTCTACTTATTCACTCACTCAAATGGTTATCACCTCTTCCAATTCATCAATCGCATAAAACATCGAGCAATTAGACAATCAATCTATTAACCTTTCAATCACTGAACAAGTCAGTTGGTACTTCAGTTAAAAAAACAACAAAAAACTGCAACCAGAAAGTTAGACTAACAAGTTCCTCCATTCAGCACACACATTTACTTCAATATGTCCATTTAACCGTTCATCTATCCATCAATCAATTAATCAACAAGTCAATCAACAAGTCGATCAACCAACCATTCAATCAATCAGTTAGTTGGGATCATGTGCACGTAACACTTTAGCTGTGTGTGTTTGTGTGTGTTGTCAATTTATTGTTGTTGATCAGTTTTTTTTTTTCGTTCCTCGGCTAGGGTTCTGATTTCAACGATGTAAAAATTTTATATACCCGTCTTTTACCCATCGTTTTAGGTAGCCGCATCCGACTTTTGGGGATGAATTTAAACGATTTCTTTTGGTTTGTATCATTTTAGTTTGCTAGTTCTGCTCACTGTTTTCTGCTTTGTTGGTCCATGTAAGGGTTTAACCTTTTGTGCACATAATATGTCACATATAAATATATATTATATTATAAGATATTTCTTCATGTGCCACCTATCATTACTTTGGACCCACTTTGCCGACTGCTCCTACCGAAGACAACGGCGACGAAAAATGATGATGAGAATGAGGCGATGAGGTGACAGGCGACAACAAGTACAAAGATGAGGGACGTTGCCCCCGACCAACACAATAACGGAAATGATGACGACAATGAAGACGACGACACGAAAACGACAACGACGACAACAACGACAGCGAAAAAGAAGAAAAGAAGAAAAAAGAAGGAAGAAGAAAAGAAGAAGAAGAAGAAGAACAAGAACAAGAACAAGAAGAACAAGAAGAACAAAGAAGAAGAAAAACAAGAACAAGAAGAACAAGAAGAACAAGAACAAGAAGAACAAGAAGAACAGAAGGAGAAGAAGAAGGAGAAGAAGAAGAGGAGGAGGAGGAGAAGGAGGATAATAATAATAATAATAATAATGTATGGAATTTATAGCGTGATCTTGTAAAGCAACAAATCCAAGCCCCTCAGATTTTGAATTCGGGCGGGCTCTCCCCGGGGAGAGCGGGAGAACGCGTCGCCACTTACGCTGCGCCACCCTTCAACCTTTTTTTTTTTTTTTTTTTTTTTTTTTTTTTCTGCAGCTGTATTTGTTTCCCTATCAGAGTGGCTTTTTTCTAAGAATTTTGCCAGGGACAACTCTCTTGTTGCCGTGGTTTTTTTTACGTGCGCTAAATAATTACGTGTAACACACGGGACCTCGGTTTATCGTCTCATCCGAAAGACTAGCGCCCAGACCACCACTCATGGTCTAATGGATGGGGGAAAAATTTCCGGTCCAAACGGGGTACGAACCGCCGCACACTTCAGACCCGGACTTTTCGCTTTCTAGACAGGCGCGTTACCTCTAGACCACCGATCCACTAATGATGATGATGATGATGAAGAAGTTGATGATGATGTTGATGATGATGAAGAAGTTGATAATGATGATGATGATGATGATGATGATGATGATGATGATGATGATGATGATGATGATGATGACGACGACGACGAAGTCGACGACGACGACGACGGAAATGAATATGAGGATAACGACAACGACCACGACCACGACGATGTTGGTGATACTATTTTCGACGACGCCAACGACTACAGCGTTGACAAATATCGTGAAGAACATAACGATGCTGATAAGAAGGAAGAATTCTGGTGATGCGATGCAGCTGTTCAAGGGGACGTTCTACTACTGCAAAGGCCCCAGTGTGGACAAGGTGGCCAACAGGAGCCAGTGCGAGGAGGACAAGAGGAACCTGTGGGTCAACCACAAGTACAACTTCGACAACCTGGGACAGGTCAGTCAGTCACACAGACAGACAGACAGACAGACAGACAGAGAGAGAGACAGACAGAGAGGGAGAGACGGGGGGGGGGGGGGGGGGGGGGGGGGGGGGGGGGGGGGGGGGGGGAGGTGAGAGGGTGAAAGGGAGGGAGGGGTGGGGAGAGAGGGGGAGAGGGTGGGAGGTGAGAGGGTGAGAGGAAGGGAAGAATGGAGAGAGAACTCTGAACTCTGAACTCTGAAATTTAATGAATACAGGCCAACAGCCCCTTTCATGGGGGGAAACATAAACATGATTCTGACATAATATATAACATGATCAAGAAACACAATACTGGTACTACATGAACATGTTCACTGAAAGAAAAAATCAAACAAAACAAACAACTGCTGAGTGCAGATGGAAACAATCTTAATCCTGGAGGTGATTCACTTTTAATTACTCATATTTTCAGTAAAGGTCTGTCTGAGTTTAAATGCAGCTAAAAGGAATTTGGCGAGATTTACTAGAGATGCTTGTGAATTGCAAGCTAGTACACTGACAAGCGCTTTGTCTAGGTTAACACCAACATCAACGTTAAGTTTGTACTGCTGTCTAATGTCCTGGTATAGGGGACATCTAAATACAAAGTGTCCTTCATCTTCTTTCCTGTCTAGACATGCAGGGCATGCGGTATTCTCATTTGTAGGTGAAAAGCGATATTTGTGTATATTCAACTGTGATACACCCATCCTGAATTGTGCCAGGATATTTCTGTAACCTTCAACGTATAGAATATCAACATAACGTTATATCACAAATACGTGTTTAATTCTACCATAAATATGGAAAATCGTGGGTTTGAATCCATGTGGTTTCGCCAATGGTAAATTCTTTTTTTTTTCTTTTTCTTTTATTTCGAGGATAATGAATAAGCACACATGTGCTTTTTTACTTCCAGTCCCCGCCCGTTAGGGATACATCTTAATAATAATAACCCAATACTTATACAGTCTCACAATAAAAACAAGGGGAAAGAACCCTTTTCAAAACAGCTCCCCCCCCCCCCAACAACCCCCCCCCCCCCCAAAGCAAGCAAATAAAAGAAAACCCTAAAAAATACCCCCCCCCCCCCACTCCCAAAAAAACCCTAACCAAAACAAACAAACAAACAAAGAGAAAGAAAAACCAAACCAACAGAAGAAGATAAAAAAGAGAAAAACAGACAAACAACAACAACAAGAACAACAACAGAGCCAAGAAAAATAACACAACCAAATGTAATAAGTCATAAAGATAAACATCTACACATTGTCAAAATGGTACACGTACTTGTTACACATAATTATAATATATTGAAATAGGGCACTCATTAAAACTTAAGTACAGAGGCAAGTCCAATAAAGTATTGAAAATATAAAATATGAATCCTTCATCAGGATACACTATAACTATAAGCAAGACGATAAAAGGTGAGAGAGAGACAGAAACAGAGTGTGTGTGTGTGTGTGTATTTCAGAGATAATATCCAATATATAATTCCCAAAACAGTATGCGATCCCAACAACGCTCATTTTAGATTATATTCGTTTCAAATTGTATGTCATGATAATGAAATAAATTTAATACCCATACATCCACACAATAAAAACAAGAAATAAAACAAGGAAGAAATCTAAACCTATACAGTCATTGAGGGGGAGAATATGAGTGAGTGAGTGAGTGAGTGTGGTGTGTTTTATATGTGTGTGTGTGTTTGTGTGTAGGGTGTGTATGTGTGTGTGTGTGTGTGTGTGTGGGTGAGTGTGTGTGTGTGGGTGGAGGGGGGTAAAGAGAGAGAGGGGGGGGGGAGGAAATGTGGGGTGTTGAAGGCAAACCCGCAGGCAGGTTGTCAAAGTAACAGGCATAAAGGACAAAAATTAAGTAAAATCAATTAATTTAGATATAGGAAACTACGTGAATGAGTATGCTCAGCAAAACTGAGAAGTAAAATACACAATTGAACAAGCAAACAGACACACAAACAAGCAAATAAACGGTACATGATAACAGTATTCTATTTCTCATTTACATACTTATTTACCCAATCTTTCTTATACCTATTCACTCACTCACATACTTGTCACCTCTTCCAATTCATCAATCGCATAGAATATCGAGCATATAGACAATCAGTATATTAATCTATCAATCACTGAACAAGTCAGTTGATATTTCAGTTTTTTTAAATTGCAATCAAAAAGTTAGACTAACAAGTTCCTCCATTCAGCACACACATGTCCACCAATATGTCCAGTTATCCGTTCATCTATCCATCAATCAATTAATCAACAAGTCAATCAACCAACCATTCGATCAATCAGTTAGTTGGGATCATGTGCACGTAAGAATGAAACATAGCTACTAAAAGGGGCAAATTGATATGAGGCATGGTTTTAGCCATAAAAGAAATATGAAACAGAAGGATGGCGTCGTCCTCGCTATTTTCTATCGCCTTGGAATGCCTTCTACTTTAGTTCTCAGGTGAATTGTTGGATCACTGCACTGACTGAGTTCAGATAGGTAGATAAGTAGGCAGGTAGGTAGCGTGTTTTGAGCAAGCTGAATTGGCAAGTTGGACTTGCAGACTGAACTCTCCAGGCAGCAGGATATGCGTAGGTTCGATTCCTCCTTCCCATCCATCATGCCTGGTGACGGGATAGCCTGGTGGTTAGAGTGATGCGCTCGTGATCTGCTGGCCTGGGTTCGAATCTCGCTCAAGAAGATTTTTTCCTCTGGAGTTAACATCAGTGCAGACTCCACTCTCCCCAAAAGTCCTTTGGGTGAGACTGTAAGCCGAGGTACCGTGTGCAAACGCGCGCAGAACATCTTGCACACACGTTAAAACCCGCTCCGCTTTTCGGAAGTGTAGGCCATTGTGTGCCGGTTGGAACGGATGACAAAATTTACAAAACTGCATACACCCGGGGGTTGGATGTAAATAAAAGCACATGGGTGCGTATTCCATTATCCTCGAAAGAAAGGAATAAATAAATAAATAAAATATTCTACGAAAAGTCGATTAGCTTCTACTTGTACACAAGATCTCTGTATGTGTTCACACACTGGGTGGCTTGGTTTATAAAGCCATTTGAAAAACCTTTTGGATGAGAGGAGTCAGTACCAATATTATTAGTGCAGGGAAAACAATCACCCCAAAACAGACACTTTAACAAAGACTCGAACCCATACAGTAGTAGATCACAAGCGCAAAGCTCTAACCACTGGCCTATTTTGCATGCCCCCATTATTTTTAGGTCCTGCTGTCACTCACATAGAAAGAAACAAGGAAAAGATGTTACATTTTAGTAAAACAGCGGTCGACATGATGATCATACGGATGTATGCTTACAGGCACTGATGGCGCTGTTTGTGCTGGCGTCCAAAGATGGCTGGGTGCAGATCATGTACACAGGGCTGGATGCGGTAGGAGTGGACCAGCAGGTGAGTCACATGGACACGTTAAATACACTCCACGTTTTGTCAACGCATTAGAGTGCAGCGTATTGTCCATGTTTCTTTTGAAGGATTGTGCATCATGTAAGGAACTGTTTATCAAATTGTTTGTTACATGTTTATGTTTATTCAAGGCGATATGCAGGAAACGTCTATCTGGCAATGTTTATGGTATGAGGAAGCGTCTGTTTTCCTAAATTGTATTCAGCACAAATATTTTGCAAAAGAAAAGAAGCAAAAATCGTTTTACTTGACTCTGTTTATGTGTGTGTGTGTGTGTGTGTGTGTGTGTGTGTGTGTGTGTGTGTGTGTGTGTGTGTGTGTGTGTGTGTGTGTGTGTGTGTGTGTGTGAGTGTGTGTTTGGGCAGAGGAAGGGGGAGGGCACGAGGACACGTAATATGTATCGATACATTATGGACATGTAGGCTCGTACTCATGCATATAAACAGATAATAACCAGTTTGCAAGCGCGCACGCACACATACACACACACCCACCACCACCACCTTCACCACCACCACCCCCACCACCACCACCAACGACAATGACAACTCATCCCAACACACACACGCACACACACACACACACACACACACACACACACACACACACACACACAACACACACACACACACACACACACACTCAGTATTATCACTGGACATCACCGTTCTCTGTCTCTGACTCTCCAGCCCCAAGAGAACTACAACGAGTGGAGGCTGCTGTACTTCATCTCCTTCCTGCTGCTGGTGGGCTTCTTCGTCCTCAACATGTTTGTGGGCGTGGTGGTGGAGAACTTCCACAAGTGCCGGGAGTCGCAGGAGAAAGAGGAGAGAGCCATGCGAGCCGCCAAGCGACAGGGCAAGCTGGAGAAGAAACGAAAGAGTGAGTTGTGTGGCACGTCTGTCTGTCTGTTTGTCTGTCTGTATGTATGTTTGTCTATCTGTCTGTTTGTCTGTCTGTCTGTCTGTCTGTCTGTCTGTCTGTGTGTATGTTTGTCTGTCAAAGTCAAAGTCAAAGTCAAACTTTTACATTCAGATGGTACATTGAATAAGCAGTGCATTTGCTTTTTTCATCAAGCCATCTAAGCTATCATCTGTCTGTCTGTCTGTCTGTATGTATGTATGTTTGTCTGTATGTATGTATGTCTGTCTGTCTGTCTGCCTGTCTATCTGCATGTCTTTCTGTCTGTATGTATGTTTTTATGTATGTATGTATGTATGTATTTCTCCATGTCTGTCTGTCTGTCTGTCTGTCTGCCTGTATGTATGTATGTATGTATGTATGTATGTATGTATGTATGTATGTATGCATGTATGTATGTATGTATGTATGTATGTATGTATGTATGTATGTATGTATGTATGTATGTATGTGTGTATGTATGTATGCATGTATGTATGTATGTATGTATGTATGTATGTATGTATGTATGTATGTATGTATGTATGCATGTATGTATGTACGTCTGTCTATCTGTCTGTCTGCCTCCAAGGGCAGGTAGAAAGCAGGATTCACGAAGATATTCATTCCTATGTCCATAATGAAAAATAATATGATGTGCCTTTTGCCTTGCCTTGATTTCTTCCATCCATTCTCTCTCTCTCACTCTCTCTGTCTCTGTCAATCTATCTGTCTGTCTGTCTGTCTACCTGTCTGTTTGTTTGTCTGCCTGCCTGTCTGTCTATCTGTCTATCTACCTATCTATCTATCTATCTATTTTTGCTATCTGTCCCCCTCTCTCTCTGTTACTCTCTCTCTCTCTCTCTCTCTCTCTCTCTCTCTGTCAGTCTCTGTCTCTGTCTGTGTCGGTCTGTCTCTCCCAATGTCTCTGTCTCTGTTTCTCTCTCCCTGTCTGTCTGCCTGTCTGTCTGTCTGTCTGTCTCTTTCTCTCACTCTCTCTCCCTCTTCTCTCTCTCTTTCTTTGCATTCCTTTTCTTCTATTTTCCATTTACATTATTGAAATAACTTTTCTTGAACTTCATCATTTTGTCTTTATATATATGTATGTGTATGTATGTGTATGTATGTGTGTGTATATACATTATATATATATATATATATATTATATATATATATATATATATATATATATATATATATATATATATATAGTATATATATATATATATATATATATATATATATATATATATATATATATATATATGTATATGTGTATGTTTGTATATGTATATATATATATATGTGTGTGTATGTGTGCATGTATGTATGTTTATGTGTATGTGTGTATGTATATGTGTGTGTATGTATATGTATGTGTGTGTATATGTGGGTATATGTGTATATATATATATATATATATATAATATATAATTATATATATATATATATAATATATATGTGTATATGTATGTTATATATGTGTATGTATATATACATATATATATATGTGTGGGGGGGGGGTGCATTATGAACTTAATTAGCAGTGCCTATCCATGTTTGGCTTATTCCTGTTTATGTTTACTTTAAAAAAAATTATGTTTTTCATGTATGAAATTAGATTGGGATGAATTTGCATGGAAAGTCCATCATCAATGTATGTATTTTTTCTTTCTTTATATTATTCTTCATGCTATGTATTGCACATTAATTACTTTCGATTTTTTTTTTCAGAGGGCTGGATGTAAAAAAGCTATTGTTATGCTTATTCTATAACCCTCTATAAATAAAATTTGTTCATTGTTCATTGTCTGTCTGTCTGTATGTTTGCCTATCTGTCTGACTATCTTGGAGCCATCCCCACACGTTATCTTACATGGAGTCCCTTCTTTCCAAATAAAATAATTCACAAAGAAACAGCAGCTGGCAAAAAGCCTTTAACAACCTCCCCCCCACCCCCACCCCCCAAAGGAATAAATGTAAAAATATTACATGTTTGCCCTTAAGTTGTTTTTTTCCATTCAGTCATTTTTTTTAAAAATCAAGCAAAATTACAAAATAGAATACTGTCTTGTGTGAAGTCGGCAGATTGTGAGCGCACTGCACAACGTTCTAATCACCAGGCTACCTCCACCCCCCACCCCCCTCCGACCCCCCCCCCCCCTTCCCCCCCCCCCCTTCCCCCCCCCCCCCCCCCCCCCCCCACACTCGCTTTTGAAGGTGTACACGGAGGGCCGGCGCGGCCTTCCGAATCCGTTCAAGATGATTTTTCCTCTGGAGTTAACTCAGCAGACCCACTTCCCTCAAAAGTCCCCGGATGAGACGAAACCGACGTCCCTGTGGAAACACGCGCAAACTCTTGCGCACACGTTAAAAATCCGTTCCGTTTTTTCGAAGAGTAGCCCATTGTGCCCCCGGTGGAACGGATACAAAATATACAAACTCATACACACGGGCACTGGATGTAAAATGTACATGAGTGCGTATTCCATTATCCTCGAAATAAGGGAATAAATGAATAAATAAATAAATATATAAATAGATAAATATTCTACGAAAGGTCAATTAGCTTCTACTTGTGCACAAGATGTTCTGTATGTATGTGTTCACACACAGGGGGCTTGGTTTGTAGTTCCATTTGAAAGACCTTTTGGATGAGAGGAGTCAGTACCAATATTATAACCCCAGGGAAAACAATCACCCCAAAACAGACACTTTAGCAAAGACTCGAACCCATACAGTAGCAGATCACAAGCGCAAAGCTCTAACCACTGGCCTATTTTGCATGCCCCCATTATTTTTAGGTCCTGCTGTCACTCACATAGAAAGAAACAAGGGGAAAAATGTTACATTTTAGTAAAACAGCGGTCGACATGATGATCATACGGATGTATGCTTACAGGCACTGATGGCGCTGTTTGTGCTGGCGTCCAAAGATGGCTGGGTGCAGATCATGTACACAGGGCTGGATGCAGTAGGAGTGGACCAGCAGGTGAGTCACATGGACACATGTACACTTCACGTTTTGTCAACGCATTAGAGTGCAGCGTATTGTCCATGTTTCTTTTGAAGGATTGTGCATCATGTCAGGAACTGTTTATCAAATTGTTTGTTACATGCTTATGTTTATTCAAGGCGATATGTAGGAAACGTCTATTTGGCAACGTTTATGGTATAAGGAAGCATCTGTTTTCCTAAATTGTATTCAGCACAAATATTTTGCAAAAGAAAAGAAGCAAAAATCGTTTTACTTGACTCTGTTTGTGTGTGTGTGTTGTGGGTGTGTGTGTGTGTGTGTGGTGTGTGTGTGTGTGTGTGTGTGTGTGTGTGTGTGTGTGTGTGTGTGTGTGTGTGTGTGTGTTTGGGCAGAGGAAGGGGGAGGGCACGAGGACACGTAATATGTATCGATACATTATGGACATGTAGGCTCGTACTCATGCATATAAACAGATAATAACCAGTTTGCAAGCGCGCACGCACACATACACACACACCCACCACCACCACCTTCACCACCACCACCCCCACCACCACCACCAACGACAATGACAACTCATCCCAACACACACACGCACACACACACACCACACACACACACACACACACACACACACACACACACACACACACACACACACACACACCACACACACACACACACACACACACACTCAGTATTATCACTGGACATCACCGTTCTCTGTCTCTGACTCTCCAGCCCAAGAGAACTACAACGAGTGGAGGCTGCTGTACTTCATCTCCTTCCTGCTGCTGGTGGGCTTCTTCGTCCTCAACATGTTTGTGGGCGTGGTGGTGGAGAACTTCCACAAGTGCCGGGAGTCGCAGGAGAAAGAGGAGAGAGCCATGCGAGCCGCCAAGCGACAAGGAAAGCTGGAGAAGAAACGAAAGAGTGAGTTGTGTATAATGTCTGTCTGTCTGTTTGTCTGTCTGTATGTATGTTTGTCTATCTGTCTGTTTGTCTGTCTGTCTGTCTGTATGTATGTATGTATGTATATTTGTCTGTGTGTGTGTATGTATGTATGTATGTATGTATGTATGTATGTATGTCTGCATGTCTGCCAGTCTGTCTGTATGTATATATGTATGTATGCGTGTATGTATGTACGTATGTATGTATGTATGTATGTATGTGTGTGTGTGTATGTATGTATGTATGTATGTATGCATGCATGGATGTATGTGTGTCTGTATGTATGTATGTTTGCCTATCTGCCTGACTATCTTGGAGCCACCCCCACACGTTATCTTACATGGAGTCCCTTCTTTCTAAATAAAATAACTGACAAAGAAACAGCAGCTGGCAAAAAGCCCCAAACAAACCACACAAAAAAACCGGAATAAATGTAGAAATATTACGTGTTTACCCGTAAGTTGTTTTTTTTGTCCATTCTGTCATTTTTAAAAAAATCAGCAAAATTACAAAATTGAATACTGTCTTGAGTGAAGTCGGCGGATTGTAAGCGCAATGCACAACATTGTAATCACCCAGGCTACCCCCCTCCCCCCTTCCCCCCCCCCCCCCCCCCCCACCACCCCCTCCCCTCTGCTTTTGAAGGAGTGTGTGTGCAGATAATAACTGTTGTGTGAAGGACTTTTCATGGCTGAAGACACAATTCCATCATGATTATTGTACAACAGAAACCAACATTGTAGTGGACATCTTGGTATATACGTTACATCAAAATAACAAGACAAAGCTATTGACCTAAGCCCCAAAACCCACACCGATACCTGTGATGTGGGTTGTGATGTGGGTTGTGATGTGCGTTGTGATGTGCGTTGTGATGTGGGTTGTGATGTGGGTTGTGGTGTGGGTTGTGGTGTGGGTTGTGGTGTGGGTTGTGATGTGGGTTGTGATGTGGGTTGTGATGCGCGTGGTGATGTGCGTGGTGATGCGCGTGGTGATGTGCGTGGTGATGTGGGTTGTGATGTGGGTTGTGATGTGGGTTGTGTGGGGGTTGTGGTGTGGGTTGTGATGTGGGTTGTGATGTGGGTTGTGATGCGGGTTGTGGTGTGGGTTGTGGTGTGGGTTGTGATGTGGGTTGTGATGCGGGTTGTGATGTGGGTTGTGATGTGGGTTGTGGTCTGCCTCAGAGTTGCGGGAGCCTCCTTACTGGTCGTCCTACTCTCAGCCCCGCCTGCTGATCCACACGGTGATCAACAGCAAGTACTTCGACCTGGCCATCGCCGGGGTCATCGGGCTGAACGTCATCACCATGGCCATGGAGTACTACATGATGCCGCCCGTGAGTTTGAGGGACTGGAGAAGGAAGGAAGCGGGTGTGGTGGGGTGTTGGTGGTGATTCGTGGATGTGGGGGCGATATGAGGAAAGTGATAGAGGTGGCGGTGGTGAAGTGGAGGAAGAGGGGGGGGGGGGATAGATGGAAGGATAATGGAATGGGTAAATGGAAGGAGGACCTGAGGAAGGTATGAATGGATCGATGGATGGATGAATGAATTGGTGATGATGATGATTCTGATAATTTTGTTGGAAGCCATTGTTCCCACCTTCAGGTTTTTGTTCAGTTAAAGAGGGAAAAGACCAATTTCTCCCCATCTGTTCTCACTTTTCCACCTTAACTTTGAATCTTTTGATTGTTACCATCGAGCTATGCAGTTAAATATTACGTTTGTCCATTGGTAGATTTTTGAGAGTCTAAACCCAAACTAATATAAGAACTTATTACGCTTAATATGAGAACTTTATTACAGACTCTAAATTTGTCGGCATAAATATAACTGCATGTCCCTTGCTTTCTAATAATCACAATGATAATAGTAATTTTAGCAGCGCCTGCAGTGTCAGTGATAGCTTTGTAGCATCAGTTCAGTTTAAATGATGATATTACTTGCTCGACCAGAAACACAGGTTATAGTAATGGCAGCAAAAATCTTTTGCTGGTATATAGGTCTTTACCCTCAATTTGTTTACTTTACAAGATTCAGCGCTATATAAATTATACATTATTAGTTATTAGTATATTATAGTATGTAGTATATTAAAATTATAGTATTATTATATATTATTACCTGAAGAAAATCCTGAAGGCTGCAAAAGCAGCTACCAAAAAGGGACAGTTTAAGATGTCATCAAATCTCATTGCGAATCAAACAAGCTGTCTTCATCCTTAAAACCCATTGAATATAAAACTGTTTTATTTCTTTTCAGGAGCTGGAGTTTCGCCCTGAAGATCTTCAACTACTTCTTCACCAGCGTGTTCATCCTGGAGGCGGTGATGAAGATCGTGTCTCTGGGCTTCGTGCGCTACATCAGGACCGCTGGAACCAGCTGGACATTCTGATCGTCATCCTGTCCATTGTGGGCATCGTGCTGGAGGAGATGAGGACCAACGTCATCCCCATCAACCCCACCATCATCCGCGTCATGAGGGTCCTGAGAATAGCCAGAGGTCAGTGGAGAAGAAGGGGGGCTAAGGTTGGGTTGGGTGGTGTATGGCTGTGCTGCAGACATTGCTCAGAGTTAGTTTTGTGAAGAAAGACACTCTAGACACAGATGGACGGTAGATCTTCAGACAAGGTCCTGTGTAACAACTGTTTTCAGCCTTTAACTTTTCACACCTCTTGAGGACCGGCCTGTTCTCAGATCATGAATTGTGCATGTCAAAGGGAATTCTTTGAGGACCATCTGCAGTGTTCAGCTTTTCTTAGAGTAAAGGTTGATTTTTATTTTCGTAATGAATCGTTTGAGGAGATATATATAAGCAATGACGATGAGATTTAGAGACCTATACAAGTATTTCTGAAATATACTGAGTTCAAGTAGCTGTGGTTTGTAGTTTTAAAGCTTTAAAGTTGTTGTTGTTTTTCTGGGATATGCAACGCAGACGTGAAGATAACCTAACAAATTTACACAGATGCGTACACGCAAAGTTGTTCATTTCTTTGTTATTGTTTTTTGCTTTGAGTATGACTACAGTAACAGTAGTCACAGTATCAATACGCAAGCTGTTCAGAGGGATGATGTTTCACAGAAGTCATTTCCCGGCACTCGAGTAAACTGTTGCAGTGTCAATAAAGCAATAGCTGCAGCCCTAACTGTTTGAGTGCGTAATTATCATTCATTCTCTGGAGCTGGCACCTTCTGAGTATGGCTTCTTTCTAAAACTTAAAAGGTACTTGGATTACTGCATTAGAATACCTTCCTAAAAGGGTGGTTTTACACCGTTCTCCACACAACGATGATGGGAAAGCCGCTGACATAGATTAGTTGCTCATGAGTAAGTAAGGTTTTTGCATGAAAGAATTCGGAAAGGGACGAAAAAGGAGACGAAACTGATTTGTAACACTTTCGTTATACCATGAAAAGACTAACTGTTAATTATTGTTACAAATACCTGTTCAGCATTTTTGTGCTTTGAACTATTCAGCGTTTTTTGTCTTGCACCACTTCAGTGTCTATGCTCCATTACCCCTTTGCACTCTATTCCCTCCGCCTTTCCACATCGTGTATACACGCTCCACGTGCACTTTGACTGACTGACTGTCTGTGCCGCTGTGCCCTTTGACTGACTGTTGTGCCGCTGTGCCCTTTGACTGACTGACTGACTGTTGTGCCGCTGTGCCCTTTGACTGACTGACTGACTGTTGTGCCGCTGTGCCCTTTGACTGACTGACTGTCTGTTGTGCCGCTGTGCCCTTTGACTGACTGACTGACTGTTGTGCCGCTGTGCCCTTTGACTGACTGACTGACTGTTGTGCCGCTGTGCCCTTTGACTGACTGACTGTCTGTTGTGCCGCTGTGCCCTTTGACTGACTGACTGTCTGTTGTGCCGCTGTGCCCTTTGACTGACTGACTGTTGTGCCGCTGTGCCCTTTGATTGACTGACTGACTGTTGTGCCGCTGTGCCCTGACAGTGCTGAAGCTGCTGAAGATGGCCAAGGGCATCCGGGCACTGCTGGACACGGTGATCCAAGCTCTGCCCCAGGTGGGCAACCTGGGCCTGCTCTTCTTCCTGCTCTTCTTCATCTTCGCCGCCCTGGGGGTGGAGCTCTTTGGCAGACTGGGTGAGTAGGCCTGGTCTTTGTTCGTCCTTGTTTCCTTCTGTCTCTTTTGTTTATCTGGCTGGCTGGCTGACTAGCAGTGTGTTTGTCTATCCGTCTATTTTTGGCTTACGTCCAGTCCTAGACTAAAACCATTACCAGTTAATGATTTGAGCAAAGGATGCCCAGACCTACATCAAATTGGTGTTATGCTTTTGAATAGTATGTTGAGTTTGTCTTCTGCCACGAGCAGCTGCGCTCTCCATTAAGGCAGACAGGCTCTTTGGAGCTGGTGTATACCATGTTAAGTCACGGCAGATTTCTCTGCCTGAAATTCGGGCTGCTCAACCAGGAGAGAGCGCGTCGCCGCAACAGCAGCGCCACTCATATTTTCTTTTCTCTTTTTTGTCTGAATAATTATAGCGAGGTAATTAAAAACAGCCGTATACGAAAATCTGTAATCAAAACTTTACTTACGATCTCATAATGTTCGTCAAGCGTGATGTGTGAAAGTGCATAATTATTCTCGGTGACTTCCTCAATGATAAACTGGGGAATGCCCAACAAAAACAATATAGGTGAACGTCTCCAGAGCCCCCCTGGGTCACCAGTGACCCAAGTAAATACACATGGCCACTACAGTACACCCTGATACATTGTGTTGACATTTTCTGTTTACCCCTAAAGCCCAATGGACAATCCCTGGAACAAAAGAAGATTAACTAACTAGTCTTCGTTTTGAGGATCTGCTCGTGCCTTTTTTCTGAAACTACCTAAGTGACCATAGTTAACTTCAGCGTAATTCTTTACTTTTGATGGTTACCTTTTCAGAATGTTCATTTAATGATGATAATTATGCGCTACAGGGTTTTCTGATCTTTGTTCCATGGCTGAGCAGTGTGGTGTGCATGGACTCGACTAGTTCTCAGAAAGAAAAAATCTGAGCACATTACCCCTCTCTTGCGATCTCTCCACTGGCTGCCTGTGCCACAGAGAGTAAATTATAAGATCAGTACCCTCTGTTATAAATGTATCCACAAAACTGCACCCTCCTACCTCTGTGAATGTCTTAACCTGTACACTCCTTCACGTTCCCTCCGCTCTACTGCAGATACCTTGTGCCTACGAATACCTAGATTCAACCAATCCACTGTTGGCCGCCGCTCTTTCTCTATTTCGGGTCCATCGACCTGGAATGAGCTCCTTCTCTCTCTTCGACAGAAACCTAGTTATGACACTTTTAAATCCAGCCTCAAGACATATTTATTTCAAACCTAAGATTTACCCCTCCTGTTTGATATCAGAGCTATCCCACCTTCACTAACCCATGTCCTATCACCCTGCTAAAGTATATGACCTGTGTGAGTGTGTGTGTGTGTGCTTTTGAAAAACATTTGACTGTTGAAACTTTATTAAATAGACTTTGTCTGCATCGCACCATGTTTGTAAATATCTGTTTGCTTAAACTATTGATTATTTATCATTGATTGCATGACTGTGTAAGATTAGGTTGAATGCATGCGCTTTGATTTGTCTTTGCAAGATATAGCGCTATATAAGTTCCATTTATTATTATTATTCTAATGGTCAGAAGGGCTCGCTGTTGTGTCTGGCAGAGTGCTCTCTGGACCACCCCTGTGTGGGGCTGAGTGAACACGCCCACTTCAAGAACTTCGGCATGGCCTTCCTGACCCTGTTCCGAGTGGCCACTGGAGATAACTGGAATGGAATCATGAAGGTTGGTTATAATCATGATCATCAGTATGTTAGATTGTTGTAATTATTGTTGTATTGTTATTGGTAGTAGTAGTAGAAGTAGTATAGTAGTAGTAGTAGTAGTAGTAGTAGATAGAGAATAGAGAGCAGTCAGAGCAGCAGTCAGCAGAGTAGCAAAGTAGAGTAGAAGCTAGAGAGTAGTAGAGAGAGCAGCTAGAGTAGTAGAGTGTGTTGTGATATAGTAAGTAGTACAGGAAATTATAGAGTGTACACACAACACAGCACACATACACAGCACATATAGTGTTAAGTGTACAACACACACACACACACACACATACACACACATCTTACCATGATAAATGGTGGGCTTTAAACGTGTGCTTTAATTGTGCGTGATACCTCGATTTCTAGTCTCATCTAAAAGACTTGAGATCAATGCAATCAGAACCAAAGTCAAATCCATGGGAACAACCCTCTCATAGAGAAAGTTTAGTAGGGACTCGAACCCATGCCTTAAAATCGCAAGTAGCGCTGACCACTGAGCTGCATTATGCCCGTGTAATCAGGTGCCATGCCAAACCCACTGAAATTATAATCTGGCTGCGTTTAAGGCGAGATACTGCAACACTATTCATAATCTACACACTTCTTATCCAGTTTGTACTTATGGTCTTTTAGTGTTAACCACTTTGGATGAGCGAGTTAATTAAGAGCACAAATTCTGGGTAATCCCCAGGTTGCGAATCTGAGGAACGTGCATCAATAACATACACTCGTACGTATAATCATGCACGTGTTGTTGTCGGTGTTTTTTTTAATAACTGTAGGTTTTCGTTACGCAGGACACCTTACGAGAAGACTGCAACAGGACCGACAACTGTCTGACCAACTGCTGCGTCAGTCCTATTATCGCCCCTGTCTACTTCGTCGTCTTCGTCCTGATGGCTCAGTTTGTGCTGGTCAACGTGGTGGTGGCGGTGCTGATGAAGCACCTAGAGGTCAGTACACTACAGTACACATCACACAGCACAGGACAGGTCAGGCCTATCCCTACCATGGTCTTGATACTGCTGATGTGTGGGTGCCGTGTAACATGTTTGTTGGCGTGTGTTCCAGCTGTATTTTCATCCTGGTGTGAATCAGTATGTACTACTCTGAGGTCATCGTTGTCTAACCTGGTTTATTTTCCAGAGTTTTTTGCAAAATAGTTATCATCATAGGGTAGTTGGTTGAAAATTAAAAAAAGACTGTCTTTTTCTGGTCGATGTCCATATGGTTTAGGGTAACGTTAAAATGAAGAGACAGTTTCTGATATAGTATCCATGTGGTATAGGTAACATTGAAATAAAAAGACAGTATTTTCTGGTATAATATCGCGGTGATATAGGGTAGCAGTCCTTATAACGTTTTGTTTTATTTGATTTTTAACCATGTACTAAACGTGTTTTGTAGCCTACACTGGACTCTATTTTTTCTCAAGCCTAATCTCCTTTACACAAGTGTGTTTAAAGTTTGGAGGCTGGAAGTAATGTTTTATCATTATGGTCAAGACTGTGTTGTATCTAATACTCGTGTAACTTCAAAAAGTCTTGCATCCTGCTGCTGACGCTGTTTTTAGTGATTCCTTCATATGCACTGACAGATATGATAAAAGATAGTATAGTCTAATACCTGTTCAGTTATGTATTATTCGTTTTGATTCGTATATTATGCGTAACCAATGTAAAGAAATGCTGTTAATATTGTCATAACGGTGTTTGTTTCCATAACAGCATGCACAGCTAACATTCTCCTCCTCATTGACTATAATTTTTGTCAAATTTGGTATCATGAAATATTTTATGTCTCCAAGCTATTCATAAAACATTTGAAATGATTAACACGCTTACGTTTGCTGACGATTCGTATGAGTATCTACTAATGGTGGTTTTTCTTGGTAACGTTTTTGACAACTGAAGTAAAGTTTTAAAAGTGAGATATTGTTTTAATTATATAACTATTGGATTCTTATTTGACTGCTAGTATCAGAACGTCTTTTGGGATAACTCACAACTAGGCATGCATGTAGAATACCTTAAATCACAAAAATACTGGGGAGATTGATTGTCTAATCACACACACACACACACACACACAGAAAATAGAACACAATTTTACTTCTACACATAAAGTAGCAACTATTTTTCAGCTGCAGTTGTACACATGTTATAGCACAAAATAATTTGTTTTCTTTAACATTAAATGTCATGGACTTTGGTCTTTCCAGATTTCATTATTCACAGGTGTTTGGGTGAGCTTGGAGTGATACACACATTTTGGAAAGGACGGTAGTTTATCACAACCATTTGCCTTTTCAATCAGTCAATTTCGAATTTTAAGATCGTCAAACTGATGTTTTCACAAATTCACATTTTTTCAGACAGGTTACTTCCAGATCACTTGCTACCGTCCGTCAGTTTTCACATTTGGTCTTAGATTCATTTTTACGTTTGCTTTCAAAATTATCAAATTTTGTTCTTCTAACATATCACATCAATTTTGTTTTTAACATGTTAGTACAAGAAGATGTGCGTAAAGCAAGTTTACATGTAAAATTGATATTACTCTCTCTCTTCCTCTCTCTCTCTCTCCCTCTCTCTCTTTCCCCCCCCCCCCTCTCCTCTCTCTCCTCTCTCTCTCTCTCTCTCTCTCTCTCTCTCTCTCGCCTTACATACAATCTATGTATTCACAAATACAATTTGAGTATTTGGAATAGTGTACTGCATACATTTCAGTTTTAGAGCCTTTGAATAATTTGGATTTCTTTTTAAATAATCACATGCTTACTCACCAATCAAAATATCGTGGCCTCATTTTGTCATGCAAATCATCGCAATCCTCACAAAATAGTTAAATAATTATGTTTATTTTCTTTACATCTTTCATATTGTGTTCACATGTTTTTGTCATTGTTTTCTATTTCACGCGCAATTGAGCCCATTACATATTTTTCGTCGCTTTGTATCTACACTTCAGCCTTTGCAGTTAACGAGATAACACTATTGCCGTGGGAATGTCACTTCTGTCTCTGTCTTTCTCTTTGTCTGTCTCTGGTTCTGTCTGTCTTTCTGCCTCTCCGTCTGTCTGTCTTTCTGTCTGTCTGTCTCTGTCCGTCTCTCTAACTCTGTCTCTCTGTCGCCTCTCTCTCTCTCTCTCTCTCTCTCTCTCTCTCTCTCTCTCTCTCTCTCTCTCTCTCTCTCTCTCTCTCTCTCTCTCTCTCTCTGTCTCGTTCACTCACACTTTCTACCTACAATTTCAGCCTGCAAATGAACTAAAATTAGAAGAAAAAACAAATACTATTAGCCACCATCATTTGTTTTTTTCGCTCCAAAATTAACACGTTTTGTTTATTCTCCTGATTAACCCTTTATATTTCGCACCCGTGTTCACATTTACCTGCATGGCGTGTGCGTGTGTGTGTGTTTGTATGCGCGTGTGTTCCTGTGTGCTCGTGTGTGTGTGCGTGTGTGTGCGCGCGTGTGTGTGTGTGTGTGTGTGTGTGCATACGCGCGCGGTGACTAACAGGAGACGTACAAGTATAAAGAACTGGACGATGAAATGGAGGAGGAACTCAGGCAGGAAATGGCAGTTCTGGAACTGAGTAGGCAGCAAGAAGCCATTGAGCTACAGGTAACAAACAACGAGCCCGATTCCCTCCCCTCTTTCTACGGACTGTTTGCTTCCCTTTCTTTGTGTCTCTGTCTAAACGTGTCAGTCTAGTTTGTGTCTGTGTCTGCTAACGTGGGTGGAAGGAGTTAAAGACAAGAGCTTTGGATAGAAAGGGTTAACAATTCAAGTAAAGAAGTTTAGAAACTTCAAACATTTTTTTTCATTCCTTTATATCGAGGATAATAGAATAAGCACTTATGTGCTTTTTTTACATCCAGTCCCCGTGTGCATGCATTAACAGAAAGACCTAAACTCGGAAATATGTATAGAGTGGAAAAGGTTGAAAGAAAAGATGGGAAAAGAAAGTCTAAACCAAGAGCTAAATGTAGACAGAATTTAAAATAAAAGTTTAGAGTGGATAATGTTAATGAATAATATCAAGAAGAGAAAACCTAAAACAAGTACTTTCAATGAAAGGGCTTCAATAATCACTTCCACCCCCACCCCCCAGAAATTAAACATTTTCTTCCAGAGCTAAAAGTATAAAGACACGTGTCAAAGGTTGAAAATGGAGAAAAGCACAAACAGATCTAAAACCAAACTGTTATAGTGGTGGTGAGAGTAAAAAGATGATAAGGAATGAATTCAAGAGTAGACCAATATATCACTAAGTGGTAACCGCTGAAAGATTGAGGATAGAAGAGTTAAAAATGGTTAAAGAACAAGCGCTAAGAGGAGAAAGAGTTGAAGATGAAACTTCAGAATGGAAAGAGTTAAACTGGATGTAAGTGATACAAGGGTAAATCTCAAGATAGAATGAAAGGATGGAAGACAAGCCAATGAGACTTTGAACAGCAGCTTAGAGTTAAAACACAAAACAGGACGAAATCTTGAAATGGAAATAGCCAAAAGAAAGAGCTAATTGCTAAGAAGACAGAAGCAAGACGTATACAAACAAGTTAAAAAGAAGAGACAGAAGGAGGGAAAAACTACGAACAATATTCAAAAACACAATCTAACGTGTTGCAGTGGTTCCTGACTCTCTAACATCTAGGGAAACTGGAAACAGCAAAAAAAAGGATGAGGTAAAATTTACAGACAAGGGCTAACAGTATAAAACTAAAGAAGAGCAAAACAAAGCAAACACCTTTAAAGACCAACTAAAATCCGGAGTTGAAGGAGCTAAGACTAAAGGTTAGAAGACAAAGGGTTTTTTTATTTTATTCTTTCATATTGACGATAATGGAATAAGCACTTATGTGCTTTTTTACACTCAGTCCCCGTGTGTATGCGTTTTGTAATTTCTTTCATCTGTTCCCACCTGCACTCAATGACCTACTCTTACGAAGAGCGGAACAGGATTTAACGTGTGCGCGCAAGATGTTCTGCGTACGTTCGCACACGGGGCCTTGGTTTATAGTCTCATGCGAAGGACTTTTGGGGAGAGTGGAGTCGGCACTGATGTTAACTTCATGGGGAAATATCCCCTTGAACGGGAATCGAACCCGGGTCATCAAATTTCCAGCGCAATGTTCTAAACACTAGGCTATCCCGTCCCCAGGAGGGTCCCTACGATGGTGAAGTAGGAACAGGGCAGACAGACAGACAGACAGAAGCGAAAAGAGAGGTGAAGACAAACAAATGTATAAACAGAATATACATAGATGATCTGATATGGGTTAATTTTTAGCAAACTAATGATTTGCGTAAATCTGAATATGGTGACAAGATATCATGTTTACAAGTGTTATTTAAGTTCCTATTGAAATTAATGGGATTTTGTGATTATTGTTTCCTGTTTACTAACAATGACAAGATTTCTTCCCAAATATTACACCGCTACTTTTTTCGCTTTTAACAGCATTTGCACTGGCTTTGAAAAGCTTTGACACACTTACAAGATCTTTATTTTAATTGCCACTTTTTTCTTATTTATATTTAGTTTCTAAACTTCTTGACGTGAAAGCAGTTTTGTGTGTGTGGTTTTTTTTTAACTAATTAAAGCTTTTCACGTAATGGCTTGCTTGTTTGTGTTTACAATTTGGCTTTAAAGGGAGAGAACAATACTCGTTTTCTGTAATCAGCTAAAAGAGTTGATAGAAGAACTTTGGATCTTTCGACAAATATACACTTGATTTATTTAGTTTCTGCTGCAAGTTGTTTCTTTTCTTCTCCGTTTCCCTGTCTCTGTCTGTTTGGGTCTGTCTCCTTTTGTCTTTGTCTCTTTCTGTCTCTTTGTGCATGTGTCTCTCTGTCTCTTTCTGTCTTTCTTTCTTTCTGCCTCTGTGTGTATGTGTGTGTGTGTGCGTGCGTGCGTGTGCGCGCGTGCGTGCGTGTGTGTGTTTTGTGTGTGTGTGTGTGTGTGTCTGTCAGTCCGTCTGTCAGCCTGTCTGTCTTTCTGTCTGTTTGCTCCCTTTCTCTCTTCTCTCTCTCTCTCTCTCTCTCTCTCTCTCTCTCTCTCTCTCTCTCTCTCCTCTCTCTCTCTCTCTCTCTCTCTCTCTCTCTCTCTCTCTCTCTCTCTCCCTCCCTCCCTCTCTCTCTCTCTCTCTCTCTCTCTCTCTCTCTCTCTCTCTCTCTCTCTCTCTCTATCTCTATCTATATATATCTATCTATCTATCTATCTCCATAGTGTCTGGCTGTTCACCATAAGTAATCTTTCATTGAAGTTTTCTGTGGACTGCCTGGCTGGCTATCTTAAGATCAGGCACGCCTTAACTAACGAAAGATAATAATTGAGTAACGAACGATATAATAGAATAATGTGTGATGATATAGATATGCATTTGCACTTGAATATATTTTCCATTTTTATCAAGGTTTTGTTTTTGCAGACTTAATAGCTAATAATTTTCAACTAACATGTTACAAGTGAACTGACGCTTTGCTTAGCTTTGCTAATCTTCATACGGATGTATATTAGTATTTATTCAGCTTACCAAATATCTAATAGCTTATAACTGTTGTCACCCAGAAATCGCTTGATTGAATCTAATCGATGAAACGAATGCAACATTTGTAGAGAACATGAACATGGCCGTGTTAATAAAGATTCCGTGTTGTGTCACAAATAATTACATCCCTGAAATCAACTTGAATCTAGATCGTTACATTGACATTCATGGTATTCTGGTACGGTTTCTTAATATGTTGTTGTCAGTGCTCTTGGTGTTGTTGCTGTTGTTGTTGTTGTTATTGTTGCTGCTATTTACAGAAACCATGTCATGATTGTTTTTTACAGATTTGTTTCCTCCGCTAGTAAGTCTAAAGGTGTAAATTTACTTTAGTGTTTTAAGGCTTTTTTGTTTATTATTCATGTCAAAAACTGATCCATCACATGACTTGAATGCATGGCAAGACCATGGCTCCAATTTAGCCTGGATCAGTGAAGTAAGTCAAAATTTAACAGTCAGAGAGAGACAGAAAGACAGACAGAGACAAACACAGGCAAACAGACACAGTCACAGACAGACATAGAGATAGACAGAGGGAAACAAGGAGAGAAAGTGACTAATTGATTATGGAATGCTCCTCTGGTTCCCAAAGCTACACTTCAACTCATTGGTATCTCTCTAGGCTGACAAAGATGCATGTACCTGTTATATGAAGCTTTGTCTATTTGCAGTCCAGAAGACAGACACAGCACAATGGCCATATACCAAAGAAGTTGTTCCTGAAAGATAGACAGACAGACAGATAGATAGATAGATAAATAGACAGACAGATAGACACTCACACACACACACAGACACACACACACACACACACGCGCGCGCGCGCGCACGTTTGTGTGTGTACATGCATGAGCCCATTCCTATTCCTATTTGTCCCAAAAATAAACTTGACTTACACAACACAACAACACTTGTGGATGCAGCAAGCATAAGTTCACATACCAATACGCTGATGTGTGTGTGTAGATACTTTTTTCTTTCTGTCTTTTTTTAATTAGTATCACATGATGATCACGTGTGATGATGTTTGCATGTCGCTGCCTACTTGCAGGATGCTCACAAGGAAGAGAGTGAGGAGGCGGAGGGAGGGGGGAGCGGGGGAGGGGAGGGGGCGGACAGTGGAGACAAACTGGACGAGGATGGCACCAATGACAGCGACCCTAAAGGAGTGACCGAGCTGTCTGACGAGGTCAGTAGCTCATTTATTTTATTTTATTTATTTATTTATGCCACTTTAAGTCACGAGATTTCTCTGCGTGAAATTCAGGCTGCTCTCCCCGGGGAGAGCACGTCGCCACAAGAGCAGCGCCACTTTTTTTTTTTTTTTTTTGGTCTGCAACTGTATTTCTTTCCCTATCAGAGTGGCTTTTTTCTAAGAATTTTGCCAGGGACAACTCTCTTGTTGCCGTGGGTTCTTTTACGTGCGCTGCATAATTTTCTGTAACACACGGGACCTCGGTTTATCGTCTCATCCGAAAGACTAGCGCCCAGACCACCACTCATGGTCTAATGGATGGGGAAAAGTTTCGGGCCCAGACGGGATACGAACCACACACACTTTCGACCCGGACTTTTCGCTTTCTAGACAGGCGCGTTACCTCTAGACCACCGATCCACCATTTGCATGACGTACGCGTGTCCATACGTACAGACGGACCAACACGCACAGGATTCCAAACTTAAATATTTAAAAAAACAACAGGGTATTGTGCGTAGTTAAAGCTGACCTTGTTTTTACTTCTTTAGGGATAAATTGTGCGGGATTTTGTTTCTCTGTTTATTTAAGGGGTTGTTTAGGTGTTGTTGTGGTTTGTTTTGTTTTCTTTTTTGTTTTTTTTTTTTTTCTTTTTTTTTTGGGTGGGGGGCGTTGGGGGGGACCTATCTATTACTACAAGTATGTATATTCAACTACCATTGTAATATTTTGTTTCCCAGAACTGTGTAATATTTGCCCGTATCTCCCATCTGAAGCAGCCGACAACATTAATTGTGAGTGTCGTTGATCTCTTTCGAGCTAGATATAATATTATGCAGTCCTCTTCCAGCGGACTTTTCTGACAAGTTTCTTAATCCTGTGTCTAGTTAATTCCAGATCATGCGGCATATCACTCTGCACTGGTTCAGTTATGTTCAGTACAATTCAAATACTGTATTACCTCACAGAGAAATTCACGCGAGTTTCAAGCCGAATGTAAAAACAGTAAACACATAAACATAATTATTATCTATCACAACATCGATCCTTGCGTGTGGTTATAATTGTGTGTGTTTGTGTGTGTGTGTGTTTGTGTGTTTGTGGTTGTTTTGTGTGTGTTTGTGTGTATCTGGTTATGTGTGTGTCTTGTGTGTTCTGTAGTTGATCTGTTGTGTTTGTGTTTGTGTGTGTGTCTGTTGTTCTGTGTTCATTGTGTAGTTGTGTTTCTGTATTGTGTGTGTTTGTATGTGCTGTTGTTCTGTGTGTGTGTGTGTGTTCTGTTGTGTATGTGTGTGTATATGTGTGTGTAGTGTGTGTGTGTGTTCTGTGTGTGTGTGTTGTGTGTGTTGTTCTGTGTGTTGTGTGTGTGTGTGTGTGTGTTGTTGTGTATGTGTGTGTGTATGTGTGTGTATGTGTGTGTTGTGTGGTGTATGTGTTGTGTGTGTGTGTTGTGTGTGTATGTGTGTGTATGTGTGTTGTGTGTGTTATCTGTGTATGTGTGTGTATGTGTGTGGTGTGTGTGTGTGTGTGTGTTGTGTATGTGTGTGTTGTGTATGTTGTGTTGTTGTGTATGTGTGTGTGTGTGTGTGTGTGTGTCTGTGTATGTGTGTGTCTGTGTATGTGTGTGTGTGTGTATGTGTGTGTGTCTGTGTTGTGTGTGTGTGTGTTGTGTGTGTGTGTGTGTGTTGTGTGTGTCTGTGTATGTTGTGTGTGTGTGTGTGTTGTGTGCAGCTGAGTCACCTGGAGGGGGAGGACACGGACTGCATGGGGGGGTCAGTGTCCAACCAGCCGCCCAGCTTCACCTTCAGTGTCCGTCCGCCCAGCGAAGAGCAGTCCCACCACTCTGATGACAACAGTCAGTGTCTGTCTGTTCTGTCTGTCTGTCTGTCTGTTCTGTCTGTCTGTCTGTTCTGTCTGTCTGTCTGTCTGTCTGTTCTGTCTGTCTGTTCTGTCTGTCTGTCTGTCTGTCTATCTATCTGTCTGTCTGTCTATCTATATATCTATCTATCTCTCTATCATCCGCCAAGCGAGGAGCAGTCCCACCACTCTGATGACAACAGTCAGTGTCTGCTTCATTTTCTATCTGTCTCTCTGTCTGTCTGTCTGTCCGTGTATCTATCCATCCATCCATCCATCCATCCATCCATCCATCCATCCATCCATCCATCCATCCATCCATCCATCTATGTGTCTGTCTGTCTGTCTGTCTGTCTGTCTGTCTGTCTATCGTCCACTCAGTGAGGAACAGTCCCACCACTCTGATGACAACAGTCAGTGTCTGCCTGCTTTTCTCTTAAATTAAACTTTTATTGATTGGTTGATTTATTTATTGATTGATTGATCGATTGACTGGTTGGTTGGTTGGTTGGATGGTTGGTTGGTTGGTAGAATTTTTAAAAAAATTACCTTCAGTCGTGATTATCATTCTAATTGTAACAGGATCGGCTGTATTTTGTGTTTAACTAGTTTTGTCGTTATATGATGTTTTATTTTTATTATACTTGATTATATAGGTTTGTTTATTTATTCATTTCTTTGTTTCCTTTACTTACTTTGTCACAGAGCAAGTGGTAGTATAACCTATGGGGTCGGTTGAGCTATAAACGATGCGAATGAATGATTACAAATACTTCTGTACCCCAGTTTTACATCAACATAATTATCACACAAAAAGGCCATTGTGATGTTTGAGTTATTCCTGTACCTTCCAAGCCTCTGACTTGCGCTGTTGTTGTCTGTGTACTATGTTGATATAATATACTACTCGCAGTCCACACAAACTGACCTGTTCCTAGGATGCTGCCTCTCTGCCTTTACACCCGCTGTATTGCATGTCCTCTTGCAGGCAGCCTGTCTCCGGCCAAGCTGCCCATCACCATGGAGACGCTGTCCACCCCCACCAACACCATGCTGAGTCCGGGACTGCTGAGCCCCTCCTCCCTCTCGCCCACCTCCATCAGCCCCGTCTCCTTCAGCCCCGTCTCCTTCAGCCCCAACCTGCTCAGCCCCGGAGCCGTGTCCCCAAGCTTCTCCGAGCCGGGCATGCACTTCACCTCGCCGCCCCTCAGCCCCGTGCAGCAGAACCCGCACCTCATGCACCTCCGCACCGGCTCCAGCGGGGGCCGCCAGTCGCTGACCAAGCAGTTCAGCATGGACTTCAGCTGCGAGGCGCACCTCCAGCACCACGCCAGCGTCCCCGACGTCTGGGACAAGGTCCAGAGGGAGAAGACCCCCTCCGAGCTCCAGAAGACCCCCATGACCGCCCAGGGCATCTCCAGGTCCCAGCCCACCTTGGCGGACGTGGCTCCCAAAGCGGATTCCCTGGACAGCGATCCGGGGCAGATGACGCGGCGGCAGAAGCTCAAGCACCGCCTCTTGCGTTCCCGGAGCAGCGGGGCGAAGTACAGCCGCTTCAAGGAGAAGTTCAAGAAGGAGAAGGGCGGCGAGGACAGCGCCGCCGCGGCCCAGGCTCACACCCTCACCTCGCAGTGGAGCCTGGGCAGGTCTGCGGAACGCCTCCGCAACAGCCAGTGCGGCAGCGGAGAGACGGGCTCGGACATGGAGGATTCCCTCATCGCCCAGTGGGCGGACGAGGAGGCGGCGTGTGACGCGGAGGTGAAGATGATCACCGGGGAAGCCTTGGACGACGAAGACGACGACGTCAAGCCGACCTTGACCTCCTACACCTCCAGCGACCTAGATGACCCCGCCAACACCTCCCTGTCCTCGTCCAACGCTGTGCCAGACTCCCTCAGCTCCTCCCTGGACTGTGATCTCCTCACCCATTCCAGCGCTCACCCCTCGGCGGGCGGCGGTGCGGGCCTCAACCCGGGGCCCAGCCCGGGCCAGCAGCCCTCCGTCTCCCCGCTGGCCAAGCTCCCGCGCCTCAAGCGCCGGGGCAGCAGCCGGAAATCCAAACGCCACCTGGCCGACCCCGGCATCGACAACACCAGTTTCGAGCTGGGCGAGGAATCCCAGACGCCCAAGGGCGACTCCCGGCCCCGCAAGTCGGGCACCCCGGGTAGCAGCGCCAAGGGGCTCAGTCCCAGCGACGCGGCCACCACCACCCCCACCCCCACCACCACCAACACCCCGGGAGCTCAGGTCCGCGGCAGCGGGCAGGGCAGCAGCGTGTCGCCCTTGTCCGTCAGACAGCTGACCTTTCCCGGCAGCCCCGTCACCCCTCAGGGCCGCGTGGTGACGGTCAGCGGCAGCCCCGCCCTGTCGCCTCTGGCAGGCCCCTCACCCGGACAGTCCCTGCTGTCCCCCCTGGCTGCGGAGGCTTACCTGCGGCTGCCGCCCTCTGCAGGGGGGCCTGAGCTGCCCAGCCCCGTCCTTGCCGGCCCCCCGCCGCCAGTGCCGGACAGGAGGCCCGCCTCCCCACTGCTCCACAGGCTGCGCGTGTGCTCCTCCTCCTCCTCCTCCTCCTCCTCCCAGCTCCAGGCCGGTCCCCGGACCCGGCCCCTGTCCGACCAGTGGGATGGCAGCCGCCTGCCCGCCTCCCACTTCTCCCTGCCCCTCTCCTCCTCCCCCGTGCCCCCCACCCTCCTCTCCCTCCCCCACACCCACACATCCCCCTGCCTCTCTCGGCGCCTCCTCCTCCTCCCCCTCCTCCTCCTCCGCTTCCACAGTATTACCCCTTCCTCCTCCTCCTCCTCCTCCTTCTCTTCCTCTTCCACCCTCTTCCTCCTCCTTCTCCTCCTTCTTCTCCTCTAGCAGTTTACAGCCGTGTTGTCGGGTGCCGTCTGCTGCAGCAACTAACGGTAGCAGTAGCGGCAGCAGCAGCGGCGGCAGCAACAGAAGGAGGGACAGCACGCGCGGGGGAGGGGGGTTCGACCCCTACCTCCTCACCCCCGCCACCACCCACCCTCTGCAACGCTCCCCCACCACCACCACCGCCACCACCTCGCCGCCTTCTTCTCTAGGACTCTTCTCCCCCTCCCCGTCCCCCAGCGGGGGTAGTGGGGGGGTGGGGGCGGGGGTGGGGTCAGGGTCGGGGGGCATTGGGGGTCAGGCGTCTCTTCAGCTACGACATCGAAGCTTGTCCCGTCGTCAGGCCTCCGAGCCTTTGGAGGTGGCGGACACCAGCACGGGTTCTTCGTGAAATGGATACGCACATATCTGTCTGGGGTGTTCTCTCTCTCTGTGTGTGTTGCGCGCGTGTGTGTGTGTGTCTCTTTGTGTGTAAGTGTGTGTGTGGGGGGGGGTTGGGGGGGTGGGGGTGGGGGGGGGGGGGGTAGGGGGGTATTTTGTGTGTGTGTGAGGTATTTGTGTGTGTGTGTGGGGGGATGGAGGTATTTGTGTGTGTGTGTGGGGTGGGGGTAATTTTTGTGTGTGTGACTATGTTAATATGTGTGTGATAGAGAGAGAGTGAGTGCGCGTGTGTGTGTGTGTTGTGTTGTGTATGTAAGTATGTTGATGTGTGTGTGTGTAATAGAGACAGAGAAAGTGTGTGTGTGTGTGTGTGGTGTGTGTGTTACTATGTTGATATGAGTGTGTATGTGGTGTGTGTGTTGTGTATGTAACTATGTTGATGTGTGTGTGTGTGTAATAGAGACAGAGAAAGTTGTGTGTGTGTGTGTGTGTGTGTGTGTGTGTGTGTGGTTGTGTGTGGTGTGTGTGTGTGTGTGTGTGTTAGAGAGAAAGAGTGTATGTGTGTGGGTGGTTGGGTGTCACAATGTTGATGTGTGAGTGTGTGTTTTGGTGTGTGTGTGTGTGTGTGTGTGTGACCATGTTGATATGAGTGTGTGTGTGTGTGATCATGTTGATATGAGTGTGTGTGTTTTGGGAGTGTGTGTGTGTTACCATTTTTAAATGTGTGTGTGTGTGTATGCATGTATATGTGTGTAACTGTCTTCGTCTTTGCTCAACATGCGTTTGACCAACTTCAGCAAACACGAGACAATGTAGAATTATTGTTGTAGCTTTCTTTTCAACGATATGATTGATTGACCGATTGATTAACTGACTGATTGATTGATTAATTGATTGATCGATACACGACGGGCTGATTTTGGTCTCATGCATCGTTATTGTTGAATACGTGTAGACACAATGTGACGTAGATATGTTTTCTTGTCTTTCTTTTTCTCGATGTGTGTGTATGTGTGTGTGTGTGTGTGTGTGTGTGTGTGTGTATGTAAATGTGTGTATCTTTCTTT
>CM054135.1:90340181-90342681 GCA_028751875.1 Rapana venosa
ATGTCAGTGCCGACTCAATTCGCCCAAAAAGTCCTTCGGATGAGACTATAAACTGAGGTTCCGCGTGCGAACGCATGCAGAACATCTTCTGCACACGCTAAAACCTCTTTCCGCCTTTCAGAAAAAAAAGATACTGTGTTCTGAAGGGAACGGATAACAAAAGTATACGAAACTGCAAGCACACTGGGACTGGATGTAAAACAAAACAAAATTTAAAAAAACAACACATGCATGCTTATTTATCAACTTCGGAATTAAAAAAAAATGAAATTATATAAAAATGAGAAATGGTGGAAAGGGAAAATTCCAGCTTCGAAAAAAAAATGGAGCCCAGGACATGTCACATTCTTGACGGCTTCATGACCCCTCGTTGACGGCCCACGCCAAACGCTGGGTCAGTTAGGGATCTAAGCGACAGTGCAGGGCAGATATAAAACTGCACGCTGCCTTGCTTCGAAATGTTGAGCTTGTCCTCATTCATGACACGCCCTCCCTTAGCACAAGAATCAGCACTCTCCATGAGGGGAGAACAATCCTCTGAAGTCGAAGGATGGCTGCCTATATGGCGAGATACATAACCAAAAACACATGCATTCCACACGAACTTGTCATCTAGTGTATACTTATAGTCTTCCAGCGATTCCTAGGTGAGAGGGTGGGGTGAGACAGAGTGCATTATTCGGTGTGGCCCTAAGGGTGTAAAGCTGGGGAAAGAACGAACGAATGAACAACAACAACAACAACAACAACAACAGCAGCAGCGACATCTGCCAGATCACCGGTCGGTAAAAGAGTCGATACATTCGCCAAGTAGCAAGAAAGCAGAAAGAAAAGAATGAGTCAGGTATGATACAAGTACCTAGTGAACTTTGTGACAGAAGAAAAGGGAGGCAGTGTGTCAAGGATCTAATCAAGACAGAAGAGAATAGTTGGGAATGACTGTCATCTTCGCATGCACGCACAATAAAGGACGTGCGTGCACACACACAGAGGAACCATGACAACAGGTATATGGAAATAATAATATTCAAAAATTGCAAACATCGCTCAATGGCACAATGCAGTGTTTTGCTAGTTGATGGGAGGGGGGGGGGGGGGGTAGAATGAATGAAGATGGACGGACCCTCTGAAGGAAAAACAAAAGAGAAGATGGCTTCAGCAGCACCCTAATTTTAACAGTAAGGATGACTCCTACCTCCTCCCCAGAGACAACCAGGTAACAATTGTGAGGCAGACTCAATTATCATATGTTTACCAAGTTCCACTGAGGCTTGCCCCTGTGGCACTTCTCCCATGACAGTGGAACACTTCCTCCAGACCTGTCCATCCAACACATCCAAACCTGAGGGCCGATATCTAGCCTACTGACCTGCCGATGAGGGACAAGCTCTTCAGACCCCTGGAGGGCCTTCAGCGCACGGCAGCATTCGTCAGGGCCTCAGGAGTTGCTGTCTGAGCGTTCAACGACGAAGAATAAGGACAAACGATTGCAATGGACGGAAGGGAGCAAGGACAGGGAGGGAGGGGGGAGGGAAGCGAGGAGGATGGAGATAAAGAGGAAGTCGAAAGAGAGAGAGAGAGAGAGAGAGAGAGAGAGAAGAGAGAGGAGGGGGGTGGGGGTGAAGATTGTGGCATGACGAGATTGAGAGCTTAGCCAATAATAATGTGGACACGAAAGAAGGCAAGGCCACTCATTAAATGCTCGTTCGCTACACTTTGATAGAAAAACATTAGATTGGCGTTTGTGCTGTGTCTTCGCTGTCAACCTGTCTGTTTGTCTGTCTGTCTGTCTTTCTGTATTTCTGGATATCTGTCTGTCTGTCTCACACACACACTCAGAGAGAGAGAGGGAGAGAGAGAGAGAGAGAGAGAGAGAGAGAGAGAGAGAGAGAGAGAGAGAGAGAGAGAGAGAATGTGTGTGTGTGTGTGTGTGTGTGTGTGTGTGTAAAAACAATTCTCGAACACCAACTTAAAATTGATACATCCATTTTGTTTCAAAAAAATGCCACGGAAGGCCCACGAAATTAGAAACCCGAAGGCTACACTTTTTTGGTAAGTTGCTAATGCATTTTCATGAAACATTAGTCGTCTTGTGTTTCAGACACAATATGTCTGTCTGCATTTTTTTCTTCAATAAAGTATTGTAAAGCAGCGGAATGTCTTTCGATATTTATCTACGAACTAAATTGGAACAAAAGCCTTTTCTTTGAAAAAAACAACAACTTCTGAATGAATGTGTTTCAGGCAGTAAAAAAACAACCCCATTATAGGTAACATCTTTTGAATGCCTCATGTTTTTGCATTATAGCGAAGCTGCTGTTTGTCTTCCAAGCGCTTACATTGTCTGTTGTTTTTGTCAGGTCAATTTTTAGTACAATACAAAGTTTGCCCTTCAGATCCCTCACTGTGTCCCTCTGTTCTCTACTGTTTGTCTGTATATTTTTCTGTCTATCTCTGAGTCTGTTTGTCCGTCAGTGTGTGTGTGTGTGTGAGTGGTGTG
>CM054135.1:90352681-90357681 GCA_028751875.1 Rapana venosa
TGTTGTGTGTGGTATGTGCGTGTGTGTGTGTGCGTGCCTGTGTGTATGTATGTGTGGACGCGCGTGTATGCGTGCGTGTATATGCTCTTTCTTTAATGTTTTTTCACTCACAGTGGTATCAGACGATTGTGTGTGTGTGTGTGTGTGTGTGAATGTGTGCGTGTGGGTGTGTGTGTTCGTGCGTGTGTGTGTTTTGAATCTTAATTTTCAACGAAACGTAAGCAGCCCCTGGGGACGTTGCTGTGAGTCTAGTGTTCCGTAAGTGGAGCACAATTCTAAAATCATTTGGTGAATGGATCAACCATGATGGCAATTGATCATGTTGTGCTAAAACACGCTGAAAGAGCATGTCAGTCCCTAAATTTAGGATGAATCTAATGTGCATCGTAGGCTACCATATTGCCCGTCTTTTTCCACTTGAGCAGACAAACGAACTGACAACCCCTCCCCTTCCCCGACATTTCGGCACTCAGAAACATTCATGCACTTGTGCACTCATAAACACGTACACACTCATACACACACACACGCACTCACTCTCTCTCTCTCTCTCTCTCTCTCTCTCTCTCTCTCTCTCTCTCTCTCTCTCTCTCTCTCTCTCTCTCTTGCATGTACAGTTACAGCAGATGTGGACAGCGTGTACGCACATGTACTTTCATGTACACATGCATACACTTATGCACGATTGCATTTCAACTTAGCCACAAGCATCTACCTCCCCTCCCCACGAGAGAGAGAGAGAGAGAGAGAGAGAGAGAGAGAGAGAAGAGAGAGGAGAGGGAGAGGAGAGAGAGAGAGAGAGAGAGAGAGAGAGAGAGAGAGAGAGAGAGAGAGAGAGAGAGAGAGAGAGAGCATTCCACCAATGGAAACGCGCATTATGTAATCACAAAGGAAAGGTACGATTTTACTCAGATGATTAATCACTGAGCATCTGGTGTGTAGCATGCAGAAGAAATATTTTCAAGCACTCCCTCTCATTTTTCTTTTTTGCATTTTGGATTTCATAACAGACTGGCATAGTTTGTCCATGGAAAAAAATGCCCTCAAAACAACACATTCTGAATAAACCCCCATCATACGATGTACACACTCGCTTGTTTGTTTTCTCTCCTTCTCGTTGTCAGACTCTCTCTCTCTCTCTCTCTCTCTCTCCTCTCTCTCTCTCTCTCTCTCTCTCTGTCTCTCTGTCTCTCTCTGTCTCTCTGTCTCTTGCCAGGCTCCAAGGAATTCTCTCTCTCTCTCTCTCTCTCTCTCTCTCTCTCTCTTCTCTCTCTCCTCATCTCTCTCTCTCTCTCTCTCTCTCTCTCTCTCTCCTCTCTCTCTCTGAGACTGTATAACTCTCTGGGAAAAAAACAAAACAACCTCTGTCAAGTTGCCCGTCTGTGAGTGGGTATGACTTTCTTTTCATCTATCTCTCCTCTCCTGCCCAGTCGCCTCTCAGTTGGGTTGGCTGTCTGTCGGTCTGTTTGTTTGCCTAGTGATAATCTGATTGTCTGTATACTCTGATGGGGTTCCTGACTTTTCTGTTGGTGTTCCCTGTGTCTCTGTTTTGCTTGGTCTGCTTTTTCTAGTCTTGTCTACTTACATAGCCGTCTGTTGGTCTCTGTTCATCTTCTCTCTCTCTCTCTCTCTCTCTCTCTCTCTCTCTCTCTCTCTCTCTCTCTCTCTCTCTCTCTCTCCTCTCTCTCTCTCTCTCTCTCTCTCTCTCTCTCTGTGCCTCTGTCTATATTTCTATCCTTGTCTTTGTGCCTGTATATCTTGCGCCTGCCTGTCTGTTGTCTGTCTATCTGTCTCTCTCTCCACCCTCCATCCATATCACAGATTCTAGTTTTGTCTGCATTGATATTATATACATTTCGTGATGTGTGTGTGTGACGCGTGCGCGTGTGCATTCTATTATGTCGTTGTCTGCTATTGGATTTGTATTGAGTCTCTTTCTCTGTTTATGCTTGCATAGTCAGTGTTTGTGTTTGAGCGCCCGTCCATCCGTCCATCCGTTCATGCGTGCGTGCAGGTTGGCAAGGCATATATACAAACGAGCACACCCATGCGTGTTCACATATACCGCTTCATTCGTAAACACACCCTTTCCTATCCTATTACTGTTGCACCATACACTGCAAAAAGAAAGCAGAACACACTACGTGTAGTATACATGTCGTAAGAAACAAAAACCTTGAACGATATATATTAACCACGCCACAAGCACTACTACAAGCTCTACAGGTATAGTGATAGTGAGTGAGTGAGTGTGTGAATGGAAGGAGGAAGCCAAAGAAAAGATGCTCTTGACAAAGCGCCAACACAGAGGTGGCTGGCTGGCTGGCTGGTGGTTGTAGCCAACTCATGGGTAAAGAAGCATCAACAAAGTTGCCTGTGTTATCAGCAGATGGCATACCACTCTCACCCCAGCACGTTTTGGGAGGCGAGGAAAACAGGCAGGCACACATCAAGTGCGTGTGTGTGTGTGTGTGTGTGTGTGTGTATGTGTGAGTGTGTGTGCGTGTGTGTGTGCGTGCCTGCGTGTGTGTGTGTGTGCCTGCGTGTGTGTGTGTGACTGTGTGTGTGTGTGTGTGTGTGTGTGTGTGTGTGTGTGTTCCGATAGTTTTTGAGTAAGGTTGGGGTGACGGGGTGGTTTACTGTTTGTGATTAATTTCAGTTCTTATTTAAGCCTAATATTATCTTGAAAGAGTAGACTTCAAAAGAAACAAAAACATAAAAACCAGACAAATAGGCTTTCAGAGGGGGCATTGAAAGAAAATTTATTTAAAAAACTGGAAAAAAGAAGAGTTCCTATTTTCGGATATAAATTGATAGTTACATTATTAATATCACACTTTCCATTCCCCTATGGCCATAATCATATGAAGTAAAATCGACATTTATTAGACAAAGTATGATTTTATTACACTACATTTCATTATTTTCGATAGAAGTTTTTTGTATAAAAGTTGTTTTTAAAGTAGAATATAACACGGTTGCCAATCGGCGTATGGTTTAGAAAGCCGAAATTTAAAAAAATAAAGCTCTTTGTATTATAGTTCGAATTTCCTGATATCAAATCAGCGTTGAGCACTGAATAGTCTCTAGAGTATTCATCAGTTTCGAAATATTGTCAACCATAACATGATTAATTCTGTTTGTAGTCAAGAGCATACATATTTTCAGACGGATGAATGTTTGATGCGTGTGGGCAGATTAATAGATTCACACGATGGCAACGGGTTCTCCTGAGCTATTGAAGATTGATATGTTGAAATGACTTTTGTTTGTTGATTGGTTGGTTCGTTTGTTTGTTTTGCCTGTCTATTTGTTTATGGAGTGTTGATTGAACTTTCAAACTCGTCGGCAGATCTGCATAACATTTTGAGAGCTGTCTCCGGTGTGTCTCTAAAGGGAAGATGAGAGAGACGCTTTGACGCTTTGACCAATTTATTGTCATTGCCCAAAGTGGCCTATTGACAAGGGGGGTTATACACGACTTTCTTTTGTAAATACAAATAAATACAAGAAAAATCACATGATGCATTTAACGTAATGAAAACCAAAAAACCAAAAATGAGCTCTTATGAACGGATACGACTTTAAGCTCTGACGTAAACTCAGTTTCAAAATGAACACAAAGTAATAACAAGGATGAACAATAGGAACCAATAAGCAATAACTAAAATAATGAAAAGAACATTCTAGAATGCTATATTAGACCATCCATTGACATTGTATGTGAAATTTTCAAAAAATATTTTTGCTGGAGACTACAGCGTAATTATAAATGTTTCTTTATGTGTTTCACAAAATGCTGGAGTTTACATAATATAAATGTTACTTTAGTTTAGTCACAAATGTTAAGCTAGTTGGAACTTAGCTGTAATTGTCTTAATTTCAGTGCTTCAGCAATAAACTTTGCAACCGATTTGATCACAATATCATCACAGAGAGAGAGAGAAAGAGAGAGAGAGAGAGAGAGAGAGAGAGAGAGAGAGAGAGAGAGAGAGAGAGAGAGAGAAGGGGGGAGGGAGTAGTTAGACAGGTGACAGACAGGTTGACAGACAGAAAAACAGACTGATAGACAGAGAAAATGTATGTCTGCATGGTGTGTGTGTGCGCGTGCGTGTGTGCGAGCGTGCGTGCGTGTGTGTACGTTTTTGTTTGTCTGTCTGTCTTTCTGTTTGTCTGTGGTTCTCTGTGTGTTTGTCTATCTGTCTGTGTGGGCGTGCACATGCACGCATCTATTCATGCATTTGCTCGTTCAAACGCGAAGGCTTTAAAAGTGTCTAGTGTCCTTGCAAACAGGAATACCAGACGTTCTAATCAATACCCAATGGCAAGTCACAGTGGCACTGGATTCATTTTCTCTCTTCTTAATCATCCCACGCCTTTCGCATGGTTGAGCCTAATGAAGAAAGAAAAAAGATGGTTTGCAAAAACAACAGAATGGGCAATGCTGCAAAAAAGTAGGAAATGTAGTAGCAGTAGTGACAGTTTTAAAAAAAAAATCAGTATTATCATTGTAGGTAGTAACAGTAGTAGTAGTTGTAGTAGTTGTAGTAGTAGCAGTAGTAGTGGAAGTAGTAGTAGTAGTAGTAGTAGTAGTAGTAGTAGTAGTAGTAGTAATAGTAGTAGTAGTAGTAGTGTTAGTGGAAGTAGTTGTAGTAGTAGTAGAAGTAGTAGTAGTAGTAGTAGTAGTAGTAGTAGTAGTAGTAGTAGTAGTAGTAGTAGTTGTTGTTGTTGCTGTTGTCGTTGCGTATTCATAGTAATATCTGTAGCAGGACCGAATTCAAACAGTAGCAGTGGTACTTGTATTAGCAGTAGTAGCAGGCAGAAGTAGTGTTGTAATATTTATTAGAAATCAATGTGGAAGTAGAAGAAGTAGCAGCAGAAACAACAGCAGTAGTTGTAATATTAGTAGTAGCCGCCACGGCAGCAGCAACAGCAGCAGTAACAGCAGCAGGAAACTGTAACGACATAAAGGGACAGAAGGAAAAGGAAGGTCAGAAGAA
>CM054135.1:90362681-90370181 GCA_028751875.1 Rapana venosa
CGTGATGGAAATAGCGGGGAGAAGAGAGAGGGGAGAGAGAGAGAGGAAGAGAGAGAGAGAGAGGAGAGAGAGGAGAGAAGAGAGAGAAACATCGCGGGAGCTAATCAGAAATTTTAATTTTTCTGTCATGCAACTGCTAATTAGATGATGACGCTTACCCTCCTTTCACTCCGAGAGAGAGAGAGACAGAGACAGAGACAGAGACAGAGAGGCAGACAAACAGAGACACAGAGAGAAAAAGAGACAAAGGGACAGACCTACAGACAGAGAAGACAGAGACACACACAGATATAATGAAAGAAACAGAGAGACAGGCAGACAGACAGAGACAGACAGATAGGCAGACAGAGGCAAACAGACAGACAGACAGAAACAGACAGACAGGCAGATAAATTGACGGACAGACACACCGAGAGACAGACAGACAGACTGACACTCAGACAAGGACAGAGACAGATCATTGTGCTATAAAGTATACAGATAATTAGTGTAACACAAAACTTGGGAGTGTGGTAGTCCAGTGAACTGACTGTAACTAAGGATATAGATTTGAATTGTCTCTTGTGATGTCCATTTTTTTCTATATTTCTTTCTTCTTCTTTTTTGTCGGTTTCTGCCCGTATTTGTTTTCGTGTTTTTTGTCTGAATTTAACTGGACAGATATAGAGACAGAAAGTAAGAGATAGAGCAGAGACACAGAGTAACAGGAGAAGAGCGAACCAGAAGCAGAAGAGTAGAGACAAAGGTAATAAGAAGCACAAACAAATACACAAAAGACCCGACCAAACAGAGATATAATATTACAACACAAAATCTAAAAAAAGAAATCTCATGAAGCTGAACAGAAAGCAAACACTGGAAGAACACCATCGAAAACTGTGTGGAAGACAAGCAAACAAAGTATTTCTATCCATGGATATATGACCAAACTACAGTGTCAAATTTTGTGTGACACCATCTAGAGAGTGTTTTACGGCAGCACACTTTCACTGTTCTTCTACCGTGTGCGACATACAGATAAGGTGAAAGGTATGGGAGAAATACTTATTTGTATAAAGAATCAAGAAAGGTAGGTTTTATTTCAGTGTGCCCTGGGTTTTTGTTGTGTTGTGTTTTGTGTGCGTGCGTGTGCATGCGCTCGCGCGCGCGAGTGCGTGTGTGTGTGTGTGTGTGTTTGTGTGTGTGTGCACGCGCGCGAGAACGTTTTCCCTTGACATATGTCTTTTTGTGTGCCTTTCTCTCTGTCTCTTTGTCTCTCTCGTGGTCTGTCTGTCTGTCTGTCTGTTTCCTCTCTCTCTCTCTCTCTCTCTCCTCTCTTTCTCTCTCTCTCTCTCCACCCTCTCTGAGTCTCCTCTCCCTATCTGTCGTCTCTCTTTAAATCTATTTTTCTCTCGCTCTCTCTCTCTCTCTCTCTCTCTTAATCCATGCTTTTATCTGTCACTCTGTCCCTGCCCCTTATTCTTTTATCCTCGTTCTCTCTGTCTCCTTCCATCCCTCTCTTTTCTCTCTGCCACTATGTCTCTTGGGCTACCTCTGTCTCAGCAATTCAATCATCAATCAGTCGTTGTCTGTCTGTCTTCCCTTCCGTCTGTCTGCTCCTGCCGTAGCGTCTTCTGTCCCTCTGAATGTCTGTCTGCCTCCTCTCTCTCTTCCCCGCTCACTATCTCTCCCTCTCGTGGATGTATGCCCTTAATTTTCCCATTCCCTGACTCCCCTCTCTCCTTTCTCTCTCTCCTGTCTCTGTCTGTCTGTCTGTCTGTCTGTCTGTCTCTCTCTCTCTCTACCCCCCCCCTCTCTCTCTCTCTCTCCCTCCTCCACTCCTAAGCAAGTGATCGCCAGTGTGAGCTGCCCATTGACATTTCCCCCCTGGGTAAAAAGATCGGGGGAAGGAAATAAGGCGATTGATGGCTGCAATCTTAGAGCTTGAACAAGAGGAGAGAAAACAGTAGAGAAATTCTATCTGCCCACCAACTGTTGGTTTTTTCCCCACCGCACTATCTTCGTTCGGGAAAAGAAAAAACTGATCAAATCGTTCTGAAATCTTTTCTTGGTCTTGTTAATTCGTTAATTGTTAATATGCACTCACTCACTCACTCACACACACATACCCACACGCGCGTATGCACGCACACGCACTTACGCGCACACACACACTCACAAACACGCATGCACGCATGTACGCACGCAAACACATACACAAGCTCACGCGCACACGCCCCCCTCAGCAATCAAGAAAATAGTAGCAGTATTGGAATGCGGCTATTTGCACCTTCACCTTTCACCTATCTCGTAGTCCTGTAAACCGTGGGGGCACCCCTGAAGATTTTTCAACCAGCTTCCCCCATTGCCCCGGTCCTCTGCTTTCCGTAGCAAATAGTTCCACCCAAGGCCAGTTCACTCGCTGACGTCTTCCCATCGTTTTCTCTGTCTGCCTCTTCGTCTCCCTCCTCGTACTGTTCCCTGTAGGACAGTCTTGGCCAGTCCAGATGTTCGTGTGACGTGCCCGTACCACTTTAGTCTGCGTTTTTTTGACATAAGTCAGGAACTCTTCATATGGTTCGATGTCGTTTTAGATTCTGGTTTTCACCTTCTCATTAAACGCAGTCGAATAAGTCATCTCGCCATTGGTGAACCTCGGAGCTCTAGCCGCGGAACGAAAAGAAAAATCTCGATATACTTCGCTCCGTTCTGTTTTTTCTTCTTTAGTCTCCCCCCCCCCCCCCCCCCCCCCCCCTCCCTCTCTTTTTTTATCTAGTCCAGATTGATTATAGGCATACCACCATCGTCATTATTGCGCCATCGATGCATCAGAAACACCAAGACTACAACCACAGCAAAACAACAACAATCTCATCCTTTTTTTCCCATTATGTGATTTATTTATCACTGATTGTGAGACAGTACAAGATCATTAGTGGGAAGTTTGGCTCTGCGTCAACATGATATTTTATATATGTATTTATTTATTCTTTTATATCGAGGATAATGGAATAAGCACTCATGTGCTTTTTTGCATCTAGTCCCCGTGTGTATGCGGTTTTGTAAATTTTGTCATCTGTTCCTACCGGCACAAAATGGCCTACTCTTTCGAAAAGCGGAACAGGATTTAACGTGTGCGCAAGATGTTCTGCATGCGTTCGCACACGGGGCCTCGGTTTACAGTCTCATCCGAAGGATAGACACAGAGATATTATTAGAATAGACAGACTCGGACAGACAAACAGAAATCTTTGCTTAAACATACACACGGCAAGAACTGTACCCAAATATGTGATAGAAGCAAACGATTTCAGAGGGTGATGAGATCGAGATTTATGATGTAAAAAAAAACCCAACAAAACAAAAACACTGTTGGATCCATTCCTCAGCTACAAGGCATGCTTAACCCGGGCATTAAACTGGGATATTGGGACATGAGGTGAAGAAAAAAAGAAGGAAAAAAAGAACACGTGCTTTGAGTAGGAAAAGACCAGGGTGAATTGGGAGGATTGACATGATTGACTGGGTGGGAAGGAGATAACAGAAAAGGGAGAACAACAAGAAGGGCCGAAGAATAGAAAGAATGAAGAAGATATAAGAAAAAGCAGAGGAGAAATTGCAGAGGATGACAACTTGAACAGGATCGGCACTGTGTTAGATAATAACTAGGAAGAAGATGTGTGTGTGGGGTGTGTGTGTGTGTGTGTGTGTGTGAGGTGTTGTGTGTGTGGGGAGTTTGAGTGTGATGTGCGTGTGAGTGTGCGTGCGTGCGTGTGTGTTTGTGTGCGTGCAGTGCCTACTTGCAAATATTGATATGCTGTGTCATGTCAGACATAAACCTTGACCCAAGTCACTGTTCTGTGACCAAGTTTCTAAATAGAAATAGGCTATAAGAAAGATGTTCTTGAAAGGGTGCCAGCGGCGGGATGATAATGATGATGGTGGTGGCGGTGGTTGTGGTTATGGTAATAGTTTGGGTGAGGGTGGTAGTTGTTACCAAAATGGAGAAGGAAACATCAGCAAAGCTCATAATGAGCACATCAGCACATGGTTTTGTTTGCTCTGTTCTGGCACAACAATTCGAGAGCAAGCGGGAGAGAGGAGGGATGGAGAGGGAGAGAGAGAGGGAGAGAGAGAGGAGAGGGAGGGGGAGAAAGAGAGAGTGAGAGAGAGAGGAGAGAGAGAGAGAGAGAGCGGGAGAGAGAGGGGAGAGAGAGGGAGAGAAAGAAAGACAGAGAGAGAGGAGGGTGGAAGAGATGGAAAGAGAGAGAGAGACAGAGACAGACAGACAGACAGACAGACAGACAGGACAGGAAGACAGAGAAAAACAAAAACAGAGCAAAGGAGAATCAGAGAGAAACAGATTCGCAAACACAGTGTGGAAGATTGACTGAAGGAAAAGATATAGAGGGAGTCAACGCCAGAATTATCTTTTTGTGTAAGGCTTACACGTGTGCACGCATTCATGCACGCAAGCGTGCACGTGTGTGTATGTTTCTGTGTGTATATTATGTGTGCGTGCATTTATGCGTGAGGCTTTCATGTTTTGGTATGTGTGCACTCAGGCAGACATCTATCTGCTTGCACGTATGCACATGTACATGGTGTATGTATGTGCGTGCACACGTGCATGTGTCTGTGCGTGTGTGTGTGCGCGTACATGTGTGTGTGTGCGCGCGCGCGTGCATATGTGTGTTTGTGTGTGTGTGCGTATGTTTCTGTTCTAATTTATTTTCAAAACGTTAGAGTTTGATTAAAAAAAAATGAAAAAGGTAAAGGAGTCCCATAACCTATAAGGTCGTAGGGGAGCGAGGCGTCAGAGACCTCACTTCTCTAGGGCCAGCATATTGAGGGCGGCGCCCATCTCCTCTCCCTCGCTGCTTTACCTTCCCTGACCCTAAAGAGGGCAGGTACCCATTTACAGCTGGGTGAACTGGGGGAACTGTACTGAAGCCAAGGCGCGCAAACGGTCACCCATCCAAGTGGTAACCACGCTCGACGCTGCTTAACTTGGCTGGGGGAAAGCGAGTGCTCTGACCACAGAGCTATCCCGTCCCCAGAGTGTGATAGGGAAGGCTAAAACACAAGTGAATAAAACCCAAACAAAACCAAACCTAAAAGAGAGAACGTGGGTTGATGGAGCCGACTAGGAAATCAAGACCACCAGAGGAATTGATCCAAGATGTTAATTTCTTATATCCTGCAACTCTTAATTAGATAATGGCTTCTCCGCCCAGGCATCCAGTGCTTAAAGAAAACAAGAAAACCTGGAGATTGTGGGGGGAGAGGATGGGGAGACAGAGAGTCAGGGAGTAAATAAAGACAGGGAGACACACAGATAAACACCCCCCCCCTTACCTCCCTTGCAAAGAAACAGAGACAGGTAGAGGCAAAGGTAGAGGTAAACATCCGAAGACAGACCAAGATTCATTGTAACAAAATATTAGACATGGGAAATAACACGCGCTCAGTGGATCTTTTAAAAAATCTTTAACTACAAAATCAACTTCTATTTGCAAGAGAAACAGTCAAAGTACTTTCATGGTTACATTACCAAGCAGAAGAGCAAAAGTTTTGAATCACTTATATCTATAAAGTTGTCCTGTGTTGGAAATTCGTTTTTCCTTTTCTCTGTTCGCCAACTACAGTTAAGGTTAAGGTTAAAGGTGGGATGCTTACAACGAATAGGCTGGGTATTTTAGAAGGGGTGTGTGTCTCTGTGTGTGTGCACGCGCGCGCCCGCGCGCGTGTGCGTGTGTGCGTCTTTGTATGTTTTATTGTGTGTGTGCGTGCGTGTGTACGGGTGTGTATGTGTGTATGTGTCTTCAATTTTACGTCTGTTCACTTAAAGTGATATTAGACGTATGTGTGTATGCGTGCGTGTAACTGTTTATGCTCTCTCTCTCTCTCTCTCTCTCTCTCTCTTCTCTCTCTCTCTCTCTCTCTCTCCTCTCTCTCTCTCCTCTCTCCTCTCTCTCTCTCTCTGCTTGTTAATCTCTTTATCTTGCCATTCTGTGTGTGTTCCTCCACCCCTCTTTTCCTCTCTGTCTGTCTCTGTCTCTACCTCTCTCAATGTATCTTTGTCTCTGAGTCTGTCTTTATCTTTATTTGTCTATCTGTCTTACTGTCTGTCTCCCCCTCTGTCTGTCCGTCTTTCTGTCTGTGTGTCCCCCTTCTCGCTGTGTCTGTGTCTGTCTGTCTATCTGTCTGTCTCTGTCTGTCTCCCTCTGTCTTTCTATCTGTCTCTCTCTCAAAGTCAGTTCAAATCCTTCTGTCTGTGGTGCGTACTCGTGTTCCGCATCCCTTGTCATCATTTTCTCCTTTTCTGTCTCTCTGACCCTCCTCTGCCCTCACAAACCAAGTGACAGCCAGTGCAGTGTCAGTTAGTTTCCCACTGACGTGTCTTCCCTGGAGTAAAAGATTCTTGGAAGAAAAACAGAGAACTGATTTCTGCAGTCTTAGAACTTTAACAAGAGGAGACACACACAAAAAACCCAAAAATCAAAACAAAAACCATCAGTTTTCATTTTCATTTGTTCAAATAGCAAACTGCTTTAGTCAGAAAGCTTTTGTTGGTCAGGCTATATGATTTTATTTGCAACAAGAACTACACATGCATACTTGCACACGCACGCACACACACGCGGGCGCACGCGCGTACACACATACGTATGCACACACGCACGCACTCACACACACACACGCACACGTACGCGCACGCACGCACACACACACTCACAAACGGCCACGCCTTATTCCTTGGTTAATTATTTTGTTACTTAACTACTTTTAAATCAGCTAGTTGGTTAGAGTCTTGATGGCGATGGTTTTGTGCTTTGTGGCAATTACCCCATTTGTTTTCTTATCTTTATTTTGTCTTCTTTTCCTTGACAATGCCTCTTTTCTCGCCTGCTTCGCTCATTGCACTTTCCCATTTTCTCCCCCACCCCCTTTTTGTTTTGCTTTTTCATCTCCTACCCCTGTCTTTCTCCCCTACATCTTTCTTATTCGTCTTTCTTGCCTCCTTGCGTCTGCAATTTTCTTCTCTTCACTTCTGAAACATCATCGCTATAAGCACCATTTTTGTCTCATCTGAAACTGGACGATGACCATCATTATGAAATAACCGTATCGTTATTCCGTTGTGGATGTTGTTTATAGTTGATCGTGATAGAGAGAGAAAGATACATCAGTGAAAAATAATGGTTGTCTGTGAACCCTGAATGGTATATGGGACAACTGTCATTGCAACTAAATTCTGTGGGTCACGAAAAAAATAACGTGTCCTTATAAAATGTACTTTTTGGTTAGTTGGTTGGTTGGTTTTTTAGTTGGTTGGTTGGTTGGTCGGTCGGTCAGTCGGTTTGTTGGTTGGTGGGATACAATTAATGGTTTGTTGGTGAGGTTGGGTTATTGGTTTGCTGGCTGGTTGGTTGGTTCTTTCGTTTGTAATCCTCCCCTTCACTTCTAGCAAAATGTCTGTCTTTAGAGACAGAAAAAATAGTCATCTATATATTCATA
>CM054135.1:90375181-90385181 GCA_028751875.1 Rapana venosa
ATAGTGATGTTATTATATACTAGTGACTTACGACTAACGGATCTGATGATGGACCAGAACGTTTTGGAGTCCTTAGACGAGTCTTTAAGTTTCTCTAATCTCTTTTCGTCAAAGTCTTTTTCTTTTGTTTTTTTTAAAGACTGATGTATTCTTTTCGTGCGGTAGTGTACATATGCCTTTTTTCTGGTTTATCTACATTCGTTTTCCCAACGTTGAAATCGTTTTAATAGTCTCTTAACTTCTTGTTTCTTTTGCTCACATTCAGCATCGAACCAGTCGTACATTTTTTTCTACCTTTTCTAACTGTTCTGACCATGCATGCAGCAGCCCCACATAAGGCCTTCAAAAAGTGATTTACACTGTTATTCACATCCGTGTTCAATAGCTGAGAGGCTGTTTCTATGCTTTCTTGAAATTCTGCACTATCTAATTCATGTTTATATATCTCTACAAAATCTTCTGACCATATAATCTTTCTACACTCTCTTCTTCTCTACTTTCGATACTAACACAGTCATTATCTACTTTCCATGTTGTTTCCAACGGGGAGGTGCCACGAAAAAACACACTCCCCAATACACAGATCAAAACATGATAACAATTGACTAGGTACAAGAAAATAATCAATAACGCTGCATCCATTAGGAGACACAAAGGTATAATCCCCCTCCCTATCCCCCTCACAACAACCATTCAGAATCCTCATGTCAAACATAAAACATAAATCTAGCAATGACCTGCCAAAATTGTTCATCTTTTCATCCTTAGAGGCACGCACACAAAGTTCATCATTTACATCATTATACTCCACATCAACCAAGTAATTTGACATTACTTCAAGGTCGGCTTGTTCCTGACCAGTCCTGGCATTCAAGTCTCCTACAATCATGAAATGAAAGTCATCTATTTGAAAATATTGCAATAATGTTTCCTCTAATAATACAACACCATCTTTAATTAGTTTTTCATTGTAAAGAGGACCACCTTCTGGCACAATATAGCACGCTATCAAAATAACATCTTTATCTAAATTAAAAATACTTTTGTTTATTCTAATGGCAATCGTGTTGTCACACTCTATTTCAATTTCTTTTACGTGTTTTTCTAAAGACTTTCTTACTAATAGAAGCACTCCTCCAGAATTCCTTCCATGATGGGACAGTTTTTGAGCCGGGACATGAAACTTTATATAATCTAGAAAAACACCACTGTAATCAAAATTAGAGTCAAGAAAAGTTTCAGTGAGGCACACAAAATCGAAATTATTTACATAGTTTATAAAAGAGACATCTTTTAATTTGCTGTACAAGTTTTCCACATTATAATTTAAAAATGTCCATTGACTTGGATGGCCGGGCCTGTCCTAGCTCTTTCTTAAGCTGCTAGGCCGCTGACTCCTGCGACTGTCTTTGCTGTCGCTGGCTGCTTTGCCGCGAGCAGACGACTTGCGCGGCGGGTTACGCAGGAAATCCCGCATCCCTGTCTGCTGGTAGGACAGAGGCCCGTCACGTGCTGCACGCCCCTCACTGGCAGTAGGACATGCCACGTCACAGCGAGGGGAATCCCCGCCAACCGTCGCTGGGCTGTGACGTTCTCCTCGTGGAGTCCCCGCCTGGTTGCCACGGTAACGCCCGCCCCCCACTGCCTCCGTGACGTCACCCCCCCGTGCTGGCTCCGTGTTGCCCGTGCCACAGAGGGAGAGGAGGAAGGAGAAGGGGGCCTGCCGTTCCCGTTCTTCTGTCGGCTGCCAGGTGTGGTGCCACCCTCTGACGTCACGCCCCCTCTGCCGGCGAGGAAAGGGGAATCCCCCTGTTGACTGACTGTGAGGGGGGAACAGGGGAGGAGGACTGCTGCACACCCCACTCTCCACCACCTCTGCGTAGGATCGGGGTCTGGAAGCCTGGCCCATCACCATCTGCCCTCTGTGGAAGTAGGCTCTCCTGCCCTCCCTGCGTGCTGCAGCCACCATCTGCGCCTGGGCCCTGGTCAGGTCGTTGGCCACCCTGAACCGCTGTCCTGCAGCTTTCTGCCTCAGGTCCCTGTCCGTTAGAATGGACATTTTGTCTCGCCACCTGCTGAACTTGGCGATCATAGGCCTGGCTGTCCATTTCGTGCCTGTCCTTTCGGTGTGCCCGTATTATGTCGTCCAGTAAACCAAACTTCTGGTCATCCACACTATTTAGCATGTCGATGACAGACTGAGCAACAGGTTTCATTGGATTCCCTGTCAGTTTGTTGAGGAATGCCAAACAGCCGCAAGTTGTCTCTTCTTTAGAAATTTTCCAGCCTGTCCGTGTCTGTTTTTAACTGTTCAATTTCTGTCTTCATGTCACTGATGGTATCGGACAGTTTTTGTACATCTTCTCTATCTTCATTTCTTTTTTCAAACAGCTGGTGGATGTCCTTCAGTGATGTCTGTGACTGTCCCCGCCAACTCTCTCTGATCCCTCTCCAGTCTGGTCACATCTCTGGTTAATTTCTTCACACTGTTGTTTTACTTTTCGAAGTTCATTCTTGATTTCGCCTAAATCATTGCCTAATAACACTAGTTTGTTCTGCAAACTGTTGCTGTATGTTCAGCATTACAGTGTTCATCAGATCACTTACATCAGCTGATGTGGTCGCTTTTGTGTCAGTTCCCTCTTTTCCGTTTATCTGTCCTTCAGTATTGGGCCCTGGGTTGGTTTCTACGTCGCCGCTAAGCAACAGCCTACGTAGGGAGAAGGCTGCGTGCTGTACACAAAAGGCCACGAGAATCACGGGCACGTGCAATCCCGGCTGACAGGCCGGCCCGCTGTCACTGTCACACATTTCTGTCATCTCATGCCATGCTGTTCCTTTTGCAAGTGTACTCGATTCAAACCATGTACAAGCAGATGGCAAAAAATCTATCGATGTTCCTCATCAAACTGTCTAACATAAATATCAGCATGGCACAGCATACAAAGCCTACAACTACATCTGCCGACGACAGGTGTATCACCGCGTCCGTGTTGCTGCTAACCTGTGCACCTGAAGACAGTTTTTTACAGCAGCCTGACATACGTTACATCTAGCAACAAACACCCCAACTGCAGCCCTCCACATCAAACCCAAAATCCACCATTCTGAGGTCGATTCGTGCACTAGAGTGTCTTATTGAATTGCAGCACAAGTAACAGTCTGAAGCACTCCTCTGAGAGTTGTAGCACACACAATTTAACACCACACCTTACAGGCGCTGCCGCTCGGACGCCATGTTGTATCGTCCCCCCGAGAGAGAGAGAGAGAGAGAGAGAGAGAGGAGGACAGAGAGGGATGGAGAGAGTGACAGAGAGGGAGAGGGCAGAGAGGACACAGCGAGAGAGAGAAGAGAGAGAGAGAGAGAGAGAGAGAGAGAGAGAGAAGAGAGAGAGAGAAAAGAGAGAGAGAGAGAGTGAGAGAGAGAGAGCAACCAGTTTTGCGAGAAGTTGCCTGTTGCAACTGGGAAATCTGTTTTAAGTAAGGCGTGTTGACAGTTTTGCTTGTTGCATTACATAAAAGAGGTAGCTTACAGAAAACAGCTAATGCTCTCTACAGTCGACTGTAGTCATTCTCACCTGCTGATTTACTGTTGAAGGGGTCTCAGAGTTTAAGATGAAACCGTTAAGAATGTTTAGAAGGGGGCGGGAGTACAGGTAAACGAATGGAAGTTCCCCCTTACAACTTTCAAACCACAGAAACAGCAACAACAGTTGCAACATAACAACGAATAAACACGAAACTAGAAGACTCCTGATTTTCAACAACAACAGCAACAACAACAACACAAACAATTGTTTCTCTCTGTGAATAAAGATAAGAAAGAAGACTCTGTGTACATGTATATTGTTTAAAAGCGCTCGAAAATGTTGTTTCAGACTTCAGAAATCTCATAAAACTGTTCATCTATATACAATTTTTTATGTCTGTTTATGTGCTTTGTCCAAAAAAGTTACAATTTGTCCTAACGTTATGTCAAAATATATATATGTTCTCTTTTTTAGCTGTGGATTTTTTAAAAGTGTTTGAGATTAGTGTCTTTTATTGTTGTTGTTACTGCCACTCCAGCCTTTTTCGTATTCCCAGGCATTTTTCGGTCCTAAACTGCTGGCTGTGTGTTAGATGGGATGATCCCAATCTCCAAGTGTACGCTGCTCGAACACTCGGAATAGACTAAAATGGGTTTGGACGTAAATTGTTTATAATTCTTCCCAGGACGATGTTCTTTGTATTTCCTGTCTTGAGATGTTCTCTAAGGGTCTTTTAGAAATGTCAAAACAATCTGATTAGAATCGAAATTCTTCGTGTGCTTGATGCCTGTATGTCCGAGAGTTCCTGAGTGCAGGCAGGCAGGCAGGCTTTCTGCTGACTTATCTGTATGCCCATCATATACACACTCTGCATGTGTGTGTGTTTGTGTGTTACCCTGTGTGTGTATGTGTGTGTTAGCCGTGTGTGTACGTGTTGTGTGTGTGTTAGCCTGTGTGTGTGTGTGTGTGTTAGCCTGTGTGTTAGCCTGTGTGTGCTTGTGTTGTGTTGTGTTTGTGTGTGTGTGTGTGTGGTGTTGTGGAGCGTGTGTGTGTTAGCCTGTGTGTGTATATGTGTGTGTGTGTGCGTTTGTTAGCTGTAGTGGTAGTAGAAGCAAACTTCATGTGTGTGCTTTTGTTGTGTATTCAAACACATATAGGTCAAACCAACGGAAAGGTAATTGCATAAATTATTGAACATATAAAACCACTATACACCCACAAGTTTAATCACAGCACTATGAAAAAAAGGTTCTCCCATGGGGATGCCAAGGGCCTGTCAGAATAAATATTCATTTCCACCTTCTGGAAATTAATTTCTAGGAAATCCCTCTTTTCTATACCTCTCTCTGTTTTCTGCTTTCCTGGTCCATTCTCGTGCATTTTTTTTCCAAAAAAGACTAACATTAATATGACAAATCTCTCCCATGCCGAAGTTGGATGCGCTGGGCCTGACTGTAGGTGCTTAACGGCAGCGTAACGCATTTTTGCTCATATGACAGACACCAATAGCTGCTGTCTGAACGTTCGAAGAAGAAGGAGGAAAGGGAGGAGGAGAATGCGGAGGAGGAGGAGGAGGAGAAGAAGAAGGCATTAGGGATTGGCGAAGGTGCAGGAATAACACCAAAAGCAGGTGCGAGTATAAGGCAAATCCTATATGAAAATACACTGCAAGTTACTCTCGCGCGTGTGCTCGGACACACACGCACAGATACACACAGAAGCACACACACACAGACCACACACACTATCACACACACATGCACGCATGCGCGCGCGCTCGCGCGCGCGTATTATCTCACAACCCCCCATGCCACTAGACACTCAATTACTGTTGTAGCCGCCGTTCATTTCAGAGAAAAAAATAGCTGGAAGAAGACAATGAAGAAGAGAAAAGCTGTTTAGGAACATTGTTCAAATTGAAGGTGGCAGCCTGCCATGCCTTGAGCCCAGCAGGTCCAACGAGGGGGTAAAATCAGAGAGAGAGACACAGAGACAGACAGACAGAGAGAAGCGGGAGGGAGAGAGAGAGAGAGAAAGAGGAGAGAGAGAGAAGAGAGAGAGGAGATGAGAGAGAGAGACAGACAGACAGACAGACAGACAGACAGAGACAGACAGACAGACAGAGAGGGAACAGAGGGAGACAAAGAGACACACAGAGGGAAAGGAGAAGGAGAGAGAGAGAGAGAGAGAGAGAGAGAGAGAGAGAGAGAGAGAGAGAGAGAGAGAGAGAGAGAGGGATAAAGAGAGAGGGAGGCAGAGACAGAGAGAGACAGACAGAGATACAGACAGAAAGAGAGAGCGACACAGAGAGGACCGAGCGAGTTTAACGACAGAGAGACAGACAGAGATAGACAGAGAGAGAGACAGACAGAGATGGACAGAGGGAGAGAGAGATAGACATACACAGACTGACAAACACAATACAGACACAGACAGACACAGAGGCAGCCTTAAAAGACAGTGACTGAAATAGGTGGGGAGATGTGGGGTGGAGTGGTGGTGGGGATTGGGGGTTGGAGAGTACAGATTTGCCGAGGCAGGCGGTAGAAAGTGTTTTAGAGGAAAACGAAGGATTCATATACACCAGGCTGCACTCCAACCCTAGCTTCCGAGGAAAATTTGTGTTGTTTTTTTAGAGTGTTATCAAGAACAAAGTATTGTTTGTTCGGCAGCGTTTTTGAAAATGTACTTTGTCATTTTCTGGGTTTTTTTAGGGGGTTGAGGGGAAACAGAGTGATGTCAGGTTTCTATGTAAGAGTTTGAAATGACCGTCATTTGGAAGTTGTATGTTGTGTTCCTATGCTGACGGTTCTCACATGTAGGTCTGTATAATTGTAGTCAGGATGAAGAAGAAATGAGTCAGCTCTTTGTTGAAAAAATATACAAGTTTAAGCTCATAGAATTTCAATCAAATCGCATGAGCTGTGAGCCACAAGTAAGTCTTTCGCTGACACTGCTTTTTATGTCATGTTGATATAGTGGTAAGGTTTTTAACCATAGTTGCTAGAGTGCATAGAACATAGAGAGGGGAAAAAGCTAGAATGTCGAAGATGAAGTGCGGTATAAAAAAAAAGACAGGTAGGAATGGAAGGGATAAAGAAAAACCATCCAGCCTCTCTCTGTCTCCACCTGTCTGTCTGCCCATTTGTCTTTCTGTCTGTCGGTATGCTTTTGTCTCGCCGCCCCCCTCTCTCTTTCTTTCTTTGTCTCACACATACACACACACACACACACACACACACACACACACACACACACCACACACACACACACACACCACACACACCACACACACACACACACACTCACACACACAGATATTATTTCCACAGCAGCAGCAGCAGCAGGAGCAAGAAAACTGGTAAGCTGATGAAGCGTTATCAGAAGGCAGCAGGATTCTTGGCATGACATAGTGTCAGCAGAACTGATGTATGCCTCTGTCATCTGCACGTTGTGTGTGTGTGTGTGTGTGTGTGTGTGTGTGTGTGTGTGTGTGTGTGTGTGTGTGTGTGTGTGTGTGTGTGTGTGTGTGTGTGTGTGGTGGCAGGGCTATCAGGAACCCACATGCTGACTGATACAACAAGACGTAGAGCCACTCTAATCTGGTGGTTAAACAAATAAGGAAAACACTTTGGATTAGCTGTGATTTCCTCCTTGGTTTCAACGTTTTCTTCCATTAAGACGCAATGAATCCCACATCATTGAAATTTTACATTGAAGGAAACAAAACAACACTCATTTTGTTGCGTTTTGTCGGCGTTACATACATTTTGATATTGAACAAAATAAGTCCTTCCGTTCAAAATCAATTTGTTAGAAATGTAAAATCAAACTGATACAGTGAAATGTTTTGATCACGTTAGCATCAGCAGATTTGTGAGCAAGACAGTACACGCTCTGCAACCCCCCCCCCCCCCCCACACACACACACGCCCCCCCCCCCCCCCCCCCCCCCCCCCCCATGGCTTCCGTCCATTTCCTCAATATGACATAATTTCTGTCAAAGTCAAAGCCAAAGTCAAATTTGTATTTCCAGTTAGTACATTGAATAAACGATGCACTTTTTTTTTTTTTTTTTTTTTTGGGGGGGGGGGGGGGGGGGGGGCAGTCTAGTCTCTTTGCCCACATTGTTAATCTCTCCGTCTATTTAGATGACTTTGTCTTCGCTTTTGTGTCTCACTTTTTCTTTTTTTCCCCCCCTCTCTAAGTCTGTATCTCAGACTGCGCGCGCGCATGTATGTGTGTGTGTGTGTATGTGTGTCTGTGTGTGTGTCTGTTGCTGTCTCTGTCTGTCTGTCTTTCTTTTTATCTGTCTCTATGTCTCTGTCTCTGTTTCTGTATTTGTCTGTTTGTCTGTCTGTCTGCCTCTCTCTCTCTCTCAGCCACAGCAGCAGCAACAGGGAATCCGTAAGCTAATCAAGAGCTATCAGAATGAAACAAGACGCTTGGCACAACACAGCGTGTCACAACTGATGTATGCCATTGTCATCTGCACGTGCCCTTTTCCCTCTCTTTTGTCGGTGAAAACTGCTCCTTGCTAATGTGTCTTTCTGTCTGTCTGTTCGTCTGTCTGTCTGCCTGCCTGCCTGCCTGCCTGCCTGCCTGCCTGCCTGCACGCCCGCCTGCCTGCCTGTCTGTCTGTCTGCCTCTCTGTCTGCCTCTCTGCCTGTCTCTGTCTCTGCCTCTCTCTCTTTCAATTTTGCATTACCATTTCGAATAAAGAAATCCATGAAATACTGTTAGTACCAGGTGCTACCGACATCTTCCCTCTGCACATTACTGTAAATGTTATACCTAGAGTTGAACCAGAGCAGGGCTTCAATACCATTTATACGTATCAAAAGTCGAAACTGCTAGATTCTCTCAGACAGTGATTTTTGCAAAAAACAAATATAACGGTTTTCAGTAGAGGAAACCATCTTTAGGCTCACGAAAAATGGTTTTAGTTCCACGTTAATATCATATTGACAAATTCATACATATATTCAGGCTCGACTTCTATCACTACACTTTGTCTGCTAAAGGAATGGGAGGAAAAATGGAGAAAAGAAAAGGAAGGAACTTTTGGAAGGAATGTATCTAAAGAAATTAAAGTCTACTGAGTTCTCAATTTTCTGGAAACATTGTAATTCTCAGACAGAAGCAATGGAAGAACGCAAAGTGCAGAATTATGGAGACTACTTTTAATAATAATGTTGTGCAAGTAAGTATTTATAATAAGCGTTTCCTTTTGGCACAATTGCAAACCTCTGATAAATCGCTATCTAGTAAAACAGCTCAGTTTCATTTGAAAATGGAAGTACATCTAATAGCATTAAATGTTCATTAAAATGCCTATATGTCAAGATTGTGTAAACAAGCAAACGAAATATCAAAAAGTTCGGTTTGAATGATGCCAAGTAATCTGGACATTGATATGTCATAGACTTGGCTTTGAACAAAGCTTTCTGTATGAATTTAGAGATAAATTAATTGCTTAATACAAAAAAAAGACTGTCATGCATACATAAAAGAATCAGACAAGTGCAGCTGGTTCTCCTCTTTTAAAAGATTATTTTAGACAGAAAAGTATATACAGATTATTCAACATAACTGGCATAGACGCCGTTTTGTTTGCTTCAGGTGAAGAACTTGGCACTGAACGCGTCTAAACACTGGTTTTATTCTGACAAATGCACACGGTCTCCATGCCCTATGTGTGATGCTCAGACTGAAGATGAAATCCATCGTTTGTTTACTTTTAAGTCATATCATATTATTCAACAAAATCGTTACACTGTTGAGGAAGAAATTGCGAAAACAAGGATACCCTAGCTGCACTGTTTTCTGAAGATGAAACATTTTTGAGATCCTATGGATAATTCATCATTCTTGCTTGGGATTGTGGAAGGAAGAAAGTGACAGTAAATTTTTTTCAAATCGGTTATCAGTGTTAAGTTCAGTTATCATCTAGTATTCTTGGTAACTGAAGTGGGCTAACATATTCTAAATTCTAAAATGGTATTATCAGATAGTCAAACAACTCTACCACCGATTTCGTTCCTTACATAATTACTGATAATCTTACATACGCCGTAAACGGATTGTACGATGTACTAGTAGTGATATCGGAGTACGCCTGCACTGTACACTATAGTATCGAGTATGCAAATTTCTTTTTTAGCGATGTGCAAATAAATGTCTGTCTAAACAATTTGGCCGACTGATTATTTATTTCTTACTCATTATCATTTATATCCAAATACTGTATTAATTTTTGGATATTTAACCATCGGGTTTTTTGTGTTTTGCTATCACCTGATATCGTCAGTGTAATTTAATGTAATCTAAGGTCGCCGATGTAGAAAGTGTGTTGTGCGCTCCTTGCCAACAAGATGGTATTGTCAGTGGCAGTAAACTCCTTTCAGGATTCAGTGCAGAGTCCCGCGGTCCTGTTTTGAATTAAAAAAAATTTAATTCTTTTATATCGA
>CM054135.1:90395181-90400181 GCA_028751875.1 Rapana venosa
CAAAATTTGGCAAAAAACAGGCAAACACACACTCTCTCTCTCACACATACGCACACACACACAAAACACACACACACACACACACACAGAACCATATACATAAACACACACACACACACACACACACACACACACACACACACACACACACACACACACACACACACACACAAGTAAACCCCCTTTAGAAAAGACGTTGACAGTCCTGTGAAGTGGAGCAGTATGTCTTCACTACACTCCAGGCACTGCCATGTCCTCCTCCTCCTCCTCCAGACTCTACCAGCAGCAGCAGCAATTATGTTCAGGACCACTGCCAGCTGATGCTGGCGCCACACACGAGTGGAGGACATTCATTGTGAAGGCTGGCGATGAAAGTATGTGAGCGGGCTGTACTGGCGTTTTCCCCCAAGTGTGTGATTTTGTGTAAAAGTAGAGTAAAAGTCTCTTGCTCTTCTTTGGTCTGTATATATATATATATACACACACAGTCTTGGTAGTCCCTGATCAGGGCAAGGACCAGATGGGAAACGGTATGTGAATGCTTATCTGTAACCCTTGAAAGATAAAGATCATCCATTTATTAATTCTGTGTTTGTCTCTTTCCTTATTCCAGTACAGCTCCTGTGTATGTGTGTCTGTATGTGTGCTGGCGCGCGCATACGTGCGTGTGTGTATTTGTGTTTTTCTGGGTGTCCGTGCATGCTTTTATGTGTGTGGGTGTGTGTCAAGTCAAGTCAAATTTTTATTTCCAAATAGTACATTGAATAAGCAATGCATTTGCTCTTTTTCATCAATTTCATCTTTTTTTAATGTGTGTGTATGTGTGCGTGCGCGCATGTGGGTGTGAGTGTGAATATTTGTGCCTTTGTCTATTATCTTTGTGTTAGGGAAATGTAGAAACATTTTCACCGAGAGAAATTATATTACAAACGTAGATAATAAATAAAGTGTCTTAGGGAGAATGCTAGGAATGCAATCAAACAAGTTAACACAAAAATCAGCTAACAATCAACGACCACAAAATCAAAGCCTCATAAAATAAATATATAGTCAGTCCTCTGTGCAGTAGAGCAGCATGTCTTCCCATACTGGCTGCATGGTTCAGACTCCTGCAATGTCTTCCTGGTCACAGCGAACTCCTGCTGGCGCCGGTCACTGTGTGGACAAGAGTCATTAGGAAGTCTGATGGAAGTCTGTCAAATGTCTGGCTTTTCTCCATTGTAGTCTTTTATTTGGGTTGACAGAGTCCTTACTTTTTCTCTGCTGTCTGTATCTTTGTCTCTGTCCTTTCTTTTGCTTGTTTGTGTAGCAGTCTGTCTCTCTTTGCCCTCCTGTTTGTATATTTCTATATTTTGTCTCTCTCTCTCTCTTGCTTTCATGCCTCTGTGTGTGTGCGTGCACGTGTATGTGTGTGTGTGCATGTTTATGTGTGTATGCCTGCTTATGTCTGTCATGCGTGCATTCGTGTGTGTGTGTGTGTGTGTGTGTGTGTGTGTGTGTGTGTTTGTGTGTGTGTGTGTGTGTGTGTGCGTGTGTTCATTTATATGTCTGTCTTTGTGAAGGATTTGGAAATGGGGACATGCACAAACATTTGCACAGAGAGTTATTTCATTGCAAACTAGGTGGTGAGTAGAGAACTGTCAGGTTTGCAGGTCTGAAAACATGTATGGAATGTAACCAAAGAACCTAACAGTGAAACCAGCAAACAAGGAACAACCGAAAAATAAAAGCCTCAGGAAAGGTGAATAACTAGTACGCTGTGGGGTGGAGCATCGTGTCCTCCCTTACTGATTCTATGGTCCAGACATGGTCCTTCATGGTCACCGCTAACCTGACTCTCAATGTTGGCACTGGTCCCTGTGTGGACGAGAGTCATTAGAAGTCTGATGGAAGTCTGTGAAAGGCCTGGCGTTTCTGTGGTGTTCTGGACTGGTTAACGCGATGGGTTCTTTGGGGGTTTTCTTTCTTGTTAAGTTTTGTTATGTTCTCTGATTATTTCTTTAGTTTGCTTTTAAAGTGTGTGTGTGTGGGGGGGTGGGGGGTGCTGGTCGTTTTGTCCAAAAATGTATGTTTTTGTTTAGAACTTGGCCTGGTTACATCTTATAATGCCGAATGCTGACTGAACAAAGTCTGAGCTGAAAGCGTAGCACTCAAATCAGTACTTATGCTCCCATTCTCTCAGGGGGCACAATTCCAACATTCAGAGAAATTTCAATGTACTGACTTTGATGCATAGAGTATCTCTGACTCGTCATTATTCTGAACTGATATCGGCGAATCGTATTTGTGACATTTTAGCTTTGTTGTAACTCTGCATTACTAGCTTCGCTGGTTGCGCCACGTAACAAGGCCGAAGACCTCGCCTAATCAAATGGCCAGGGGACTATTAGCGGAAAGTGACAGAGGTACCACACAGCTGGATCGAAAAGATTGCAGAATGGACAGGCAAACCATTTTTAGAGACCCGGTTTGGGCATATAACCGACACAAAGGAAAAATGTTGGAGAGAGCTTTTCTCTGCAACGTTCTCTTTTCCGAGAGTTCAGAAGAAGAAGAAGAAGAAGGGTAATGAAGAGGGCAAAAAGAAGAGGCAGAATAAATGATAGGGTAAAGGAAAAAGAAGAATAAGAAGAACCCTGCTATTTCACTGCTGTACATAAGCACGCTTATCGATCATGTACATGACTCAAGAATTTCCAGAAAGTCGGGCAGGTGTGTTTGGTTCAGTTCTACTATTTCTGTACAGATGATTATGAACATTATCAATGAGAAACTCGTGCAAGCTTCAGCAACAACAAAAAACTACTGACTAGAAAACAACAAAAAAGAGATAAATCATTTTCAGCATTCTAGTAATGCTGACATAGAATCATTGACTGTACGTTGTGCAAGGAGGTGAGAATATCTACAACATGAATGATTGAAAAGAAACTGGGGTTTTTTCATGTTTTTTCTTGGCAGAAAGAAACGTGTCATATAAACACATCTGTGAGCTTTGGATGAAAGGCTTTGTCATTTTTTAAAAAGTATTATCATAATGCTTGACTTTTGATTTGAAGGACTGGATGTTACTAATATATAAAATCATAAGAATGATGTTGAGTTTTAAAGAAATTATTTTAAATTGATTTTGCAAAGTGTTGTTGTCGTTGTTGCTGTTGTTGGTTTCTTATTGTTATAAAATTAAGGCTACTGGTAATTTTTATGGGTTATTTAGGGGTGTCTTTCTGTTTGTTTATCTGCTTATTTGTTGGGTTTTTTTTTCGTTTGTTGGTTGGTTGTTGGTCTTGTTTTTACTGTGTGCCTTCTTTGCTTTGTTTCATGTTACTTTACTGAACCGTCATACTGAAAATCTAAGAATACGATTTCATCGTACTAAAGTCTATGCTTTCTTTGCTTCTTTTGTGCCCCGTTATTGTGATAGAGTGCAAAAAAGGTGTCTGTAATTTCCAACTTGCTGCTTTTGTCGCGTAAGTGGTCTTATGACGTCAAAAAGACACGTTGGTTATATGCATAGGACTTAGTATTCCTCAGACATACCAGCAGCTTATGACAGTGGTAAATCTCCCTGTCGGATTGTCTTCAGCAGTGAACTGATCCGTGGTGACATGATTGATTGTCAAGACTTGTTTTGTTCTTTCTGCCAGAAAGGTCAAAGCTACGATCCAAAGCTGGTTTTAGATAGATGTACTGTACTTCTCTATGCAGGGATTTTCTGTCTTGTTTTTCGGGGAGGGATGGGGGGAGGGATTGGGAGGTGTTTTTTTGTTTTGTTGCTGTGCTTTTTTTCTTGAATATTTCAACTTGAACAGATTGTATTATATTACTCATCCCTTAGTTTTAACTTTTCCTCAGCTTAATGTTCGTTTTTCTTTAAAAATCCAAATTTCAAACGTAATGTCATTATTTCCAAAAGTAGTAGTAGTTTTGAAATTGATCCAACTACTTTCAAAATAATGGCAGTTTCAAAAGTGATGTGACTACCTTTAAAAGTAGTAGTAGTTAAACAAAATGATATAACCCCTTCCAAAAGTATTACTGTTGTAGGTCTTTGAAGATTCTCATTCGTTCACTGTTACCTCTAACGACTTTTAAATTCTTCACCAATAAAGCTGTATACAAACACAAAAAATGGTTGTTTGTTTAAAAACATATCCATGCAAACAGGTCAGGGTTGTTTCTGCTTTTTCTTTCAAGATATTTTTTTCTCTAGATAAAATGAGCTCTACGTGCTTAAAGCATGCATGGCAACTCGTGAGGTCTGGGTATGTGTATATCGACTTAATAATGTGAATTTATAGCCTAAAAGAGTTAAGATATGCGCGACCTGTTTCTGGTGCTATGAATAACCAAGCACGCTCCTGCGACCTATTTGCTTGTGCACTTTGCTCGTGATGAAAAATTAATACTTAAAAAAAAAATAGCGACCGTCACGTGTGTGTGTGTGTGTGTCTGCGCGCGCGCGCATTTGTGTGTGTATGTGTGTGATGTTTTGTTTAAAGACAATATGCATTTTGACATACCCTTTTTGTCAAATGCAAACTGAACACATACCTGTATTGATCGTTTCAGCATGCACTCCCTTACGCTTTACGAAATGATGTGCTGCGGGGAATACCCAGTCTTCAGACAGAACTGGAACTGGAGGGTTTGAATACATGCTGACATCAGCAAGCCATATTTGTAACTCCGCCTTTTTGTAACTCTTGAGAAGCTGCTTTCTATGGCCGTTTGGACTTGTAACCAGATCAAGAGGCCTCTGTAAACCATATCAGAAAATTATGGGGAATTCTTTTCGTTCCTCGGCTTGAACTCCGAGGTTAATAGGTGAGATTTTGCATATGCGACCATTAATTTTGTACCCACCATTAAGGTAGCTTTAGACAACTTCAGAGAGGGTGTCTCAACACGACACCTATATCATTGAGGTTTACTGAATTTTGTCATCCGTTCCTACTGGCACGAAATTACCTACTCTTCCAAAAGGAAGAACGGGTTTT
>CM054135.1:90405181-90417681 GCA_028751875.1 Rapana venosa
TCGCCTTAACACACACACTCGACTTTAATGAAATAATAATGATGTCGCCTAAACACATAACGGAATACAATGAACTAATAATAAAGATGTCGCCAAAACACATAGTAGACTTTAATGAACTAATAATAATGATGTCGCCTAAACACATAGCGGACTACAATGAACTAATAATAAAGATGTCTCCTTAACACATAGTCGGCTTTAATGAACTAATAATAATGATGTCGCCTAAACACATAGTCGACTACAGTGAAGTAACATGGCATCGCCTAAATGCATAATCATTTATAACGAAGTAACAGGAAGCATGTTAATGTTGTCACCACACCCAGAGGGAACATGAAGGTGACCAGACACAGTGGCGTGACACCAGACACCCACCACCAGCACCAGCAGCGCGGTGCACACTCCTGCCCACGTGCAAACCTAAGCACACCAGGCATCAGGTGTCGGTCAGTGCCGCCAGGTACACAGCTGACCCTTTGTCCTAACACCTGGCTGGACGGCCTGCCACCTCTCATTTTACCGTATGACTGCCCCTGTCTGTGTGTCTGTGTCTGTTCTTGAAGAATGGCCAGGTTTGTTGCTTTCACTGGCATTGATGGATCGGGGGTCTAGCGGTAACACGCTTTTTTTCTTCTAGAAAGTAGAGAGGGTACGTGGGTTTGGTTTGATCTAAAGTTGGATGTTTTTCTTCCATACACTAAAACCATGGTGTGAGTGTTCGACTTTCCGATTAGGGGAAAAACTAAGATCCTATGTGCAGCAAACTTTTCGTGCATAGAAAATAGTCTGCTGCAGTGAAGGAGATACTTGTTTGTGGGGAAAATGTTGTACAGCAAAGCAACTGTCAAAGGGAAAGAAATATTAATGTTGAAAAAGAACCATTTCGTGGCGCTACGCTTCGGATACGCGTTTTTCTGAGAGAAGACTGCCTGAATTTTATATATAGAGATAGATATAGATAGTGTAAAAGGTATTGCTCATTCGTATTTTTGTTTGTTCATTATTTATTTCATTCATTTATGCATTCGTTATTTTGTAGTTCAGTAAGTCTTTTCGTCATTCATTCATTCATTCATTGGTTGATTGATGTATTCATTCATTCGTTCGTGCGTTCGTTCGTCCATTTATTCATTTTCGTTCATTCGTTCATATATTCTTTGTTTATTAGTTCGTTCCTACGTTCTTTCTTCCATCCATCCATCCATCCATATCATTTTATTATTCATCCATCCATCCATCCCCCCACCTATCTATCCATGCATCGATGTAGCAGCTCCTTCTGCTGTACCAGTCAGTACCAGAGAACCAGCAGGGCTAGGCTGAAACCACTCTGTTTCTTCGGTTGGCATGGCATTGATTGCCTTCTTGGACTGTTACCTCTGGAACTGAGTCTGGCTGCTGGGAATTACATGAACAAGACAGGAGAGGATGCATTACATACAAACATACGCAAGCACGAACGTGCACACACACATAGACACGCATACAAAAGCACGTTGAGCTTCTTTCTTCCAGGGGTGGGGTGGGTGAGGGGGGGGGGGGGGTTGCTTCTTGGGTTTCTTTTGAGGGCAGGGGAGGGGGTTACACACATTAAGATAGGTTTGTGTTTTTTCATGTAAAATTCAGTAGTTGAAATTTTATGTACATTTTTCATTGGAATTACTGATTTTGTTAGAAATTGTTAGAATTGCATTTTCCTGTTGTTTATTGTAGTTCAATAGGTTAGTAATGTAACGGTGTTGTTTTTGTTTTTTTCTATAATTTTGGTTGTTGTTTTTCTATATATATATATATATATCTTTTGTAATTTTGTTTATCATTTCGCATGCATTGATCCCCTGAAATTCCTTCTCCTGTACAGTACCAACTACACCCTCCTCCCTTGACACTCATACACCCTCCACCTCCCCTGCTGCCCCCCCCCCCCCCCCCTCCCCCGCCCCGTCTAATATCACAACTGTGAAAAGACGTTAAATGAATTTGAACAAAAGCACGCACGCACGCATGCATGCGCGCGCACGCACGCAAGCACACACACAAACACACACACACACATGCACGAACGCGCATGCGCACGCACACGCACGCAAACACACGCACGCACGCAAGCACGCACGCACACACAAACACACACGCACCCGAACGCGCGCACAGAGAGAGAGAGAGAGAGAGAGAGAGAGAGAGAGAGAGAGAGAGAGAGAGAGAGAGAGAGAGAGAGAGAGAGAGAGAGAGAGAGAGAGAGAGAGATGTCACGAAACAGATTTTAGAATAACTTCAATTCATTGAGAGGGGGGTGGGGGGGGGAGAAGATTTTTATACAAAATGTACAATTGAAATACAGCACAATCTACATTCCATACCAGGATCCAAAGATTGAATTAGACTTCAAAGACACCAACTACTTTTCTGATGTTAAAACTTTTTCCAAAGTTTTCCTTGATTCAGTCTCTGGTACCGTGAAGGTCAGAGCAGTTATATGAACAATTAAAATGCTAATAGAGAAAAACAACCAAAGCAACGTTTGTACAGTCCTAAAAACATGGAAAAACCCAGTCCTGGATTGTTTTTGGAGAATTTCGCAATAGAGAAGCTTTCAGATATACTGTGCGTAATATATTGGGGTTTTTTTATATTTAGGTAATATTTCGGTTTCAGTTTCAGATGTAAAGGATTTATAATTTTGCTTCAATCGGTATATGTTATGATAATTTATATCATCTGATATGGGGAAAAACAACCGAAAAGTGTCTTCTGAAATAAAGAGAAAAAAAGAAAAAAGAAAGTGTAAGCCTGTAAAAGGACAAAAAGTATCTGTAGAAAAGCATAAAACTGTTAATCTGTCTTTAAACTATTTGTTCTAGTGTGGTAATCAAGCTATTCGTTGTTATTGGTGACCATAAAAGTAAATGCCAAGTATTTTTGTGCGTACCCGCATGTGTGTGTGTGTGTGTGTTTATGTGTGTGTGTTTTTTTTTCCTTGTGTGCGCTTGTGCATGTTCTTGTTATTCATGTGCCTTTCTGATCATGGGTGGAAGTGGTAGTGATGATGATGATGATGATGATGATGATGATGATGATGATGAGGAGGAGGAGGAGGAGGAGGAGGAGGAGGAGGAGGCCATTCATGAACTGGAAGTAAAGAATAAACAGAGCATGAAAAGAAAAATAAGAAAATTTACACATGACGCGATATTATGGTAATATCTCTTTCATTATTAACTTTGCAAATTAAAACAAACTCAAAGAGACTAAAGAAAGCAAAAGATGTTAGCATAGAAACAAAGCAGTTCAACATTTCTATCCTTGTAATGCATATCCTATACATGCATTACTCCACCTCGCTATAACTATACCAACAAATGACCGCAGACTTCTAGTCTAGTCAATACTGACCTTCACCACTGCACGTGCGTCTACGTCTGTGTGTGCCCCGTTATGACCTCAGATGACCATCAGACAGACGGGTGAAGTGGGGGTCATTGGCTATGATTCTGAAAAAAGGACTGGGCAGTAACCGTTCCCCCCACTGACTTCCCATAGCGATCTGTCTGTCAGTCCGGATCCGGGGAGTCTTGTAGTGTATTTGTATTCATAGACATGGCGTAGATTGTAGACTGGGTGGTAATTATGGTTTGACATGGTGTAGATTGGAGATCCTGAGCAATTATGGTACATGATTGATTGGCAATCATGGTATAGATCGTAGAATGTGGGCAATCATGGCTTGGCGTGGAATTGTAGACCCTGAGCAATTATAGTTCGACAGGGTATGGCTACATACTACACTGAGCAAATAATACTTAAGGAGTTGAATGTTTGACGTTTCACTTTAATAAGTGCAGACTGTAATGAATGTGGTTTAGAGAAGAAAAACACAATACTGAAACGATGATAATTGAAAAGCATGTTATTTCTATGCTTTATTTCAGCCTTTCATCTCGAGGATAATGGATTAAGTACTCATTTGCTTTTTTACACCCAGTCCCCGTGTGTATGCAGTTTTGTAGATTTTGTCATTCGTTGTCACTTGAGAAAGCAAGCTGTAATTGACGTGGTTTGGAATAAATAAACAAAACAAAATGAATGCTGTGATTATTAACGTTATTCAATTTTCTGATTGCTGATCAGGTTTCTTTCTGTCTATCCCAATTTGTCTCGGCAAGTTATGGTCGTCAGAGAATGGTAGTTGAGGTTACAGCGAATAAAAAAGTGGGATTACAGAGGTTGACTTCAGAAACCAATCTGTGATTGACTTGATCTACTTGATTTACTTCAAGATCTACTCTTTTCTTTGGTAGTGTAGCTTCTGCAAAAAGCTACTAATCCATCAAACAATTTTCATCTCTCTTATTCCTTCTCAGACGCACACATGCGTGTACACATGCGATATGTACGCACAACATATGCACCAAAACATTATCTCTCTCACTTACCAATCAACCAATCAACCAATCAATCAATCAATCAATCTGCTAATGAATCATTTCATCAGTTTCTCCTAAATCTGCAGGCAGTACAGCCATTTACTGTTACAAACTGATTAATACTGAGCAAACTTACACATCATTGATTGACAAGACACAAGGCCATGGCTGGAAAAATGAATACAGCCAAACGCCATGGGAAACACTTGAGATAGGAACAGCAAGCCTTGACCACAGTGCTGGAAAAGATCGACATTGCATGGTGCTGTAGTAGTATTGATCCTTCCAAAACATTGATTAAATAGCATGGAGTGTGTCCATGAGAGCTAGAGATGCTGGCGTTCAGTTATTGGTCATAATCAGCTATTGATCGAATCAGAAACGGAGGGCAAAATTAGTAATTTCGGTTGTTTGCCAAGTGTGTGCGTGTGGGATGGGGGTGGGGGTGGGGCGTGTGTGTGTGTGTGTGTGTGTGTGTGTGTGTCTGTGGTGTGTGAGTGTGTGTGTGTGTGTGTGTACACGACTGTGCCCGCATACTCACGCATGCATCTGTGCTTGGACTTGTCCGAGACAAGCTCGCTCCTTTGTTACAACTTAATGAATCGTCTATGTTACACAACATACCACGGTATGTTTGAATGGTGAAGTTTTACACCCACCTGATTATGCAACCCCTCTACAAAGTTGGGTAAGTTGGTCTGAGCCAGCAAAGCTGGTTTGATAACGAGAAGCTCCCTAGACTGGCAAGTAACGCACACTCATACAGGGTGATTTATTGACTGTTTGGCTTCAGACGCTGAAACACGCTACCAACTGGCGACCACGGCTTGTTTGTTCTGGCATTTTTATTCGGAACGTTATCAGAGGGAATTTAGTTACGGATTACGGAGTCACGAGAACACAGCAGCAACAGAAATATTTTGCAGGCATCTGGGACAACTTTATCAGCATGCATTTGTGCCTCAGATGTTGTAAACAACGAATGTTTATGACTTTCTTCTTCTTCGTCTTCTTCTTTTTCTCCTTCTCGTCCTCGTCCTCGTCCTCCTCCTTCTTCTTCTTCTTTTCCTAACTCTATGATCAATACTTGGTGTGTAGTACTCAAGAACAGTTTACTGAAGTTCTCCATGTATGTAGGCTGTGTGTCTAAAAGCTAGGTTTCTGTAAATGGTTTCTCTGTCTGTCCCCTCTACAACGTTGCTAGTCCATCGTGGTTGTCGTCTTCTCTACCCGTCCGTCTCTGTCCCTTAGCAACTCCCTGGAGATATGTTTCAACCGTCTACCGACTAGATCTCCTTCTGTAGCCATTTCAATGCTTTTACCCAATTTAAACTCTTATTCTAGACCTTTAAAAAACCCACAGACTGTTCTCCAAAAACGTGACTCCTTTGTTGTAGTGGTTTTCACATTTGTTTCTTGTAGAATGGCTCAGTGTTCTCGTTGGCTAAAGACATTTTTCTTTCTTCAGCGATAAACCGTCTGTTAAGAGCCACAACAAGACATTGCCATACGTAAAGATGTATGGCGTTGTATGATTGTGGATCTTAATAGACGAAACGTTCAGATGGTAGAAGGGCTATTTTGAAGAAGAATGTACTTGATGATTCCCCTCTAGAGCACTGTTATTCTTACAAGGTGATGGGTACGGCTTATGAGAATAGATGGTAGGTAGACGGATGGAACTTTGGTCTTTTATTAATAGGAATATAAGTGACTATTTATAGCAGTTATATTTTTAAACGATAATTATAATTATCGCATTACAGTGCATACATGTTTATGAGATTTCATTCAAGACAGCACTAAAAGTTAGCCACGTATTGACAAAAAACAACAGCCACAATGATGAAAATATGTGGCTGAAAATGTCGTCTAGACATACAAGTTTGGTTCATGCTCTGTGGTTATATATCTTTAGTCCTCTATTAGAACGACACAGGTGAATGGAACATAAATGGACAATTTTTTTGAAGAATATTTGTTCTGCCTTTGTTGGTTTTATTAGATATCTCCTTCGTTCTGTTCTCTCCTCTGGTTACCTGTGCCACAGAAGTAACTATAAATCAGTACCTCTGTTTACAAATGTCTCCACAAAACAGCACCCTCCTACCTCTGTGAATGTCTTCACTTGCACACTCCTTCTCGTTCTCTCCGCTCTGCTGCAGATACCTTGTCCTTACGAATACCTAGATTCAACCAATCCATAAACCTTCTTATGACACTTTTGAATTCAGTCTCAAGACATATTTATTTCAAACCTAAGATTTTCCTCTCCTTTTTCATCTCATAGCTTTTCCCTGCTTTCAACAGCCAAGATTCTATCGTCCTGCCAGGGTGTGTGACTTGTGTGTATGTGTTAGTTAAAGTCAAAGTCAAGTCAAAGTCAAACTTTATTTTCAGATGGTACATTGCAGTGCATTTGGGTTTTTTCATCAAGCCATCTATCTAAAGAGAGAGAGAGAGAGAGAGAGAGAGAGAGAGAGAGAGAGAGAGAGAGTGTGTGTGTGTGTTGTGTGTGTGTGTGTGTGTGTGTGTGTGTGTGTGTGTGTGTGTGTGTGTGTGTGTGTGTGTGTGGTGTGTGTGTGTGTGTGCGTGCGTGCGTGCACATTTTGACTTGTTGGAACTATTAATTGTTACTGGTTGTATGACTGTGTAAGAATGAGTTGAGTACAAGCGCTTTGATTTGTCTCTGCAAGATAGAGCGCTATATAAATTCCATTCATTAATAATATTATTACTATTATCATCATTATTATTATTATATTATTTTTATTATATAGAAGCCTGGTGTTTCCACACCGTTTCTCCCCATGCTACATCCACAGCCTTACTGAGGCTCGTCATGTCGTACTTTCTGAGCCAGAAGATCATATTATGCTTATTGATATTAGTCTGCCGTAAGGCCACCAAGCAGGAGAGGCCCTACCTTGCTGCTGGACTTTCTTCGGTGTGTTCTATGCCACCTGATCTTATCCACCATACACAGGATACTTCCTGCTGACACCTTACTGACGGCAATTTTACCTTTGTTGACAGCAATTTTACCCTTGCTGATGGTAATTACTTGTAGAGCCAGGCTGAATGAGATGCTCACCTAGGATGGCGTCACTTACTATGTCCCTCTCACGGCTATCTACCATGGATCTCTAATTCCCCTAAATCTTTGACACGAACTAGCCACAGGCATTTTGGAAGTGAACGGAATCCTAAGACATGAGATCAGAGCAACAGGGACCACCGAATTAACGAGTTTACCGTGAGACCAGAGCAACAGGGATCACCGAATCAGAGTTCACCATGAGACCAGAGCAACAGGGACCACCGAATCAGAGACTTATCATCTCTTCTTGCATGACAGTTGCTCATTATGTTGATGATTGCGTGGATATCATGAGTTCCGGCCAAAATAGTTTTAACCGCTCATAATAGAGCTGCACGTCGGTGTGGTCATATTCTGTTACAATACTTTGGTTGTGTTGCTTTCTTGCAAAGATCGAAAGAAAAAGAACAAACCAAGCAACTTTTAGCCTGTTTATAATTGGACACAAGATGAAGATAGAAGGAAGAGCTGATGTGTGCACAGTTTGGGTGACAAGTGGCTGTGGCTGTATACTTCTGATATGATTTTGATGTGCGTGCACCTAGATTAGAATGTAGGCCTTGTGTAAATGCAGGCCCTGTGTGTATGGCGTGCGCGTGTGCACAGGTGTGCTTGTTGTGTGTATGTGTGTTGATGGATATGTGTGTGTGTGTTGATATGTATGTGTGTGCGTGCGTGTATGCGTGTGTGTGTGTTTGTGGATATGTTACTGTGTATGTGTGAGCGTGTGCTTGTGTTCCTGCGTGCGTGCATGCCTGTTTGCGCACGAATGTGCACTGAATGTACAATCTTACATCAAAACAGTGCGAAACATAACAGAAAGAATTGTTACAAGTTATGCATGAATGTCTCTGACGATTTTACCACTACAACTTGGCTGCACTGTGTACCATTTAAGGAAGTCATTAGGAAAAGTGCAAGAGCTGGTCGTGGCTGATTTGACTATTTCAACAACAAAAATTCTGATTGCAGTGTCAGGGTTAAGTACACACTGACTCAGAATGTCAACTTATTGATTGAAAAGAACGCAAGTATTGAATCCTTCCTGCCGATGCAAGTAGGTCAGTGTGGTGTTGGAGCCACAATCCAAATGATGAAGAAAATGTTTACAACGCGAGTTGTCCACATAGGCTAGCCTTTTTTCTTTTTTTACTGGGAAAAATCTTTTTGTAATTGAAGGTTTAAACTTTAAAGCAGTTAGAAGTTTTGGTTTGTCTGGATGTTTTGTTTTGTTTTGCCGTGTTGCTGTGACCTCTTGTGTATTTTGGTCTAGAATATGAGATCTGTTTTGTTGAAGAAATTGGAAGAAGTAATTTTATATAAGTGCGGCTAAAACGTGTATGTCTGTTTTAAACTTGTTTTCTTTATTGTCCAGGAAAGTCTGTAAAAGTGGTCAGCTATTAGATACTTTCAGGACTAGTATACCTGTACTTGCATTGAAATTTTTAGACATGCACATTTCTTAGTCCTATTATAATTTTGGGTAGTATCTCTACTTTACTTTTGATGGATCAGAGACACTTTTTCTCAAAACCTAGTCTTTCATAGCAGTTCTCTTAGATGAATAACATTTATTAGATTGATTAAGGATAGACGTTACATTAAGAGCATACGTTAGATGGGTTTAAGAATAGGTGATCAGTAGGTTTGGAACAAATGTTTTTGAACGTAAAAAAACTGTTAGGTTTGGAAATAAAAACAACTTTAGGTTAAGAACAGTTGCTACAAGCTAATGGCAGGCTTGATTCTGTTATTCAAGTAAAAGCAGATGTCATATCTAGAATGGATATCAATTTGATAAAAAATAAAAACGTTAGCACATTTATGTTACTAATACACGCTAAATACCTATAGGGCAGACGTTAGGTTAGAGGCAAGCTTTTGATTAAGAAGAGACATTCGTCAAGAACAGACATTTGGCAGATTCAGACAGACGTGGGACAGGTTGGTAACAGACGTTAGGTTAAGTGTATACATTAGATAGGTTTAAGGTCAGACACTACAGTAAGTTAAAAGCAGACGAAAGTTACAAACTATAACAAGAAAAGGAGAGCCGTTACGTCTGTGAACAGGGTCTAGGTGTCTTCAAAATGATCACCAGTAGTAATGGTAATGACTGTTCTCTGTCAACTGCCTGGCTCCTCCATCAGTACTCTGATCCGTGGTTGTATCATTGATCACCGTGATTTGTCTTTCAGCCTGAAAGGTCAACGCTGTTAAGTTGATCACTGCTTGCAGAGAAAAAGACTCTCAATGAAGTACCGTTAGCTTGACACAGTCTGCAAGAAATCCTCTCTCCTTATGTCTGTCTGCCATTCCATCTCTATGCATATATATATATATATATTATATTATATATATATATATATATATATATATATATATTATATATATAATATACATAAATAGATAGATAGAGAGAGATAGATATAGATATATGTATATAGATATATATGTGTGTATGTGTGTATATACGTATGTATGTATGTATATATGTATGTATGTAGGTATGTAGGTATGCATTTGTGTGTACGCGCATGCGCGCGCGTGTATGAATGTCCTTGTTTTGTTCCTTCACTACCTTTTATAATGCATATGACTTCCTATCTTAAAGACATCCTTCTTAATAATTGTGGACCATGATCGCTTGTTCTAGCTCCTTTCCTGCGAATATGTAAAACGTGATCTTATACTGTTTTGCATATCACGCAGACGCATTAAATATAGATCTTCACAGGCATGCTGCCAGATTACAACAGCCACCCCACTTCTGCGCTGTGTCTTGAACGCCTTATCTCTTGATTTAAGAGAATCTTCAAGGTATGGTTTGGCTCTTTCTGGAAAAAGGCTGCCCATTGTTTTCCACCTCATAAGAGCCCTAAGACGTTACATATCACGTGTTCTTTTTCGGATTCTTGTCGCGTTAATTTCATATATCTGCAAAGATACACTGACAATTTACACATGTGGCTTTGCTTAAGTGAGAAGATTTGCGATAGCTTTTAAGCCTTGAAAGAGTGCAGCAATAGCAAGCAGCAACCAAACACAAAATGGCAATTTCCTCTTTGTCTTTAATTATGATAAGTATAGCAGTTATCTTGATGGTGAGGACGTACACAGTGACGGTTATGGGGATGACAATGATAATAGATGAAAGTGATAGTTAAGGAACACAAAATAGTCATTTTTTATCCCAGAAAGTGGTTTTAAGTCGGCCGTATGTCGACAATATCTAAGCTAAAAACGGCTTTATCAGGAAGATATGGGTTATAACGATGGCTCGCGCTTCCCTGTGATTATACTTTTTGTAAGACCAGACAGTGAAACCATCTTCCTGTAGGCTCAGTCTAGACAAAGGTTACCAGTATGTAAAATTTAGACAATAATTTTGAAAAACGAACAATATTCCGTCCATAAAAATGCGACATTATCTCACTTCACATGGTCTTGATATTATCCAATTGTGTTTGAAAACGATCTATACACTCAGTTATGTAAATCTATGAAGCGTACGAGCTCATTCACCATTGAGAATTTTATTTTGTTGTCAACTCTATGTGTGCATGTGTGCGTGCGCGTGCGCGCGCGCGTGCGTGTGTGTGTGTGCGCGCGCGTGTGTGTGTGAGACACAGATTTTAACCCTGTATAGTTTATGGGAAAGTGTTTTCTCTACACTATCCAGATGTAGCAAGAATGCTTTGCAGCCCCCACATTTGTTTTCCTTTGTATAGTTCCTTTTCCGCCTGGCTGAGGAAAGGAGTCACTTCAAACAGTATAAGGTTTTGTCTTGTACGTTGGGGCAAATGGTGTGTGGGGATGGGGGGGGGGGGGGGTTAATAATTCATATAGCTTTGTCTCATATGTGTGGACGACCACTCAAGAGCTTGAAGAATAAGAACAAATAACAGGAAGTCCAGGGGTTCAAACCAAGAACCTACCCCTTTCTAGACGTGTGCATTACCCCTAAACCAACAAACAGTCCCTCCCATCAACCTCATGTCCGCATTCTCCTTTTCTTTAAAAGCAAGTCTGGTACGGAAAGACTAGACTTTGAAACACTGTCCTTGTAGGCAGTGTACAACAGTGCAGACAACAGTACCGATGACAAACCCAAACGACTAGGACTAGGACATCAATCCCCTTCTGCGCAGTCTGGCTTGGCAGTTATAGCTAGCTTCCCTCAGACTGCTGCTGGTTGAGACAAAAGGACTAAGTAGAGATCCCCCTTCTCTCTATCCATGTGGGCCTGGCATTAACTGCTGGTAAAGACTTAATTCAGAGTGTGTGGGCTACAGGGATGAGACAGCAGGAGAAACAGGGCCACTGGGGAAACGGAAGGGATGCTGCCAGAAGCTTAGGGTAGCAATTGGCATGTTTTCTTTGAAGCAGTTTTTTTCTGTTAAAAAAAAAGAGGAATACAATTGTTAATTTACAGCTTTTTTCTGGCCAACCCCCTAGACGTGACTGCAGTAATTGCCAACATACCATGATATCAAGCATGATCTATTTTGTCAACATAGTGAACATCGCTGACATGAACACACACACAACACACACACACACACACACAATGACACACTCAAACAAACACACACACGCACGCACGGACACACGCACGCACGCACGACACACCACACACACCACACACACCCACACACACACACACACACACACACACACACACACACACACACACACACACACACACCAGCTTCGTGTCTGGATCCCTCTTTTCCCTTAAAAGTGTACAGTGCATTCAGAGAACAGTACCGATGACGGACTTAGAGGACCAAGACATCGATCCTTCTGCACATTTTGGCTTGGCAGTTATAGCTAGCTTCCCTCAGACTTGCTGGCTGAGACTAAAGGACTAACTAGAGATCCATTCCACTCTATCCGTGTCAGCGTGGCATTGGTAGCTCCTATGGACTGCTGGTCAAGACTGAATTCAGAGTGCGTGGGCTACAAGG
>CM054135.1:90427681-90447681 GCA_028751875.1 Rapana venosa
GGGTGCTAATAATTACAAAATTATAAATTGCAAGAGTTCACAGATATATTTTAAGTAGTTATTAGAAAGATATTTTGCAGCATATATATATATATATATATATATATATATATATAATATATATATATATATATATATATATATATATATATATATATATTGTAAAAGTTAGTTCCATAAATAACGATTTTGCTCTAAGGAAAAAAAGGATAAGAATTTACTTTTATAAACGGTTTGAATTTGATGTTTGCTTGTAGCATTTACAAGCTTTCTCTTAAACATTCTTTTATTTGGTAATGTTTTTATTCGTTATCTTTTGTTCCTTTGTTTTCTGCCTTTCTCTTGTCAGTTTATTGTTTCAAGGACTTCTTTCATATTTTGTTTGAAATTTCGTTGGTGTTTTTTTTTGGTATTTGCTATTTTTCTCTGTTCGTTTCTTTTGAAATTATCATTATATGCATGGTAAATTTAGTATGAAGCAAGTCAAATAATTGGCAAAATCTATTATATATTATAAAATATTAAATTAATATGATAGATAATATATATATATATATATTATAAAAGTTAGTTCCATAAATAACGATTTTGCTCTAAGGAAAAAAAGAATAAGAATTTACTTTTATAAACGGTTTGAATTTGATGTTTGCTTGTAGCATTTACAAGCTTTCTCTTAAACATTATTTTATTTGGTAATGTTTTTATTCGTTATATTTTGTTCCTTTGTTTTCTGCCTTTCTCTGTCAGTTGATTGTTTCAAGGACTTCTTTCATATTTTGTTTGAAATTTCGTTGGTGGTTTTTTTTTTGGTATTTGCTATTTTTCTCTGTTCGTTTCTTTTGAAATTATCATTATATGCATGGTAAATTTAGTATGAAGCAAGTCAAATGATTAGCAAAATCGAGACACAGTTTAATTCAATGTAGCAAAGAATGGTTAATCAGACATAGTGACTTTGTCTGCAACAGACGAGACGGTTATTGATTAAAAAGCATAAATCAAGAAGGCTTAGAGGTGAGTATTTTGTACTTTTATTAAAGGCTGAGGCAATTCATTTTGGTTTGAAAACACACCCACCTACCTACCTACCTACCCGTTTGTCTGTCTGTCTGTCTGTCTATCTGTCTGTATGTTTGTTTGTTTCTCTCTCTCTCTCTCTCTCTCTCTCTCTCTCTCCCTCTCCTCTCTCTCTCTCTCTCTCTCTCTCTCTCTCTCTTCTCTCTCTCTCTCTCTCCCTCATAATTATCAAGGAATCGTTTTCAATAAGGGAGTGACAGTAATCAAGTAGGAACCCTTCCTCTGAAAACCAAACTCCCACACAATAAAGCTGTCTTTTTGTGCACGAAATACGTTCATGGCAATGTCTCTTCCTCACTCACACACACACATACACACATACACACCACACACACACAAAACACCACACACCACACACCACACACACCCAACACACCACACACACACACACACAATTATTTGAATTGTATGGTCTAATATTTTTCTGGGTTTTTTGTTTTGTTTTTAATTCCACATATGCATATGTTATTGTTTTTCTTGTTTGATTTGTATAGTTTACCATAGATTAGGTTTTATATTCTATGTCTGCATATACATTATCTTTTTTTCTCGCTTTTTTCTTTCTTTAGATAGATGGCTTGATGAAAAAAAGCAAATGCGCTGCTTATTCAATGTACCATCTGAAAATAAAAGTTGACTTTGACTTTGACTTTGACTTGATACACCACACACACATGCAAACGTGCATAGCAGCAGCCTCATACCTAAGCGCTATTCTACACTACACTAACTGACTCAAATTCACAAGCCTTGTCCAGTCCCATACAGCTCCCCGGGGTGGAGCCGATACCCTCTTTCACTGCTCCTGTCCTCTCTTGATGTTTCTGCCACTTGCATACCCCATTAACGTCTCTTGTTTCCTCGCTTCCTCTAACTGTGCGGTGTTGGGGGAAATCCTCTCTGAGGCATTAGCACTCCTGGTTTGGAATGTCCGTTTGGTTAGGCGGTGTTGGATTTAAACTCGACTCAAGCTAAAAGCACTTTTGCCCCGCAACCAGTACTCGTGTTCCCTTACCAGCCAAGACTGCCTTCCCCCACAAAGTCTTTGCAACATTTCTTAACGTGGTTTCTTGCATTAACTCACTGTTGCCGTAACCCTCCAAAGTCAGAGAGCTGATTAAGGACACATTAGTTTTATGTCAGCAGTGTCTGTCTGTAGCTAACTTGTATTCATTTATTTTGTTGATGAAACAGCGTTTTCGTATTTTGTTCCTGGTCTTCAGATTAAGCAAAGTCTAGTCAAGTGAAAATCGGTCTTTTTGTTGAGAGTAAGATATAAAGCTTATAATGATGGTATTTTTCCTACCTGTCCAGACAAAAGTGCAATAAGCACAAATATTCTATAAAGCGCAGTAGAAGGCGATTTCGAACATAAAAAATTAAGAAAGCAATCAAATCGAAAACAAGCATAAAAATACAACCAAGAACAACAAACACAAAACAAACAAAAAAACTTGTCAATGTACAATTTTTTTAAAGTCTCAAAATGTAATAAAAAGCTTGAAACTAACCGACCATTCAAACATGAACAATGTATAAATGACACATGCGTGGGTATTTTACTAAATAAACATACATATAGATAAAAGTACGACAGATATCAAAGATATTTTGCAACACATGACCTAATTCGATGAGATATTTCTGAAATAGGAAGAAAAGTTTCACACTTTTCCCATTAAATACTTTTTCAATGGTTTATTGCAATTTTATTTTTACAGTGCTTCAACTTTCTGTATGCCTCCCACGTTTTCGTTTTTGCGTGTTTCTGTGGTTAATTCCTACCTTTTGTAATGAAATTCTACTATTTTGTTGTTGTTTTTTAAATCAGAGGATTCCTTTCTTGTCACAGCGAGCATAAATGAAATCGAACGGATGAAATAAAACGAGACAGAAACAATGTCGTTATGGGAGACAGAGAAACAGTCTGTAGTTGCGTGACATTTGGTAAACTGAGGGAATTAGTAATAATTACAAAGTTATAAATTACAAGGGCTCACATATATTGTTTTTATATTGATGACTAATCTTCGTTTTTGTTAGCCATCGCGCGCACGCACGCACACACACACACACACTCTCTCTCTCCTTCTCTCTGTCTCTGCTCTGTCTCTGTCTCTCTGTCTGTCTCTCTCTCTCTCTCTCTCTCTCTCTCTCTCTCTCTCTGAGTTCATTATTAACATGTGACCCTACGGGCGGGAACTGGATGTAAAAAGCACATGAGTACTTATTCATTATCCTGGAGAAAAAAAGAATTTGTCTCTATTACTTACAATGTTTAGATGTTCTTTTTATGACTTTATTGAGGTTTCCCCCCTCTTTATTGTGTGAGTGTATGGGTATTGCACTTATTTTTATTATCATGACATTCAATTTGTATGAGTATAATTAAAAAGTGTTGGTGTTGTTGATCTTGTGCTATGTGAGTATTATATATGTAGTATTATCCCTCACACACACACACACACACACACACACACACACACACACACACACACACACACACACACACACACACACACACACACACACACACACACACACACTCACTCACACACACACATACATACACACACACACAACACTCACTCACTCACTCACATTCTCTCCCTCAATGACTGTATAGGTTTAGATTCTTCTTTTGTTTTGTTTCTTGTTTTTATTGTGTGAATATATGAGTATTGAGTTTATTTCATTATCATGACATAATTTGAAACGAGTATAATCAAAAATGAGTGTTGATGGTGATCGTGTACTGTTTTGGGAATTATAAATTGGATATTATCTTTGAAATACACACACACACACTCTGTCTCTGTCTCTCTCTCTCTCACCTTTTATCGTTTTGCTTATAGTTATGGTGTATCCTGATGAAGGATTCATATTTTATATTTTCAATACTTATCGGACTTGTCCTCTGCACTTAAGTCTTAACGAGTGCCCTATTTCAATATCTTATTGTTATGTGTAACAAGTATATGTACCACTTGACAATGTGTAGACGTTTATCTTTATGACTTATTAAGTTTTGTTGTTATTCTTCTTGGTTTTGTTATTGTTGTTGTTTCTTTTTCTCTTTTTTTCTTCTTTTGTTGGTTTGGGTTTTCTTTCTCTTTTGTTTGTTTGTTTGTTTTGGTTGTGGGTTGGTTGTTGTTGGGGTTTTTTGTGGGGGTGGGGGTGGGGTGGGTGGGTGATGGGGGATGTTTTTAGGGTTTTCTTTTATTAGTTTGCTTTCGGGGGGGGGGGGGGGGGGGAGTTGTTGGGGGGGGGGGGGGGGCTGCTTAAAAAGGGTTATTTCCCCATGTTTCTACTGTGAGACTGTATAAGTGTTGGGTTATTATTAAGATGTATCCCTACGGGCGGGGACTGGATGTAAAAAAGCACATGAGTGCTTATTCATTATCCTCGAAATAAAAGAATTTGTCATTGTCTCTCTCTCTCTCTCTCTCTCTCTCTCTCTCTCTCTCTCTCTCTCTCTCTCTCTCTCTCTCTCTCTCTCTCTCTCTCTCTCTCTCTCTCTCCCCTCTCTCTCTTATCCAAACATGTACCACCACCACCTGCCCTATCCTTCCTCATTCAAAAGGAAAAAAAAAAAAGTATACACAACTTTTACCACACATCTTTCAGCATCTGCTCACAACTACTTTCATAATAATATAAAGAAAACTATAAAGGATGGATATCTCTAATCAAAAGGTCGGGCTGAGCATTACCCAATGTAATCACTGAAGTCAAGTTGAGCATCTGTTTTTCGTTAATCTCTCATGTTTGCTTTATAAGACATCTTTTCTTCTCCTAGGAATAGTTTTGTTTATAGGTAGCCGTTTTCATGTTGACTTATATCTACCTTACAGGCTCAGGACTGCAGGATGATTTGTCTGTTGCAGCTGCAGTCGCAAGAGAGTTAAGTCATAGGGGCACTTCATTGACAGCTTCTGCACTAAGTTGTCTCCTATCTGTATCAATTGTAGACATAGGCTTCGGTCAAAGAAAAAATCCTGTGTGCTCAGCAATTCTTATTTTGATTTTGTTTCTCTGTCTTCCCTTTCAGCACTGTGAGAACTGAAATGTGTTGGTAAAGGTAAACTTTTTCTTTAACAAATAACTACATAAATTTGATTTGTTAGCTTCAATTTCTCGCTATCATTTTAATATATCTTTGCCAACTCACTTTAAAAAAATTCCAGCTTAGCTGGGTGGTTTTTTTTTTTACAGTAATCAGTACGTGGGAGCTTGGCAAAAAGGTAATTGCAAGCTTTTAGTTTTAACTATTTCTCTGTCTATTTTAGTTTTAATTTTGTCAACTTTCTTCTTGCTCTATTTTTTTCTTTTCCTTCTCTTCTCTCTCCTTCCTCTCTCACTCCGCTCTATCGTCTCTCTCTCTATCATCTCTCTCTCTCTCCTCCTCATTCTTTTCTTATTATATGTATCTTTTGAGGGTGTTTTTTTTTATATTTTACTTCAAATTTCTAGTTTTCTTCTTTTTCGATGCTTTTGTTTTTCTGTTTCTGTTTCAAAAAAAGTCGCTGCATGCTTCGTCAGATAAAGGTTAACGTGTGAATTCCTGATTGCACTGATGAACAAAAAATAAGAACAATGAAAAAAAAAAAAGAAAAGCAGTGCAACACGAAATTACAGACAGTAGGAACCGGCCAGCAGTTCCGTGACATTTCGGAAGAAAAGCGTAATTTACTGGGGGCTGGAGACTTTTTCACTGGGAGCTATTCTTTACTTTGTGTTCACACCTACACACACACACACATGTGCATGTGCGTGGGCGTACACACACGCACACATACACATACACACACAAATACAAACACGTGCGCGCGCGAAAGAAAATAGAAAAAAAGGAAAGAATATATATACACTCATTTAAAAGGAGTGGAGAAAAAAAGGGGAGGATGTGTGGTGTGTGCCTGTGTGTGTCAGTGTGCCTGTGAGTGTGTACCTGTGAGAGTGTGCCTGTGTGTGTGAATGTGTGTCTGTGTGCCTGTGAGTGTGTTGCCTGTGTGTGTGTGTGTGTGTGGTGTGTGTGTGTGTGTGTGTGTGTGTGTGTGTGGTGTGTGTGTGTGTGTGTGTGTGTGGTGTGTGTGTGTGTGTGTGTGTGTGTGTGTGTGCTGAGATGCAACAGTTATTTCAATAAACAGTTTAAAATCAATTTATCATTTCAAACTTTGTTGTCCTTACAATTTTCAATGTTTTTAACTTTTCCTTTTTTTCATCTTTTCTCAACTCTTCATGTCCTCTTTACTGCCCAGGTCTTTCTTTGCCAAAATGTTCTGGGTTTTTTTGAAGTTGTCTTTCTAACATGTCGTCTGTCGGTGGAAACGGCTAAATTAAAGGGTGAATCTTCCATTAAGATGAACATGGACCAAAATAAGCGAATCAAAACAGTACGAGACAATCTGAGTTCTAATATGGCAGACAGCTAGAGTCTAGTGTTACAAAATCATTTTGGGATGAAGGAGACAGTTGTTTATCGAGCACTGTAAATTTCTTATAATGGCGGGTCATTATTTCGTGTGGTTTTTTAACTGAGAGCGTTTTACACGTGTGCGCGCGCGCGCGCACACACACACAACACACACACACACACACACACACACACACACACACACACACACAACACACACACACACACACACACACACGAGCACACGCACACACACTAAAAAACACGCACACACAAACCATACACACACACTCACACACACACGCACGCACGCACGCACGCACTCACGCACGGAGGCACACACACACGTGTGCACACACATGCACACACACACAAGCACACGACGCACCCACTTACAAACACACACACGCACACACACAAACCACACACAAACTTACAAACAAACTTACGCACACACACACACTTTTTTTTTTACCTCTATTGATTTTCCTCTATACACTCCTTCCCTTTCCTTCGAAAAAGGAAAACAAAAACCCCAAAACCTGTGCAGATCAGGTAACCCGTTTATCGGCATGAACTTAATGTTGCTTAACCCCTTCAGGACTGCAGGGCAATGCCTGACGCACTCTGTATCTCCCATCTGTAACAGTGGTTGGTGTACTGCTGTTTAACCCCTCCAGAATTTCCTGACACTCTCTATATCTCCCATCTGAAGCAATGGGTGACGTACTGTTGCTTAGCCCCTTCAGAATGTCAGGGAACTGCACTGACACGCTCTATATCTCCCATCTGTAACAGTGCCTGAAGTACTGTTGTTTTATTAATCCCGTCAGAATTGAATGACACATTCTGTTTCTCCCATCTGTAGCAGTGGCTGAAGTACTGTTGTTTCATTAACCCCGTCAGAATTGAATGACACATTCTGTTTCTCCCGTCTGTAACAGTGGCTGAAGTACTGTTGTTTAATAATTAACCCCGTCAGAATTGAATGACACATTTTGTTTCTCCCATCTGTAACAGTGGCTGAAGTACTGTTGTTTAATAATTAACCCCGTCAGAATTGAATGACACATTCTTTTCTCCCATCTGTAACAGTGGCTGAAGTACTGTTGTTTAATAATTAACCCCGTCAGAATTGAATGACACATTCTTTTTCTCCCATCTGTAGCAGTGGCTGACGTACTGTTACTTAACCCCTTCACAATAGCAGGGCACTGCCTTGGCACACTCTATATCTCCCATTTTTAGGGGTGGCTTACTTACTGTTACTTAAACCTGTCAGAATTGCCTGGCATGCTCTATAAGGGGGAAGGGATAGCCTGGTGCCGAGAGTGAGGCGCATTGTGCTCGTGATCTGCTGGCCTGGGTTCGAATTTCGTTCAGGGGGATTTTTCCTCAGGAGTCATCATCAGTGCTGACTCCCCCTCCCTCCCCCCTCCCCCTTCCCGAAAAGTCCTTCGGAAGAGACTATAAACCAAAGTTCCGTGTGCGAAGGCACGCAGAACATCTTGCGCGCATTTTAAAACCCGTTCCGATTTTTGGAAGGGTAGTCCATTGTGTGCTGGTGGGAATGGATGACAAAACCCACAAAATCGCATACACACGAGAACTGGATTTGAAAAAAAGCACATGAGCGCTTATTCCATTATTTTCGAAATAAAAGAATAAAATAAAATAATACAGTAACACAAATAAGTAAATGAATGAATAAATGAATAAACAAATAAATAAACATATCTCCCATCTGTAGCAGTGGCAGACGTACTGCTTTCAGAACGACAGAGCATTGCCTGACACTGCACCCATCATCTGCCATCTGCAGCAGTACGGTGGCTGGCAAGGGTCTGTGGGCTCTGGTAAAGCCTTTCTCTGCTCTGTCCGTTCAGCACTGTTTCTCATCGATCTCCTTCTCTCTTTCCTCTTTCAGCATTGTAACAATGTTATGCGTGTGGGTGGGGGTCGGGTGGTGGTTTTGTGGGTGTTGTGTTTGTGTTGTTGTTGTTTGTGTGTGTGTGGCGTGCGTGTGTGTATGTGTGTGTGCGTGCGTGTGTGTGTAGTGTGTGTGTGTGTGTGTGCGTGCGTGCGTGTGTGTGTGTGGTGCTATGTTGTGTTGAGTTGTGCTGTGTTGTAGTGCGTGGTGTTGTGTGTGTGTGTGTGTTTGTTTGTGTGTGTGTGTGTGTGTATGTGTATGTTTGTGTATGTGTGTACGCAAGAGAGAGATTTTTAAAAAAATTATTCTTTTATATCGAGGATAATGGAATAAGCACTTTTGTGCTTTTTTTTACATCCAGTGTGTATGCGGTTTTGTAAATTCTGTCTTCTGTTCCCGCCGGCACACGATGGCCTTTTCTTACGAATAGAGAGACAGACAGACAGACATACAAACAGAGACAGAGAGGCAGAGAGACAGAGAGAGATAAAAGGAAAATGTTATGTCAATAATCAGCCTGAACTGCTCTGTTATTTCTATCCGCTTTGTCTTTATAATTCTCCTTTTTCTTTTGACTCTTTTTTTCCTTTTTTTTCTATTCACACGACTCCTTCTTTATTAAATATTCTCAAGATTTTAGAAATTGTCTTTCTATGATCTTGTCTGTCTGCAGAAAAAAGGTCAAAGGGAGAATTTCTAACGAAAGATGACGTAAACCAAATCAGATATTACAAAAATAATCATTGCCAAAGAATCGGAGTTTTTGATCATACAGACAGCAAGAGGCTAGTGTTGCACTTTCATTTCTAATGAAAGGGACAAGAGTTGTTTGTCAAGAACATATTGTACGTTTAAGGGAACAGGAGGTGGCTATTTTGTGCCTTTTCAAGTGCAAAGTAATTAATTTTGTGTTGCCTTTGTAAGTGCTCTGCCCTGCAGACAGACAGACACAGACAGGCAGACAGACACACACAGACACACACACATATGCACGCATGCACACATGCACGCACGCACTCACACACACACACACACTGTCTTTCTATGCCAATCTGTCTGTCTGTCTGTCTGTCTCTGTCTGTCTGTCTGCCTACAGTGATCATGTACACAGTAACTATCAGCTGGTGGCCACCACATCCAGTTAAAGAACTGACCTTTTAACAACACAGCAGCAGCAGCAAAAGCAACAACAACAACAACAACGACAACAACATAACAAACCACAAAAACAAGTGTAGGCAAAATGCCAAAGGTACATGCATGCAGCAGTGCCAACGGTGATCAAGTGAACAACGTGTATCAGGAGACATTCACCAGGTTCATGTAAACAGCTAGCCCTTTGTACGAATACCACAACAAAAAACAACCACATCACTAGGAGGAACAACAACAACTATAACAACTACGACAACACAAAACTAAATAATAAAAAAGTAACATGTCCAGACAAAACTGCCAGATTTAGACGCAGCAGTGATTTAAAGAGTGGACACTTCATCAGTGCAGTGGCTATAAGGTAGTGGTCACAAGGTCCAGGTGAATAGCTAGCTGACCCTCTCTACCAGCGCCACATCTGCAACATCAACAACAACAACAACAATAGCTAGCTGACCCTCTGTATTAGCACCACATCTGCAACAATAATAACAACAGCAACAGCAACAGCTGGATGAACCTCTGTATTAGCACCACATCTGCAACAATAATAACAACAGCAACAGCAACAGCTGGATGAACCTCTGTATTAGCACCACATCTGCAACAACAATAACAACAGCAACAGCAACAACAGGTAGCTGAACCTCTGTAATAGCATCACATCTGCAACAACAACAACATCAACATCAACAACAGCTAGCTGACCCTCTGTAATAGCACCACATCTGCAACAACAACAGCAACTACAACAACATAAATAACAGCTAGCTGACCTTCTTTACTAGTAACACATCTGCAACAACAACAGCAACTACAGCAACAACAACAACAACAGCTAGCTGACCCTCTGTACTAGTACCACATCTGCAACAACAACAACATCAACATCAACAACAACGAGAAGCTGTAAAAACAGGTCTGGACAAAGCAGTGTCAACAGCCATGATATATCACTAGGTTGAGGGAGGTAAACAGCAGTCAAGGCATGTTGTACTAACACCTGTCTGAACTGGCTGACTGACTGACTGACTGACTGACTGACTGGCTGACTGACTGACTGACTGACTGACTGACTGACTGGCTGACTGACTGACTGACACCCAGATCTGCTATGTGTGCTGTCCTCCTTCTTCCCCCGTCCACGTTCTTTGGGGAATGGCCAATATGTGTGTGCGTGCGTGTGTGTGTGTGTGCGTGTGTGTGTGTGTGTGTGTGTGCGTGTGCGTGCGTGTGTGTGCGTGTGTGTGTGTGTGTGTGTACGTGCGTGCTTGCGTGCGAGCTTGCGTGCGTGCGTTCGTGCGTGCGTGTGTATGTGTGTGTGTGTGTGTGGTAGTGTGTGTGTGCGTGCGCTCACATGTGTCTGAGCACACGTGCGTGTGTGCACATATGTGCACGCGTACTTTTGCGCATGCGCCCACGTGCTCATATATGTATGTGTGTGCGTGTTTGCGCGCGCGTGTGTGTATGTGTGTGTTTCTGTTTAATTACTACGTTTTGCTATTTTTTGTAAAGTTTTTTGTATTCTTAATTGAGCTTTTGCGTCTTTTCACTCTACCTAAGCCCACCTAGTTTCTAGACAAGCAAAAAAAGATATGTGACTAAAAAAGATGTCTCAAAAGTCTCTAACAACATGAACAACACGGTGCGCAAAAGAACACAAACAATTCAGTTTAGTGGTTTTCTCCTGTATGTTCTACTTCTGTGTGTGTGTGTGTGTGTGTGTGTGTGTGTGTGTGTGTGTGTGTGTGTGTGTGTGTGTGTGTGTGTGTGTGTGTGTGTGTGTGTGTGTCTGTCTGTCTGTCTGTCTGTCTGTCTGTGTTGTGTGTCTGTGTCTGTGTCTGTGTGTGTTTGTGAGTGCGTATGAGCGTTAATTTTCCTTCTCTTGACCTTTTGGCTTGCTGTCTTTTACTCTGAACATAAAATAGAGCATTAACCTTTATCAACAGTTTGACCAGTATCTGGTGCAAACACTCTCTGTCTCCGTCTGTCTGTCTGTCTGCCTGTCTGTCTGTCTGTCTTTCTGCCTGCCTCACTCCGTCTCTTTGTCTGCCTGTTTGTTGTTTAACAGGAATAATGTAATAACCCTGTGGCCTACTAATGCCGCCACCAAATACTGATATTAAGAAAAGAAAGAAGAAATACAGTTTTTACTTTAAAATATTGTTGCAACAAATAGATCGATAGATAGAAACATAGATACATAAATACATAGATAGATAAACAGATAGATACATATATACATACATAGAAACATGCATAGAATAAAATCGACCCATACATAGATAGATACACAAGCGGACAGAAAGAAAGAAAATAAAGAACATGGACTTTCGCATTTTCAGATTCCATGTATTATAATTTCCCATTATCTTCAGATTTGAAGCTAACCTTCATCAATCACTTCTCCCAACATGCACAAAACCACAATCACACCTTTAGCCTTCAAGTACTCTGAAAAGCCGGGGTTAACCAATTTTATCCCCCAGCCTCTTCCCTCCTGTAACTGCCAGCCTTGTTAACTCTGTGATCGACTACACACTAATTTCCCCCCTTAGAAAGCGACCTCCTAGCCCAGGCTTTACCTAATGCAGGGGGAATGCCTGGGCGGAAAAGTAACTACAAAAGCCAGGTCTCCTAGTCGACTGCGGCTTGGCTGTGATTGCTTCTCCTCAACTGCTGGTTTGACTGGTAATGAAGCGGTGTGTAAATCGGCAGCCGCTTCCTAAAGTTCTGTAAGAGAGAGACCTTGTAGTACTTAAGGGCAGTGACTGCAAGCTTGGGGTCAATGCTCGTGCCGCGCGTTTGTAGCTTTCCCCCCACTGAGACCTCCGATAGCCATCACACTGAGAGGTCAAGTGAGGGCCCATTGTTGGTCATTCCACCCAGAATAGCATCCCTCGCCAGTGATTGGTCAAGTGTGAGTTAGCTCTGCCTTGGCCTGGTTGCTAGTATTCAGGTTTGATTTAGAGATTTTGGTGATTGATTTGAGTACCCGCTTTGAGGTCCAGTTGAATATTGCAAAGCGTCTTTAAAGGCCAAGGCATTGCATATTCTAATATTTCTTCTTCTCTGTCCTCTGCGTTTCTCTTTTGGGAGATATGCATCGTGTATAGTCTTCTCCTGTGCTTGTAGCTCTATAGGAGGTCTTCCTGCTTGCCTCAGCCAACATATTCTGAATACAGATCAGCTCATTTCTTCTATTTGTAACTGACCATTGATTACCGTGGTTTGTTTGCAAAATTGAACTGAACTGCTTGAAGATTAGATAATTTTGTACTAGTCGCTAGGTGTGCATAAGTACCAAACTACATTTATCATGTTTTGTTTCAAAGAACAAAATTAATGAATTTTTTATACTGATGAAGATCAATGAACCTACACAAACAAGCGCGCGCGCATTCGACCCACAGGCGTGCCCCCCACCCCCCACCAAACACACACGCTAACACGCGGGCGCACGCGCACATGGGTACCACAGGCACACGCATACGCACACAAACATACAGACACAAATGAATACACACGTATTCACGCCACACACAGCACTACACACACACACACACACACACACAACACACACACACTGAACACACTCACACACGCACGCGCGCGCACACACACACACACACACACACACACACACTTCATCACACTTTTAAGCTAAACATTTCAAGTAAAACGTGCTAGCTTAGCCTTTTACTTCTCTTTCAATTTCATCTGTGTCGCAATAGGTGATAATTGGGTTCCCTGTAGAACACATATGGCCCATAGTTCACATTATTAAGCAAGCTTTTACTTGCGCAATCAAACTGTGAACACGTCTGAAGAAAATAAAATGGACACTAGAACTGCTTATTCCTTTGACATTTTCTTTCTGTGGCTGTGTTTTTCTAGTTTAGTTTGGTTTCAAGTTGTTGTTTTTCATTTTATGTCTTCGTTTGTGTGTCTGTATCTCCGTCATCCTGTTTTTCTTCGTTTCTCTCTATATGCCTGACTGTCTGACTGTTTTTCTGTCTGTCTGACTTTCTCTGTCTGGCTGCCTTTCTGTCTTTCTCACTGTTTGTCTGTCTGTCTCCCTCCCTCTATCTCTCTCTGTCTCCGTCTCTCTCTGTCTCTCTCCCTCTCTCTCTCATTCTCTCTGTCTCTGTTTGCTTGCATGTCTTTCTGTCTGTCTGTCTGTCTGTCTGCCTCGGTCTCTGTCTCTCTCTCTTTCTTTCTCTCTCTATCTCACTCTGTCTCTGTCTGTCTCTGTCTCTGTCTGTCTGTCTCTCTCTCTCCCTTTCTAATCCAGTCATGTCCCTCCTTTGTGTGTGTGACCTTTAGCAACACAATGCTTGTTTTTCTTCAATTATGGAGCACAGTAACATTGTGGCAGTCTCCTTTCTCTGTCTATCGCCAGAGGTGCATGTCAAGTGTGGTTTGTTTTCCCGCTCTCTTTAAGTAAGGCATCATATTCCAAACGACCATAAAAGCGCAGAATGGCAAGGTTCTGTAAGCTCTGTTTGCTCGCCACTGAATAGCCATTAACTGAAATCATTTTGATTATCATGATGATGATGATGATAATGATGGTAATGGTAATGGTGACGAAGATGATGATGGTTGGTGGTGATGATGGTGATTATGAATGATGATGATGATGATGATGATGGTGATGGTGATGGTGATTGTGAACATTGTGAACATTGTCTGTGCAGTAGGTGTTTTTGTAAGTAATATTATCTTGTTTTGAAACCGCACGTTTGCTTTCAGAGGTTCAATCGCATTCCAATGTCAAATATTTTCTAACCACTGTGTTTCAATATATATGATGTTTATAATTACAAAAGGTTCAAGTATTCTGGATAATTCTGTCGAAAGTTGATTTGGTTTAGGGTTGGGTTTTTTTCCAAACATTTACACCAAACAGTTACCAAAAAATATACACATCCAAACAAATATTTTGGAAAGAGAGAGATACAGACAGACACACAGACAGAAAGACACACAGACAGACAGACAGACAGAAAGACAGACAGAGACGTAGACAGAGACACAGAGAGACAGAAACACAGAGACAAACAGAGACAGACACACACACAGATACAGCGTAGTTTGCTTGTTTAGTTTTGGCAGTTTGTCTTTTGCCTATTTCTTTGTTCCTCGTTTCGGAACATACCGCCTACCAAAAGTTTACCAAAACAAGAGCTTTTTGCGATGCTTCTGGTCCTCATCTGGAAGGGGGTGGCTTCACCGTGAGGGACTTCCCACACTGACTGCTCTCCTTCCTCAACTCTGGGGGTCTGACTGAAAGCTGGAACAGAACAAAATACCCCTTGTGTCTTCTCCTCTAATCCCTTCGTGTGTACCGCATTCTCATCTCATTCGATTTTTTTTTTTGCCTCTGCAGCAAGCAATCGATGAGTTTGTCATCAGCTCGCGGGGCAAGACACTGCAGGTCACGGAAGCCAGTTCTTTTCGACAAGAGTTTGAAATCGAACATATGTGCTTGAGGGTTGTCTGTGCTTTTCGGTGTCCTTCTTCTTCTTTTATGCATTCCATTTCTGTTTAACTTAGGGTAAACACACGCGGACACACACACACACACACACATACACACACACACACACATACACACACACACACACACAGAGGTGTGTATTGAAAAACCCACGCGGGATGTATTTGTGTGTGTGTGTTTGCGTGGACGTGCACGCGCACGTGTGTGTATGGGGGGAGGATGTATGTATGTTTGTTTGCATGTGATATACTATTATAAAAAGTATGTATACAACCAAAACAAATTCATGCAAAAAAGTCTACAATTACGCAAAACAAAAAGCAAAGCAGTACATAACAGAACAGGCAAACAGAAAAGATTTGAAACAAGAGTAACATATCAGCATTCTTCGAAAAAATCGCAGAAAGAAACAGACAATGCTCTGGCATAACAGAAGTCAAGTCAAGTCAATTCAAAAACACTTTAATCATCTCATGAAGACCAATTACAAAAGAAGATCTTCCGAACTTGTAACATTCATTGCAGACACATCAGATTGAACTATGCAGGATCTGACACTGATGCACATACAATTAAAATGAATACAAGATAAAAACAATAGCCTGCCAGTAGAGAGTGTCGCCACATGAACAGAGCTTCCTACTAGACCTTCAATGTTCCAGCATAGCTGTGTTAACTATTCAAAAACGATCCCAACCTCCTACCCACTTTCCCAAGTGTTGCCAGATCTCTGTCTATCTATCTAGCTGCCTCCCAGCAGCGACTACTTTCACAGTGAACTTAAAACTGAAAGGAAATTGGTTGGTGGCACAGGCGTAAACTCTACACTATGAGGAAATGAATCGTTGGCATAGAACTTTATACTGTGAGGAAATTAGTTGGTGGCCTACAGTCTAACGCGGTTGTTTAGAACTTAGAGAGGTCCGAGATTCAGTGACATCCTTACTAGGATCAGATCTCCTCCCATTCCATTAAACTCTGCGCGATGGGTTGTGTACTAGTCTTTCGGATGAGATAAAACAAAAATTTAGGGTCTCATATGCGACGTGAATTTTAATCACCAGTAAAAGAATGTATACCATGAGGAGAGTGGACCTAGTATGAGTGTGTGTCAGATCACGTAAGCAAAGCCATTTACATTTGAAGAGAAGAATATGTAACACAGAGAGACCGAGACAGAAAGACAGAGACAGATAGAGACAGACAGACAAAGACAGAGACAGACATACAACAAGACAGTGAGGAAGAGAGAGACAGACAGACAAGACAGATAGACATGACAGACAGACAGTCAGATTGACATTCAGACAGACAGACAGAAAGACAGACAAAAGATTGAAAACAAAAAATCTCTCATTTGCTTTCTTCATGGTAGCTCTGAATTCATAGTAGTTTCCGAAACTCTTCTGTGCTATAAACGCATTTACATACCAGTCTTTATTTCAGAAAATCATTCATCGTTCCCAATCTGTTCTCTGTCTGTCTTGTCTGTCTGTCTTGTCTATCTCCGTCTGTCTGACTGTCTGTCTGTCTGTGCGTCTGACATTTTATTTAATGAAACTTCCAAATGCAATCACTTCTACAACATACTGCAATTTCCATCTGCCAGAAACCCAATGGTCAATAGCCATGCTTGTGCCTAATGGAGGCAACAGGACCAAAAATGGCCAGGGTAGAAAACTACAGACGCAAAGTGTCCTATTCATGGCAGCCTTGCTTTGATGTTCCCCGTTATTGCTGGTTACGGGGACAAAAAGTGATGTGTAAATCAGCGATTGCTTCCTAACCACAGGAGACCCTTGTGATTTGGACCCATCTACCCCCCCCCCCCCCCCCCAAAAAAAAAAAAACAACAAAAAAAACCACCACACACACGAAAAAACAAACAAAAACTGCAAGCGTGGGGTCAATGCACGCGCATCGGTAACTCAACCCCCACTGAGACATTGATAATCATTAGACTCTGTGAAGCAATGACATTTTTTATATCGAGGATAATGGAATAAGCACTCATGTGCTTTTTTACATCCAGTCCCCGTGTGTATGCGGTTTTGTAAATTTTTGTCATCTGTTTCCACCGGCACACAATGGCCTACTCTTTCGAAAAGCGGAACAGGACTTAACGTGTGCGCAAGATGTTCTGCATGGGTTCGGACACGGGGCCTTGATTTATAGTCTCATCCGAAGTGGTGTGTGTGTGTGTGTGTGTGTGTGTGTGTGTGTGTGTGTGTGTGTGTGTGTGTGTGTGTGTGTGTGTGTGTGTGTGTGTGTGTGTTGTGTGTGTGAGTGAGTGTGTGTGTGAAGAACTCTTTGACACATGGCCACACCACTGTATCCGTCTTATCTATGTGTTTGTGTGTGTGTGTGTGTGTGTGTGTGTGTGTGTGTGTGTGTGTTGTGTGTGTGTGTGTGTGTGTGTGTGTGTGTGTGTGTGTTGTGTGTGTAGAGGGATGAGGGGGTTAGAGGCAGGAAGGTGATGGTAGGGGGATACTTGGTCATTCCACCCAGAGCAACTGTCTTTCCTTCTGGCTATGGAGAATTAGCTGTGTGTTAGCTCTGGTCTCTGAGAGTCTGGCCGTTGGGATTTGCGTTCAAAGAGATGGCATACAATACAGTGAGCAATTGTTCCTTTGGCTTGTTTCAAAGGCCAGTACTGATGAATGTCAACGTAACTTCAAAGGCGAAACTGTATAAGTCGCTTTTGATATAATTATAGGACTGAACCTGGATTGGGGGAGCTTATTCTGCAGGTAAAAGCTAACGGCAAAATGTACACAACTATTGTTGTTCATCTTACAGCAGGTCAAAAACCCCATCTGAAATAGCTTTTCTTAAATTATAAAAAGGTACAACACACACACACACACACGCGCAATCTCTCTCTGTGTCTCTCTCTCTCTCTTGTACATGAGTGCACGTATGCGTTTTCTCAAAGCTGCATTTTTACATCGAAAATATCAGGCAAAATACACAGTGCAACGAGTTTTACCCTTTACTTTTTCCCCTTTTTCTGTGGCAATACGGTGACGATTTGATTCCCCTAAGCACATTCATATCCTTTTACCTACATTTCCAAGCCAGTATTCCCTCCGGCAAGCAGACTGTGAAAATGTGCTAACGGAATGAATATTGGAACTACATATTATTCTTGCTTGTTGTTTACTCTCTTTCTGTACGTCTGTTTGTCAGTTCTTGCAGTTCTGTCTGTTTGTCTTTATGCTTGTCTATCTGCTTCTCTCTGTCTCTTTCTCTCTCTGTCTCTGTCTATCTCTATCTGTCTCTCTCTGTCTGTGTCTTTCTGTCTCTCTGTCTTTCTGTCTCTCTGTCTATGTCTATCTCTTTCTCTTCTCTTACCTTCTTTCTCCTCTTTCTCTCTCTCATCCAAATTCTTCCAACTTAAGCTACAATCTTTGTGACATTTAATAAAATACAGCTTTTAGATTCCAAAATATGATAATAATGGTGCATATTACCAAAGGTGCTTGAAATGTGTGTTTGGTCTCCGTGATCCATATTGCTATTGTTTATACATATATATACACTCAAGTGAACTCGTGTGCGCGCGCACACACACACATACACACACGCGCACGCGCACGCGAACACACACACATACACACACTCTCTCTCTTTCTTTCTTTCTTCTTGCTATCTGTCACACACACACGCACACGCACACACACACACACACCCACACACACACACACACACACACACGCACGCACGAACGCACAAACGCGCACACACATTTTCGTATTTGCTCTGATATTACTTTTTGTAAAGACCAACGAAATGAAGACCACAGACAGATACACAGATAAACAGACCGATAGGAGGAGAGGCAGATATGCATTTGCAATATTCATTGCGTTAACACATTTCTACAGACTGGTTGCCGGAGGAAAGACTGGCTGGCAAATATAGATAAAAGGATATGAGTGTACTTAAGGGAATCAAATCCGCACCTCCTACTGCCACAAACAACATACAAAAACGAAGGTGAGGAAAACTTGTTGGATTTTGTTTTTACTGTAAACTTTTTCAGCTTTAAGCAAGTTTATGGACTTGTTCGAACATGTTTGTGGGTGTGTGAGTGGGTATGGATGTGTGTGTGTCCGTGTGTATGTGTGTGTGTGTGTGTGCGTTTGTGTGTGTGTGAGAGAAGAGAGAGAGAGAGAGAGAGGTGTGTGTGTGTGTGTGATGTATGTGTGTGAGAGAGAGAAGGTGTGTGTGTATGTGAGAGAAAGAGAGAGTGTGTGTGAGAGAAAGAGAGTGTGTGTATGTGTGTGTGTGAGGGAAAGAGAGAGAGTGTGTGTGTGTGTGTGTGAGAGAGAGAGAGTGTGTGTGTGTGTGTGTGTGTTTGTGAGAGAAAGAGAGAGTGTGTGTGAGAGAGAGATAGAGAGATAATGTGTGTATATGTGTGTATGTGTGTGCGCACAGTCATGTCACAAACTGTTGATCATTGTTAGGGTAAAGGTGTAGGAAAACATTGTCAGCTTTTAAAACTGAGCCGTTGGAGATGTAGTGTTTTCATCCATGCATATATTCTCATCTAACGCAGTAATCTGCAATGCGAATAAGGCATTATTTGTGCTCATTGCAATTTCTGTCAACTGTCATCGGGTTCTTATAGATTCTTCAATACACATCTAAAAACAGGAAAGGGTTGGTAGTTTTGTAAACTTACTACGTAGAATCTGATCTTATAGCAGGTAGTGCCTCTTGTTACAAAAAAATCTATAGTAATCTACGTTTCGTGCTCTCTTAGTGGCAAAGGTGATAACTCGGTTTGGTCTTGGAAATAACGTTAGCATGATTTTACATACTGGATTTTGATACGAGGCCACAGAAAAAAAACCATATGTTAACGGTAATGTATACCATGCTCGTGAACATGGATGCCAACAATCAGGCTTTAA
>CM054135.1:90452681-90517681 GCA_028751875.1 Rapana venosa
GTTTCCCTATCAGAGTGGCTTTTTTCTAAGAATTTTGCCAGGGACAACTTCCTTGTTGCCGTGGGTTTTTTTACGTGCGCTGAAAATTTTGTGTAACACACGGGACCTCGGTTTATCGTCTCATCCGAAAGACTAGCGCCCAGACCACCACTCATGGTCTAATGGATGGGGAAAAATTTCGGGCCCAAACGGGGTACGAACCGCGCACACACCCGACCCGGACTTTTCGCATTCTAGACAGGCGCGTTACCTCTAGACCACCGATACAACATTATCACTAAAACCATTAATCAGCACTTGCAACATTATTGTCCACTTCATCAATATTTAAAGGTCATGAGTTTGGGGGTTGTACTTTATGAGTAGAATGCTTGCATATCCGATGTGCTTTTCAAAGCGTTGCCAGTTTTATCTAGATGTCTGCTAAATTTCTTCAGTGTTCTCTCTCACTCTCTCTCTCTCTCTCTCTCTCTCTCTCTCTCTCTCTCTCTCTCTCTCTCTCTCTCTCTCTCTCTCTCTCAACGCAAGAGTATAGCAATCAATGGCTGCCGTCTGACTTTTATAGCAACACCGTCACTCTGCTTTGCACTGGATAATCCATCCACCAAACCAATAGCCTGTCTGGAAGTTGCGACAGTGTCAAAGGTCAGCTTTCATGCTGTCACAGGTCATCTGTCATACTGTCAATGATCAGCTGTCATAACAATCAGTTTTCACGCTGTCAAAGGTCAGTGAACATACTGTCAACTTCCTGACAAAGGTCAGCTATCACACTGTCAAAGGTCAGCTATCACACTGTCAAAGATCAGCTACCACACTGTCAGAGGTCAGCTATCACACTGCCAAAGGTCAGTTGTCACACTGTCAAAGGTCAATTGTCACACCGTCAGAGGACAGGTATCACACTGTCAAAGGTCACCTGTCATTCAGTCAAAGGTCACCTGTCATTTAAGCTACTTTAAGTCGCGGAAGATTTCTCTGCGTGAAATTTGGGCTGCTCTCCCCGTTGATAGCGCTTAGCCACAAGAGCAGCGCCACCCTTTTTTTTCCTTTCTTGTTTCCAGCTGTATTTGTTTACCTATCAGAATGACTTTTCTCTGCAGAATTTTGCCAGAGACAACACTCTTGTTGCGGTGGGTTCTTTTACGTTGGCTAAATAATGTTGTGTAACATACTGGACCTCAGTTTATCGTGTCATCAGAAAGACTAGCACCCAGATCACCACTCACGGTCTAATGGATGGGGAATAAGTCTCAGGCCCAAACGGGGATGGAACCATCACACACTTCCGACCCGAGCTTTTCGCTTTCTAGGCAGGCGCGCTACCTCTAGACCACCGATCCACCCACCAGTTCCCATACTGCTCTGTACGCAGCTCTTCTGTCCGTGACCACACAGCCTCCCTCCCCCCTCCTCTGACACATTGTCGTCTGCTGTCCGGAGGGAGGGAGGCTGCAGTTTTGTGCCAATGGTTTTCTCTGTCGATGTTTGCTTGGAGTGGTGTTTTTTTTCTCTTTCACTCTCCTATGTGTAGGCGTGCGACTGAATTAGGTTAGTGGGTTTTTGGAAAGGTCTGTAGCTTATGATGGCTGAAATGCTGTTTCAGCTGTTTGTGTGGGTTTCTTTTTCAAATGTATCTACACATCTCTGTGACTGTCTGTGTTTCTCATCTTTAAATGTGTATGTGTGATAGGGGTGGGGGGTGGGTGGATGTTAGTGTGTGTGTTGGGGGGAGATGTTGTTTGTGTGTGGGGAGAGGGAAGTAGGAGGAAGTGGATGTTAGTTTGTGTGTGTAAGTAAGTAAGCAAGCAAGTAAGCAAGTAAGAAGTAAGATGGACTTTGTTAAAATCGTAATGCATCTTCACACGCGTGCGTCCCTCCCCCCTCCTTCCACACACACACGATCACACACAACAGTACGCATGGATGAGCGTGCAGTGCACACACAAAACCTAAGGTCAAAGCACAAGTACATAATGGAAAAAACAAGGGAACGTAGTATGCAGATGAAATTTAACGATTTCCTTTTTTTAAAATGGCTTCCCTCAATGAACAAGGTGGAAACCCAAACACAACGTGAAAACTTCATCAGTGCGATCTGAAATGCTACGTTATCCTGAAAAATTCTTGTTTTGGCAAACACGTAGCAACCTTAATTATTATGTTTGCATTATGTGATGTATTATTGTGTAGGACTTAACGCTTGCAAACCCAATGCCTGTAATAATTGTAATGCTTCTTTGGTGAAAAAGTTGCAGCATCGGTGACGTATGCGGTGGAATGTATGTGTGTACCAATCAAAAAGAATACCAAAAAAACCCAACTTGAAGAAGCTGTCCATTCTACACTAGCATTGGAAGGGAGTATCCTTCTTTCACCAGTCTGGAAGAAACTGTCCTTCCCATAGTATTGCTTGAAACATTTGTCTATTTTACAATATTACCAACAAATAACCGAATTTCCTTCCTATATTAGTGCTGGGTAAAGGTGTCTCTCTGACACTATTACAAGAACAAAATTGCCTACTCTGCACTAGTATTATTGTCCTTTCTAAACTAGTACTTGAGAAATTGTCCTTCCTATACAAATAATAGAAGACATTGTCCTTCCTATACTAATAATGGAAGACATTGTCATTCCTATACTAATAATGGAAGACATTGTCCTTCCTATACTGATAATGGAAGACATTGCCCTTCTTATACTAATAATGGAAGACATTGTCCTTCCTATACTGATAATGGAAGACAGTGCCCTTCTTGTACTAGTAATGGAAGACATTGTCCTTTTTATACTAATAATGGAAGAAATTGTTCTCCTTAAACTAATAATGGAAGACATTGTCCTTCTTATACTAATAATGGAAGACTTTGTCCTTCATATATCAATACTGGAAGACATTGTCCTTCCTACACTAATAATGGAAGACATTGTATTTCCTACACTTATAATAGAAGACATTGTCCTTCTTCTACTAGTAATGGAAGACATTGTCCTTCCTATATCAATACTGGAATACATTGTCCTTCCTATACTGATACTGGAAGACATTATCCTTCATATACTAATAATGGAAGACTTCGTCCTTCCTATACTAATACTGAAAGACTTTGTCCTTCCTATACTAATAATGGAAGACACTGTCCTTCTTATACTGATAATGGAAGACTCTGTCCTTCCAATATTAATACTGGAAAACTTTGTTCTTCCTATACGAATAATGGAAGACATTATTCTTCCTATGCGAATAATGGAAGACATTATTCTTCCTATACTAATAATGGAAGAAATTGGTTTCCCTACATGAATAATGGAAGACATTGTCCTTCCTATACTAGCACCGGCAGAAATTGTACTTTTTGCCATAGTCGTGGAAGAAAATGCCCTCCCTGTATGAACACTAATAAATTGTACTTCTTACTCGAAAAAGAGTATCCTTCTCACACAACCATTGAAAAAAGAAATGTCCTTACACTACGTCTGGAAGAAATCGTCATTCTTACCCTCGCCCCTAACCGTTTCAAGCACATGTAATTTGAGTGCATCTTACACACGCACGTAATCACTGTGGGTATATTCAGCTCAGCGAACAAGAATCTGTAAACCGAGTCAGCGAGTTCGATAACAGTTCAATCGATATTTTAGTACGTATGGTCCTTTTATTTACATCTACATTTCTATCGAAGTCGCCAGACTAATGTCTTTGGCTTGCTGTCTTCAAGCAGAGAGTTTCACACTCGTCGACCTTATTTGTCAGTACCAGTCTTCATTGTAGTAAAATCCTGTCCTTTTTTTTCAGGGGGGTGATTTGAAATTTTGTTTTGCTTATGTTCGGGTTGTATTGGTACATTTTGCTTTGTGTTTTTGAGTATTTCCTCTGCTTTTCATCTGTTTTCACAAAAACGTAGGAAAATTGCCCTGTTCATTTGCTTTTAGGTCGATTTTATCTGTACGTCTGTTTGGCAGTTTTGTTTATTTTCTGTTTCTATCTGTCTCGCTTTGTCTGTCTGTCTGTCTGTGTCTGTCTCTCTGTCTCTGTCTCTATCTCTCTCTCTCTCTCTCTCTCTCTCTCTGTCTCTGTCTCTATATATATCTCTCTCTCTCTCTCTCTCTCTCTCGCCGGATGAAAAAGTATGTCACTACTTATCTGTAACCCTTGGCAATAAAGGTTATCATTCAATCAATCAATCAATCAATATATATGTGTATATATATCTGAGAGAAAGTGTTTGTGTGTGTGTGTGTGTGTCTGTGAGTGCGTGCGTGCGTGCGTATGTGTTTGTGTGTGGGTGGGTAGAGAGGGTGGGAATGGGTGACTAAGAGAATATCTGCAGCAGTCATTGCTGCATGTCTTCATGTACTTCCACACAACTTAATAGTCAGACCAGCCATCTGGTTTTGAGCTGGAAAATCCATTGAGCCTATGCAATCCACTTTCCGTGAGCGGTAACACAGCCAGAGGTCAACTGTCATGCTGCCAAAGGTCAGCCGTCATACTGCCAAAGGTCAGCTGTCACACTGCCAAGGGTCAACTGTCATACTGCCAGAAGTCGACTCAGCTGTCATACTGTAGAATCCCAGCTCCTTTAGTTAATGACCGCACAGCGTCCTCTGACATTTTGTCGTCTGCTCTCCTGTAAGTTTGTGTGGCAGTTATATTGCTTTGTTTCTTTTCATTTGCTGTGCGTAGGCGTGCTGTCTGAATTAGGTTAGCGCGCTCTTAGGCTGTCTCGTTTTAATGTAGATGGAAATCTGTCTAGGCGGTGTTGTTGTTGTTGTTGTTGTTGTTGTTGATTTATATGTGGCTGTTTGTCTTCTCCCTCTGTCCTTCTGCTGTTTTGAAAGGTTTTTTGTTGTTGTTGTTGTTGGTTTGTTTGTTTGTTTGGTGTGGGTTGTTTTTTTGGGGGGTGAGTGTGTGTGTGTGTGCGCGCACGTGCATGTATGTGTGCCAAGTCAAGTCAAGTCAAACTTTTATTTCCAGATGGTACATTGAATAAGCAATGCATTTGCTTTTTTCATCAAGCCATCTATCTAAGAACAAATTTCTTAATGATTATACTGAAATACTACATTATTGCATCCTTTACCATTAAATTAAACCAGTTAAAAGAGGAAAATCGATAAGATAATACATTGAAAAATACAGATTACATGTGTGTGTGTGTGTGCGCGCGCGCGTGCATGCGTGTGTGCGTGCGTGTGTATGTGTGTGAAAGAGAGAGAGAAAGAGATAGAGAGCTTTTATTTGGATCTCTGTCTGTCTGTCTGTCTGTCTGTCTGTCTGTCTTCCTGTCTGTCTGTCTATCTGTCTCATGTAGCAGTGCTTTTTTCAGTGTTTGTACAGAACATTCTGTGTTTGCTAACCCTCTCTGCCGCTTCCCCTTATCTGAGTGGACTGAAGCACCCTCATCGCTATAAACTATCTGGTACTTGTATTACATTTTGTACCTGTATCTGTCTATCTGTCTGTCTGTCTCTGTCTGTCTGTCTATATCTGTCTGTCTGTCTCTGTCTGTCTCTATCTCTCTTACTCTCTGCGCGGGCGCACGCGGGTATGTATGTATGTATGTATGCATGTTGTATGTATGTATGTTTGGATGGAAGGATGGATGGATGGTGTGTATGTATGTATGTATGTATGTATGTATGTTTGTATATCTGTGTGTGTGACCCCAGTAGAAAGCAGGGCCAGATGAAAAGCCAGGATTTCTAATCATATAGTAAATACACAAATATTTAAAGAACTCGCGTTACAGTATTAGGAAAAAAACGATTTTATCAGCCAAAAGAGGTCAAAGCATTGCTAATTGTTACTGTTGGTTTGCTTTGTGTACACGATTCTTTTAAGAGAAAAATGGCTATAATTGATTGGATGCTCCTATAGCTCCTTTAGCAATAGTCTGTATAGAAAGGCGATCTACATTCTAATCATGTGTTATTTTTATATTTGTGCTTTTTTCTTTGTTAAATTCTTCATAAGTGTGTAGAAACCTGCCAGACATTTCACAATCCTTTTTCTTCAATCTATTTACATGCTTTCACATATCTATAAAAGAAAAACTTGCTAACTACCATTGTTCAGGAGAAAATGGATGGTTCCTATTCATCACTTAATAATGTGTAGCATCAGCTATCAAGTCATTCTCTAGTTGTGTCTTGTCTTGATCGCCGTTTTTTTTTTAATATAAGATATATTTTGTGTGCAGCAGTCAGGCATAGGACAGATGTTGAACCTCTGACATTACCCGAAATCGGAATGCGGATACTTCAATGGTGGATAAAAACAGACACATACACAAAATCTCACCATTGGTGAACCTCGGAGTTCTAGCCGAGGAACGGGGAAAACCCCTCTGCCATACCGACAGGGACAGGTACCTCCTCACGTCTCCTCGCCTATTCCGTAGTCCCTTAGACCATGGGGGCACTAATGAAGATTTTGCACCCAGCTTCCTCCACTCCCCACAGTCCTCTACTTTCCGTAGCAAATCGTTCCACTCAAGGCCAGTCCACTCCCCGATGTTGTCTTCCCATCGTTTTCTCTGTCTGCTTCTTCGTACACCAACAAAATAACTTCTTTTTTTTTTTCTTTCTTTTTTTTTTGGGGGGGCGGGGCGGGGACATTACGTGAAAGCAAGGCAAATGCTTCTTTCCAATCGATGCATATCGATCTCCCATGAATGATGCCCTGCCTTTGCCCACGTGCAGACAGGAAGGAAAGAGATGCCCCTGCGAGACCTGTGTCTAGTTCTCCAGGCAATGTCTGCATTGTTCCCTAAAGTGTGGAATCCACTCCGCCACCATCAGTTAGCAGCTCTCGCACGATCTATAGTGTCTGTTGTCACAGGCTGGACTGGTGGGCTTTAAAAGGCTTTTCTTTGCTTTCTTGGTTTTGCTTATTGTAGGCGATTGAGGCCGTCCTGACCTTTGTCCTTTTTCTTTTCCTTTCTACCTTACATAAGTATTTTACAGAAATGTTGATCTTTTTTAAAAATGGTTTTGCTTTTTCAGTGTGATGGTTTTCTTAAAGTAGATGAGGGGAAAATGTTGTTAATGGTTTAATTATTACTATTAGTTTGACCCCACGGGCAAACTGAAGAAGTAGGATCATCAGTTTACAGCTTAGTATAGGTATCATTTTGTTCATTTTGTTGTTCTTGGTTTACATTTGTTGCCATATTTCTTTTCGTCTTTCAGGTAAGATTTAAGACCTGTAGGCAGCATCTCTTCCCAGTGGAATTGATGTTCCTTTTGAACCTGTATGCCAAACAATGGGATTATCTTTCTTTTAGCCCCCAAACCTGATTTGTTTGCAGCTTGCCTTCTATATTTTAACTATACTTTTTTTAATTGAAACGAGGAGATAAAGAAAATTTGTCACTTAAACATTTTAGACGTCATAAGTTATATACCGGTCTTGGATGTTTCTCTTCCAATCTTAATTCAGACCGTTAATATCAATATCATTTTTGCTCTATTCTTTCTCGTACATTTATTTCTTTGAATAACTCTGTGTTGTCTAACAACTGTAATGACCTGGTTCTCTTTAAGCCAATAAAGCCTGTAGTTTGGGTAAACGTGTATTTTTTTGTCTTTCTTCTTTCTTTCCTTTTTCTCCTCTCTGCTTTGTTTTTTTTTGTCTTTCTTTGTTTCTCTCTAGTTTGTTTTTTTTCTTTTGTCTCCTTTCTTTTCTATTTTCTTACAACCCCTGTCTGTCTGTCTGTCACTCTCTCGCTTCTTTCGCTTTTCTCTTCTCTCTCTCTCTCTCTCTCTCTCTCTCTCTCTCTCTCTCTCTCTCTCTTTCTTCTCTCTCTCTTCTCTCTCTTCTGTCTGCCATCTCTTACACCTCCCGCTGTCTGCTGTCACCGTTCTCTCCCTTGTCTCGTCTCTCTCCTTCTGTTCACTTCTTCTCTCTCTCTCTCTCTACCACCTCTCTTGCTCTCACTTCTAACGCTTTCTCATCCAACCCATCATTAACGCCATCCCTTAGCTACTTGCGCAATCGTTGATATGTCAGTTTCGCTGTCTTGATTTTGCTTTTCCACCCTTTTGTGTTTTTGCTTTTCTACTGCTCGATTTGTCAAGTTTGCTTTCATTTTCCTCCTTTCCTTTTTGTGTTTTGTACTCCATTTTAACATTGGTTTAACTTATTCTTTTGTTTCTTGGTGACTCTGAAATCTTGGATAGTACGGGATTAAAGAACATGGTGAAAAGTGATTTTTCTTTGGTATTATTACGTGCTGGTAGTTTGCTGTTGATGAGTAATCCTCTTTCTTTGTTTTTTTCTTGTTAATGTTTCTTTTCTTTCTGTGTTTCCTTATTGGTTTTTGTCATTCTTGCATGCATGCTTGCTTCTTTCGTTCATTCGGTTCTTCTTTCTTTCCTTTCTTTTTTTCCGTTTTATCTGTATATCTTTCTGTCATTCTTTGTCCTTTTTTTTTTCGTTTATTCTGATTTTTCTTTCTTTCTATGTTTTCTTTCTTTCTTTCTTTTTCTTTCTTCCTTTCTTATATGTTGCCTCAACTACAATAGAAATTGTAAATCGAAATATGTTGGTCTTATCGGTATGATTTTTGCTGAGTTCACTTTTTCTTTCTGAGCTGCTACGAAAAATCTGTCTCTATTCCGTCACACAAAATTGTTATCTTCTTCAACTTTGCTTTCAGCAGATTTTCAGATCAACGTTGACACACTGGAACACCTGACACACAAGTTAACACCCAGATCTCTCTCTCTCTCTCTCTCTCTCTCTCTCTCTCTCTCTCTCTCTCTCTCTCTCTCTCTCTCTCTCTCTCTCTCTCTCTCAGATCCTTCTTTTTTTCCGACCTATTTTGTCAGTGAATAATATCACTCTTCTGCTTCCTCTTAATTCTTCCTTGCAATTCTTCTTCGCAATTCTTTTTCTTCTTCGCAATTCTTCTTCTCAAATCCTCTTCGCAATTCTTCTTCACAATTCTTCTTCTTCGCAATTCTTCTTCTTTGCAATTCTTCTTCTTCGCAATTCTTCTTCTTCACAATTCTTCTGTTCTTGTTCTTCTTCGCAATTCTTTTTCTTCGCAATTCTTCTTCTTCTCTGCAATTTTTCTTCTTCGTAATTCTTCTTCGCAGTTCTTCTTCTTCGCAATTCTTCTTCTTCGCAATTCTTCTTTGCAATTCTTCGCAATTCTTATTCATCACAATTCTTCTTCTTCGCAATTCTTTGTCATCTTCTTTTTCGTCTTTTTCTTTGATTTTTCAGATAGTGTTTGCTCTGTGCATTCTGTCACCAATGTGGGACACCCCTGTGACTATTTCCAGATCATCATGCATTGCAGTAGTTGTTGATACTGTCTGATGGTAGTCACATCTTGATTTGGGTAACTTGTTTGTTTCTACGACCTTTTAGGAGTCCAATGAGGCCTAGTTTTAGAGCTCACCCTCTGTCTGTCTGTCTGTCTGTCTGTCTGTCTGTCTGTCTGTCTCTCTCTCTCTCTCTCTCTCTCTCTCTCTTTCTCTCTCTCCCTCTCTCTGTATGTGTGTGAATGTGTGCGCGCGCATGTGTGCGTGTGTGTGTGCGCGCGCGCGTGCGTGTGTGTATGTGTGCGTGTGTGTGTGTGTGCTTTCTGTTGTTGTGCTTTTTCCATTCTTTCTCTTGCTCTCTTGAGAACTTACATCATTCTAACCTCAGTGATTTCTCTCTCCTGGATTTGGTTTTCTTCTGTTCTTTTCTTTTTTCATTTCCTTTTGTTTCCCTTCCACTTTGTCCTCTATGTTTTTCGTTTCTTTTCGTTTCCTTTTTTTCTGTTAACTTTTTTTTTTTTTTTTTTGGGGGGGGGGGTGAACAATGTGATAAATTATACCCGTTTTGTTGGATATCCATCCTTTTTTGTTCTCGTGCTGTTAATTTGGTTTTTGTTTCTGTTTTCTTGCTTGTCTATTTTTCACGTGTTTGTTGCCCTTTTTGGTGTGCCATTCTTTGCTTTCTGTAGGAATTCTTTTCCCTTGAGTATGTGTACTTTCTGGTGTTGTTTTGTCTTAGTTTCTTTCCATCGTCCTTTCTTTCTTTTCCATCTGTCTTTTCCCTAGTTTTACGTTTCTTTGTGCTGTTCATTGTTTCTGCTTCCCGTTCTTTGTTCTTTTTCTTGCATATTTTTTTTGTTTTGTTTGATAATTTTGTTTCATTATTTCTTTCCTCATTTTTTTGTCTTCATCTTTCTCTTCATCTTGTTCCCTTCTTTTTTTCCTGACTTTTGGTTAGTATCTGTCTCTCCTTTTCTGCCGTACTATCTTTTCTTATTTTGGCTCCCTCTTTTTCCTATTTTCTTCCTTCCTTTCTTTCTTTCTTTCTTTCTTCCTTTTGCTCATTCTTACTTTCTTTAACATTTGTCTTTTCTGCTTTCTTTCTCGCAGTTACTTTTTCTTTCTTTCTTTCAAACTTTCTTTCTTTCTTTCTTCCTTTCTTTCAGTATTTTCATTTTCTTCATTCTGTTTTTTTTTCGTACTTTCTTTCTTTAACTATTGTTTTTGTTTGTTTTGTTTTGGGGGACTTTCTTCCTGTTTCTTTAAAATGTCTTTTCTGTTTTATGTCCTTCTTTGTTCAGTCTTTGTTCAAACCCACACATAGAGAAGAACACTGAGTCCTGTCTTTCTATATCATAGACAGGACATGGGACTCCCCTTCGAAATTGCTGTCTGGTTGTCATGGCAACGTTCTGTTAATGTCTGCTGTCTTGCCAAATGTCACGGGACCCCCCAACCCCGCCTTTCCACACCCACCCACACACCCACCCATCACCATCAGTGAACATTTTGAAGTCCAGTGCTTCTTTACTTTCTTTCTGACTTTCTTTCTTTCTGTTGTTTGTTCATTCTTTCTTGATGGTGACACGTGTTGTCTTGTCTCACAGCCGAATCTTTCTTCCTTCCTTCCTTTTTTTCTTTCTTTCTATCTATCTATCTATCTATCTATCTATCTATCTATCTATCTATCTATCTATCTATCTATCTATCTATCTATCTATCTATCTATCTATCTATCTATCTTTCTTTCTATCTATCTTTCTTTAGTTCTCTCTCTCTCTCTCTTTCTCTCTTTCTGTCTTTCTTTCTGTTGCTTGTCGTTCTTTCTTTTAGTTACATCTATTGTCTTGTCTCACAGCTCAAACCTTCCTTCCAGTCTTTCTTTCTTTTTTTCCTTCCTTTCTTCTTTCGTTCTTTCTTTTTCTTTCTTTCAATGATTTCTTTCTTTGTGTTATTTGTTTGTTCTTTGTTTCTCGTGACATCTATTGTCTTGTCTCGCAGCCCATTCCTTCCTTCCTTCCTGTCTGTCTTTCTTTCCTTCTGTCTTTCTTTCTGGTGACATAATAATATTGTCTTGTCTCATACCCCAATCCTTTCTTCCTGTCTTTCTTTCTTACTTTCTTTTTTTACTTGCTGCCTGTCTGTCTTTCTTTCTTTCTTCATAATGATATCTATTTCCACGTCTCACAGAACAGTTCCTCCTTTTATTTTATTTTTATTGTTTTCTTTCTGTCTTTTCTTTTTCCTTCTTTCCGTTTCCTCGGAACTTTTGCTTTCATGTTCTACAGTCCAAACCATACTTTCTCTCTTTTTTTTTTTCTCTCTCTCTTTCTTTCTTTCTTTTTTTTTCTTCCTTCCTTCCTTTCTTTATTTTGTGTGTTGGTTTGTTAGTTTGTTTGTTCTTTCCCACATTTTCCCCTTTCTTTCTTCCCTTCCTTCCTTCCTCCGTTCCTTCTTTCTTTCTTTCTTTCTCTCTTGCTTTATTCATTTCGTTTGTTAGTTTGGTTTTTTGTCTATTAGTTCTTTCTTTCTTTCGTTCTTTCTGGTAACATCTGCGCTCTTGCCACACGTGAGGGATGGGTACCCCATCCCCGCCACCATCCGTTAACCCTAGAGTCCGTTCTATGTCTCTCTTTTTTCTTCCTTCGCTCCTTTCTTCCTTCTTTCTTTCTTTCTTTTTGTCTTCCTTTTTTCTTCCTTTCTTTCTTTCTTTTTCTTCATTTCTTTCTTCCTCTTTCTTCCTTTCTTTCTTCCTTTCTTTCTTTAGCTATCTTTCTTTCTGTCTGTTTTTTCTTCCTTTCTTTCTTCCTTCCGTCCCTCCTTCATTTCTGTCTTTCTCTTTCTCTCTGTTTTTCTTTCTGTTTTTCTTTCCTTCCTTTTCTTTCTTTCTTTCTTTATTTCTGGCAAAATCTGCTGCCTTGCCACAAGTACTGAACGCTCTTCCGAAAACCATCACATAACAAATCACAGCCCAAACCTTTCTTTCTCTCTGTCTTTCTTTCCTTCCTTTTCTTTCTCTCTTTCTTTCTTTCTTTCTGTCCATCTGCTTGTCCATCTGTCTGTCTGCCTTTCTGTCTGCTTTTCTGTCTGTCTGTCTGTCTGTCTTTTTTTCTTTATGGCAACACATCCGCAGTCTTGCCACAAGTGTTCGACCATTTCTTCACCACCATCACTTAAAACCTCAAAGTCCAGTCTCAATATTTCCTCCCTTCCTTCCTCTCTCCTTTATTTTCATCCTTCCTTCCTTTCTTCTTTCCGTCCTCCTCTCTTCTTTCTTTCTTTCTGTCTGTCCCCACCACTATGATTTAACACATCACCAGCTAATCTATACTGTCTGGGTTACCTTCGCCGACGTTTCATTTTCCTCAATCAATGAACATCAAAAATAATGCCCCATTGATGTAGCTTAAGTTCAGCTGACTTGACATTTTCCACGATTCGGGCTACGTCTCCCTGTTCAATCAGAACTGTCTGTCTGTCTGTCTCTCGCTTGTCTATGGTCGCTTTTTTGGCTTCTTTTTATTTTTTGTCAGTTGGTTTATTTCTGTATCATTTAGTCATTTCTTCACTAAATTATGTCATTCATTCAATTGTTCGTTGGTTCGTTCGTTTATTGATTATTCATTCACCGATTCTTTTATGCACAATGTCATTTACGTAATCATTTATTCATTCATTTATTTATTGTTTTTTCCTTCTTTGTACATTCAGTACTTCTTCGATGTTCTATGTATTATTCTCTCCCTTCCCCCCTCTCTCTCTCAAATAAACTGTGAATACTTTTATTCACACAGAAGTTTCTGTAATTGTTGACTTTGAGCATTATTGCCTTTTTTGTCCTTAAAAGAGCAACCTTACAGTTCTCAAATCAACATAGAAAGGAGAAAAAGGAGATAAAGGAAAAAGACAGCAGCATCAGTAGCAGTAGATAAAGATGAGGAGGGTGAGAAGAAAAAGAAGAACAACAACAAGAACAAGAACATGAACAACAAGGAGTAAACAATATGACACAAGAAAATTGGAGAAGCAGAGTCACTCGAAATTCTGACAATGCCAAACTGTTGGCAGTGATAATGTTTCTTTTCTGCTGATGGTACTTACAGGGGGATGAAAAGGGGCCCATAGGGAAAACAGAAGCTGAAGAATGCTGCATTATTTTACCATCCGGCATACTTTGGCTGGCTCTGTAACTTTGAGTCTTTTTAGACCAATGAACGGGGATATGGGACAGCCTAGTGGTTAGAGTGTTTGACGGCCTGGGTTCATGCCACCACCAAGGTGCCTATTTTGAGGGGACTTTTCTCCTAGAGTTGACATCAGTACCTACTCCACTCTTTCGAACGTCCTTCAGAAGAGACTATAAACCGAGGTCTCGCGTGCAATCGCACGCAGAACATCAAGCGCACAAGTTAAAAAACCCTGTTCCATTTTTAGGAAGAGTTAAAGCTAAAGGACGCCAGTAAGAGTGGATGGGATCTTTTGTTTATGAAACCCTCTCAGACTGGTGTCGTGTCCAGACATCAACCCAGAAGTCGGAATGCTGCTACCTTAATGGTGAGTAAACGCAAAATCTCACCTTCGGTGAACCTTTGAGCTCTGGCCAAAGAACAAAATAAAGGAAAGACCTTGAAGACTTTGCGTGCAGTTTTAAGTCAAGTCTTTCTGTGGTGTTAGAAGGACAAAGATTCTTAAAGGCAGTCATATGAAACAGGCTTGCTATTGGGTTTTGCCATGTCAAATAGTCCTCTGTCCTGTTTAGACTATACTTTAAAAAACTGATTATTGTGGACAAGTAAAGTAAAGAACTGGATGCAGAACATCGAAGAATGACCATACTAGTACTAGCTGCTGTTGTTGTCTGTGACTAAAAGTAATGGTTATGGGTAGATTATGCGTGGGAAGAAAAAATATAACTGCGTGTGTTTGTGAGTGTGCGTGCGTGCTTGCGCGCGCGCGTGCACGCACACGCATACACATGCATGTGCGTGTATACACCAGCCTGTGTGTTTGCATGAATGCATTCGATTGTGCTTGAACACAAGTACAGAAGAGAGGAGAGATAATGCCAGCGTGCAAGTGTGTATTTTGCGTAAGAGCCCTCATATACACACACACACTCTCTCTCTCTCTCTCTCTCTCTCTCTCCCTCTCTCTCTCTCTCTCTCTCTCTCTCTCTCTCTCTCTCTCTCTCTCCCTCTCTCTCTCTCTCTCTCTCTCTCTCTCTCTCTCTCCCTCCCTTCACATACATGTGTGTGATGGCATGTTTGTTACAATCCATCATCCTGTTTGATCTCTCATCTGAGCCTGGGGATCAACTGATCCTTCACCTGCCAGCCGATATTACCATCACCCCTCTCCTGACACAAACCAGCTGAGGGGAGTGGAAGGGCAAGAGGGGAGGAGAGAGAGGATGATAGAAGGGATAGGGGTGGGTGGGTGGGTGGGGAGGGCGGTTGAGGGGGGGGGGAGGAGCGGGGGGTGGGGTGGGGGGGGCTGTGAACACTAAGGCTAAAGAGGTCAGAGGGTCTTGGCTCACGGGTGTGCCCGAAGAAATGTTTATGAGGTTGGGATGATCAGCTCATCTCCACGCGTAATTAGGAAATGTACCTTATCTGTTTAGAGGGTGTGCTGCGCTACTTGTTTCGTCGGAGTTTTTTTTCCGTTGTTTTTTCTTTTCCCTCTACCGTTTTCTTGTATCTCTGTTTTTCTCTGTGTGTGTGTTTTGTCTGTGACTCTCTGTATGTCTTGTCTGTCTGTGGGTGTTTTATTTTTCCTGTGGGTGTCTCTCTGTGTTGTTAGGTTTGTTGGTAGTGTGTGTGTGTGTGTGTGTGTGTGTGTGTGTGTGTGTGTGTGTGTGTGTGTGTGTGTGTGTGTGTGTGTTAGTTTTAATGTTTATGTCTTGTGTGTGTCTGCTTCTATAATTATGTGTCCTTTCATCTTTACCGCCTATCTCTGTCTCTCTGTGTCTCTGTCTGTCTATCTGTCTCTGTCTGTCTGTCTCTGTCTGTCTGTCTGTCTCTCTGTCTCTGTCTGTCTCTGTCTCTGTCTGTCTGTCTCTCTCTCTCCACAACATCTGGCTCTCTCCCTGTCATACCATTTGCCCACCTGCTCCTAGCTTCTCTGAAATGTGTGTGCGTGCGTGCGTGCGTGCGTGTGTGTGTCTTTGTGTGTGTTCGTGCGTGCGTGTGTGTGTGTGTGTGTGCGCGCGCGCGTGCATGCGTGCGTGCGTGCGTGTGTGTGTGTGTTGTGTGTGTGTGACTACACGTGCAGTTTGAAAAATGGGAGGGGATGTGCAAAGAAAAGCAAAATTGTTTTGGAGGCACGATGCCAAGCCCTCCCTTATTGTATTTTTCTTTCCACAGCTCTCTCTCTCTCTCTCTCTCTCTCTCTCTCTCTCTCTCTCTCTCTCTCTCATGTGTTTTATATTTTGCAGATGTCTATTCTCAGGAAAGAGAGCAGCTTAGTGCATATTGCGGCAACTGTACTTTATGCATTAAAAGATGACTTCCCTGCACTTCATTTCTAAAATCTTGAAAGAGTTACCGAAGCAATAAACTGAACTGCTCAGACTGCGTACTGTGGGCAGGTTGAATCTGATAGAGAGGTAGGATAGCCAAGTGGTTAGAGCGTTGCGCTGACGATTTGACGGCCCGAGATCAAGCCCAAGTTCGAGCCACGACCAAGACAGCCGTTCCAGGAGATTTCCCCCCGGAGTTAACATCAGTACTGACTCCACTACCGGCAAATTCCTTGTGATGAGACTGTATACCGAGGCCCTGACTGCAAACGCACCCAGAGCTTCTTGCTCGCACGTTAAGATCCGTTTTACCTTTTGGATGAGTAGGCCATTTATGTCGGTAAGTACGGATGCTAACAAATATATTTTTAGTGTGCACACTGGTGTCGTGTTTAGACATCACCCCAGAAGTCGGAATGCGGCTACTTCAATGGTAGGTAAAAGCCGATCAGTTACCATTGGTGTGAACATTTAGCGCACGTAAAAATACCCGCGACAACAAGAGACGTATCCCTAGCAAAAATTATGTAGAAGAAAAAGCCACTCTGAATGGGAAACAAAATACACATGTATGCAGACAGATGACAAAATGGAACGAATGACAAATTTACACAAAATTGTATATACACGGGGACTTGATGCCAAAAAAAGCATTTGAGTGCTTTTTCCATTATCATGGATATAAAAGAATTTTTTTAAATAAATAAAAGACAGGAAAAGTGTGGGTTTTTAAAAAATGGGTGGCGCTGCTCTTGTGGCGACGCGCTTCTCCCCGGGGGGAAAGCATCCCGGATTTCACGCAGAGAAATCTACCGCCATGACTTAATAAAGTGGAATACAAAAACTTCTACAGACCTCGGAGCTCTAGCCGAGGAACGAAAAAACCAAAATAATGTGATAGTAGATAGGACTCATCTCTCTCCGGGTAGCAGGGTGCACTCTGGGCGTGGCTCTATCGTCTTCACCGCTGGCTGTGTTATAGTTGGCCACTTGTTCTCTGAAGAAGAAAAGGGCTCTTCACATGTGCACAATAATAATATTATATCATTCTATTCTGCAGGACAGATAAAACTGCATCAAGCTTCCATGTTGTTGCATTATGGGTTTGGTTTTTTATCTCTTCGAATTCTTTTCTTCTCTGAGAGACAGAGAGAGGGGGGGGGGGGGGGGGGAGGGGGGGGAGAGAGAGGAAGAGAGAGAGAAGAGAGAGAGGAGAGAGAGAGAGAGAGAGAGAGAGAGAGAGAGAGAGAGAGAGAGAGAGAGAGGGAGGGTGGGGGGAAGGGAGAGGGGGAGAGAGAGTGAGTGTGTGTGTGTGTGCGTGCGTGCGTGTGTGTGTGTGTGTGTTTTATTTGTGTGTGTGTATTTTATTTTGTTTTATTTATTTATTCATTCTTTTATTTCGAGGATAATGGAATAAGCACTCATGTCCTTTTTTATCCAGTCCCCGTGCGTATGCCGTTTTCGTAAAATTAATTTTGTCAACCTTTCCCACCGGCACACAATGGCCTACTCTTCCGAAAAGCGGAACGGCTTTTAACGTGTGCGCAAGATGTTCTGCGTGCGTTCACACACGGGGCCTCGGTTTGTGTGTGTGTGTGTGTGCGTACGTGAATGCGTGCGTGCGCGCGTACGTGCTTGCGTGTGTGCGTGTGACTGCACGTGCGTTTGTTGTGTATTTGCGATTGCGCTCTGTGTGTATGTGTGTCTTTTCTTTCTTCTGCCATTTTGAAAAAGGAATGTTTAATTGACAGACTGGATTACTAATACATTTAACCTTACTTATAGACGGACAACCAAAGACAACGTGTACTGTGTCATGCTTTCAACAGTATCATCACTCAATATAGAGAAGAAGAAGAAAAAAGATCCATGAACAAGGAAACAAAACAAAAGAGATCGACCGTCCTGTGAACCGTTCTGTTTAGTATTTCTTCAGGATCCAGAAAGGCTTGGCTAGATAGCTAGTGTAATGGCCTCTATTAATTGGTCTCGCTTGTGTTGTAATGTGTTGACGATGGCTGTTGGGAGGTTACAGAATTATATGCGGATTTTTTTGTGAATATTTTAAGCATTCTCTGTTTGTGTGCCTGTCTTGTGTCTCTGTGTGTCTGTGTGTGTTTGTGTGTCTGTGTGTGTGCCCGTCTGTGTCTCTATGTGATCTGTGTGACCCATGTGTCTGTCTGTATGATGTTGTGTGAATGTGTCTATCTTTCTGCCTGTCTGTCTGTCTGCTGTCTCTCTCTCTCTCTCTCTTCTCTCTTCTCTCCTCACAACACAACACACACACACAACACACATATATATATATATATATATTTATATACATGCATGTGTGCACATACACACACACTCGCGCGCACACACACACACTACACACCACACGTACACACACACTGCAGGTCTAAATCATCAGTACTTTTCAATGCACAGAACGCTCAATCACATGCTAGACTAAGGCACCACAGATTCGGATCCCCTTCCACTTTCTCCTGTTGCCCAGCAACCCTGCAGGAACACCAATCAAAGCATGACTTCTCAGTCCACGTCATAAAACACTCATATGACTCCCAGGACCCCTCACTCCCAATCCCCACTCCCCCTCCCTCAGCATCTCATTTTTCTCTGATCTCTTTCTCAGACTGTTCAGCTCTGATCGCCCTATCAGGTTGTGTGTACAGCAGGACTGGAAGAAGTCACCATAGGTACATACATCTACCATTCCTTGATGTAGAGTTATCACACTGCTCTCGCATTAGCAGTCTTCTGTGTGTAGATTGTACGGTGCGGTGGGCACGTTTATGCCATCTGTACTGTTCGTCATAACTGATATATTCCTGTCTTCAATGTGAATAAATCCCTCGTGAGGATACTAGGAGCCTGTCAGTAGCCTGTAGATAGCATCCCCACCTTTTGGAAATTCTATGCTCGGAATTCCCTCTTTCCTGTCCCTCGCTTTGTTCCTGCCTTCTTTCTTTTCTTCCCGTCCCCTCCGTGGTCGGAGCACTCGCTTTCCCCCAGCCAAGTTAAGCAGCGTCGAGCGTGGTTACCAGTTGGATGGGTGACCATTTGCGCGCCTTGGCTTCAGTACAGTTCCCACAGTTCACCCAGCTGTAAATGGGTACCTGCCCTCTTTAGGGTCAGGGAAGGTAAAGCAGCGAGGGAGAGGAGATGGGCACCGCCCTCAATATGCTGGCCCTAGAGAAGTGAAATCTCCGACACCTCGCTCCCCTACGACCTTATAGGCTATAGGACTCCTTTACCTTTACCTCCTTTACCCCTCCTTCTGGTCTAGTTTCTGCCTTCGTGGTCTTTTCTCCTGTTTTTAACGGAAAGACTTCAAACATAATGATTCCATCCCGCGTCGAAGTAGGATGCGCTGAAGCAGACTTGTCAGGCGCTTAACGGCAGCGCAAATGCATTTTCACTCATAATTATGATAGAAAACAGTAGTTGCTGTCTGAGCGTTGGAAGAAGAAGTTCAGCTCTGACAGACCTATAAGATTTGTGTACAACAGGGCTGAGAGATGTAACCAAATGCACCTACATCTACCATCCTTGATGTAGTTATCACACTGTTCTCGCACTATTAACAGTCTTCTGTGTGTAGATTGTACCGTGGGTATGTTTTATGCCATCTATACCGTCCGTCATATATAACACATTGTTTGATTGTTTGTTTGTTTTTATTAAAAAAAATATGCATGATATGATTTAGATGTGCGTACCTTTAGTGCCTGGGTTTTATCAACTTCTTGATTGAGCCATTGACCCTAAGGGCAACTAGCAAAGTTAGAGGCTGTATGATCAGTGGCTGTATGATCATGGAATTCCACTTTACAGCTCAGTCTTCAGTGATCTACACTGACTCTCTGACAAGGAGGCTTGACTTGCATAGCCGTTCTGTGCTGCAGCCCTGGGGGCTGGTTGGCCTTTGGAGAACATCTCCAACGCTGACTGTCCTTATGCCCGCGTGGCCGAGAGAGTAGGGATATGCTGTGGGCAAGTCATCTCCACTATGATCAAATTTCTGCCCAGTTTCCGAAAGAGCAGCTACCTCCTCTGCTGTTTTGGAGGTCATCGTCGAACACGACGGAAAAACATAAAGATGAATTGCAGAAGATTTGCTCATGGGTTGATACAAGGAATCTCATAACATTCTTTTTCAGTTAAACAAGACGCAAAAAATGATAATTTCTTTGATAGTTACTTGCTAAGCATACGTTTTGAGAGAAAGAGGTGGAAAATGTAGAAGAGAGAGACAGATACAGACAGACAGACAAACAGAATGACAGAAAAAAGCACATGAGTTTTTATTCCATTATCCGCGAAATGAACATAGACAGACAGACAGACAGAAAGACAAATGACAAACAGATCAAGCAGGAAGCAAGCTCCACAGACAAAAACGTTATTATTCATAATAAGACCAAAACTTAACTGTATTATCGAAGGGGAAACGCACTCTATGGTTGTCAGGCAGTACGTGAAACACGCGCAGTAATATTATTGTTCTGCCTGAAGAGCAACGCGATAGAAACTAGAATTTAAAATGCACTGGTGCAACTGATGTTCCGTGGCTGCCAGTGGCACGATTGTAGGCCTCCTATAAGATGGAAGTGTGTATCCTGATAGTAAGCAGCATCGTTTCTTTTATTTGTATAAGTTGCTCGGTTGTTGTTTTTCTCTGTAAGCGAAACTGATACTGGTTGTTTGCCTTGCTTTTGTGTGTGTGTGTGTCTGTTTGTCTGTCTGTTTGTCTGTGTGTGTGTGTGAGGGAGGGAGCGAGAGAGACAGAGAGAGAGCTAAATAATACATAGAAAGAAATGTGTGTTTGTATATATATATATGTGTGTTTTGTGTATGTGTATGTGTGCGTGCGTGCGTGCCTGTTTGTGTGTGCGTTTGTGTGTGTACGCGCGCGCGCGTGTGTGCGTGCGTGTTTGTGTGTGCGTTTGTGTGTGTAAGCGCGCGCGTTTGTGTGTAAATGCGCGCACAGCACACGTGCAGGTGCGCATTGAAAAATGGGAGGAGAAGGCAAGAAGTGTGAAACTGATTTGGTGGCACGATGCCAATCACGCGCTCATTGTATTTTTCTTTTAAGATTACAACCTCTCTCTCTCTCTCTCTCTCTCTCTCTCTCTCTCTCTCTCTCTCTCTCTCTCTCTCTCTCTCTCTCTTTCTCTCTCTCTGTCTGTCTCTCTCTCTCTCACTCTCTCTGGATCTCTCTCTGTCTCTGTCTTTGTCTCTGTCTTTCTCTGTCTGTGTCTCTGTCTTTCTGTCTGTCTCTCTGTCTCAGTTTCTCTCTCCGTCTCTCTGTCTCTGTCTTTCTCTCTGTCTCTCTGTCTCTGTCTGTCTGCCTGTCTGTCTACCTGTCCGTCTCTTCTCTCTCTCTCACTCATCTCTCTCTCTCCTCTCTCTCTCTCTCTCTCTCTCTCTCTCTCTCTCTCTCTCTCCTCCTCCTCCTCCTGCTTCTTGTTCTTCTTTTCTTCTTCTTCTTCTCCTTCTTATTTGTGCGTGCGTACTTACATTCTCATAAGAAAAAAGAAGTAACAAACAAAAAGGTGGTGTGTGCGTGATCCTGACTGCATGAAATTCGCTACAGTGGAAATTACATGTTGAAATCTTTTTTGTTGTTGCAGCTTAGTTTTATCTATTCTGCAATGTAACATGCATTGTGTAGCTACTGTGTTAAACAAAACATTGGCTGTGGAAAAACCTAATGAGTCTGGCGCATCACATTCATGATCTGTGGATAAGTCAGAGACTGGGTTCTAGTCTCTTGGAAGGTGTCTGCTCTACAGACTTTCCATTTCGTTTTGTTTATTTCATTTCATGCATACCACTTTAAGTCACGGCAGATTCATCTGCGTGAAATTCGGGCTGCTCTCCCCGGGGAGAGCGCGTCGCCACGAGAGCGGCGACACCCATAATTTGTTTTATACTGTCTGCATCTGTACATATTTCCCTATCAGTGTGGCTTTTTACTACAAAATATCGTCAGGGGAAACTCTCTTGTTGCCGTGGGTTCTTTGACGTGAGTTAAATAATTTTATGTAACGCATGAGACGGGACGGGATAGCTCAGTGGTCGGAGCACTCGCTTTCCCCCAGCCAAGTTAAGCAGCGTCGAGCGTGGTTACCAGTTGGATGGGTGAACGTTTGCACGCCTTGGCTTCAGTACAGTTCCCCCAGTTCACCCAGCTGTAAATGGGTACCTGCCCTCTTTAGGGTCAGGGAAGGTAAAGCAGCGAGGGAGAGGAGATGGGCGCCGCCCTCATTATGCTGGCCCTAGAGAAGTGAGGTCTCTGACGCCTCGCTCCCCTACCACCTTATAGGTTATGGGACTCCTTTACCTTTACCTTTAACGCATGAGACCTCGGTTCTACCGACAGACTAGCACCCAGACCACTACCCTTGGTCTATTGGATGGGGGGAAAGTTTTTAGCCCAAACGGGGATCAAACCACCGCACACTTCCGACCCGGACTTTCCGCTTTCTAGGCAGGCGCGTTACCTCTAGACCAGCGATCCATATTTTCCCCCTGGAGTTAATATTGCTAATGTACAGACTTCACTCCCCAGAAAGTGCTTCAGATGAGACTATGAAGTGGATGTTTAGTGAGTGAATGCACACAGAGCATCTTACACACTCATGTCAAAACATTCATCTATCTTTTGTAGGAGAATGAGCAGGCAGTTATACCAGTAGTATGGGTTAGGTGAACATACCCAGCATGCATCCTGATAATATAGAGGAATGGGCTCTGTCAGGTTCATCTTACCCACAAAAAGACACACTCTCTGAAAACCCAGTGCGTGTGACAATGATTTCTCAAACATTTACGGGGAAAGTTTAGGCCAAGTCAAGTCTTTGAATCAGGTTTCACTGTAGATACTTCAAAAATGCTTAACGCAAAGAATGTTATCAAACGAAATTGTACTTAGCAGTATTCTTTCAAGTATTCTATCACAAAGTAGAGGGGGGGGGGAGAGAGAGAGAAGAGAGACAGACAGACAGACCGACCGACCGGCTGACAGACAGACAGACAGACAGACAGACAGACAGACAGACAGACAGACAGACAGACAGAGAGAGAGAGAGAGAGAGAGAGAGAGAGAGAGAGAGAGAGAGAGAGAGAGAGAGAGAGAGAGAGAGAGAGAGGAGAGAGAGAGAAGCCCAACCCCATAGACTAAACTGTTTTCCCTTGCAGCAGAAAACAGGAAGGGGATGCTTGATATGAGCAGTTTGCCTTTATCAATTCGTTTCGCTTGTATTGAAGTCTTGACAGTGACATTTGTTAAGGTTTAGGAGTTATGTGTGGATATGCCCATGAATATTTTAAAGACAGACATATAGATAAGTGCGCGCGCACACACACGCACACAAACACACACACAGATACACACACATATATATCCACACATATGTAGGCATGCGCACAGAGACAAACAGACAGACTGACTGACACAGGAATACAGACCGACAGGCAGAGAGAGAGAGAGAGAGAGAGAGAGAGAGTTGAGGTAGTGTAGAGTGTGTGTGTGTGTGTGTGTGTGTGTGTGTGTGTGTGCGCGCGCGCGCTCGCGCGTGTGTGTGTGTTAAGGTCTGAATCTGTATCCTGCATTGAGCAGAGAAAAATGACATGGTAGACTGAAGGCGCCATAGACCTGACCTCCTTCTACTTGTTCCTATCGCCTAGGAACCATGGAACACCAAAAAAAAAAGAACCCACACCCTAATCTTTGCCATAAAAGTCTCATGTAGCCCCTCTCCATGCCCTTTCCATTGTCTCTCACTCTTGTCCGGTCTCTATTCTCTTCTGTTCAGCTCTGATTCACCCATACACAAGATGAATAACTGTGCAGCAGCACTGGGGTGAGTAGCTATGGCGAGCTACATCTACCACCCACCCCCTACTTAGGAAAGATTGTTCTTTTTTTTTCGTTCTCCAGCTACAGCTGTGAGGTTCATCAATGGTGAGATTTTTCCATATGCGACCGTTTAGCTCACCATTTAGGTAGCCGCATTTCGACTTCTGCTCTAGAGTTGGTTTTATGCAGAGTATATATATAACAGGTCAGGTCAGAGACTCCCTCTGCTACTGGTAACCATGTAACCCAGTACCACCTGCCACATGTGGGGAGTAAACCCAATCAAAAAATCCAACCTGGAGAGGGATGGGCTCCGCCAGGTTTGATTTGCCCAAGACACACCCATGAAAAAGACAGCCAGAATTTCCATACCGGATCGGTCGTCGCCCGGGTTACCAAGGACCGCGACTTCTGTTGCTCATCAGGACAGAGGTCGAAAGTATGCTACTGATGTATAACACAGCAAAATCCGTGCCAGAAACAACACTATCATTGGCACATGGAATGTACGGACACTAAGAGCTGCAGGCAAAAGTGGAAGAACTGACACATGAGATGTCCAGATATCAATGTCACATCCTTGGGCTCTGCGAAGTAAGGTGGAAAAACGTAGGAGAAACAACAACCCAGGAAGACCACAAATTATACTACAGTGGAAAACAGGATAAACATGAACACGGCGTGGGGTTTCTCGTTCACAAAGACACCGTGAACACCGTCATGAGCTGTCAGCCTGTGTCCAGCAGACTTATTACCATCCGCCTGAGAGCAACCCCCTTTAACATAACTGTAGTACAGGCATACGCCCCTACATCAGACTGCACAGATGAAGCCATAGAAGAATTTTATGACCAGCTACAAGAGGTTCTGAATCAAACTCCCAAGAAAGACATCCTTGTTGTGCAAGGTGACTGGAACACCAAGGTAGGAGAAGATGCATGGAAAGATTGGGAGGGCGTTTGTGGGCCACATTGCAATAACCAATCAAATGAAAGAGGCTTGAGACTCCTGGAGTTTGCCAGTAACAACCACCTCCAGCTAGTGAATACACTTGGCCCACACAAGAAATCCAGAAAATGGACATGGCATAGCCCAAATGGAGAACACCACAACCAAATAGACTATACCATGGTGAAAAGACGGTTTCAGTCTAGCGTTAACATCGCACAGACACGAAGTTTTCCAGGAGCAGACATAGGGAGTGATCATGATCTTGTGATGATGACTTTCCGACTACGTCTAAAGAAAATCCACAAGCCGAACAACATCAGGATCAAATTTGACCTCGAGAAGCTGGAGGACCCAGAGGTATTAGAAATTTTTCAAGCAAGGATAGGTGGAAAGTTTACAGCACTCACTGTGATAGACTCAGACATAGATACACTGACGAATAGTTTCAATACAGCAGTGACTGAAACAGCAGGCGAGCCTCTTGGCAAACACCGACCAGTCAAAAAACCATGGGTCACACCTAACATCCTACAACTATGCGACAAGCGTAGAGAGTTGAAGAAAAAGAAAAATGAAACAAAAGAAAGAGCAGAACAATATTATAGGGCAGTCAACAAAAGAATCAGGAAGTCCATGACGGAGGCAAAAGAGAAATGGATCGGTGAATAGTGCCAAGACATTGAAGAGAACATCAAGAAAAACAATAGCAAGAAAGCATATCAGCTGGTGAAAGACCTGACTAGCACAAAACAGGGAAAAGGTTTAACAATCCAAGACAAAAATGGGAAGTGTCTCACTGATGACCAGGATATTCTGAACAGATGGACAGAATACTGCTCCGACCTGTATAACTATAGAACCGCAGGAGATCCAGAAGTCCTTAATGTATCCGCAAGCAAAGACACAGACAGTCACCCTATCCTCCGAGAAGAAGTGGAAACAGCAGTCAGATCGCTGAAAAAGGGGAAGTCAGCAGGGGCTGACAACATTCCAGCTGAGTTGGTTCAAGCTGGAGGGGAAGCCATGATCAGCGCCCTACTAAGAATCTGCAACAAGATCTGGCAGACAGGAAAATGGCCAACACCATGGACACAGTCACTCATCATCACCCTCCCCAAGAAAGGAAATCTACAACAATGCCATAATTACCGCACAATCAGCCTCATATGTCACCCAAGCAAGGTCATGCTGCAGATAATATTGAATAGACTGAAGCCACAAGCAGAGACCGTCATTACTGAGGAACAAGCAGGTTTCAGAGCAGGGCGCAGCACAACAGAACAGATATTCAACCTCAGAATACTATGTGAGCGGTACCTTCAACATCAACAAGACCTTTACCATGTGTTTATCGATTTTAAGAAGGCATTTGACAGGGTGTGGCATGCAGCTTTGTGGGCAACCATGAATTTGTACAGCATCAATGCAAACCTGGTCAGAGTCATCAAACAGCTGTACAGCGAGGCCACCAGTGCAGTGTACTACAACAACAACATTGGAGAATGGTTTCGAACAACAGTTGGAGTAAGGCAGGGCTGTCTACTCTCACCCACTCTTTTCAACATCTTCCTTGAGAGAATCATGGCTGATGCACTGGAAAAATCATGAAGGATCAGTCAGCATTGGTGGCAGAACGATCACAAACCTCCGCTTCGCAGATGACATTGATGGAATAGCAGGATCAGAAAAAGAGCTTGCCAGCCTAACAGAACACCTGAATAAGGCCTCCAAAACATACGGCATGGAAATCAGTGCAGAGAAGACCAAACTGATGACTAATAACACCAACGGCATTAGCACTGATATCCGGGTTAATGACCAGAAGCTGGAAACAGTTCAAAGCTTCAAGTACCTGGGACCCATTGTATCAGATCAGGGATCCAAGCCAGAAGTAGTATGCAGGACTGCACAGACAATAACAGCACTGTCAAAACTAAACACCACATGGAGAGATAAAAATATCTCACTTATCTCCAAGATCAGACTAATGCGCTCCCTTGTCATATCCATATTTCTGTATGCCTGTGAATCATGGACCCTGACTGCAGATTTGGAGAGAAGAGTACAGGCGGTGGAGATGAGATGCTTTCGGAGACTCCTTGGCATCTCCTACAAAGCCCACATAAGCAACGAAAGCGTGCATAACAGAATCCAGCAAACCATTGGACCCTATGAAAACCTTCTAACGATCGTGAAAAAGCGTAAACTTAAATGGTATGGGCATGTCACAAGATCCAAAGGACTTGCAAAGACAGTTTTACAAGGCACTGTCCAAGGAGGAAGAAGAAGAGGCAGACCAAGGAAGAGCTGGGAGGATAACATCAGCGAATGGACAGGCCTAGAACTCAACAAAACCCTGAGAAAGGCAGAACAGAGAGAGGAATGGAGGGAACTGGTTGTTGAGTCTTTTAGGGTGCCCCCACGGTCGTCAGACTACGGGACAGATAGATAGATAGATATAACAGGTATATCTGAGTAATCCATTGACCATATAACCCTGGTATGGCTTTTTGTTATTGGCAGGGCTATAAATGATATGATTCGGTTAGGTTGGAGTCATCCATACAGTCAGTTGTAACTGGGCTGACATGAGATTCCCTGACATGGGATTTAAATGTGTGTAGATTTGTCAGAGGGTTGACTTAAGGGACGTTGGCTTACACTCTGTTTCAACGGGCAAGGAATGGAATCTGCACTTTTTATGATTTGTTGTTCCTCTCCACAAATCCTCTCAGCAGTCTTGAATGTACAGGTATCTGACCGACATAGTCTTCCTCTCAACCTTTAATTCCTTATTTGCCCATTTCCCAATTGAGTATGATCATGTTCAAAGAATGGCTAATTTTGATGATCACATAATATTATATAAATGATAAAGATGACGGGGAATAAAATAATTGCTTAAGAAAATGATGCATAAAAGAAAAGTTACACGTTACCGATATATATCTGCCAAATACTTCTCATTTAAGAGAGAGAGAGAGAGAGAGAGAGAGAGAGAGAGAGAGAGAGAGAAGAAGAGAGAAGACAGACAGAAGAGACAGAGACAGACAGACAGACACAGACAGACAGACAGACGACAGAGGGCGAGACAGAAGAGACAGAGGACAGAGACGAAGAGGGCGAGAGAGAGAGAGAGAGAGAGAGAGAGAGGAGAGAGAGAGAGAGAGAGAGAGGAGAGAGAGAGAGAGAGAGAGAGGAGAGAGAGAGAGAGAGAAGTGAGTGCAAAGCGCTTAACTTCTCATGCATCAATGACACAAGGGAGCAGATCAATGCTGTGATTGTTTGCTCACTCTGCCTCTAACCCTGTCAGCTGAACCACAATGCAGACACTGTCCCCTGCTGCTGAGCGACAACAACAGCAGCAGCAGCAACAACAACAACAACAACAACACACTCGCGCGCACACACACGCACGTATGCACGCACGCACGCACACGCACACACACACACGGAGTACGCAGGCAGACAGACAGACAAAAAGCAAACCAGTTGTCTAAGTCACTTGGCAAGATAATGATGATGGTGAGAAAAGTAACTTTGTTTCAAGATAGCGATTCTCTCTCTCTCTCTCTCTCTCTCTCCTCTCTCTCTCTCTCTCTCTCTCTCTCTCTCTCTCTCTCTCTCTCTCTCTCTCTCTCTCTCTCTCTCTCCTCTCTCTCACCACTCACACACACACACACACACACACACACACACACACACACACACACACACGCACAGATTAGAGATTTCTAAACAGATCTGTCATCAAAACTGATAAAACAAGAATTGTGAGCCATTCTAAGGCTTGTTCAAATATCTCCACAGCAAGAAGAGTGAATAGTTTGTTTTATAGAATAAAACTTAATGCATTCGTAACCAAATTCAGTAGAAACAGTAAATGTCTATGTGGTGAGAATATTTCTAATACTCATATAATATTTGAATGTAAGAATACGAAAGCTTTTTTACCTCAATTTTCTGAAAACTCCCTTAGAAGCATATTCAATAATTTGAATTTGGCATTTGATATTGCAAAAGGTCTCTGGCATAGTCCTATAGGACATTTGTTATAGTTTCATTAACGTTAATCACTTTTTATGTTTTTGTTTCTGTGGTGTGTTTTTTAAAATATTTTTTATTGTATCTTTTGCTTTGCACGGTTTCTTTTCATGATTAGACTACTTTCCCCCCCTCGCTTTTTTCAGTAGGGCCTCTACAACCACCTCAATTATCATACACCCCTTGTATATATATATTTTTCTTTCTCGTCTAATATCACTGAGAGTGAACAGACGTAAAATCGAAGACAACAACAACAACAACAACACACACACACTTGCATGCGTACACGCACTCACACCTGCGCGAACAAACGTGCACACTCACATGCACGAAGACACAGGACGGTTAGTTAAAAGAGACGAACAGAGACAGAGAGACACACGCAGACAGAGACAGAGAGCTCCAAACTGCCTTTTGCAGTACAACTAAACAGCATAAGACGAAGCAAAAACTAACACAAACAAGCTCAAAACAAATAAATCTGGTTTATGTTGACAGTGAGCTTTCCGTCAATGAGAACATTGTTCTACCCTGTTACTGAGTTTTGGCTTTCAGCAGAGAAGAAAAAAAAAACTTTGCTGTTTTGTTCCTGAAATGTAATATGCGGAGGGAAAAAATGTGTTTTGCTGAAGTCATTTATAATAGATGGCACCAAAATAATACAGCGGATTTGATCATTCATAATTCAGTTCTGCAAAATTATACAGAGGTGTTGGGCTAGCGTGAAATTTATGACAGTGATGTGTGCAAAAATAGATCAGTCTTTTGTTTATTTCGAAAATAGTGTTGATCTTTTGCTCTGAGTTTACTCTGTGTGTGTGTGCGTGCGTCTGTGTGTGTGCGTGTGTGTTTGCGTGTGCGTCTGTGTGTGTATGTGTGTGTGCGTCTGTGTGTGTATGTGTGTGTGTGCGTTTGTGTGTGTATGTGTGTGGGTTTGTGTGTGTATGTGTGTGTATGTGTGTTGTGTGTGTGTGTGTGTGTGTGTGTGTGTACACTGACGCGTGCTATGCTGGTAGGTGCAGACATAACATGGATTAGACAAATATTGTCTCATGCTTACTGCATCGATGTTAAATGTCATACTCTTATCTGTTATTACACTCTAGTTGTAACGTGGAGTTTGTCAGATATATTGACATTGTACCGATACATGTGTAATTATTGGCATTTAATATTGGGCAAATTTACCAGCAGCTTTCATCTTAAGCACTTGATGTCATGATTTTTCTACAAGATATATGTCTCGAGTTAAGTAAAGCTGTCAGAAAAAGAGCTGTCTTCTAATTATGAAATATATAACGCAAGAAAACCCACCCCAAACCCACCCAGCTACTCCCAACACTACTGGCACAAAGTGCGCTTCATTAGTTCTATCAGTTTGCTTGTATAATCATGTGAGAATGAGATGGTGTAATCGAGAAACGGTTCCATTTTTGACGTAAACATGTCATGACCACTAATTTTAATCTTGTCACTCACACACGCACACACAGACACACACATGCACACACACTTATCCACACACACACACACACACACACCACACACTTACATACATACATACATACACACACACCCTACCACTGCCTCACACACATATATTCACACGCCCCCTCCCCCAACAAACACACACACACACACACACACACACGTACGCGCGCGTGCACCCTCCCCACCACGCATCCCCCCCCCCCCTTCCCCCCCCACACACACACACACAATCACACGGAAGTAAAAAAAACAAATAAAAAAAACATACAAAAACAGCACAGCGTGTGTGGGAGAAGAAGCCACAGAGATTGGAGATGGAGGAGCACACACAACACACACACACACACACACACACACACACACAACACACACACACACACACACACACACACAAGGGCGGGTATAAACAGAATGAGAGAAACAACACACAGACAGATCATAACAGAAGGCTGATGCCAGCAGAGAGATACAGGCGGGAAAATGAGAGAGGAAAAGTCAACGGAAGAGAGAACTCTGAACTCTGTGAGAAAGACACATAGAGAGAGAGGAAGAGAGAGAGAGACAGAGAGAGAGACACTCAGACAGACATTTAGACAGACAGATAGACGGAGAGACAAACGAATGGACGGAGGGAGACAGATGTACAAGTGGCAAACAGACAAAATTCGAACTCGAATGTTTTACGTATTCACAGAGAGAGAGAGAGAGAGAGAGAGAGAGAGAGAGAGAGAGAGAGAGAGAGAGAGAGAGAGGAGAGAGAGAGAGAGAGAGAGAGAGAGAGAGAGAAAGAAAGAAAGAGAGGAGAGAGAAAGAGAGAGAGATTTTTCTCTCTTTTATATCAAGGATAATGGAATAAGCACTTATGCGGTTTTTTACATCCAGTCCCCGTATGCATGCGGATTTGTAAATTCTGTCATCTGTTCCCACCGGCGTACAATGGCCTACTCTTACGAAAAGCTGAACAGGATTTAACGTGTGCGCAAAATGTTCTGCGTGCATTCGCACACAGGGCCTCGGTTTATAGTCTCATCCGAAGAACTTTTGGGGAGTGGAGTCTACACTGATGTTAACTCCAGAGGAAAATATCCCCTTGAACGGGAATCGAACCCGGGTCGTCAGATTGCGAGCGCAATGTTCTAACCACTAGGCTATCCAGTCCCCCTGGGGGGGGGGGAAGAGAGAGAGAGAGAGAGAGAGAGGAGAGAGAGAGAGAGAGAGAGAGAGAGAGAGAGAGAGAGAGAGAGAGAGAAAGAGAGGGGGAGGGAGAGAGAGAGAGAGAGAGAGAGAGAGAGAGAGAGAGAGAGACAGACAGACAGACAGGACAGACAGACAGACAGACAGACAGACAGACAGATATATACTAGAGAGAGAAAAGGGGACGGTAAAAATACGGAAGAACTGAAAAACTCAGGGGTTTAGTGATGTAAACGAAACAGCTCGTATCAAGACACAGAACTATATATTTCAACGCCTTCATCACCCAGCCATCCACCCACACAGGACCCGGTCAGCCAAATGAGAGAGAGGGAGAGAGAGAGAGAGAGAGAGAGAGAGAGAGAGAGAGAGAGAGAGAGAGAGAGAGGAGAGAGAGAGAGAGAGAGGAGAGAGAGAGAGAACAAAATGACGCAGCTTACAACAGTATCAGTTGATAGCTGGGATTATTCTGTACAAGAAAAGAGAGGAAGGAACAGAAGGGTATAGAATAAAAAGAGAACGGAAGAAGGAGAATACGAAGAAGAAGAAGGAGGAGGAGGAGGAAGAGGAGGAGGAGGAGGAGGAGGAGGAAGAAGAGGAGGAGGAGGAGGAGGAGGAGGAGGAGGAGGAGGAGAAGAAGAAGAAGGGAAAGGAAGGAAGAGAGAAGAAAGAAGAAGAAGAAGAGAAGAAGAAGACAAGGCAATGCCAAAACAGCCAGAGAGATATAGAAAGAGAGAGCTAGAGGAGACAGACAGACAGACAGATAGACAGATAGACAAACAGACAGTGACAGACAAACAGACAGAGACAGAGAAAGACACACAAAGAGAGGCACAGGGAGAGAAAGAAACAGACTGAAAGACAGACAGACAGACGTGCAAACAGAGAGACGGGAACAGAGGCAGACAAAGAAACATACAAACAGACAGACAGGAACAGAGGCAGACAAAGAGACATACAAACAGAGAGACAGGAACACAGGCAGACAAAGAGACATATAAACAGAGAGACAGGAACAGAGGCAGACAAAGAGACATACAAACAGACAGAAACAGAGACAGACAAAGACATACAACCAGACAGAAACAGAGGCAGACAAAGAGACATACAAACAGACAGACAGGAACAGAGGCAGACAAAGAGACATACAAACAGAGAGACAGGAACAGAGGCAGTGTGGTCAAGCAGGCAAATGGCGAACAAGCTCCAAAGAGAAGCGATCACTTCCCACTCTCCTAATTACCCCGTAAACACGAAGCGATCAACCCAGCCTGCTGTCCATAAACCCTCACTAAAACAGCAAGCATCACCATCACCGGAGCAATCATTCCTCATCCCCACCTCGCACACACTCCCACACTCACACACATGCATGTAAACGCACGCTTGCGCTTGCGCTTGCGCGCACACACACACCACCACCACACCACGCACGCACGCACGCGCACCCCCCCCCCCCCCACCACACACACACACACGCACATACACACACACTGACCTTGTCCAAGGATTGTTAGCACAATTAGCTTTCTAGTATAAACATCTTTCCTAGCCTTTGTGAGACTGCCAAAGGGAGGATGGCTGATACTACGCATACAAGCGCGTGTGCATATGAACGCATACAGACACACGCACACACACACACACACACACCACACACACACCACACACACACACACACACACACTTTCATACATACACATGCACGCACTACTGCTACAACGACTACTTGCTGTTATCACCATTATCCTAACCACACTCATGCACACACATACACACACAAACACACACACACGCGCGCGCGCACACGCGCACACACACACTCACTCATTCACTCTCCCACACACACATCTGATGTTTATGGGGCTGGCAATGGGAGGATGGCCACTATCAGCTGACAGGTGTGAGAGCCATGGAAGGAGGCTACCACTGTACTACCTCCTTACCTAGCCACTCTGGGGAGTCTGGGGTGTGTGATGGGGAATGGCAAAGATGCCCTCACACACACACACACACACACACACACACACACACACACACACACACACACACACACACACACACACACACACACACACACAGCTATGTGTTTTGCAGGCTTGTATCAGAAATTAAGCCTTAATGCTTTTAAAACAAACAACCAAAGACACAAAAACTAAACAAACAAACTCTTTGATTCCTGTTCTCGAAAAGTGACCTTGGTATAAAAACCTTTTGTTCTTATTTAAATTACCTTCAAGAAAGTAATTTTTTGTTAATCCTTATTTCACATAATCGCCTTAATGATGCTATGAAGATTCCAAAGGGGAAAAAAGACAAAGTTGTTTATTCAGTAATATTCAAAGTTGTTTACTCAGTAATATTTGCAAATAGCATTCCATTATTCTTCCTTTTCGCTCTTGTCTCTTCTATTTTGTTGCCTTCAAAAATCAAAACACGTGGAACACATCTGACCAGCAAGTCCAACAACCTTGTAAACCGTCAACTCTATGCTGATAAACGTACACAACAACAACAACAACAAAAACACAGATACAAGCCAGCAGAAAACGTTAGCAACAACGACAATGACGTCACACGACAAGAACAAACAAGGAAAATGTAAACACTGCAAAACCAAAGCTGACCAGCTCTACGAAAATAGCAGCAATAAAACAGGCATGTTCCCTGAGAGAGCAGTACAGCGATTTACCTTCGAAAAACGACAACAGCTGAGTGTAAGACACTCTCAGCTTTCCAATACAAACTATTTTTTCCTCCCAAAACCCCCTTTCTGTCCAAATATAGGCCTAGCAAACCTGGATAATATCTCAGATTGGCCTGCTTCTGTTAAAACTGAAAACTGTCTATCCTGCTTTTTGCCAGTTTGTTTTTTTTCGTCAACATTCAACATTGCCACCGAAAACAATCCAAGAACAATCCTTCATAATTTTGAAATCCATGCAGACCTTTTTTTTAAACAGAATTTTATTTTCAAATAGACGTCTAGCTTTTTCATAAAGCTATCTATTCCAAAACTTTTCACACCCAAATATAGGTCTGCTTAACAGGGATGTAATCTGAAACTGGTCGGTTTTTGTTTTAAATACACAACAGCAAACAGAGTACATACGGGGAGGTGGAGATTTTCCCTCTGCATCCTCCTTCTTTTATCACTTTCCCTTTTTCTTAGCACTGAAAACAGTTACCAAAAAAACCCCAGCAAAGCAAATTCTTACAAACTTTGAAGCCACTACAGACCTCATCTTACTGTGAAAGTTTTTCCAGATTTTTTTCGGTTTTCTATTATTAAACAAACATTAGACATATTTCTACCTAAAATTTGTTTCTGCCCAAACACGAACCTACAGAGGTAGATTTCTGCCTGTCTGGTTGTCTGTTTGTCTGTCTGTCTGTCTCTCTGTCTGTCTGTCTATCTCTGTCTCTCTGTCTCTCTCCATTGCTTTGTCTGCATGCCGGTGTGTGTGTTGTTTTTGTACGTAGAAACACAGTAAAACCTGAGCGTAAGTCACGCGCTCTTGGTCAGCTTCCTATCAAAACATCCCCTCCAAACAGAACTCTACCTAACTAGGATATAATGTGGAACTGGCCTGCTGTTCTAACCACAACGCTGCCAGCAGTAGGCTGCGTTTTCTTCTTTCTGTCTTCCTTTACCCAGCTGTTTACTTTTTGTCATCATTCAAAGTAGCAACTGAAATCCAGCAAAAAGAATTCTACAACTTTGGAGCTACCACAAGCTGCATCTTACTGCGATGACTTTTTTGTAAAAGAAGGTTTAAAAAAAAAAGAATTCAAACAAACGTCATAGAAGACGTCAGACGTGAGACAGGTGGTCAGGCAGACAGGCAGACAGATAATCAGAGTCAGACAGACAGGCAGTCAGACAGATAATCAGAGTCAGACAGACAGGCAGACAGTCAGACAGATAATCAGAGTCAGACAGACAGGCAGACAGTCAGACAGATAATCAGAGTCAGACAGACAGGCAGACAGTCAGACAGATAATCAGAGTCAAACAGACAGGCAGTCAGTCAGTCATGCAGACAGTCACACAGACAGACAGATACAGATATGATATAACGTTGAGTGAACACACGTAAAATCGAAGCAACAAGAGGCAGATAGAGACATTCAGGCAGACGGACAGAAAGAGAGGGAGACTGATACAAACGGATAGATAAATCAGAGACAGACAGACAGACAGACAGAGAGAGAGAGAGAGGGGGGGGGGGGGGGGGGTTCTTTAGACCAAACCCTCATGAAAAAAGGGAACAGAAATATAGTAAGACTGGCAACGTAATAGACAAATCAGTGACAACACTCACAAAATCAATCAATTGACTACATATAAAACAGCACTCAACTATACAATTAACTTGTTAATCATTCGATCAATCAACCAAACAACCAAACTATCAATGAACAAATTAATTACAGACACATTCTTTTACTTTTACATGTACATGTTGTTTCACATAACTATATATGGAGACAACCATATGACATTCATTTTCACATAATCATTCCGGCTTTAAATCAACTACGTAGAGAGAGACACACAGTCAGAGACACAGACAGACAGAGACACAGACAGACAAACAGACAGACAGTAAAAGAAACCAGTTAGGCAAATCTTTATACACACCCTAAACAGACAAGATTATATCCCCGCCCTCCTAATGATGCGTAATCAACCCAGCTTTCTGTCCATAAACCTCACTACACAGCCACCAAGCATTTCCCAAAAACCATTACCCTCACACACACATACACACACATGCACATACATACACACATGCACACACACTCACACACACACGCACACAAACACACAAACACACTGACCTTGTAGTCCAAGGTTCTCTAACACGTTTAGCCCTCTGCTATAAATCTCCTGCCTATTCTTCTTAGCTGAGTGTGGGTAGCGGGAGGATGAGGAAGATGATTGGTACCACACACACAAGCGTGTACACGTACGTGCACACACGAACGGATACACAAATACACACTACTCACACACACACACCACACCACACCACAACACAACACACAGAGATATATACACACACGCATACACACACACGCACACACACAAACACACACACACACACACTACACACCACACACACACACAATACACAACACACACAACACACACATACACTACACACCCACACTCCTACACACACCTGATCTTTATGGGGCCTGCAATGGGAGGATGGCCAATATCAGCTGACAGGTGTGAGAGCGATGGGAGGAGTTTACCACTACCTCCATGCCTAGTAACTGTGGGTAGTTTATAATGTGTGGTGGATTTTGGCAAAGATACCGTCACAAAATAACTTACAGACGCACACAGGCAGAGAGGCAGGCTGGCTGGTAAGCAGGCAAGCGTGCACGGCCGCACGCATTAAATTGTGAATCGTGTACACACACAAACGCACGTGCGCGCGCATTAACACACACGCGCATACCCACACGCACGCACGTATGCACGCACAGAGAGAGAAGAGGAGAGAAGAGAGAGAGAGAGAGAGAGAGAGAGAGAGAGAGAGAGAGAGAGAGAGAAGAGAGAGAGAATGACAATGACAATTTCTTTTATTTCGAGGATAATGAATAAGCACCCATGTGCTTTTTTACATCCAGTCCCCGCCCTTAGGGATATAATTATAAGAGAGAGAGAGAGCGATAGCGAGAGCGCTCAAAGCCATACTTTATCTTTTTCACTAGAAAAAAAGTAGCTTTCTTCTGCTAGAAATAATCCAGTAAATCTTCCTCCAACCAGGCTAGCATCAGAAAAAACTCGGCTGCAAGGCTACAAAACAACCAACCAAAGGAAGAAGCAAAAACAGCCAAACACATGAAGGTCACTTTGAGTAGGAAACTTCTGTTCTTAAGGAGCGACCTTGATGAAAGAGTAACGAAACTTTTGTTTTATTTTTGGCACCTTAGCAAGATAGTTTTGGATTCGCGTCTACTTCGAATCGGTGACTAAACTAATTCCTCAAAGAGTTGAAAGAAATGCAAAAGAATTTGTGGATTGCCCTGTGAAAGTAACAGATAACTTTTGATTATAGTCCGTTTTGGTCTTGTTATGTCCATTTTGTTCTATTTCCATATAAAACCATACAGAAATAGTGTGACCACCAATTCTAACCTTTATGGAAATTGTTACGTCCACGCTAAATAAATACTAGCTAAACAAAAACCTAGATACCACATAGCAAAAACCCTAGATACCACATAATAAAAAACATCAACAACGACAAAGATGACGTCAGCAACAAGAACAAACAATAAAGCAAAATGTGGACACAGCAAAACCAAAACCAACCAGCTTTACGAAAATAGCAGCAATAAACCCGACATGTTCCCTTAGAGAGCAGTACAGCAATTTACCTTCGAAAACCGGTAACAGCTGAGTGTAAGACTCTCTCAGCTTCCTCATAAAACCATCTTGTCCACAAAGAAAACAAATTTCTTGTCCAAATATAGGCCTAGAAAACCTGGATGATAATTCAAATTGGCCTGCTTTTGTTAAAACTCAAAACCTCCTATCCTCCTGTTTGCCACATGTTGGGGTTTTTTTCAACTCAACACGGCAGTACAGCGATTTACCTTTAAAAAACCGATAAGAGTGTAAGACACTCCCAGCTTCCAAATGAAACCATCTTCATCAAAACCCCTCTTTTTCTGTCCAAATATAGGCCTAGCAATCCTGAATACTATCTCAAATTGGCCTGCTTTTGTTGAAACTCAAAACCTCCTTTTTGCCACATGTTATTTTTTGTCAATACTCAACACGACCACCACAAAAACAACCCAAGAGCATTCCTACATACTGCGAAACCACTACAAGCCGTTTTTAGAGTAAGGATATTTTCCAGGAATGTCTCTGTTCAAACAAATGTTTTACTTTCCAATAAAACCCTCTTCTCCAGAAACCTTTTCCATCCAAATACAGGCCCACTCAACTGGGATCTAATCTAAAAACTGGCTAGCTTTCGTTGAAACAAATAATTTAAAAGAGTAGATAATATTTTGAGAGATTATTTTTTCCCTTCTCCATTCTGCTCCTGTATGCCACTTTTTCTTTCTGTGGACACTTCATGGGATCTCCAGCAATTACCGTAGAGTATTTGTACAGACTATATTTCACTGTGAGGATATTTCTTTTCTCGGAAATTTCTTTTTCCAAAAACAGAGTCATACAAAAGTAGTTTTACCGAGAAATTGTTTCTGTACAAACACAAATCTTCCAGCTTGGTAATAGAGCAAACACATGCCAGACACAGTCAGTGTTTACACAGGTCAGAGAAGTTGAGGAAAACCGTGAAATGGTCTTTACTTGGATCTCAGAGATGTATGTATGTATGTATGTATGTATGTATGTATGTATGTATGTATGTGTATATATATATATATATATATATATATATATATATATATATATATATATATATATGTGTGTGTGTGTGTGTGTGTGTGTGTGTGTGTGTGTGTGTGTGTGTGTGTGTGTGACTGTGTGTGTGCACCTGTCTGTCTGTGTGTGTGGAGAGGGTTGGGGGGTTCTGTCCTTGCAAACACACGAAGTCCCGAGAGTGAGATACTCCCCACGCGCTTCTGTTTAAAACCGTCCTTCCCCTAAGATCTAAACACTGGCCTACAACACTAAAAATCTCAATTGACATTGTTCAGTTAAAACTCAAATCTGCATCATATAGACCGTTCACAGAAATATGTGGAAAAGAGGAATAAACAAGAGGGGAAGGGTGGGGAGCCATTCTGCCCTGCCTGCAGTACTGCAATCACCATCACTTAATTCATTACTGCCCAGCATACCTTCCTGACAGCTGCCGCTGAATATACAGAGAGTGATGTCTCTGGCTCTGAGCAGGTAACAAAAAATTGCATGCAGGGACAGGTGAGTTGGTGTGTGTGTGTGTGTGTGTGTGTGTGTGTGTGTGTTTGTGTGTGTGTGTGATGTGTGTGTGTGTGTGTGTGAGTGTGTGTTTGGGGGGGGGGGGGGTATGGACGTGTGTGTGTATGTGCATGTGTGTGTGTGTGGATGGGTATGGACGTGTGTGTTGTGGGGATGTGTGTGTGTGGTGGTATGGACTGTGTGTGTGCATGGTAGGTTGGACTGTGGTGTGTGTGTGTGTGTGTGTGTGTGTGTGTGTGTGTGTGTGTGTGTGTGTGTGTGTACCGGAGGTGTGTGTGTGCGTGTGGCACCTGCAGGAAGGCGGACCCATTGACATGTTTGGTGCAGTTATAGTGGATAATTACTGAATGCAGAAAGCCTTATGAATGTCGAGATTGAGGGTGATGTTTAGACGTTCGTGGTGTGCAGGTGGAGATAATTGTATGTGGTGAGCACATAATTATCCCCCTGTGCACGCGAAAGCACATACACTGCATGTATGTGCAAAGTAATGTGCATGCAAGCATAAACCTGAACATCTTGCAAGGCACTTTAGCACAGTTTAGATACTTGTTTATGTATGCACGTGCATGTATAGAAATGTACACACAATATAAAGAGTTTAAAATACTTCTCTCTCTATCTCACCCCCCCCCCCCCACCCCCCCTCTCTCTCTCTCTTGTATCTCCATTTCTGGTGTTAATGATTTAGGGGCATACTGTTGATTATTTGGGTAAAATTATAAGTATATGAGTGTGATTATGTGTCATATCTTCAACCATACTTATGACAATATGTATGGGTTTATATCTTATTCGGACGAATTAAGATTTCTCTTGGGTTTTTTTCTTTCGTTTATTCATTTACTTTTCAACTCTCACTAAGGCCTGGCATTGAAATAAACAGCAAGTTCTGGCTTACCCAATTACCCTGAATAAAATATTCAAGTTTGACTTCTCTGTCTGTCTGTATGTCTGTGTGTGTCACTGTCTGTCTGTCTGTCTGCCGTACATACGCGCACGCTTACACTCGCAGTTTTATGCACACACTTCATGCACACACCTACAGGACGAAGTCATGATATTTGGTGACTCATGGCGAGGACTGTTCATCTTTGTATTAAATGTAAACCAGATCAAAACACATCCTGCTTAGATGGAAGCTGTATATTTACTTGTTTTGTTTTCTTTTGCTTTGCTTTTTTTTTTTGCTTTTGATTTAAGAGTTAATAATAATCTTGTTTTAATCTGTATACTGTTGCACAGTTCTAATCTTGGCTTTCATCATTTTTGAGGTGACAGTCCTGATATGGCTTATGTGCTGTAGTCTTGCTGGGCTTAAAACAATATTCTCGAAATGGAATGGCGTGAGAAGGGGGAGGGGGCTAGGGGGGGGGGGGGGGGGGGGAGGGGGGCTGCTTGTTTTGTTTAATCTATCCTTGTCTTGTACCCCGTGGTCTCAGAAGTACACACTGATCCCATCTATGTATGCAAAGCACCAAAAAGCATTCCTGCATTCTTTGTGGCCACTCCAGACTGCTGCAACTTAACTGTAGAGATCCTCTGTAGAAGCTGTTTCTCCCCAAATAAACTTTGCCTTGTGCAAACATGAACCTGCAGAAAAGATGCCAAGTTTTGCCTGGGAGTTTGTCCGTCTGTCTGTCTGTTTGTCATTCTATGTTTGTCTGTCTGTCTGAATCTTTTTTATCAGTTCCTTTTCTTGTGCGTCATTCTGTCTCTCTCTATCTCTCTCTCTCTGTCTCTCTCTCTCTGTGTCTCCCTGTCTCTCTCTCTCTCTCTCTCTCTCTCTCTCTCTCCTCTCTCTCTCTCTCTCTCTCTGTCTCTCTCTGTATTTCTCTCTCTCTGTCTTTCTCTCTCTTTCTCTCCGTGTCTCTCTCTCTCTGTCTATCTCTTTGTCTCTGTCTCTCCCTGTCTGTATCTCTCTCTCTCTCCCTCTATCTCTCTCTCTCTGTCTATCTCTTTGTCTCCGTCTTTTCCTGTCTCTGCCTGTCTCTGTCTGTCCGTCTGTCTGTCTGTCTGTCTGTCTGTCTGTCTGTCTCTCTCTCTCTCTCTCTCTCTCTCTCTCTCTCTCCCTCTCTCTCTCTCTCTCTCTCTCTCTCTCTACTCTCCTCTCTCTCTTCTCTCCTTCTCCCCTCCCTTACTCTTCCTTCCTTACTCCTCCTACCTCCCCCTCTTGCCCCCTTTTCCTTCTCCCACCCTCGTCCCCCCCACCCCCTTCCCCCCAAACATCCCAGACTGGTATTTGTGGCCAGGTACAGCTTTCTCTGGCACCACAGGCAGGTGGAAAAGGGCAGAGACAGGTGAGCTGTTCCTTTTATCGGCAGGCACCTGCTGCAGGAACAGGGGAGCTGCTGCCAGCTTTGATGGCTGTGGATGGAGGCTGCTGTAGGTCAATGGCTGGGGCAGAGCCTGCGTCTGAAGAGAGGCTTCCTGGAGAGTGTCTGTACAGCTGCTTGCATAGCGTGTAATGCTAATCGCTTGTTTAGGCTTTTTAGGGTTTTTAGTTTATGCGTGTGTGGGGGAGGGGGCGGTGTATGTGTGTGGGAAGTGGGGGGGGGGGGGGTTGTGTGTGTGTGTTGGGGGAGGGTTGTGTGTGTATGTCTGTGTTGGGTTGTGTGTGTGCGTGTGTTGTATGTCACTACCTTGACCTCTACCTCTGCTTGATACCGTGGCGCAGTAGTTAGCCTGTAAAATTGCCTGGCTGGGAGGTCAAGGTTCGTGTCCCATTAGAATATGATTTCGTTTGCTTCTGCTGATTTCTACCAAAAGGTAGTATGCTATAGGGTCAGTGAGAAGATTTGGACTACACCGTCGAGCTTCAATCGCATAATGGATGCACTTTTCAGGATGCTCTTGACTTAACTTGGCCATCATTACATGTGTCTGTATATCTCGGGACCGGCTGACGCCGAGGTTTATCATGATCAGAAGGGTAGAAACAATTCTGTCAGGTTGGAAACAAAGTTCATCATCATCGGTTATCATGCAAAACACAAATATCCGATTGGGTGTGGCCTCAATGTTGGTTCTCCATGCACTTAATAAGTATGTGTCTGTGGTGAGCTAGTGTCAAAGCGTTCAGGGTCGGAAGTTCATGAATGTAGATGTTGGAGAGACGTTGTGGTGGTACCCCAGGAAGATCTCTCTCTCTCTCTCTCTCTCTCTCTCTCTCTCTCTCATCTCTCTCTCTCTCTCTCTCTCTCTCTCTCCCTCTCTCTCTCTTTTTTCTCTCTCTCTCTCTCTCTCTCCATCTCCCTCTCTCTCTCTCTCTCTCTCTCTCTCTCTCTCTCTCTCTTTCTCTCCCTCTCTCTCTGCGACTAAGCTGCCATACTTAGTAGATGGATTAGTCTTGGATGTGATGGCTCAGAACAGGCACCACTAAACATCACTGAAGTGACCCAGCAGCAGTGCAGGGCTCTGCTGGCTGATCATCTCACAGCGGCCTGACACTGATGAACTCCATATGAACTCCTGACCCTAAAGCCACTTCTTCCTCGTTCCCTGGCCATGCTAAATCTTTAGTTCTCTCTGGATGGCGAAGTCTGCAATTTGCCAAAGTAACCCAGCCGGTCCCTACAGTTTTTCCTGGAGCTGTACTGGGCTCGGCCACGGTTGTGGTCTCAGAGTGATGAAGATAAGAAATGACGAACATGGGCATGGTTGGGTGGTGAGATCGGTGGAAGCGATGGAGGAGAATCAAGCCATCAGCATCACGGAAGAAGAGGCAGAAAGAAAGTTATTGTTTGTACGTCCTGTTTGGAGTTTGCCTCTTAAAGTTTCCCCCCCCCCCCCCCCCTTCTAAGACTGAATGCGGATTTTAGACGCATTTAAAACAGTTCAGGCGGTTCCTTAATTATCGTCTTCTTCGTCGTCGTCGTCAAACGTTTAGACAACAATACTGTTGTCTGGCACGTGAGCGAAAATACGATGCGCTGCTGTTAAGCGCCTTACAAGTCAGGCCCAGCGCATCCGACTTCATTGTGAGAGAGAATTGTTATCTTATAAGTCTTTCTGGGGGTGGGGAAGGGGAGGGCAGGAGAAAAGACCAAAAATGCAAAAACTGGACAAGAAAGGGGTGATGGTAAGAAAAGGAACAAGGCAGAAACAAAGAGAGGGAAAGAAAAGAGGGAATTCTTGGCACAAAATATCTAGATTGTAGAGATACTATTTATACTAACAGGCCCCCTGCATCCCCACAGTGGAGAATCTAACTCAACACGACCTCGCTACTACATTTTCTCACTGTTTCATTCAGCAGCAATAAACATGCCCATCACCGGAGTGAATGGAAGTAACTACAGCGCGTGGTATAACTGGGCCACAGAAGCAAAGGTCAGCTGTCACTCACACAACACGCCCAGACCCTCTTCTTGAAACTAAGCAGCTTCCTCTGACATTTCCTAGCGTTAGTGCGCACCTCCTAGAGGGGTCGAGTGGTCAGACGGGCGTGGCAGTAGAACGGATGAGGCGTTGTTTTCCTCTGCGTTGTTCTTTGTGTTATTTGTTGTTATTATTGCTGCTGTTCCTCAACTATATATAGCTCCAAGTTTCAACAATGGTAAAATGTTGAGTACGCAACCGTTCTTGCTCAGAATTGAAGTAGCTGTATTCCGACATTGGCAACTTTTTAATTTGTTTTTGTATGGGTTTGGTTTTTTTGTTTTTTGTTGTTGTTTTTTTTGTTTTTTTTTTTTGGGGGGGGGGCTCACGAAGCGTTTGATTCTTTCACTGAACAGTCCTGGCGTTGCCATGCTTTTATTCTTTTCTTTCATTCTTTTATTTTTTCTGATGTTTGAGTCTCTGTGGTTCTTGGAAAAGCAAGTTGAGGAAATGTTGTTCAACCTTTTCTTAGTCCAATACATTGGCAGATCCGCCAGTTACATTATTGCTTTTAATGAGTGCACAGAAAAAAGGTTCAGCAATTTATGTTTAAGATTCTGTAAATCGTGCCTGTGTTTCAGAGTTGTCTAAAGATGTGAATATGCGCAGCATGCACACAGAGGTTTTCCAGCGCATGTGTTAGGCTTTTGCTACATATTTAACTGATTTATGAGGAACGTTACGTAATGTACTGGAAGAGATTTCATGTTTTAAGCCACTCATGCTTGGGGCATAGACAAGGGAACTGGGTGAGAACACACACACAGACACATACACACACACACACTTACACACACACATGCATGCTCATAACTCTCTCTCTCTGTCTCTGTCTCTGTCTCTCTGCCTCTGTCATTCTTTGTCTGTCAGACATTCTCTGTCTGTCTGTCATTCTCTCTCTGTCTGTCATTCTCTGTCTGTCTCTGTCTCTCAGACACACACAATCACACACACTCACACACACACACACACTGCTGACTGATGCAGCAAGCAGATAGTAGCTGCTGCTGCTGCTGCTGCACACGTGGCGTTTATAGCACCAGGCCTCAAGCAGTTAACACAGCGATCAATCTGTGGGCTCAGCTATTAGATTATCAAACTAATAGCATATGATGGACAAGAAACGCTTGAGCAGACACACACATAAACACACACGCACGCACGCACACACACACACACACGCACGTAAGCACACACACACACACACACACACACACACTGATCCCTAATGCAGAAAGTATTTTATAATATTGGTTCTCGTTATAGAAACCTGACTGTTTATAGCAGCAGCAAGAATCAAGCAGCCAATACCACTATCGGTCTGTTGACTGATGTGTTGGATGACCAATCTGATAGCAAGTGATGGTGGGTGCACAGATTAAGCTTGAGTAAATATGCACATATACAGAAACACACACGCGCGTACACAGACACACGCAAGCACACACGCACGCACGCACACACACACACACACACACACGCACGCATGCACGCACGCACGACTGCTTTGTTTTTGTTTTGTTTAATGTGTAAACACACCCCATCCCTCTTCCTCTCTCTCTCTCGCTCTCTCTCTCTCAAACACACACACACACACACACACACACACACACACACACACACACACACACACACACACACACACACAAGCAGTCTATGGCACCACTCAGGTTGACCCCTCTCCTGTGCCTCCCTCTACACGTAGCCTGGTGGTTAGAGCGTTGCGCTCGCGGTCTGATGACCCGGGTTCGATTCCCGTTCAAGGGGATATTTTCCCCTGGAGTTGAAATCGGTGCAGACTCCACTCTCCCCAAAAGTCTTTCGGATGAGATCATCAACCGAGGTCCCGTATGCGAACGCACGCAGAACATCTTGCGCACATGTTAAATCCTGTTCCGCTTTTCGCAAGAGTAGGCCATTATGTGCCGATGGGAACGGATGACAAAATTTACAAAACCGCATACACCCGGGTACTAGATGTACATAAGTGCTTATTCCATTATCCTCGACATAAAAGAATAAATAAAATAAATTAAAATAAATAAAAATGACTGAGCAGTCAGGCAACCACGAGGCAAACATCACACTGAACCTTGGCTTCTGCCTCCACCCTACACTGCTGCGTGTCCCCATCATCATGGTAACGTCTGTATACAGCCCAACCCCTCCTTTTCTCTGTTTATAAAGGAATATGAGTACATAAATATCAATCCATGTATATATATATATATATATATATATATATATATATATATATAATATATATATATATATATATATATATATATATATAGATATAGATAGATAGATAGATAGATAGATATATAGATAGATAGACAGTTAGATAGATAGATAGATATATAGATAGATAGACAGTTAGATAGATAGATAGATAGATAGTTAGATAGATAGATAGATAGATAGATAGATAGATAGATAGATAGATAGATCGATACGCAGGCAGGTATATCTATGCACATGCATACGCTTGCACGCAGGTATGCATATGCGCGCAGGAACATGCTCATGCATCCCCGCCCGTACACATATACATACACGCATACACACACGCGCACGCGGGCGCACGCACACACACGCATACACAAACACAAGTGCGCTCGCGCGTGCACGCGCGCACACACACACACATACACACATACACACTCAAACACACGCACTCATTCACACACATTCACACACACCCACACAAACACACACACACACACTCACACTCACACACACACACACACACACACACACACCCCACACACACACACATACACACACACTGCGTCCCTCCTTTCTTGACTGCCTAGCAACCCTAGGACAGCAATGACGATTAGGGTCTTATCTCCCGTCCCCATCAGAAACCCTCAACCTCCACCATCAATCACATGTAGGCCTATGCCCTCCGCGCGCCCACCCACTATTACTACATAATGGGTACATATATTAGTATGTACGTGCAAGCGAGCCCTTGCGTGTGTGTATGTGTGTGTGTGTGTGAGAGAGAGAGAGAGAGGGAGGGAGGAGGGGTGTGAGAGCACGCATGCATGTGCGTTTGAATGTGTGCCTGTACGCACAAACACACGCGCGCTCGCGCACATAAACGAACGCACGCACGTACCCACGCACACACACACTTTTTTTCTATCTTATGACTGCAGTCTTCCGTGGGAGTGTGTGTGTGTGTGTGTGTGTGTGTGTGTGTGTGTGTGTGTGTGTGTGTGTGTTTGTGTGTGTATGTCTGTGTGTTTGTTTGTTTGTTTGTTTGTTTATTAGTTTTTATTGTTTAATGTGAAAGGTTCGATTTCTTCATATTTTTACCAGTCTGTTCTTCAATAGTTGTCGGAATACCACATGCCGTACATAAATCGAGAAAGGTACTATAATCATTCTCGTTTAATATCCTGGTGAAATAGCCTCTAATTGAAGTAGCCTTGAAACGACAGGTCACGGCTGGGCATTTGGTAAATCAGGTGCATGAGGATTTTTTAAACATAATTATAATCATCTAAGCTTGCCTGCAATCGCTTATGTTCCGGTTGAAGATAATGTAACTCATAACAGTATCGAATACATAGCGCAATCGTAAACCTATCAGTATGGGCCCAACATGTTGCAGATAATTCATTTCATTTATGTAGGTGTTCAAGCATCTGCAAAGTAAGTTTCTTGAGAGGTTAAGGGTAGAAAATAATCATGCAGATTTTCAAACGTGCAACTTCACAATGCATTTAACAACACGTTAAATTTGGTAAAATGTTAAGGTGTTCCCATAAACCTGTATGTTTGCTGGGGAGCGAGATATCAGAGACCTCAGCTTCTCCAAAGATCCAGCATATTGAGGGCGGCGCCCATCTCCTCTCCGTCGCTGCTTTACCTTCCCTGACCCTAAAGAGGGCAGGTACCCATTTACAGCTGGGTGAACTGGGGGAACTGTACTGAAGCCAAGGCGCGCAAACGGTCACCCATCCAACTGGTAACCACGCTCGACGCTGCTTAACTTGGCTAGGGGGAAAGCGAGTGCTCCGACCACTGAGCTGTCCCGTCCCCAAGTACTAATACTGAAAAAGCAAAACTGTCTGTACCTGTCTGCAGTTGCTGATGCAGCCATAACATCGTTGTACAGCCTTGAAGTGTAGAGCGTTGGGTGTTGATGATGTTGGTGGAAAGGGAGATAGGCAAGGCGGATAACAATAATAAACAGTAATAAAGGAAGATGACAAGCTGGCTAATCGGCAGGTGGTGAGGCGCTGACAAAATGTGTTTTGATTTGCTGGGTGTGAGAGGGTGGGGGGAGGGGGTGCTGATAGGCACAGAAATGGGAGGAGACAGAGAAGGGGGGGGGGGGGGGCAGGGAAGGAGAGAGACAGAGATAAAAAGAGAGACAGAGAGAGGGGGAGGGTGGGAGAGACAGAGAGAGAGGGAGGGTGGGAGAGACAGAGAGAGATAGACAGACAGACAGACAGAGAGAGACAGAGAGAGAACTCGAACTCGAACTTGAACTCGAATATTTTATGGAGGGTAATTGGATAAGCCAGAGGCTTCTTTACACCGGGCCCTCATGGGGAAAAAGTGAAAACAAACATAAGAGACAGACAGACAGTCAGACTGACTGACTGACAGAAAGACAGACAGACAGAATGAATGAAAAAGAAAGAAGAGAAAGACGACAAAGGGGAAAAGATAACCTCATGGCCAAACTGGCTGTGTAACCCTATCAGAAAGAAGGCTAACAAAAGAAACTATTTTCCAAACATCCGCTTCTGCACTCAGAGACCCTCTACAGGGCGGAACTATGCTGATGATGATGGCTACATCTATCATCAAGAAGCTGAGACAATAAGCAGGCTCAGAGGATTATGGAAACGTTCAGCTCCTTCAGATTCCATTCTCCTGTCTTCAGGCAGATAATGGAGTGAATGATGAAAGGGGCTGTGATATAAAGTGCAGTCTGTCCTTGCACCCAGTTGCACCGGGTGGGAAAAGCAATAAGTGTGTGTGAACATGTGTGTGTGTGTGTGTGTGTGTGTGTGTGTGTGTGTGTGTGTGTGTGTGTGTGTGTGCGCGCGCGTGTGTGTGTGTGCATGTAGAAAGGATAAACCTGGCAGAGCCCTCATTTCTGCAGGTAGCAGAGTGCACGCTGATTACATGTTCATATGACTGTGTCATCAGCAACAGCGAGGCAAGTGTATGGAAAAGTTAATAGTGCTTTAATGTATGTGCAAGATGTTCTGCGTGTGTCCACATAATGAACGTAGGTTATTAATATCATCCAGGACAGATTTCAGAGGCGTGGAGTCTGCGCTTATGTCCTCGTGGATCGCTAGTCTAGAGGTAACACGCCTTCTTAGGAAGCAAGAAGTGTGAGTTTGATCCCGTTTGCTCCTAAACTTTCCCTCCATTCACTAGATTTCAAATGTTCAAGACGCAATCACCGCATGTTGAAACAACCCCCTCCCCAAGCCGCACCCCACGGCAACAAGAGAGATGTTCTTGGCAACTTTCTGTTTAAAAAAAAGCCACTGTGATACTGAAACAAATACATCTGCAATCAGGAACATAAAGAACATAGGGAGCTGCTCTTGTGACGACGCACTGGCCCTGGCTTAAGGAGAGCAGCCCATATTGCACGCAGAGAAATCTGCGGTCAATTAAAGTGGTACACAAATTCAATTCAATTTCAAAATGTTAACACCAGGCAGCAGGAAAAATTCATACCCACAAACGAACGGATGCCTCAGCCGAGACTGGAACCCACGCCCTCTGTTACTGTCCGATCAGGAGCACGACGCTGCCACCACCAGGCTGCCATGTGCTGACTTCAACAGTGCCGCATTGCAGAGAGGAAGATGCAGGAGAAAAAGACTCTGAAGGGGGTGTGGGCCAAACATCGGATGTGTCTGCTGGTAATGGTGCTTGATAGAGCACAAAGGTTACACAGCTGAAAGTGAAAGTGCTACTTGGTAGAAGGTGATAGCGGAAAGAGTAGTTCAAGTCCCCGCGTTATAGTGGCGCGTGCGTGCGTGCGTGCGTGCGTGTGTGTGTGTGTGTGTGTGTGTGTGGCGCGCGCGCGTGCGTGCGTGGTGTGTGTGTGGGGGGGGGGGGGGGGGGGGGGGATGAGTGGAGGGGGGGGGGGATGCAAGTGTGTGTGTGAATTTGAAATCTGCTATTTTTTGGTGAACGGTTGCATGTGTGTGAATGGCTCAAATGCAAGCGCTTTGATTTATATTACAGTATTATTTATAATGTATCGATTTATATCAGCAGCCAGTGTGTGTGTGTGGGGGGGGGGGGGGGGTCCACGAACTACATCAGTGGCGACTCGAACCCTTGCCCAAGAAGTAGGGTGGCAAATGGTCAAGACGTTCGCCTGCCAACAAGTAAACTGTGAGGTTCTGGGCTCGATACCCAGCCTCGCCCTTTCTTCCCAGTTTGAAAAAGAAAAGGAACTGAATGTCATAGTCCTTCGGTTGAGACAATAAACCGAGACCCCGTGCGCGAACGCACGCAGAACATCTTGCGCGCATTCTGAAAACCCGTTCCTCCTTTCGAATAAGGAGGCCATTGTGTGCTGGTAGGAACGGATGACAACATTTAAAAACCGCATCCACACAGTTGTCGTAGATCGTGTTTAGCACTGTCGGAATGCGGCCACCTAAACTGTGTGTGTTGGCGGAAGGGAGTTGGGGGGGGGGGGGGGGGGGGGGGTGGCACACGCAAAAATTTCGCTATGCGTGAACCTGGAGCTCTAACCGGGGAACGCAAAGATAATCCCTTGCCCTAGCTACTGTCAGATTACGAAGTCGACACTATAATTCTTACGGTAGTCCATCTCCTCATTAGCTACTGGGAGACTATCAGTCTCATTAGCAACAGGGAGACGATCAGTCTCATTAGCTACAGGGAGACAATCAATCTCATTAGCTACAGGTAGACTATCAGTCTCATTAGCTACTAGGAGACTCAGTCTCATTAGCTACAGGGAGACTGTCAGTCTCATTAGCTACTGGGTGACTATCAGTCTCAGTCTCATTAGCTACTGGGTGACTATCAGTCTCAGCCTCATTAGCTACTGGGTGACTATCAGTCTCAGTCTCATTAGCTACTGGGTGACTATCAGTCTCAGCCTCATTAGCTACTGGGTGACTATCAGTCTCAGCCTCATTAGCTACTGGGTGACTATCAGTCTCAGTCTCATTAGCTACTGGATGACTATCAGTCTCAGTCTCATTAGCTACTGGGTGACTATCAGTCTCAGTCTCATTAGCTACAAGGAGACTCTCGGCCTACAGTCTCAGTGTAGGCCCTAGGCTCGTTTTGTGGTTCACCTGTGCAGCATCACTTTGTGAATGTAGTGGAAGGTCTACATCACGTCTTTCTCCTGACTGATTGGCTGACTGACTGACCCTTCCCTTATCTCTGCTGTGCATCTTCTGCCTGTGATTAGTGCCACGGTGTCAGGTGCAGTGTTGGTCTGTGGGTCTGTAGGTCTGGATGTGTGTGTGTGTGTGTGTTGCGTGCGTGTGTGTGTGTGGTTCTGATGTGAGTGGGGGTGTGTGTGAGTGTGTATGTAGTGCAAGTAGTGTGTGTGTGTGTGTCTGTGTGGGTGAGTGGGTGGGTAGGTTTGGGGATGGGGATGTGTGAGAGGGGGAGGGTGGAATTGTGTGTGTATGTGTGTGTGCGTGGGTTATGGTGCGTGTGTGTGTGTTTCTGTGGGGTGGAAATTGTGTATGTGCATGAGCGTGTATATGTGTGTAGTGTGTGTGTGTGTGCGCACGCGCGCATATATGTGTTTGTGAGTGAGTGAGTTCTGGGAGGAGGTGCATGTGTGCATATCATGTGTCTGTGTATCTGTGTGTTTGTGTGTGTGTGTTTGTGTGTGTGTTTGTGTTTGTGCGTGCGTGTATTTGATGTTTGTGCGCGCGCGCGCTCGTGTGTGTACGTGCACTTGATCATCTCTTCTCTCTCTCATCGTTTCATTATCATATTGACCCAGCATTAGCAGGGCTAAGAGACTGATGACAACACTGGCTCTTTGATGTGTGTGTGCTGCTGCTGCTGCTCTAAAACTTTCAAACGCAGGGATCACTTTCTATATTTGGCTCCTCTCTCTCTCTCTCTCTCTCTCTTTCTCTGTCTCTCTCTCTCTGTCTCTCTCTCTCTCTCTCTCTCTCTCTCTTTCTCTCTCTCTCTCTCTCTCTCTCTTTCTCTCTCTCTCTATCTCTCTTTCTCTGTCTTTCTTTCTCTATCTCTCTTTATCTCTCTCTTTCTCTCTGTATGTAAGTGTGTGTGTGTGCGCGCGCGCGCGCGCGTCTGCGTGTCTGTGCGTCCATGCGTGCATGCATGCATGTGTACGCGCGCGTGAGTATGTGCGACTGTGCTCACGCAAGAGTACTTGGCCTCGTCTGTTTATTGTCTTCTCACCAGCGGTTGTGGCCACGCGGATGCAATATGAGCAGAGCCAATGGCCTGATGACAGTGCTGGCTGGCTGTCTGAGGCCTCCTCTTATTGCCCTCATTGCCAAATCCACAGCCATTGGCACTGTTGTCAATTTTTCCGCTTCAACCCACAGTGATTTGTGGGGTGTGTCTCTTAGGAGTAAGGAGAGGGGGAGGGGGTCGGGGGTCAAGAAGGGGTGGGTGGATGGGTGTGTGAGTGAGTCGGTGGGTGTGTAGATCAGTGTGTGTGTGTGTGTGTGTGGAAGAGCATGATGTGGTGAAGGGGAGAGCAACAAACAGAGCCTTTATTATCAACTATCTTTGATTGGCTCTTGAGAACCGCACGCACTGGTGTGTGTATGTGTGTTCGTGTGTGTGTGCGTGTGTGTGTGCGCGCGCAAGCGTGTGCACACACGAGCGTATGCAAAGAATGGAACTGCACATGTATGAAAAGACTATGAGAGCATGTAAACATACATGTTGACTCCCAACTCATGCATTTGTTATACACATTATTCACAATGTCACTATAAACAAAGTTTGGATCTTAAAAGCTACAAGAAGATTGCGTTTGCAAGTAAGCATCTTAAAACCTGTGATAAGATTTCGTTTGCAGGCAAGCTTCTTAAAATCTGCGATAAGATAGTGTCTGCAATAAACACTTTATAAACCTGCGTTTCAAGCAAACATCTCAAAAAGCTATAATTAGATTACAGTTGCAAGCAAACATGCATGTGGAGTCTCAATGCATGTAATCATCTTTGCACGCACACATTCAAAAGTCTCAAATCCGCTTACACAGTGGCTCCACACCATCCAAAGCTGTTTACGAATCATGTTATTACTTCACGTAATATCAGATCAAGCCTATCAATCAGTTACCATTTTGACCGAGGAAGGGGCTTTTTGCAGCGTTCTTAGCAACCCTAGAAACCTCCACATTATTTATCCCTCTTCGCCCCTTCCTCTCTTCCAACCAGTCTAGCTCCAACTCTTTGATTCTGCCCCGAGGGCCGGCCTGCCCCCTCTCTCCTGAATAATGCAATTTACAAACAGAAGTGGTCTCTAGGGACTAAAGGTTTTTCGGTGCGTTCATTCCATCACAACCAGCCACAAAATCAAATGTCACCCGTATGGTACTGGATGTTTAGACACATTTGTTACAGTTTTTGTCAACGAGAGAATACATTTTTCTTTTTGGGTTTAATTTGTTTGTTCTTAGACTTGTTGAACTTTGTACTCTTAAGTCATGTCATGGCTGAATCTGATATTAGTAGCAAAAAGGTTTTCTTTTTTTTCTCTCTCTCTCTTAACTCTAGTCTAGGTGTTTGTTTTCACTTTCCTTTAGTGCCAGATTGTATATGTGGCCATGGAACTCGACTTATATAACAAGACTGAACGAGCAAGCAAAGTAAGTAAGTCTTCAATTTTAACGTCTTTCCACTTTAAGTGATACCAGACGATCCTAAAGTAGGAGGCTGAATATGAGAGAGAGAGAGATCTACTCTGTGTGTCTGAGTGTGTGTGTGTGTGCGTGTGTGTGGGCTCCCTGCATGCATGTAGATGTGCGACGCATGTATTTGCGGTAAGCATTGATTTCACCATCTCACCTCACCTATCCCGTAGTCATGTACACCGTGGGGACACCACTGAAGATTTTGCAACCAGCTTCCTCCACTCCTCGCGGTCCTCTGCTTTCCGTAGCAAATCGTTCCTCTCAAGGTCAGTCCACTCTCTGAGCGGAAGCAATAATTTAGTCTCTCGCAATAAACAAAGAATTGGTGCTAAAACACTACTAAAAAGAAGCATTTTTCGTGCAAGCTGTAAGCAAACATGCATGTGGGTATTTATCTATTTTTATTTTTTTAAGTTTTAGTCTTTTATATGCACTTATGTGCTTTTTTTGCATCCAGTTCCTGTGTGTATACGGTTTTGTAAATTCTGTCATCTGTTCCCACCGGAACACAATGGCCTACTCTTAAGAAAAGCGGAACAGGATTAAACGTGTGCGCAAGATGCTTTGCATGCGTTCGCACACGGGGCCTCGGTTTATAGTCTCATCCCAAAGCATGTGTGTGTGTGTGTGTGTGTGTGTTCGAAAGCGTACAGTGCAGAGTTTCCAATCTTCTTACACCGTGGGTCAGTCCACCCTCCAAAGCTGTTTACCAATCGTAACACCTCAGATGCTATCCAGTCAAGCCTGGCTTCCAGTGAATCAACCCTTTGACCGAGAAAAAAAGCGTACTCAGCGTATTTTATCAATCCCTCCTAGCAACCTCCACTGTGCTCTCTTTTAACCCATTCTTCTCTTGCAGCCAATCTGAAACACTGATGTTTGATTTTGCCCGGCCCCAGGAGTGTGTCCTCCCTCTCCACACTGAATAATTCAATCTACCAATGGAAGTGATCCACGCAATGGAGGTGTGTAAGTGCAATCCCAGAATGGCAACCAACCACAAAATCAAATACCACCCGTATGGTAGTAGATGTGGTTTATACATGTCTGCTACACTACGATATACAGAAAAGATCTTTTTTTGGTTTGGTTTCTTTGTTTGTTTGGTCTGTAGTTTTTGTTGATGTTTTGTTGTTGAGATTTCAAGTGACTTACATTTTTGGCTTGAATTCACGTCACAAGGTAGGACGTGAGAATGGAAAGTAATAACTAAGTGATCGCGGGTTTGGTTTGGTTTTGGTTTGGGGGTTTTTTGTGTTTCTTTATCTCTTAACTTTTTGTTGGTGTTTAATTACGTTCTTTCCCTAGTGTCAGATAATCGATATGTACAAATCAAGCCGATGGGGAAGACAGTGTACAATGAGACAGTACGTAAAGTACAGAGAGTTAAAGACTGACCTTTTGGGGTGGTGACAGTTTACATGTAAGTGAACAACAAGACTGACTTTTGGGTGGTGATAGTTTACATATAAGCCAACAACAAGACTGACTTTTGGGTGGTGATAGTTTACATGTAAGTAAACAACAAGACTGAGTGATAGTTTACATGTAAGTGAACAACAAGACTGACTTTTGGGTGGTGATAGTTTACAAGCTGAAGGCTGATCCGAACAAACTTCACGAGCAGGATCCCAGACCATCAGATCCTGAAAGCACACAGGTGCTGGAGGAAGAGGTAGAAGAAGCAGTAAGATCCCTGAAAGGAGGCAAGTCACCAAGGATTGACAACATCCCGGCTGAGCTCATCAAGAACGGAGGCCCAGAGATGATCAAGGCATTAACAATCATCTGCCAACGCATCTGGACCAGCAAAGAGTGGCCTGAACAGTGGACCCAATCCATCATATTCCACTTCCAAAGAAGGGAGACCTGAAGAAGTGCCAAAATTACAGAACAATCAGTCTGATAAGCCGTCCAAGCAAAGTTATGCTACGCATTGCCTTGAACAGACTGAAACCACAAGCAGAAGAAATCCTATCAGAAGAACAGGCAGGATTCAGACCAGGTCGAAGCACTGTCGAACAGATCTTCAACATCAGAATGCTCATAGAGAAGCATCTCCAACATCAGCTACAGCTCTACAACAACTTCATTGACTTCAAGAAGGCCTTCGATCGAGTGTGGCAAGAAGCTCTGTGGCAAGTCATGAGAGACTATAGCTTCGACGAGGACCTGATTCAAGTCATCCAGGCGCTGTATGACAGCTCCCACAGTGCAGTCCTCATGGGTGGAGAAATCGGGGAGTTCTTCCGGACTTCAGTTGGAGTTCGACAAGGCTGCCCGCTATCCCCCGTTCTTTTCAACGTGTTCCTGGAGAACATCATGCAGGAGGCCCTCCTTGGCTTCAAGACCACAATCACAATAGGAGGAAGGCCAGTCTGCAATCTTCGATTCGCAGACGATATTGATCTCATGGGCCGCAGTGAAGAAGAACTCCAGGATCTCACTACCAGACTGGAAACATCAGCCAATGCCCACGGTATGGAGATCAGCACGGAAAAGAGCAAGATCCTAGTGAACAGTACCACACCGACCACTCCCACCAGCATCAAGATGAGTGGCGAGACACTAGAGGAGGTGGAAACTTTCAAGTACCTTGGAGCAGTCATCACCAAAGAAGGCACGAGCACACAAGAGGTGAAGATCAGACTTGCTGTGGCACTCTCCTCCATGACTAAGCTGGCGAAAGTGTGGAGAAACCACAACATCAGAACCCACACTAAGGTCAGACTCTACAAGGCACTCGTCACATCCATTGCCTTGTACAGCTGTGAAGCATGGACACTTACTGCCAATTTAGAACGTCGCATTCAAGCCTTTGAGATGAAGTGCCTCAGGCGGATCCTGAACATCACCTACAGAGACCACAAAACCAATGACTACGTCTGGCAGCAGATCGAGGCACTGGCTGGCAAACAAGAATCATTGCTAGATACAGTCAAACGGAGGAAACTGAAGTGGTTTGGCCACACAACAAGGCATAACAGCCTGTCAAAGACAGTCCTGCAGGGAATGGTGGAAGGAGCAAGGAGGCAGGGACGACCACGCAAAAGCTGGATATCCAACATCAAGGAGTGGACCGGCCTCACTGCACCAAGCCTCCTGAAAACAGCCCAGGACAGAACCATTTGGCGGTCCACTTGCAGCGTCCGTGCGGGTACCCCAACGATTGTCCCGACCAAGGGATGAGTGAGTGAGTGAGTTTACATGTAAGTGAACAACAAGACTGACTTTTCGGTGGTGATAGTTTAATGTAAACCAACAACAAGACTGACCTTTTGGGTGGTGATAGTTTACATGTAAGCCAACAAGAAGACTGACCTGTTGGGTGGTGATAGTTTAATGTAAACCAACAACAAGACTGACCTTTTGGGTGGTGATAGTTTACATGTAAGCCAACAACAAGACTGACCTTTTGGGTGGTGATAGTTTACATGTAAGTGAACAACCCCGTTTTCTTTTTCTCTGCGTGAATCAAAGATGTCTTCTTCTTTTATTTCGCTGTGTACGGATTTGTTACATGACACATATCCAGGCTTCTTTCAAACTCAGCATTTATAAAAGTGAGATTCCCCTTCCCAGCGATGAAGTAATGAACAACTTGCACACAACAGTACATGCATGCATTCGTGAGGGGTTTCGAGCAAGGCTAATGTGAAAACATGACAATTATTCATACAGTCATCCCTTTGATCACTGTCTGGTCATTCAGACTTCTTGTTGATCTTTACTGCCCGCGCTTGGTTTCATTTCACCCATTCTTCTTTCCTAGGCAATCCTGATCTAAGACTTCAATCTCCTAGTTGTCTATCTGCGTCCTTCCCTACTGCATGATTCATTTTACCAACAGACTCTATCCACGCAGCAAAGGTCTTCACAGTCAAAGTCAAAGTCAAACTTTTACTTTTAGATGGTACATTGAATAAGCAGTGCAAACTTGCAACAAACCACAACATTAAGTACCACCCACCCAGTACTGAATAATTATTTGTATATGTCTGTTATGATAGACTATCTGGGGAAATGAGTGGAGGGTTGGGGTTTTTTGTTTGCTTGTTTGTCAAGTCAAAAATAGTTTAATCATCCCATGAAGGGCAATTACAATACTGACAGGCACACTGATACGTATCATTGTCTCAAAAAAGACGTTGTTATTGGGGGGTTTTACATTTGTGGCTTAATTTCGAATTGACTATTTTTTTCCGATCCATGTCACGCCTCTGAAGTAGGTATGACATGTACTGTGGAAGCAGTTCTTATTCCGTGTGTGTTGTTTTTTTCTGAGCTCCTGTGTAAGAGTTTAATTCTACTTTTTTCGCAGTGTCAGAAAATCGATAAGTATCTAGTCAGAACACTGGAATGGAAACTGGTGGTGCCAAACAGTGTGTCAAGTGCAGAGGTAGATTGTTAAAGTTTGATTCTTGTTTTGCATGCAGGCTACCTGTCTACTGCACTGTTTTTGTGTCAGGATAGAACTTTTAACTGTCAAAGTGTGATGTTAGTTTGAACTATGCGTATTTAGGTGTTTGACAAACTGTTCTGCCAAGGAAATCTGATTATAATCCATTGCACTGATTTAGAAATGATGAATCTGTTAAATTCCGTCTGGTTATTGAAGTATGGCATGCGCGTAAACACGAGTACACATGCGTGGGTGGGTGTTGTTTTTATTTTTTATGTATCTTTTATTTCGAGGATAATGGAATAAGCACTCGCGTGTGTTTGTGTGTGTGTGTGTGTGGGGGGGGGGGGGGGGGGTTCTGTCTGTCTGTTTGTCTGTCTGTCTGCTTGTGTGCTGGCATTAATATTAAATGCATGTGATTGATCCGAGTTCATGTTTCCAATGTTTAGGAGCAGTAGCTGGAGGCGCAGCAGCTGTGTAGGGCAATGTTACCGAGTTGATAGTTATCAGAGCAAGGCAAACCAGGTCATCAACAAACCTGTTCTGACTAGGGAGTCGGGTTGGTCAGGTATTTGTTGTTGATGCTTTGGGGTGATTGTTGTGTGTGTGTGTTGTTGTTGTTGTTGTTGTTGTTTTAGTTTTTGTTTTGGTTGTTTGGGGTTGTTTTGTTGTCTTTGGGGTTTTTTTGTGGTTTGTTGTTGTTTTGGTTTTATTGTTTTTTCTGTCTTTTTTTGGGGGATATCCTATTTATCACTGATTGACTTTCTCAAACCCATTATTCTTTTTCAGACAACCCCAGACTAACACTTCAATGATCCCCCAGTGCACTACATGTACCCCCCCAGACTGAATATATATTTTTTAATCAACAACAACTAAACGACCCGAATCCATACACAGGTAGTGCTTGTCTTAGTGCATTCAGTGATTTACAACTATCCACAGCACCAAATTCTATACCCACCTAATGGTAAATAGTCACACATGTCTGTTAAAGTACACTGTCACCAAGATTTCGCATAACACTAAGAGTTCTCTTTGGGTTTTGTTTTTTAACCCTCAGAGCAACCTTTTTTTAAAATTCAAATCACGTTAGAGGACAAGATGTAATACTGGATGGAAGCAGTGACCTTTCGCGTCTTTTCTTTTAACTGTTTAGTAGGTGTTTAATTCCATGTTCTCTCCCGTGTCAGACAATCGATGTGTATCCACTCACCACACTGGTACAGGAACACTGGCGCTAGGCACACTCACTGTGCCCTGTGCAGACTTAGGGATTCAACTTCAGAGCTCATGTGCTACGTGCTGGTTACCTACCTACCTCACGCTCTCGTTTCTGCGCTTGGACATAACTTTTACTTGCAAAACTTCCCTTGTAGGTATGCCTGGGCCCTGTCAGTATAAATTGCATCCCCCATCTTTTCGAAATTCTGTGTTAAAAATGCTCTCTCTCTCTCTCTCTCCTCTCTCTCTCTCTCTCTCTCTCTCTCTCTCTCTCTCTCTCTCTCTCTCTCTCTCTCTCTCTCTCTGTGTTGTGTGTGTGTGTGTGTGTGTGTGTGTGTGTGTGTGTGTGTGTGTGTGTGTGTGTGTTTCCTGTTTGATTTCAGTTCAAATCCCCCAGTAGTGATGCCAGGGGCTTGTCAGTACAAACTATTATACCCACCTTCTTGGAATTCTGCAGCAAGAATTTTCACATTTCTATCCCTCTCTTTGTTTCTGCCTCGTTCCTTTTCTTCCTGTCACCTTCCTTCTTGTCTATTTTCTGCCTTTTTGGTCCATTCTCCTGCCCTTTTTTTTCCAGAAAGAATTAAAAGATAACAATTCTCTACCATGCCGAAGTCGGATGCGCTGGGTCTGACTTGTCCGGCGCTTAACGGCAGCGCAACGCATTTTCGCTCATATGACAGACAACACTAGCTGCCGCCTGACCGTTCGACGCAGAAGGGTTTCAGTTTCACTCCTGCACAGCCAGGCTTCTGACAAGCTTAGCAGGCCATGCTGTGTGATTTTTCTATTTCACTGATGGCAAAACGAGAAACTGGTGAATCTGTCACCGGTTGCTGTATGGTTATAACAGTCGGCTGGCCTGCCAACAATCGTATTGAACACATGATGAAGCACATGCAGTATGCATGTTTGTATGCACGCATGTATGTAAGTTTTTGAGTGCAATCGCTTCGATTTGTTTGTTTTTTACAAGATTCAGCGCTTTATAAATTCCATATATTATTACGTAAGTACGCGCGAGACCACGCACACACAGACATTCATATATGCACGCATGCACGCGCGAACGCGCGCACACACACATGCACGCACGTACGCACGCACGCACGCACACACACACTTAAGAAAGAACTAAAGAACTGTGAAAAAACATGACATCATCTGATTGTCAAATGATTTTTGTTCGCCAGAACAGCCATCTCCTACTCCCTACACACTGCTGACTCAGAGCTGTAAATACACGAAACATCAAAGAGAAAGGGAGAGAACCAAACAAACAAACGTGTATAAATATGTAAGATTAAAAAAGTGCTTGGCCATTTGCGATGCTTTCAGGCTAAATAATGAAAGTGAAGATCTAAGTTTTATGTATGACTTTTCTTCTCTTCATTCTTTGTCCAGCCCTTCAGGCTTCGATAAGCATTCACGTGTCCCCATCTGCATTTCAAAATACTGAATTGTGTAATCCGACCACGTAAAACTTTAAAAATCTAGATGTTGGAATTGTTCTTTAAAATTCTATCCTCTCTTTTTGTCTCTCTCTGTCTCTCTCTTCTGTCTGTCTGTCTCTCTCTCACTCACTCTCTCTCTCTCTCTCTTCTCTCTCTCATCAGTTTTGACATTCTTCTTGCCAACACTTTTTTTTACGTGTGGCTTCTTTCAGTGGAATGTTTATCAATTAAACTTTAGCCTGTCCATGTTGTTTCTGGTAGTTGGTTGGTTTTTTCCTCACAACACTCCCCGACAATAATTTCACTCTGCTATATATACTACTCAACATTTGCAACTCACCCCAGCATGAAGGGCACTCTGCCAGATATACTGTTCAACACTTGCAACATACCCCAGCATGAAGGTGGATCGGTGGTCTAGAGGTAACGCGCCTGTCTAGAATGCGAAAAGTCCGGGTCGGGTGTGTGCGTGGTTCGTACCCCGTTTTGACCCGAAATTTTTCCCCATCCATTAGACCATGAGTGGTGGTCTGGGCGCTAGTCTTTCGGCGAGACGATAAACCGAGGTCCCGTGTGTTACACAAAATTTTTCAGCGCACGTAAAAGAACCCACGGCAACAAGAGAGTTGTCCCTGGCAAAATTCTTAGAAAAAAGCCACTCTGATAGGGAAACAAATACAGTTGCAGACCAAAAAAAAAAAAAAAAAAAAGAAGGTGGCGCTGCTCTTGTGGCTACGCGCCCTCCCTGTGGAGAGCAGCCCGAATTTCACGCAGAGAAATCTCGTGACTTAAAGTGGTATGAAATAAAATAAAAAACTGAGCGCTTTGATTTGTTGCTTTACAAGATTCAGCGCTATATAAATTCCATACATTATATAAATTCCATACATTATTATTATTAAGGTCACTCTGCCAAATAATTATACTGTTCAATACTTGTTAAGAAATCTAGGGAGTTTCTGTTTTCCATAGGCGAGTTAGGCGACATCATTGGCAACATCCTGTAGCATGAGAATCCATGAAGTCAGCAGAGCCAGCGAAGACTGGAGCAAATGGAGAAGGAGGCACGATATAGAACAATATGTATATCGTACACTGCACTAGCCAAGACCTCTACTAAGTAGTTGCTTTGCTGGGTATGCTGATACCGCGCACACGCTCCAGACTCAGAGAATGGAAATAACAGATCAAAACTAAGAGGAAGGACAGTGATACCTTGACGTTCACCATAACAAAATCGTGTCCAGTATCTAAACATCACAGAGTGTCGATTGTATTCTACCCTTCAGTGTTCTCACACTCCTGTACCAAAGAAACATACTGTTTTGCAGTACTAACTCTCATTCACCCTTCACCAATCTCTTTGTCTGTTCGACCTTTAAGGTACAGCTGAAGATGCTGCAAGCAGCATCCTCCACTTCTTCCGGTTCTCAGCTTTCCGTAGTATGTCGATCCACTCAAGGCCAGTCCTCCGCTCTCTGATGTTGTCTTCCCATCGTTTTTTCTGTCTGCCTCTTCTTCGTCTCCCTCCTTGCACTGTTCCCTGTAGGACAGCCTTGGCCAGTCCAGATGTTCGGGTGACGTAGGTGTACTACTTCAGTTCGCGGGTTTTTTTCTGTTTTTTTAAACTAAAGGCAAGAGCTCCTTATATGACCCTGTGGCGTTTTGAACTTTGGTTTCCGCTTCTTCGTTGGCTATGTGATCCCTGTATGAGATACCAAGAAGTTTGTGAAGGCACCTCACCTCCGTTACCTGTATCCTTCTTTCAATGTCTGCTGTTTCAGTGTCTCATTACTGTATTCAATCAAGAACAAAATCTGTCCGAATTTGTGTAGTTGATCTACCAATGCTCAACCTAATGCATTAGTGAATCCTGAAGTGTATAGAGAATAGTTTCATCTTTTCCAAAATCAACGAAACTGACATGCTTGTGGAATCTATATTTCTCTTGCAGCAACTTCTCCTGTCCTGCTGTTTACTCATTTCTTGAATTTCGCAAATGTTCCCTGCATACTTGATATTCGGCATGTGTGCATAAACAAAGGTGAACAAAAAAACAAGGGCATTCACTTATAACCTGACATGGAAATTTTCAAAATCCCTCCTCCCTCCCATTAATACATTAGACACGGTTGAGATTCGAACCCTTAACTTCAGAACTATAAGAGTCAAGAGACTACTGTATCAACCGCTAGGCTGTTGTGCCTTACTACATCCACAGTTAGCAGCAAGGAGGGAAGGTGGGAGGGGGAAAGGCATGCAAGGATAGGGGGAAGGGTGGGTGGAAAGCAGGCAGAAGTTCTCTCCACTAATTACTCACTGTCTACACAGAGGAGATGCCGCCGATTCTTTCTCTCTTCCAGCAGGTGCCACACAGACAGACAGGCAGGCAGGCAGACAGACCGACAGACAGACAGCCAGACAGCCAGAACAGCTCACCTGTTTCTGCTCTTCCCTTACCTTCCATATACTGTACTTTCAGGGAAGGCTTTGTGGATGCTGGTTAATTTGTGCTGACTTGCATTTAGCTCGAGAAGTCATATCAAGTCAAATATATTTTTTATCACCCCATGAAAGGCATTTATACAGTACAACTCTCTCTCTCTCTCTCTCTCTCTCTCTCTCTCTCTCTCTCTCTCTCTCTCTTCTCTCTCTCTCTCTCTCTCTCTCTCGCTCTCTCTCTCTCTCATCTGTCTCTCTCCTCTCTCTCCTCTGTCTCTCTCCTCTCTCTCACAAACACACATACACACGCATACACGCACACACATACACAAGCACGCATTATCCCCTGGAGTTAACATCAGTGCCGACTGGATGTAAAAAATAAAGCACATGAGCGCTTATTCCATTATTCTTGAAATAAAAGAAAGTGAAACAGAGGTAAAAAAACAACAACACACACACATGCACGCACACACGCACGCACACACATACACACTCACGCACGCGCGCGTGCGCACACACACACACACACTGTTACTTACTTCTGGTACTATTCTATGTAATAAATAGATAATTGAATAAATAAATAAATAAATAAATAAAAGGAAGACAAAAAGAAAGCGAAACAAAAACACAAACCCAGTGATCAACAAGTAGAAAGAAATAAGCAGAAAGACCGCCCCGTGCATTCATTCCATAGGTCTGTGCCTGAATAGAGAAGGTCTGGCACACAGATGTTTACATGTAGATTCTCACTGTGGGATGCAGGGCTGTGTTGCTCTCCCGGGTTTTATTATCTCCAGAGAGGCGAATTGCTTGGGGTAGTACCTTCTCCTGCAGGTATGAAACTTGTGGCTTTTTTTTACTGAACTGCATATTTATGTACAAGAGGGTTGTGAATCAAGGTTTCTGTAAAGAAGGTGTCTGAAGAGTGGGAGAAAATCCCTTTGGGACTCTCTGTGTGTGTGCGTGTGTGTGTGTGTGTGTGTGTGTGTGTGTGTGTGTATGCTGTGTGTGTGTATGTGTGTGTGGTGTGTGTGTGTGCGCGTGCGCGCACCCATCTGTCATGGCATCACTAGCACTAATCCTTAAATCAGAAGCAATATACCCACTTCTCTGTTGTGGTGTTGAATACCTCCTTACCTCCAATGAGTTTTACACTGATTCAGCGCAGGACTTGAACATATTTTTGTTCACCAAATGTCATCTTGGAGCATGTTCAAGATGTGCTTGTGATACGAACAACATCTAACCTTTTTTTGCCTCCCAGAAATTAAGAACCCAGTATTGCATCAGGATTTGGTCTTAATGCAAAATGGCGCCGATTACCTTATATGAACGTCATGGAAACTCGCGTATTTACCGTTACTTATTATTGTAACAAGATTTGAAAGTATACTAAAATTTACCGTTATTCATATGAACTGGCTTACGTACAATCCCTTTATTTAGTGCAGCATATTATTACATCTAATACCCCCAAAAAGTCATATGCATTGTTGAATATATTGTCTGCTAGTGAGTGTGCCAATCGTTACATACGGTTTATGATTTGATATCCATTCCACGTACCCAAATAGAGATTTTTCTTGAATAATAGAACTTGATTTGATTTCACAATTACAAAAGTATGATCATTATAATTCATGAGTGTTGACCTTCTCAATGTTGTCAAAAGGAAAGATTCATAATGTAGTGTTTACACAGACTTTGCGCTACTCTCTGCCTCCACTGCAGCACAGTCAGCACTTGAATGACTTAGCCAGACAGCAGTGTGGTGGGAAGGGCCACTGATTCAGGGAGGCAGGCAGGGAGGCAGTCAGCGGCAGAAGTGTCAGTGTCGGTGATGCGGAAAGTGCTCCATCTTTAATGGGGCCTGCCCACCGGCCACCTGACGCTAAGCTAA